>JBAIAC010000051.1:3750000-4375000 GCA_037349315.1 Chelydra serpentina
CCGAGTTCAACGGGGTCCTGATCTGTGTCTGAGCTTCTAGGTGCTATGTGTTAATACGCAGAATAAATAATAATAATAAGACCTTCTGCCGTGTGGCGCACAAGAACGGCGCGGAGCCAGGTTTCCCCGGAGGGATTGCAGTCACCCCACAGTGCGCAGCAGTCTCTTGGGAGAAGTAAAAAAAAAAGGATATGAAATCAGTGGGAACTGAGGCCTATCCACACTTCCGAGTCCACAGGAGGGTATGAGATAGTTCGAGAGGCCGGGCGGACACATACGCGACCATCAGTAGCAAACATTGGCTGGCAGGGGGTGGGTGATGAACATGTTACTTCAGCTCAGATAAGCAGCAAAGTGCATTTGTTTTACAGCAAGTTGCCACATCCCACCCCGGGATTCCTGCTATGTGCTGGCCAGCAGTGTCTCTGCTAACCCTCACTTCTGTGGGCAGTGGGGGACCCAGTCCTGCTTGTTTTGTGCTTTAGGATGAGGCCAGTGATTAAGCTGATATTCGTTTCATGCTCTGGATGGTGTGGGCTTCTTTGGGCAAACCTTGAGCTGGATCCAATCAGGAACCTTTGGTATCCCAAATGTCTTAGCTTTCGTCTTTGTTTGATTTTTATAGGTATTATTTTGCCTCTTGGTGTCATTCATGAGGACAAAATAATCTGAAATATGGCATGCAAACAATGAACTTAGATAAAACCATAAATACTCTTGCTGGAAGGTTGCAAAGTAACATGACTTTATTTCTTAGAATCCATAATGATGACACACGAGTACCCCCAAACAGAGAGAGACAAAGCAGGCTGCTCCCTAACAACTGAGAGGCAGAACTCACCTCACATTGCTCAAGGCTGGCTGTCTGCTGACTGACTGCTGGTAGGCCCAGATCTAAGGCTTCCCCACGGAGCCTCCTACCCTGCAAGCTGGACTAGAAAAACCACAGGAATTTAAAGTAATAGCATATAATTTTAACACAGTTTTCAATACACCACAGTCTCCTCTCAGAATTTTTTACCTACCATGAGATCAAAGCTCACATAATTTCATCCCCACAAATCTCTCTCTCTAGATCTGACCCATTGTACCATCTGGCCACCTTATCACCTATTTTGTATTAATTTCTTTTCACAATTCTAGTTCAGATTGAACTGAATCAGATGGGAACACAACCTGCAGCTCCGTCAGAGAGAAGCCAGAAGGAGAGTATTGTCTGAATTGCACTGATAAGAAGTGAAATGTAATTAACTACCCAAATCATTTACATAAGTACAAAGCAGCAGAGGGCTGAGTTTTGGAGACCATTTTCATTACACAGAAATCTGACTTTATTAATGATCAATCGCTGATCTCTTTAGAGGTAATTAAACAAAAAAAGAAGAAGTGCCATACAATCTAATCCCCATTTCTGTTTTAGTTATTAGATTTGCTCAACGTATGTCTTTGTGAGTTTTGTCTACAGACCCTTTGGGAAATGCAGACTGTTGTCTTAGGTCACTGGTGGCTTCTTACAATAGCACTGAGCATTGATACATAGCTATGAGTGAGACGGATCGTATCTGCACTGCCTGAGTATTCAGACAACATTGATTAACTTCCAGAATCTTGTCCCAGAGTGTCCCTGGCCCACTGTCAAATGTGGGCTGAATCTGCTGTAGGCGATGTCTCTTTGATTGGTTCAAAGTCCCTATCAGGAACCCAGAGGGGACAGCAGACGTAATAGACATATTTGGAGCTTCAATACAAAGTTACTGATTAGTAATCATATTTAGTATTTGTATGTTACTGTGATGGCTAAAATCCCCAGTCAGGTTCTGAGCCCAACTCTGTTCAGGCCGATAGTGAGAGACAACCCCTGCCTTGAAGAACGTAACTTTCTAAATAAACGAGACAGCGGCATAAGGAGGGGAAGTGGCCCAACCATATACACATAGGAGGTAAGTGGCAGAGTCAGGAAGAGCACCAATGTCTTCTCAGAGCCCAATCAACTGGGCCATGCTGTCTTCTCTAGTAGGTGCCCAGTATTCAAACCTCTGACTCTATGCACACAACGGCTGCATTTTCACCCCACTCCTGCACCTGTTAATAAATCAGTAAAAGGCAAGTGAACCAATATAATGCCATCCCCTTCCACGGAGTTACCCAAGTGTTAACCAATGTTAAAGCAGAGAATAAGGTTTTGCCTCTGCATGAAAGAACAGTTTGGTTCAAGGATTAAGGCTTTTTAATTGCAGCACTGTTATGTTCCCGGTAGTGTGTTTATTTAAATATGCACTCCCTCACTCTTTAAAAAAAATAAAACGACGGCCATGCTCAAATAAGCAGAATAATTGACAGTAGCAAATCACAAGTGTATATTAGATATAAATGCTTTGGCTGGTTTTGCAAGCTTAAAATGTATATAACAAGAGAAAAATGAATGGAAACTTTTCCCGAACGGAGAAAAAAATCTACTTAAGCTTCACTGATTTCGGAGACCTAAATCAGTAGACTGTAAATGCCAATGACTCTTGAATCGCTAACAGACTGTGATTCTGACTCGGGTTTAGATGCGAGTAAAGTGTTGTAGGCTATCATGCATGCCAAGTCTTGTGATATTTGGTGTTTTTCTTAAAGCCTGAATGTCACAGTTACCAGGGGAACTGCATCTCTGACTCGTCCTGCTCTCCTTGAGTTCACCTCCGCTCAGGTCTTGGGCTGTCACCTTTCCTGGCGTGGAATCACATGATACTCCCACTCTCAGCCTGGGCCTTGGGCTGCAGTCCCCATGTACCAACTGCGCCCGATTGAGGTGCTATACCTGCAAGGTCATTTCCTTCTAGGAGCAGTGACCAGAGGTATTCAGAGACCACACAGCCTTTTACGGGGAAATATTATTGACCTAGAATCGTTTCAAAGAAAAAGGTCTTAAAACAATAAACAGCCTCTTCACATACCTGTCTTTCCTTGACAATTCCCACCTCCCTCTTTCTAGAGACCACTTAGTGTCCTTTTAATCTCTAGGTTGCTAGTCTTGGCAAAACAGTTGCCTCTTCCACCTCAGCCATTGTCTCATACTTTCCACCAAATGTTTTTTTGGAAGGTTGCTTCCGTAGAGCCACTGTGTTGCCTTCCTGGTTGTTTTTCCAGTAGCCTCCCTATTAAGTAGATCAATAGATTCATAGCTCAGTAACCCACCCTACCAATTTCATGGCCATGAAAAATGTGTCGCGGACCGTGAAATAAGCCCTTCCCCGTGAAATCTGATCTCCCCCTTGCTGCTGGGAGCGCCCCAGTTGTGGGGCTCCTAGCTGCAAGTCCCAGCTGGGCTGGGGAGGGAGAGGACTTGTCCTTCCCCTGCACGGCCACTCTCGCTCTCAAGGGGAGATCAGACCCACCTCGGAGTTCCTTCCCCTGCTGCAGGAAGCTCCAGCCTCTGCAGCTGGAGGAGACTTGTGGAGGTGGGTCCGATCTCCCCCTGCTGCTGAGACTGCCCCATTCAGGGAGCTCCTAGCTGTGAGTCCCTACTGGGCTGGGGAGAGACAGGACTTGTCCTTCCCTGTCATGGCAGCTCTGAGGGGGGGATAGCTGGGGCAGATCAGACCCACTTCTGGGTACCTTTTGAGATGGGACACAGGTAATTTCAGAGTTAACAATGGAAAATGTGAAATTGACCAATTTTAAAACCCTCTGGGCCTGAAATTGATAGGGACGTAAGTATTACATAGCGGCTCCTATGAGCTCCTATATTCATGTGATTATTTGAGACTCTCAGCATTCATTTGTTTCAAAAGTAAGTATCAAGCCATAACAGTTGTGGAGAAAAGCTTGAAAACAGGGAACCTTAAAGCAGTGGTTCTCAACCAGGGGAAGATGTGCCCTTGGGGGTACACAGAGGTCTCCCTGGGGGTGCATCAACTCATCTAGACATTTGCCTAGTTTTACAACAGACTACGTAAAAAGCACTAGCAAAGTCAGTACAAACTAAAATTTCATACAGACTATAGACTATACACTGAAATATAAGTACAATATTTATATTCTAATTGATTTATTATATAATTATATGGTAAAAATGAGAAAGTCAGCCATTGTTCAGTACTAGGGTACTGTGACTTGTGTCTGATTTTGTAAGCACGTAGTTTTGAAGTGAGGTGAAACTTGGGGGTACACAAGACAAATCAGACTCCTGAAAGGGGGACAGAAGTCTGGAAAGGTTGAGAGCGGCTGCCTTAAAGGCTCAAAAACCTGAAAGGAGAGTGCCCCTTAGTGGAATGAAAAGTGAAACGCAGGAAATTGCTACATGCCGTAGCTCAAGCAGAAGGTGCGGGCATGATGCAGGAATCACTGGGTAACATTTTCTGGCTTCTGTCACACAGGAAGTCAGATGATATGATCATAAAGGTCCCTTCTGACCTTAAAATATATGAATCTATGAAAATAGTGACACCTAGAGACTAAACAAACAACCAACAAAATCCGTTTTGGCATTTTTTTCTGATATTTAGAAAAATGTACAATAATGATCATTACTGCACAAATTCAGAATTTTGATGCACACGCTGTTCTCAATTCTCCTGAGTCTCACAAAATTAATAGTTTTTCTTAAGGCAGTAGCTCCTTACATTGAGAATCTCAGCTTCCATTTTTAAAAAAAGTCAGATTCCAGGCCTTGTGCCTGTAGAGAAACACCTTTAAATGTGAGTCGGGTGTATTCTAAAGGCGTTGAAACAAAGAAATCAAATTAAAAGAACCCCAACTTTGTAGTTCTTTTAAAGATTTCATGATTTTTAAAGCAATCTCCTGATTTTAGGGATCCTGGCTCGTAATTTGTGAATGGGGGACTGGCGATCCTGTGACCATGTTATTCCGATTAGAATATAATTGGGATATATATCATTAACTGCTTGTTTTCAGAGATGTGTGCTGGCCTTCTTGATAGGATTTTTCAGCATTTAATTTTAAAGCAGTAGTAGGTCCAGGTTTTGCTTAATCAATGGCATTTCATGCTTAGTTCAGAGTGCATTCCTTTAGAGTATTATATTCTGTGTCTGTGCTGACCACTGCAATGGGATAGCAGAGCGCCATTAAATTTGAAATGGGAATCTCAATCTGTGACAATGTTCTGTTATGGTGATTTCCAAAAGACTGATTTAGAGTGGAGTATTGTTTACTGGACCACTAGTGACCTGCTGCATTATGACTGGCTTAGGGAAAAAAAAAGATTTAGGGGGAGGTTTTCAAAAAAGGAGTCACACACGTGCTCACACCAGAATTCTGTGCAAAACACACGTGCAAGCAAACCATGTAATTGCCTTGTAATTAATTAGACATTTGTGTGCACAGCTGATCAGTTTTCATGTGCACTCACTGTAACTCTACGCTGTTTAGGCATGCAGTTGTGATACAACAACTATGATAGTCTGCCCAGATGGTCCTATCTACTCCTGGGTTTTAAAAGGATGAAGATGGAGGCAAGATGTTTTCAGAAAAGGGACCTTGATGCTGGAGTGAGCCAATGGGTAGAAAAAGTGTTTGCAAGATCAGGCTCCCAATATATAATATTCACGAGTGGATGAAGACACTGACAAAAGAGTCTGGAGGATAATCTGTGCAAAGCTTTTTAAAGTGGTAGCATACATCAAAATAGTTGAAATCAGTAAAGATGTGCAAAGGCATCAATCTTGTGCAACAATCCAGCGTGGTAGGAAAATGATCAGTGATATCAGTGATAAAAAGGAGTGTTCTGCATCCTTGTATCTCCCATGACACTTGGCAGGGGTAGAATATGCCCCCAAGGGCCTCGCATGGCAGAGAGAGCTTCATTGTCTGGAGCCCAAAAGCAGAAACGGAGTATGAGGCTTGCAGAATCCCTGACTAATAGTGACACACTCTGGAATTCTGGAGAGTCAGAGCAATAGCAAAAGTAAACCAGAGTTTTTGTAAGAGCTGAAAATATAGGGGATTATTCCATGGCTGTGCTGATTAAAGTGGGAAATATTTTGCCTTTATTCATTCTACTTACGTATATTTTGGGCCCAATTCTCCATGAAGTTTCTCCATTTTTATGTCACTCTGACTAGGGAAATCAACCCTGGCATAAAACTAAAATAGCTCAGTGCTGGAGCAGGCTCTTTCTAGTTATGTTTAAAGGACGTAATTAAGGAGAATCCTCTTAGATATGTCAAGAAAGCCCAGAATGTGACTGCCTCAGGTGAAGTACTGTTGCTAATGAATTACTCTAAGGGGATGAACAGCGTGTAGGAGTCCTTTCCCCATCTGACATGAAGTCAGGCATCCCTAGTTGTGTTAGGCCCAAGAATCCCAGATTTGAGCTTCTTGCTTAGACTAAATGGATTCTGATCACTCTGCTCTTAAATGGACATTGTTATGCTGGGAAAGCTCCCAGCTGCATTCTTTTTTCTCTTATATCTCTTTGAAAAGTCATAGTAATCGGTGTGTCACACACACACTTAAAATACTTGTCAATATTGTTTTTTTCAACAATAATAGCTAAAACACAATATGTTACAAAATGTGTAAAGATAACACCTTGGGGTAAGCCCACTGACTGTAATGGACTTTGGCTCATGCTTCTTGGAGCTGATGTGCTTGTACATTTGGCTAAAGCAGGTAAAAGGGCAAAATCCTATTTGAACAGCTTTTGAAGTGACGGCACTTGAATTCTCTTTGTGACACATTGATTGAGTCAAGCTAATTTCCTCCACCTTGATCTCTGAAGCTTCATTTTGTTTAGGTTTATTTTCCTTACTGAAGATCCTTTTTCATATGGGAATATACAGAATATAGATATATATTTCCCACCAGGGGGCATACTTGCTAAAGAATAGGAAACCCTCCAAAACGCCATCTCCCTTCAGGCTGAGACATTTGTTAAATAAATCTGCTTGTAGATCTGGACCTAAAAGACCAAAGTCACCCAAGGGTCTGCGCTTCCCTTGCACAAGGCTCCTGCATCTTTCTCAAATTCCTGCTAACACTTTTACACTCCCATGTCCGCTGCCTTGGAAGATTAACCTGGGGGTCAACAGACCCCAACTTCAGGTGACAAACTCCTTTTCCAGCCTCTCAGGTAAGCAATGTTATTATAGAATCATAGAAGATTAGGAGTGGAAGAGACCTCAGGAGGTCAGCTAGTCCAACCCCCTGCTCAAAGCAGGACCAACTCCAACTAAATCATCCCAGCCAGGGCTTTGTCAAACCAGGCCTTAAAAACCTCTAAGGAAGGAGATTCCACCACCTCCCCAGGTAACCCATTCCAGTGCTTCACCACCCTCCTAGTGAAGTAGTTTTCCCTAATATCCAACCTAGACCTCCCACACTGAAACTTGAGACCATTGATCCTTGTTCTGTCATCTACTACCACTGAGAACAGCCGAGCTTCATCCTCTTTGGAACCCCCCTTCAGGTAGCTGAAGGCTGCTATCAAATCCCCCCTCACTCTTCTCTTCTGGAGACTAAATAAGCCCAGTTCCCTCAGCCTCTCCTCAATTCTCTAGCAAATGCTCATCTAATCTATCTAATTCTTTGTTCCTAACATAACACTTCTGGTATTCGCTTCCTCAAAAGCAACTCATAGTCTCTCATCTGCCAAATCTTCCCACACTCTGCAGGTGCTTTGAGGGTCACTAAAGTTAATGTGGGCTGCTTGCACAAATTACATCTCAAGACCTCAGCAAACTCTGCTTTGACAGATTCCTTAGGTTTCTAATAAAGAGCATTCTGTCCAAATGAAACACAAGACAGCTCCTTGTCCAGTCGCACATCACAGCTAACTAGGAATGGGACCAAGCCATGAAAATTGGGTCTGGATTTCACACACTGAAGTTCAGGGATTTAATCATCTGGGATTAAGCTTCAGGCCCGTTTCTACAATTAGCTCTGCATGAGGATTCAGCACCTGTTTTGTGACAGGTTAATAATTAGGGCTGGTCAAAATGTTCTGGAAAAGTGTTGAAATTGACATTGTGCTCAGGAAAATGTTGGTTTTGACACAGTTTCTCAGTTTCCTGCCTGGGAGAACTGAAATGACAATTGTTATTGTGACACATCGAATCATTTGGTTTCTTTGTAAATCTCGACATTTTCTGTTTCAGGATCTCTGATTTAAAACTTTTTGGAATTTTTCAGTTTGCAAATTTTTGGGGGGCATTTCGACTTTTCATTCCCATTCAAAACGGGACGTAATTTTGGAACGTGGAAATTTCCCACAAAAGGAAAACTCTGTTTTTCGACCACCTCTGTTGATGACAGAGCCAGGGGCAGTGTGGGATTGTAAGCAATGCTGTGCACGTCAGCATTTCCATGCGCCAAACAGTAACCACAGTACTCTGCACTAAAATAGAGCCTTCCATCCATGGGGGGGTATGATACAGATGTAAATGAAAGGTATAGAGAACGAACAGGTATCCTGATTCAGCCAATGTGATACTAGCACAAAGAAAAACTCAGTAAAACTGAATGGCAACAGATTTTTCTCATTAGGCTTTCTTAAGCTATGTCCATGCTTACACTGCAGTGGGGAAAGGCTCTGGTAAGGGGGAGGCAGCGGGCAAAGGCTCTGGCAGCAGGGAGGCAGCAGGAGAAGGAAGAAGGGGTACAGCAGGTGGTCACTGAAGGTGGAAGGGCAAGGAAGAAGAGAAGAGCAACTAGTCCCATAGAAAAAGGGGAAGAGGCTCAGGTTGGTAAGTCTTGCCCACATGCTCAGGCTTCAGCTGATCGCCATATTTGGGGTCGGGAAGGAATTTTCCTCCAGGGTAGATCGGCAGAGGCCCTGGGGGGTTTTCGCCTTCCTCTGCAGCATGGGGCACGGGTCACTTGCTGGAGGATTCTCTGCATCTCTTTAAACCATGATTTGAGGACTTCAATAGCTGAGACATAGCTGAGAGGATTATTGCAGGAGTGGGTGGGTGAGATTCTGTGGCCTGCATTGTGCAGGAGGTCAGACTAGATGATCATAATGGTCCCTTCTGACCTTAAAGTCTATGAGGACACCACTGCCAGAAATAGCAGTGTCGCTATGGGAGGCGCTGCTTGGACATGTGTAGGGCACACACAGGGTCAGGCATGTTGGGCACTCTACTCTGCTTGTCTAAGCAATGCCTCGCCATCTACACCGCTGCTTAAACCTGCGTGGGCTGGGCATGCAATGTGTGCAATCTATACGCCAATGTAAGTGTAGGTCTGCTGTGGCAGCGTGCTGCTGAGGAAGCCGCAAGCAGCTCCTGCCATTCCAGCCCCCATCAGGGGGAACGGATTGGGGCGGGGTAAATAGCCTAGGTTGGCCTAATCACTGGCTGCACCTGCCAGCCTCATTAGGTAGGTGGGGGAGGGCGGGCTCAGGGAGAGGTAGGAGCCCTCTACTGTGTTGCCGACCAGGCCTGTGTTAGGCCAAGCCATTGTAAATAGCCTGTATGCAGTAGGGAACTGGTGGTGGGAAACGGACACAAATAAAGAGCACGGGGGTTGCACCAGCTGGGAGTGTCCCTGAGCGTGTGGGGAGCGGGGCCAACGGGCTGAATTCTGCCCTGACTTACCCCCTCAGAAAATCCCTTGAACATCTGCAGTTCCACTAATTGGGGAATACGGTTAACAGGCTCTCAGTCCTTTCGTTTCAGGGCAGCACCAGCCAAGGTCTGGATGGGTTTTCCTCCCATTTGCACCATTGCACCATATGCTAAGCACATGTTAGCAGCTTTCCTCCCACCTCCCCTCTTCTGATGCAGCAGGCGCTGAGAACTGTTGAATATGGGCTGCCAGGATTGAGGGACTATTGGTTCATCGCATTAGGGAAAGTCCTAAATTCCCATGTATCTGAGCGACCTGAACCTTGGGCTCATGTCCCTTTGCATGTGAGATAATTTTGTTATACTTGCACTTGGATAGTGTTCTTCAGCTTTTCTGCCAGGCTCTTTCCTTTGGATTGTGGCTATTTATGATCCCAGGCTGGGGCTTCTGCCTCGGAGGGAGTCAATTCCCAGCACAAGAATGTGTGTAAGTGATGAGCTTCAGCAAGTAGCTTATTAGACAGGGTGAAGGAAGGAAAGGAGACCCAGGGGAAGGAGAGAAAGCGATGACAAGAGGAAATGTGAAGAAAGGAACTATTATTTATTACCAATGGGGAGAGGGGTGAGTAACCCCTGGGTTCTTTGGGTACAAGACTGCAGCTCTCAGACTGCATCACTCTTGGGCAAATGTCCCCTCTGCCAGTGTAGCGTGATCCTGTCCTGCAACGTCTGCCCCACCGCTCGCCTAGTCCTTGGTGCGCCTTGAGCAAAGTTTGACAATCACGGTTAAATGATGTGGTCTGGGGAACACAAACTGATAAGAAATAGTGGAACTCGGTTTCATGCGTGTGGCAGTCACAAACCAAAGTCACCAGATCTGCTCGGGGGGGATTCCCCCTCACTGAGCTTCATGTCCATGCAAACCTGGGTATTGCAACCAATCCTCAAAGCAAATGCAGTGATGCCATAGCAACCTTCTCCTCCCCTTCCCCCGGTGCTGCCACTACCCGCCCTATTCGGCGGGTAGCTATCGATGTTCTGGGATCGATTTATCGCGTCTCGTCTAGACGCGATAAATCGATCCCAGAGCTGCTCCCCCTCGACACCGGAACTCCAGCTCCGAGAGCGGAGGAAGCGCTGTCGACGAGGGAGCCTGCCTGCTGCCGTGTGGACCGGGGTAAGTACCTTTTGAAATCGATCTAAGATATTCGACTTCAGCTACGTTATTCATGTAGCTGAAGGTGCGTATCTTAAATCGACACCCCCCCCCCCCCCCCGTGTGGACCAGCCCTTAGAAATAGATCAGGGCCTGATTTTGGGGTCAGTCTGATAAGAAACAGTGTTTCCTAGTAGAGAACGCACTGGACCTGGACTCTAGAGGTCGGGGTCTATTCCTAACTCTGACACTGGCCTGCTGGGTCATGTTGGTCAAGTCACTTTCATTTCTCTCTGCCTCAGTTTCCTCATCTCTAAAATTAGAGGTCATGATACTGACCTCCTTTTGTAAAGTGCCGTGAGATCTACCAATGAAAAGTCCTAGGTAAGAGCTAGGAATTACTATTATTAATTTGCCCATATAGTCACTATGAACTTGTGCACAAATCTGGGAACTGGGTATGAAAATGTACTTGATTACCCATTTTGGTACAAACGTACCTGATTTGCATGTGCTATATCGGTTCTTGGGTGGACAAATTAGGCATACATACAATTGCTCGTGTGCACTGAACTGGTATAAAAATACTGACTGGTTAGAGTAAAGAGAATTGTCCGGCAACTTATTTGAAGCCCAAGAAAGACCCTTTGGCAGTGGAGTTATCATTCACTTTCTCTCTGGGTTGTAAATCTTCTTTGGAACTTTGCATTAAGGCTGGAATGAGAGGGAGCACCGTCCATTGTATTGCAATAACGTTCTCTGATTCGGGCGAGATTTTCCAAAGCCATGAAAATCAATGGGACTTGTGTTCCTTGTTCCCACCTGTCAGAAATACAGAGAGAAGAGGAGTCCTTGTTACCACCAAGAGTTGTCCCCCGGGCGCAGCCCAAAGCAACTGACGTTCAGAAAAGCATGCGGACTCTTTAATATTGCCCCTAGCTTGACCTCTGAATCTTTTGAGTTTCTGCAGGGCTAACAATAAAGCACTCCCTGGCCAATGTGTTGCTTCAGGCTGTGTTGGTCTCAGAATAGCTTGTCAGCACAATTACCCGTAGTTACTGTAGTTCTTCAACACAGCATAAGATTCCAGATCTTTTGAATCTCTCTCTCTCTGGTCCCGATTCAGGAAAACACATAGGGCGTGTCTACACTGCAATTAAACACCTGCGGTTGGCCTGTGTCGGCTGACTCGAGCCGCAGGGCTATAAAATTGCAGTATAGACATTCGGGCTCAGGCTGGAGCCTGAGCTCTGGGACCCTCACCAGGTCCCATCTACACTCCAGTTTCATAGTCCCACAGCCCGAGTTCTGCAAGCCCAAGTCAGTTTACATGGGCCAGCCACGGGGGCTTAATTGCAGCGTACACATATCTTTAGACATCACTTGACCATCATCCATTAATAGGACTACTCACCTGTTTCAAGTTAAGCATTTGCTTGGCTGAATGAAGGTCTCTATGTGCCACCTTTTCTAGGGCTTTTCTTGTAGTTTGCAGCACATCTTTGCTATATTAAAAGCAACAATGCAGGGTTATACATCAGGTGACATGAAATGTACAGGACAGTGATATTGAGACGAGTAGGATAACACAGAGTTTCTTATAAAAGTTGCTTCTAGTAGAAATGCCAGACACTTTTCAATGTGGTTTATTTCATCAAACACTTTAGAGTATATGTCTTTTTAAACATTAAAAAATGAAAAGAAAATTCTTGGCATTGATAATACAAACATTATTTTTTCTGCAGTCAATATTTGTATATTGTCTTGTTTGGATATTGTAACTTTCAGATGCTTTTTAAAATGTTGGTTTCAATGTGAATCACGTTAGCAAATCAGGAAAGGAGAAATCTTGGGGAAGAACAGACTCCCCTCAGAAATCAAACTACATACGCACACAGACAGGGATGCAATTTTTTTTCTCAAATGCACCATTTTAGCTCATCATTAAAATCCATTTTTACAATGTACAACTGTATCTGGTAGCTCAACCTGCTCCATTATAACGATTCTGCACACAACATAGAGATTAATAACTCAAAGTCACATTCATCTTTAAAAGGCTGGTCTTTTCCAGAAGCATTATAGCTTCAACCCTTTAAGAGACCCAGTTCTTCTGTAATTGTACGGCAGGGGGCAATGCAAGACCATGAGATGCCAAGAATACACGTTATAAAAAGGTTGTCATTCTTTAATATTTCAGGATTTTCCCCCTAAACAAGACACAATCAAGCAAAAAACAACCCCACAACTTTGAGTGATTGTGAGATTCATACAAGGAACATGAAAGATTTTATGATTAGAATTGTGAAAAATGGAAAAGAAACAAATACATACATACATATAATTAAATAAACTCAAAGCCTAGTTAAATAGAAAGCATAAAGCTCGTCTAATCCTCAGTCATACACTGAAAAGTTTGGAAGGTTGCCCCTGCAAAGCCATGAGAGGGAAGGGAACAGAGAGGCATGGCCCATCTTTTAAGCAGCTCTGCATTCCAGCATCTTTCTGAAACTTTTCCGAAAACTGTCATCCAAGAAAGCATACAAGAAAGGATTCAAGCATGAATTGGCATAGCTCAAACTGGTGATGAAGTAGGAGATACCTATGACCACGGAGGTCTGCGCTAAGTCCGTGGTCAAAGCCACGATGGTGGCCAGGTGGAAGGGGGTCCAGCAGAAGAGGCACACAGCCAGGACGATGAAGACCATAATGGTGACCTTCTTCTTGGCTTTGTCCAGGGCTTTAGCGTTTGAATTCAAGTGCATGTTCCTCAGTTTATACAGCATCATGGTATAGAGAATGCAGATGGTGGATACAGGAATGGCAAAGCCCAGTATTAGGGTATAGATCCTGCTGGCCTTGAACCAAAACCTCTCAGGTTTGGGGAAATTTAGACCACAGCTCTTGATCTCCAGGCCGTCTACATAGACATTGGCAAAGATGATGAAAGGGAGAACTATGATGGTGACCAGGGCCCAGATGCACAGACTGACAATTCTGGCTGCTCGGTAGGTACGATGGGGCATCCTCTTGGACCGGACAGTGGCCAGGACAACCAGGTACCTGTCTATGCTCATCACCGTGAGGAAATAGATGCTAGAGAAGATGTTGTAGTGGTCTATGGACAGGATGATCTTGCAGAGGATTTCTCCAAAGGGCCAGTAGTGCAAGAGATGCTCAGCAATGTTAATGGGCAGGACCAGAGTGAACAAGTCATCAGCTATCGCTAGGTTCAGGATGAACATGTTGGTCACGGTCTTCATCTTAGGGGCCTTGAGGATCACGTAGATGACAGCGGTGTTGCCTGTGAGCCCCACTGCACAGATCACAGAGTAAATCACTGGGAGGACCACGTAGAAGTCAGGAGACTGATCGTGGAAGGTGAAGTTGGACCTTGTGCCATTGTCCAAGTACCTGCCATCGCTTGTATCATTGGAGGTGGTATTCAGATTGCTTACCCTGAAATTATTTTCCATGCCTGCTTTCAGGGATAACAAACTGTATTCAGATTTCATTGGATATCTTTTCAGCTTGACAGGGAGAGCACCACATCGATGGTGAAAAGAGGCTCACAGTTCATCTGGACACTGGTTATTTTCCAAAGGAAGGTGGGAACCGTGGCAGGAATTAGATGTCTAGTTCCCTTGTAAAAGTTCAAATGTTTAGCTCAGTAGTGGCAAAAAAAAA
Source organism: Chelydra serpentina (assembly GCA_037349315.1). Taxonomy (NCBI): domain Eukaryota; kingdom Metazoa; phylum Chordata; order Testudines; family Chelydridae; genus Chelydra; species Chelydra serpentina. The sequence goes on from JBAIAC010000051.1 coordinate 3,764,353, forward strand.
ATGCCATTAAACCACCCCCCTGCTGGTGAAACCTGGGGTTCCTCACACCAAACGAGAGAGGGAAATAAAACACACAAGAGCTCTTCAGTCGTATGCACATCGGTCTGAGTGATAGCGTTGTGGTGCTCGAAAAGTCAGGCAGCTCCAGATGAATTGGCTGGAGCAAAGATCCCTCTTGGGTTAGACGGAAGCAAAACACTGCAGGCGGGGCAAGCTTTGTGCCCAGCAAGCTGTTTACAACAGGCTGAGGATTCATGGGAAGTTCTGCTGTCTTTGCTTGCACAGGCAGCCGCTTGCTTTTCCACACCAGAGAGCGGGAGCTTTTTCAGTTGGCTTGTTCCTCCAGGTTGAGGGGCTTCCAGAATTTTTTCACCACCAGCGGATTCACCGATAATGAGGAGTCTGCTTTCTAGCCCCGTCCAGCTGGAGTCTGGCCACTGCATGCATCCCCGTCACTTCCTAAAGCCCCTGCAAAAAGAAAAAAAAAAGACCAATGTGATTGAATGGGCATTTTTGAAAAGGAAAAGAACTCAAGTGCGGCTAATTTTTAGCCCCCGAGTCATTTAGGACCTTCTTCAATAGCAAGAACATCCCTATCAAAAATAGCGGTGTTATAATATGTGAGACTCAGCACACCCACAGATGCATGAAACTTCTAGTCCCAAAAGTTCAATATTTATACAGAAAAAAGAAAAAGAAGCACCTGCAAACAAATGAACAGCTTATAGTCCTAGCAGGAACAGTTCCTTCTATTTACAGCTTTCTATCTGGTGCTATGATTTGTCCTAGGCACTTTCACAAATTCCTCTGCAGAGAAACAAATCCACTAAGCGCAAAGGTTCACCAACTAGTCTGCAGGCTTTGCCAAAAAAAAGTGCCAGACACTAGCTGCATTTTGCCAGTACACAACAATAATACAAGACATGCCCAAGCTAGAATCTTTAACATAGAAAGCAAAAGCTGTATGTTCCTCTTACCTGCAGAAGACAGGGGATGTTGCTGTTTTCTCCAGCACTTGCTGCCTTCCACTGTGGAGTCTCTTCTCTCTTTAATCTGAGTTGGAGGAGGGTCTCTAAGCTATGCTGACGTTACCAGTCCTTGCAATCAGATCTATTTGGTGGTGGTGGTGTTTGATCAATAACATTTATCACATTGGAAAAAAAATGGTTCTATCCACGCTGGGCTATTTAAATAACAAACCACCTTGATGCTGGGGGGTGGGTGGGGGTGGAACAAACAGATGATACAACAGGGCACTTCTTTTTAGGAATGAAAGGGATGTTGCAAGCAGCATCAGCTGTCAGGCTGCGACTGTTTGAATGTGGGAGATGATTTTAACTATGTCTCACTCGGAAGCAGTCACTTGGTGGTTCTCACTGGTGTAAGGCGTCCAGATGTGGGGGAGATAGACACATTGCAGATCTTTCAGTGAGACTCTGCCTGATGTTCAGCTGCTATACATTGATTTCAGTGGATCTCAGCTGATTTAAACCACCTAGGGATCTGGCCCTGGCACCGAAACACAGCAAAAGCCTTCATCAGAGAGAGAAGCAAGCCCGTGCAAAATGAAGGAGCCCTCCTTCTGGGAGGGGTGCGGGGGGGGGGGGTTAGAACGCCTAATAACTGCCCTGCGATGTAAAAATATTCATTCCCTTTACTTGCACATGTCTGTGTAAAAGCAATAAGACTCGTTCTCCTTCAATTGATTTTATTGTGGTGTAACACCATTGATGTGCATGGTGCATGCCTCTGATTTACACCACTATGAGTGAAAAATGGACCAGCCAGACCCAAATTGCCTGCCCTTTTTTCTGATGCCAGTTCAAAAAAGTATTTTAATCATCTGATTCGCCGAGGCAAGGTGTCTGCTAACACCTGTGGGCAGTGGGATGATGCCACCACTTCTTGCAGACTTGGGCTCAGACCAATGTCTTGCATGTTTACATGAGCCAGGAATTGCCCCACATATCAGAGAGCAGGATTAACCCCAGTCGGGCAGCTGTTTTTGTGCATGTTTCTTATATTTGTACTTTCTTGACGTGACAAAGCCAAGTGCATTCCAGTAACTGAACACGAATGGAGTGATGAATGTGCATTGCAGTATTATATTGTAGACATGAAGGTAATGCCTTAAGGCCATCTGGGGTAATTGTCTTTGTGGCTGATATTGAAGTTCCATGCACCATGTAGAAATCCTGAAGGTAACTTTTTATTTCTCTGCTGAACACAGAAGCTCAAGTTCATGAAGAAACAAATAAAGAGTACACGGGGGAAAAGAAGGTTCTTTTCCTGGCAGCAATCTAAGCAGCCATTGAGACTGAACTAAATTGAACTTAAATTGGAGAGGGTTCAGAGAAGAGTCGTGAGAATGATTAACAGACTGGAAAACATGCCTTCTAGTAAAAGACTCGAGGAACTCAATCTATTTAGCTTGTTGAAGAGAAGGCTAAGGAATGACAGGATCACAGTCTATAAGAGCCTACATGGGGAAAAGAAATGTGATAACAGAGAGCTCTTCAGTCTAGGAAACAAAAGCTTAAAAAGATTGATGGCTGGAAGTTGAAGCTACATGATTTTAGACTAGAAAAAAAAGCACACATTTTAAAGAGTGAGTGTAATTAACCATTGGAACAATTCATCAAGAGCTATAATAGATTCTCCATTACTCACAATTTTTGAATGAGAATTGGATTTTTTTCCTAAAAAAATTGCTATAGTTCAACAGGAATTACTTTGGGGAAGGCTTTTGGCCGGTGTTACTCAGGAGCTCAGAGTAGAGGCTCGCAATACTTGCTTCTGGCTTTATAAACCACATAATCTATGAAAACTAACAAGGGCTGTGCCTATGTTAAAAAATATACTCTGGTGTAACTATTGTTTGCTGTAGTTACACCTCTGCAACCCCCTAATATAGATGCAATAGTCCTCTACAATGTTACTTTAATTTGGAAATTTGGGGCTTACACCAATGTGGCTAAACTGATTTACCTACAGTGGCGCAAAAGCACTTAGCATAGACAAGCACGGAGGTGCCACATAAAATGTTTACATGCAAACGAGTGCCCCGTATAAATCACAAGGTTGAGTGTTCAGTGGACAGTTAAACTTCCTGGGAAATAATTTCCTAAGGTTAGGAAGACCATCAGAATTCCCTGGAAAAACTTCATAATAAGAAATTGACCTTCCCAGCCCGGAGGAAGAGGAGAAGAGATGAGAAGGGGGCAAGAAGAAGATTATTTATTTTTTGTTTGACGATAGCATGTCATGGACCAGGACCTCATTGTCCTGGTTCATACACAGGAGTGATTTTATTTTCTGTGTGCTATGCACAAAAGTGAAAGTCTGAAAATACTTCAAGCGTCTCCAGCCTGGCTTTTGCTCACATCACTGTCTGCTCTCCACACACATTTGCCCTGTCAGGGAAGGCAGGAGAGAGCCCAATTAGCTGTTTCTGAAAGTTAGAGGAGAGTTTGGAGGCGGACAGGTAGTCGCTTCACTGGGTCCTGGCAGTGTGTATGTGGGAGCTCATCCACGGTGTGAGCTGTCCATGGCTATTTTGAATTGGTGTCCTGTGGTATTGGTGTGAGTTCATCACAGAGGAAAAGAGCCTGCTTAAGCGGCACCTGAAATGTACTAAGCCCTGCTGTTTTATCAAATAAGGACTGTCTAAGTTTCCTGTGTGCTGGTTACTTGTTCTTTCTCATTGCATTTCTGTAAAGACAGGCAGGCAGGATGGAGAAGAACTTTAGAAGCAGATGCTTATACTGTTTGCCTTCTGCATTTCTCCTCCCCGATCACTAAAGACTTCTGCATTAAAACAAGATCTCTCTTTCCTAACGAGTCATTTGCTCTAGAGTGACATGGAGAGGTACAGGGACAACAGATGTTACTCATTGCCCCTGAAGGTCTGAGACAGCACCGGCCAAAAGTGGCAGTGCTCCAGAGGCAAAATGGTCTCTACAGGTGTGCATTGAAAAACCCTCCAACCTATCCTGAATGCATGGCCAAGCTGATACCAGGTATATAAACTAAATGCACCTGTTTTCCATTGCCCTCTATCTACCCTTCTGCTGAGCCTGACAGACAGATTGGATGTCGCTGTAATTGAATGTCTAAATCTAGACTAAATCCTGTGCAACTTTGCTTTGGCCCTCTTGTGTATATGCATTATGACATGGTCACTGATTATTTTTCCCACAGAGCAAAGACCTCATTCAGTATCGAGGGTGGACCTGCTCTGGGGATGAATCAGGGGTGTCTTGTGAAGGAAACTTAGTCTGTAAGACCCTGGCCTCGTGTGTTGCAGAAGCAGGAAGGTGTGTCCTGAGTGAGGGAAGGGACTGAAGGAGGAGAAAGGATGGTCTGATACTTGGATGCGACAAAACATACAGACTGTTTTTGATTTTAAATTATTTTAAACTGTTCTGACCCATTCTTTTGAATACCCCACATTACTATTGTGATACAAGTTAAAATAAAGGTTTGACACACATTTTATCCCTGGAAAATCCTTTGTCAGAGCCGGGTTTTACTTCCTGCAACCCACACTAGTACAGCTTGGCTTTATGCAGGTTAAGGAACAACATTCATTTGTTTAAGGAAGGGGAGAGCTATTGTGATGCCAAAACCAATTGCATTTTATCACCTTCATAAGCCTGGCGTGTGCTATCCACTCCCATCTAGCACTCTGGTCCCAGACAGACACACACAAAATGTTCTGCTTGCAGTGCTGGCTGGCTGGGAGGCAGTCTGAGACTGAGACCCCCTGATAGTCTGAAACCGAGACAGATGGCCAGACTTGAGTTCCACAGCAATAACACAAACCTCGTGAGAGCAGAGACAAGGGTTAAGATGGTGGTGACAGCAGCTGCCTTGGGACAGCTTAGATTCGGAGAGCATTGTGAAAAGTGCCCAGGGAGGGTTAGGGTTTCATTACAAATGTAAATCATAGTGCAGCGTCATTGAAAGGTCCGCTGAGGTTTGCAGACTTTCCCAGGGGACTTCAGCCCAGCTTTGAGGGAACCGATTAACTGATTTATCCTTCCCACTGAAGGGGTGAAAAAAGAATCAGTTCTGATGGTGGTGTGCTGTACATTTCAGGTTCTTTCAAAGCCAAAACTCGGTGCCAGACGTAGGAGGTGCAAATCCCACACAGGTCAAAAACAAAGGAAATGTTTGCAAGCCCCCCTGGGAACTGAAACCACAAGTGTCTACACAGCTTCCCCAACAGCTCACGGAGAGATGGAGTTTTCAAGGGCTACAATTTCCGAAGATTCCCGCTGGGAACAATCTGCACCTGCAAAATGACGAAGGGTTTTATTCTAGCAAAATTGATTGTGAACAAAAATAACTGTCTGACTTGTGCTTGCAGTTAAGTTGGCAGAGGCATAATTCATCTGATTGGTGCCTGCATTTAAACTGTGTGTGAAAATTGCATTCGAAACAGGCAGACCGTGCCAGTAGAAAATTGCAACTCAATTCACTTCTCCTTTTTCACTCTCCTTTTACTCTCTCTCTCCCGCTCTCCATTGTCCTTCCCTTTCAATCTCCGCTTTTTTCCCCTCTGTCTTTCAACCAATGTGTTGTCTGTCAATGGAGCATGCAGGTGCACAAAAGGGGTGCACACAACTGTGCATGCAAAAGTGGAGTTCAGTCTCTGAAAATCAGGCTGTCAAATGGAAGGAGGAAAGTGCTACTTCTGCTCAGACCGCTGTGACTGTGTACAACCACACTTCGTGTAACCTGTGTGGTTCCGAGAGCCTTGTGATACCTTGACACAACAGGGGAGGGCCTATTCAGAGAGACAAGGAGGGAAACTGGTATTTTGTTGCTTTTAGTTGAACATTCAAAGCCAAATTTTCAAAGTAAGACACAACACGACAGGTAGCTTTAAATTCCAACGCTGGCTTCAGGTCTTTAATGGGCCAATGATATTGGAGGAAAGGTGTAACCGAGCAGATCTTCAGTGTGCCAGCTCCCCTGACACTCAACCTGCATGCTAAGATAGCACATCTACACCAGCATGTTCTCTTAGGCCAGTGATGGTGTCCAGTTCCTTCACCCTTTTTGCATCTTGTGACTGGTGCTAAGAGGTTGGATCTAATTAGAGAACCCGGACCCTAAAGTGCCATTGTGTTCGCTGTGGGGCTGCCTCTGGAAGGAACTTTTAATCATCGTAATGAGATTTTGAAAGAGTCATTGTGTTAAACGTCCAGTTTACCCAATTTATTCCAACCCTCTTGGATGTTCACTGGAGGTAGGAGTTAGCAGATTGATGGATCCTATTCATTTCTGAAGCTTCACTGCTGGTGAACTGGAGAAAACCCAACATCTATTTCAGAAATTTGACCTTTGGGCCAGAGGGTCATCTCGCAATCTGCTTCCTCAATTGATAGCTCATTAAATCACCCATTGAACTCTATTCATGCCTTTTTCATTCCTGGTTTTCTCTCTTCATCTCCACTCTCTTCACTCTAAGCAACCTTTTTCCCCCCTTTCATGTCTATTTCCCCTCCCGTTTCTCTCTAAAGATGTGAAGGGGGATGTGATGCGCCGAGTGGGGTCAAAGGGTTTAAGACAGCTTGAGCCACGTTCCCGGTGTGTGGCCTTTTTAAGTCTGTGAGATGATTGGTTTCATGGAACGAAACCATCTTCTGTGATGAGACATCAATTGCTCATTTGTTAGCAAAGGAACCAAAGTCTTCCCTGATAGAAAGACACTTAGATGACGGCTCACGGAAGCATCATGATAACTGGCACTAATCTGCACCTTATTGGCAGGCTCAGAAGAGAGGCCAAGAATTGAATGGGACATGGAGACCAAATGGTAGTGGTTCCACCAAATCAAGGGTCTAGGGACCATTGACCCGGTGGGTTGGGGAAGCTTCAACGGGTGCTGCTGACTGCTCTGTACCTGTCCTATGATTGATGAGACGTATCAGTTTCACACTGTTCACCGGGACAGAAAGGCAAAACAAACCTACATCCGTGGCAATGCCTGGTGTGATTTTGGGGTTGGCATGATGTGATGTCTCTCAGGGCTTACCATCTACTTCCAGCATTACTTGTCACTTTCACCTGGAGAAGCCATGCATAGTGATGCAGGATAGTAAATAGGCGCTGTCATCATTACCTGACACCAAAAGCATGCGGTGAGTGGCACCTTTCTCTACTGCAGAGTATCTATAGACAATAGAATGGGCTCACAGCGTGTAGATCCTGCCACACTGTGCATTTATCAGGTGTCCCCTCATTTTATCACGGGGGGGGAGGGGGGGAGGCGACACTTTACTTTGACGAAGCAGCTAGTGAGCAAAAGCTGCCAGACGCCGAGAAAAACTCACCAGTTACAATAAATCAGATCATTAAGGGAAAATAGAAAAATAAATGAATAAGTAATAAAATAGCTCCACTCTACTCAGAAATGTACAAAGGAAGTGCTAGCACTGAGCTCCAGGAGGCGAGTGGGAATTTATAGCTCCCCCCACATAATCTCCCTTTCAAGTAGTAACAAGCTGTCCTCTGGTTCCCCCTGAGTGGCTCATCATTACAGAGCTCATCACAGTTTTCTATATCAATGAAATAATTTAGCATTTGAAGGACATTCTCTGACAGGGAAAAGAATGACATGCAGGCTAGACAGTGCCGACAGACTCTGCTCGTCAGGGCGTTTTCTCCCCATTTGAAAGAGATGCCTGTCTTTTTGCCTTCCTCCAGGGACTAATGAGATGCCAAGAAGAGCATCAAATAAAGCAAAACGGATGTTGCTCCCTCTTGTTTAAGGGGTCGGTACCAGGGAGCCTGTCTCACTTTGGTTCTGGCTATGGAGAGATGAGCAGACTGGCTTTCAGCCAAAGGATTCATCGATCATAATTTGTCTCCCCCGCGCACTTTTCCACATTAGGTTCCGCTCCTTGGTACGTGTGTATTAGGACTGCTCAACTCTTCATCAGAGCAGTGCTTCTGGTTTATGAGAAGATTTGGAAAAAAACCCACAACCTAGTGGGAGGGCCAACTTGACAGGAAAGCAGCCACTAATCAGGTATGCCTGACAGTAAGGCATGGCGTGTGGTAACGTCCTCTGCACCCATACATACTCCATACATCAGAGACCTCCCTATGCCCTTCATTCTACGACTGTTTCCTGATTTCCTGGATTATGCTCAGAGACTCTCTCCTTGTCCACCGGATTCATTATGGGATTTTTCCCCCCGGCTGCTGGTCCCCAGTATGTTGTTTCCCCGGTTTTGGAGGAAGGTATATGCAGCTTCCCTAGACAAGGGAGTCGACGTCACTCTACCAGCCAATCTAAGCAGCGCCAGCCCAAAATAAGTCTATGTCACTGATGCAATCCACGATTTGGAAGTCCCAGTGAAAGGGAGATTTGTAACTGGCTGCTCTTTGACAAGTGCAGTATAGACACAAACATCCGGCAGGTAATGAACTAGGTGGGAGAATTCTAGTTTATTTGCCTGTTATTGACGTCAAAGAGCCAAGCTCATTTCAAGACACGCAATCAATACACTCTTCTCACTGAACATAATGTACCTCAAGCGCTACTTTGCAATCACAGACCATCAGGGTAATTTATTTCGAGGAGTTGTCCAGGCTTGTCAATAGCCATCCTTACAGGCAGTGCTTAATATCCAGAACTGATCTACCAAACGGACTGAAAATGTTACACCCTGAAAAACAGAATAAAAGGACCGAGTGTGCCTGGTCAAGCCATTCACTGTTCGTTAGAAATGCTGCTGTTGTTACCCAGAGGAGGTGGGGCCATGACCCCACCCACCGTTACTGATCAGAGAAGATGGCTGGGTGCAAGGGGGGGCGTGCTGCTCCTCATTAAGTCTGTTGCTTTTCCTAGCAGCTCTTGGAAATCATAGGTTTTCCTGGGGCATGGTGCCTCCCAGAGCTTCCTGTGGGGGGGGGGGGGGTTGTTTCTACACCCCCCACATACAGGGTGATGGCTATAAAATACCACACTGTAGCTCATTGGGAATGAAGCACAAGCAAGGACGAAACACTATTAGATCACACATTGCTTCAGTAGAGGATTTTGGCTTCATGCTTAATCCAGAAATTGATGAACAGTCCCCTATGGGTGAAACAATGCTTCCAGGTGGGAAAGGTATTTTGTTATAGACCCAGCAGCCTGTAACACAATCAATCATCCTATGTTGAAATCACCAGCAGAAGTGGACAAGGCCTGGGTTTGAAGGCACTTTAAAGAAAAGCAGAGTCATGGAGCGTGCCCGTTTGTTCATGGCTACAGCTGGGTGAAAGTGTTCAGACAACACTCCTTTTTTTGTCCCAGAAATGCAGATTCGGGTAGACCGGAACATTTCATGAATTTGTGTCAAATTTGCAGAATTGCTTTGGTTAAAAATGAAATCAGAAAAAGTGGAAAGGTTTCATTTTCGAAACAAAATGATTTGACTTTTCAATTTGAAATGACTTTTCTTTTTGAACTTTGTTTTGGTTGCATTGAATACAATTAAAAAGGTAAAAAGACCTCAAAACTTAAATGCAACCTGTCGTTGTGGGTAAAAAAAAATATTTTGTTTGCCCCCAAACTATGGTTTTCAACTTGTTTGGTTTGCCAGAATATTTAAAACTATTTTGTTTCAGGCTGACTCAAAATGATTGATTTGATCTGATCTTACACTTCAGGCACTGAACCAAAAAATCTGGTAGTCACACAGCTCGATTCATGGCCTTGCATGTGTCAGGCAACTGATTCTGTCAGAGCTGAACCCATGTTTCCTGCTGCAAACAAACAATTAAAAGAAATTCTGTATTTCTTTCTGGTCTGTATTTCAGACCAGCAGAGCTTGAAAATAAATGATATATACAAGTATAGATAGGTGGCTGGCTAGATTTGTTTATTCTTTTTATACAAACAAGGTATAAGAATATGTCTGCATCCAATATTATGACCGGTATAAGCCTGGACAGACTCCTATCCATTTGCAGTCCAAAGAGCAGTATCCTCCACATAACGCTTTTGAGAAAGCTCAGTGCTTATTAATATCATCAGAAAGTGATTCCTTTACTCATTCTATTTTGCTTAGCTGCAGCATCATCAGTCCAAGACCTGGAATGCGTTGCTAACAACATGTGCAGCAAAGAGATGGGCCTTTAATTCTATAGGTCATCTCTGTGGCTAAAGATGACCAGCTAATCCCAGGGATCCTACACCATTTTTCTAATCGCTGGTCCAAACATTTGTCAAGAAGAAATCTGAACTCCAGATAATGCTGTGTGTTTCAACTTATTCAGTTGCTTTACGCAGCCATCTGCAACTCAACAATGAGGGAGTGTTGTCGGAGATATTTCACTTCAAGCAGAAAATGTTGTTATTAATTAATAGAGCTCTGTAAATGTACCCAGTAATTTACATAAAAAGACACGGTCTTTACTGCAAAGAGTTGCCAATCTAGCTACAGTCTAAAAATATACGGATGCTTAAAAGGATGCAGTCAGAAATGCACTTTTCATAGTTCTTCAGACAACCTCCCGGAAGAGTTAAATCAAACCCCATTTCCTTTCTGACATGTTTTTTTCTCCCCTGCTGTTTTCATGCTCATAGCCAAGGCTCTCCATAAATAGAAATAGACCGGAAAGGAGGCAGTGTAGTCTAATGGATAAGGCACTAGGCTGGACGTCTGGAGATCTGGTTTCTGTTCTTGGCACCGACCTGTTGTTTGACCTTAAGCAAGTCACGTCACCACCCTGTGCCTCTGTTTCCCTTCTCACCTTAGTCTGGCAGGTCTGTTTAGATTGCAGGGACTGTCTCTCACTGTTTGTACAGCACCTCGCACAACGGGGTCCTAATAACTGAGACTTAATCTAGATGATACCATGAAGCCATTCTCAAATTGTGTTTCTAGCCCTTACAGTTTTGAAATGAATCTTCCACATGGTCGTGCCCCTTGTGACAGACAAGATGCAGGACTCAGGCACAGTGAACCCAACCGGGGTATTTTACACACACACCAGCCCCTCAGCTCCCCAGGTTCTGTAGCTCACAGACTGTGGAACGTAGTGTGTGCTGCCCAGTGTGGCCACACAGGGTCTGCTTAAATCTGGGCCTGGATTACTCACCCATGGAATAGGTTGATGTCCACATGACACGAATGTGACACGAATAACCGTATTGCCAGTCCCAAGCATTCACAAATCACGTGTCAGGCTTCCAAATATCCTGAGATTGGCTTCAAAATCTTGAGATTTTATCAATGAATGTATTTGTGGTTCTTTGTGTTTGGCTTCTGTTTTTTGAACTTTTATGGTTCATGTTTTCAAGCCTTTTCCTGCAACCACAAGGGCTAGAAGGGCAACTTTAAAGAATGAAAGTTGAGATGCTCATATAATCACATGAATCCAGGAGCCTGGGACTATAAGAACCCCCCCAGATATTGTGAGACTTGTGATAAAATCACACAAATTGGCAACACTGGACATTCTTCACTGGATGACCTACTACTTGAGGTTGTAATCAGCTTCAAGTATCAGTTCGGTGTTGTGTTAACTCTGAAACCTAATGACAATTCAAATATCAACCAGTTCACTGCCTCTTCATTGTGTTTGGATGAAGTTACAGATGAAACACAGGAAAGAGGCAGAAGGGACACATCCAACAGAAGAAAGTGAAATGGAGCAGGGGAGCAAAAGGAATTCAATAGTCAGTGGGAAGGGATATCAGAGGGAGGACAGTGAAATGGGATGAGTTGTCATGGGAGGGGGAGAGGTTTGATCAATGGAACACAAATAGGATTCCTTTCTATTCTGCCTTCCCCTATCCAACCACCTACTCACACATCAACTTCTTATTGAATTGTTGCTTACAACCCCAAGGATGCACACATGTTACCTATTATTAAAGGGTTGAACATGGCTGGTGGATTGCCCACACTGGCTATACTATTGTTGGTAATGAGTACTGGATTTCTCATGCTCGTTATGTACAATAGGATTTTTTTCACAAGGAATCATTTTTATAGCACCGACTGACTTATTTTGAAAAATATAGAGACTGTGCAAGCAACTACATTGGCATAGACTAAATAGGCCCCCCTGATAAACAGCACACACCCTTCCTGGGATGACTGCCAGGGAACAGATTCGACGCAATATACTTTAATGTCTCTAAGCAACAGATAAATGGATCACCTAACTTGTTTAAGTGACACAACTGGGATGGTATATAAGCCTAATAATCATGGTAGGGTAAAGTAAGTGTGAATTGCTTAATGAATTTGCCATTTTGATGATACACTTTGTTCACTCCAGAGTCTTCCCGGCTCTGTTATGACAGCCGGATGACTCACATTTGCCTTAATACCATGGTTTAGAAAATGTCTTAATACTTAGAATCATAGAAATGTAGGGTGGGAGGAGACCCCGAGTGGTCATCAAGTGCAGCCCCCTGTGCTGAGGCAGGACCAAGGAAATCGAGTCCAGCCCTGACAGATGTTTGTCCAGCCTCTTTCTTAACCTCCAGCGATGGGGATTTGAACCTAAATCTCCCTGGCTGCCGAGTAAGCCCATGACTTAATATATGGAGATATGCCTACCTCATAGAACTGGAAGGACCTTGAAAGGTCATCGAGTCCAGTCCCCTGCCTTCACTAGCAGGACCAAGTACTGTCCCCTGACAGATTTTTGCTCCAGATCCCTAAATGGCCCCCTCAAGGACTGAACTCACAACCCTGGGTTTAGCAGGCCAATGCTCAAACCACTGAGCTATCCCTCCACCCTAGGACGTCTTGTCCTACTTTCAGTGGATATGGAGAACAGCCCTTAACACATCTGAGGTCTGTTATCAGGTCCCTCCTCAGCCTTCTTGTCTCAAGACTCAGTGTGCCCACTTTTTTTAACCTTTCCTTACAGGCCAGGTTGTTCTAAACCTGGCTTATCATTTTTGTTGCTTCTCCTCTGAACTCTCCCCAACTTGCCCAAATCTTTCCTAAAGTGCGGTGCCCAGAACTGGACACAGAACTCCAGCTGAGGCCTCACCAGTGCTGAATAGAGAGGGACAATTATCTCCTGTGTCTGACATACAACTCTCCTGTTAATATGCCCCAGATTGATATTAGCCTTTTCCGCAAACTGTATTACATACTTTTACAATGTTCATTGTTAAAGACACTCACAAAATCTGTCTCCTGCCACAATGCATTCCAGGACCAGTAAGCGGGATCATCAACTTCTTGTCATGGACCTCATGCCAACAGGGACTGCTGATTAAGACAATTGTACTGTACAGAAGACAGGAAATGGAATAGGTCAAATATTGGATTAACCAAGCTTGACCGTGTAGCTTTCCAACAGAATAATTTAATACAGCTCATGCTTGCAACCCATGCCTGCCAAAGCTATTTTACATTGCTCTCTATTTCACCTGGCCAAATAACTTCTGTTAAGTGAATCCTAGAGCCATATAATCCTTGTTGAAATTCTCAATACAGAGCGATGGGACATGGCAATGGAAGTAAATTTAAATATTAAATACAATGCAATGTGGCAAAAAAAGTCATTATTGCACATTAGGCTGCATACTCTAAGTCATCAAATCTCTTTTTATACGGCAACGGACACAGCTGGAATACTCAGATCTGGGCATATATAAAATGCAAGGAATTCAGTGTGAGCAACGAACATGATTGAGGGATAGGAGAACTTGACTTATTAGGCCTGATTCTGTTTCCGCCAAAGTCAGTAGCAAAGCTCCCGTTCAGTGGAGCACAGTCAAACCCTAGAAGAACTGAATTGATAGGGAACTAACTAATGGAGTTGGGGTCACTGGCTGCTGTTTTCAAAGGAGTCAACTGAGTGGGGGTCCCTGACTCCCATAAACGTGGTTGGAAATCCCAGCCACTGCGTGAGAGAAGGTCTACAAGAGCAGAAATAGAAATAATGGGATAGAACCGAGGGAAAGAAAATGTAGGCTGCATATCAGGAATGATTTCCCGAGCTTGAGACTAATCACCTGTGAAAGAGCCTCCAGTCAGGTGCCTAATTTATAACAGGAACAGACAAAGCAGGAGAAAGCCTGCACTTGTGTCTAAGGTTCGGATTATGATCAAATATTTCTTTCCATCTCTACTGTCAGTGATTCTAATACAATGGAATGCCATTTTATCAGTAGGAAACACACTTGGAGTCTCTGAGAAGACTACGTTTCTACGTGCTTTTCTATTTCACCTGAAAGGGGTTGAGAATAATTTTCTTGTAAATGGCCTGTTTCTACAGAGCTCTGCAAAGCCTGCTGGAGGCTCCTTGCCAAGACGTTGATTTTTATAATAGGAATGATTTCTTTCTCCTTGTAAGTGCTAAGCAACCAGTTTCTCTTCCTTGGATGCCACACGTTGCAGGAGCATAAATGGCACAGAAACACACTCCACCTGTGTTGATAACCCTTTAGTTTTTCTCTGTAAATTGCCAAGTAAATGCAGTGTAGTTACACGTCCCTGCAAGTTACTTGGCAATTAATTATACATAGATCCACAAATAATCACAGTGTAATTTAAAGGATAGATGTAATCAGCTACTTACCCTGCAGTTAGACATTACTGGTACTCATCCTGTGAATCCCCTTTCACTGTCTAGTGTGAACCAAATTATTAAACGTTCACAGTCAGAACACATGCAAGCTGTAGGAATGAGATGGCACAGCACTAGCAGAAACGCAAGGTACTCGACGCTGTATTTCAGAGCTTGAACGTCACCAACATTTGGGCAAAACACAAGGTGAGATGAGACCTTCTGATCTGCGGTAACTAGCATACATCTCCCTGGCTCACCTATCATCAACTCTCCCAAGAGTCATGGGCATAGTGTATGGATTCGGGGTGCAGTTTGCTCTGCTGCAGCTACACTATATTTTTAGGGCACTAGCTTGCTCACAACTAGTCAAGGCATGTCTCCTCAGGATTCAATTTACACCTGAAGCTTGATGTGTAGCCATATCCCACAGGTGCATCTCTATTGGAGAGTTAGCCCACGCTCTTACTCAGGGGCTGCCCTAACCCCGCTCCCATCCACACACAAAACCCTCTCCCCAGAGTTAAGTGGCGCTTTTAGCCTAGCCTAGCTGGCATGGCTGGGTGGGTGAAAGCTCGGGTTCCACTTTCACTTGGGCTGGTTGCCTCCTTCCCCCCACACACACTTTGCAGTCGGGCTGGATGACAATTCCCTTTTGCGATACCCTTTGAAGGTTCAAAACGTTGCAGTCGGCACGGGACCAAAACCAGAACCTGTCACCAAAACAGAATTGTGTTGCAATGGCCATGTTCGTTTCGGGAAGAGGTGTCAAAAGGTCAGCTACAGAGAGTGAGAGAGAGACTTGCATCGCGGTGATTAGGTCACGGGCCTGCAATATGAGAGACCAGGTGCAAGCCCCAGTTCACTCTGATTCAGGCAGAGCAGGGAGTCGAACCTGGGACTCCCACATCTCTCTTTCCCCACAGCCCCGAAAACCATTCTGAATTTCACTGAAAGTATTCCACATGGCCAGTAGTGGCGCCAGCTTCTTTGCCATCCTAGGCGGCGCCTCCGGGAGAAGTTGCCGCCGAAATGCCGCTGAGGACCCCGGTGGCCAAAGAAGCTGCCGCCGAGGACTCTGGTGGCATTTCGGCGGCAGCTTCTTCGAACGCCGGGGTCCTCGGCGGCATTTTGAGGACCCCGGTGGCTGAAGAAGGTAAGAAATGCCGCCTCCCGAATCCTGGCGCCCTAGGCGACCGCCTAGGGTTGCCTAGTGGTAGTGCTGGCCCTGCAGATGGCTCTATCTCACAGTGAGGCTTCAGGCCAAATCTCTCAAGTGCTGGTAGTTCTCCAGTGTCTTCCTGCAGTTCCTCCTGTGTGCCCAGCAGGACAGACAAACGCTCCCATAATTCTCTGCGGTCATAGAGCAGCCCAGCTTACCGCAGGACTGAGAACCAGGGCGTGTGCCTCCAGAAGGCCAAGTGACACACACAGGGGAGTGAAGCACCAGTGAGGATACCATTACTTAAGTAGTACTTTGCAGTGTGGCTGCTCACACTGGGGCTGGGCTAACAGGGGTGCTGAGCACCTGAGCTAGGTCTGCAGTGAAGATACCAGTGGCTTAAACTTCTAGAAGATGAGGTTCTGCTACGTTGCATATTTCTACTCCCAGCACGGATCATTTGGAAGTCTCATGCACAAAAGATCAAGAGACCTTTTGCATACTTATTAGTTGGACAATTGTGATGGCCGATTTCCAGGTGTACCCGGGAATTCACTCAGCTACAGAAAAATGGGGAATAATGGATGTTTAAAATATCCTAGACATCTGGGGGCAATCCTGGCCCCTCTGAAGTCAGGGAGTTTTGCCATTGATTTTAGTGGGCCCCAGGGTCACCCCTTGTATTTCTGGATTGTAGTTTCCCACTTGATTTTCTCCACATTGCGAAGCGGCTTCTATCTGACATACGCATTCCACTTTCTCTTGGGAGCTTTATGGAGAGAAGGATTTTCGTGTCCAAGCAATTGACCTGCTTCGAGCAAGAATAACACAGATACACTAGAGACAGAATATTAACAGGTATGTCTACACGGCGATAAAAACTCACGGCACAAAGCCTCACAGCCTGGGTCAGCTGCCTTCGGCTGCAGAGCTAAAAATATTAGTGTAGACATTCCCCCTTGGGTTCTGAGACCCACCCCCCTTGCCAGGTTTCAGAGCCCAAGGTCCATTCAGTACAGAAATGCCTACACTGCTATTTGTAGCCCAAATCAGCTGACTCAGGTTCTGAGATTCAGTGCCCATGTTTTTTATTGCAGTGTAGATGTACCCTGATTCTGAGGCAGGTCGGTTAATCCAATAATAGACTAGTCCAGTGGCTAGCGACATAGACTGGGACTTAGGAGAATGGGATTCTATTTCTAGCTCTCCTTGACCATAATGGAACTGATCCAAAGCCCAGTGTAAACAATGGGAAAGCTGCGAATGACTTAAACTGGATTTGGATCAGGCCCTGTGTGGTTACCCTATTTACATGCAGCAGCTGCCTTTTACATGTGCAAATGGGCAGTTAGCCAAAATACGTTCCTCAAAAGGCCATCTGGTAATGGAGGATTTAAAAGCCAGAATATGCTACTCAGAAAGAATTCCGAGGAACATGTCCAACTGCTCTCCCTTTCTTTTCACGAATCAGGGGCCTCTTCCTGTTCTATTTCACGGCCGCAGTGGTAGGACTGTGCTTTATGACATTTACTCCAGGGCGGGGAGAGGCAGATTGAGGAATAGTAAATGATAGCTCAGCGCGCCTTATCTCAGCTGCTTTAATTGTTTGTAATGACTTAATAAGCAGCAATAAACGGGGAACTTGATCATTCCCTTCACTACACACAGGCAGAGCAGCATTCTATTGGATATTATAAAGCCTAAGTTTGGAATTTCTTCAGTTTCATCTTCCTTCTTTATGGGCTTGTTCCGAAGCTCACCAAAATCAGTAGAAAAATTCCCATTGACTTCCATGGGTTCTGGCTCAGGCCCTATGCTAATGAGCCGGAAACAAAATACTACGTGGAATTACCCAGTTTGTGGCAGACAAGTATCATGCCAACTTCCAAAAACAGCTTGGGCAATGCAGCTCCCTCTTGAGCTGGGACACCCCCTTATATAGCTCATCCCAGGCACCTCTGTGCTAGACTTGTAGCAGCATTGCTATGCTGGTATTGGGGCTCTCCCGGGTGGTGAAGCGACTGTATTTACTGAGCTTAGGGAAATGCCTAGACTATCTGAACTGATTACAGCATGTGGTTTATTGTTATTGCAGTTTTACTTAGTGCTTATTAAAGGAGCTGGGTTAGCAGATGTACAGACTGATGTCTTCTCTTTACCCACCAAGCTGCGTGGTCTCTGTACCAAGATTAGATGAACCCCACCAAGCACCCACACACTCCCCTCTCCAACTAGAAGATGCCACTAAGTGTACTGTACATAAAGCAGATACATATTCTTTTTTCAGGTTTTAGAGTAGCAGCCGTGTTAGTCTGTGTCAGCAAATAAATGCTGAAATAGATTTGTTAGTCTCTAAGGTGCCACAAGTCCTCCTATTCTTTTTTCACAGATTCACGGATTTTAAGGCCAGTGGGGACCATTATGATCATCTAGTTTGACCTCCTGCAACACACAGACGAGAGAAGTTCACCCAGCGTTCTCCACATCAGACCCAGAACCCAAGGGGTGGACAATTTTCCAACAAAAATTGGGGGAGCAAAGAAAGGGTTGATTTTGAGGAATCTTCTGGTTCAAAAAAAAATTGGGAAAACAAAAGTTTTGAAATGGTCAAAATTACCTGTTTTGTCATTTTTAAACAACATTTTTCATTTTCTGGTTCAAAATGACATTTCCTTTTGAAATTTTAGTTAATTTGTACCCAGAAAAAAAGGTTTTTAAAGGGTCTAATTTGAAATCAAACATTTTTCAACGATCAAATTGAAACATTTTTGATTGACCCAAAATGATTTTTTTTGGTGTGGTTTTAGATTTTCAGTTTGTGAAGATTTTTGAAATTTTGACTTTTCATCATGATTCAGGATGGGAACATTTTTGAAAACCACAAATCTCAGCCATTTCCTGCCCCTCTCTACCCATAACATCTTGTGTAACTATCATTAGGCTTCTTCTCAAATGGTTTGGATGGAAAGTGGTTGGTAAAAAAAATATTTGTGTCTACAGTTTTCCTTGGGATGTGTATGTGAGTGAGTGGGGAAGAGTCGGTGGAATCATTTCCTAACCAGCTCTAGAAATGAATCCAAAAAAGTTTGCCTGGCCTTGTTCTTAGTAGTTATAGCAGATTGGAACACTAGGAGGAGCTTGTATTGCAGCAGCCAAAAACCTGTTGGAAAAGCAGCCTGGAAGAAGAGGGCGTGATCTCACTTTGCCTCTAGCACCCACCTTGTCTTGCTAATATCCCGGGACTGACATGGCTACAACTACCCTGATCTTCATCCCACCACTTTTCTTATCTTTGCTTCCCAAGACTCCGAGTGCACAGCTACTAAAGTGTAGCAAACCAGGAGGGAGTCGAAGTCACCTACGAAATATTCCACATCTAGTCTTTCTCCTGTAAAACATGGCTATTCTTTAAACTACAAGCACGGAGAACAAGGAGTTCCTAGCTGCTCTGCTTTTATAAGACGCTCAGTTGAAATTCCATCTTTTAAAGGCATCTTCATCTTCCAAGTGTTTTTCACAATAAGGAATTTTGCGCCACTCCTGTGGAGGAGAAAAAAAGAAATTCACCTTCTCCAAAACAAGGTTTGCCAAACATTTCATAATGCTAAGGAGAAATCAAGACAATCATGGCAATAATAATAATAATCAAAACAGAGATAAGGTTAAAATGACTGATTCTCTTTGAAACTGATGACAACTGGGTGACAGGAATAAATTCATTCCTCATCCCCATCCAAAGCAATAATTTATAGCTTCCTCATGCTCTTCTTGGTGCATACCCTTGTTATTGATCTGAATCTAGCGGGGAATCCAAAGGGTCTAGATCCTTCTCATCACCTTGTTTCGTCCATGCTTATTTATTGGTAGCTGGGGTTGGAACACTTGGCTTGGCACTTGGGGTTTTGGGAGATCTCTAGGTTTTAAGTTCTGTGAAGTTTGATTTTGGGGGCTGTGGGAAGCGACGCGGGCCAAGAGATGTGCTGGCTGCCGCTTCCCGCAGCCCCCATTGGCCTGAAACGGTGAACTGCAGCCAGTGGGAGCCGCAATCAGCTGAACCTGCGAACGCTGCAGGTAAACAAAACCGTCCCAGCCTGCCAGCGAATTTCCTTGATGGGCCATGTGCTAAAGGTTGCCGATCCCTGATTTAAACCTTAATTTTTGAGGGCAAGTTGACCTACAAACATATTTTTCCTACTATATAAAAAACCGTGCTGGGCAAACAATAAAGAGCCTTGTTGGAAGAAAGTTCTTGACCTGCTGCTAAGATAATTGGGAACTAAAAAAAATACCATGCAGCGGCCCAGGACTCAAGATTTGTGAAAGTTAAACAGAACATGAGCCTCAAATATTTTGACCTGAGTTCTAAATCTTAGAAGCAACAAAGGGTCCTGTGGCACCTTATAGACTAACAGAGTGTCTGGTTGTTGAGTGGGTTCTCAATTTGGCAATTATCCCATCCCTACTTTTGGGGCTTGCTGCCACTGACTGGGAATGTTTTTCTTCAGTTGCGTGGGCAGCTCATCATATGCCATGAAGGCCTAGATCCGCAAAGGTATTTAGACGTCTAGCTCCATTTGCCTACATAGCTTTGAGGATCTGGATTCTAGTGACTCGGGGACAGATCCCTCCCCCCTCCATCATAACTGTACAAATCTTCTGCAGCGCTAAGTCTTAGCCATGTCAGCTGTACCTTCTCCATCAATAATGTGTTTCAAAAGTACTGAGGGAGGGAGTTAAGTAAGAAAGCTTTCAGTGAACAGGTATATGAATATACATATGCTACCCTGATGGAGAGATTAATGTAGATGTTCTTGAGAGGAAGAAAATAAATGCTGATTCACGCCTAATGGATTGGAGAGTGCTGCCTTCCAAACACATTTACTATCAAACTGCCTAGAAATCCACCCTTCCAAAACAGAGAATGAGCAAATCCTGCCTTTGTTCCAGGCATTGCACAGAAGAAGGTAGAAGTGGGCTTTCATTAAGATGCTATATGTGATTGAAAAGGGAGAGTGGGGGCTGTAAAACCAAATACAGCAGGGGGATTGGCAGGCATGGAATCTCTCTGTCAGTATGTGATAGACTACAGGGCAGGACCCACAGTGCTTTGGAGACTATAACCCGTGGCCCTTTAGTTTGTTTGTGGTCACAGATCTTGGAGAGATGATCAATAAATGAGCACACTGTCCCGTGCAGGGAGACATTTGTCACTTATGTGCTACACTGTCGTGACAGTAATGAACATAGTATGATGTAAGGAAGTTATTGATTATTTTTATAACAGCACGGCCTAGAGGCCCCGTTGGGTGAGGAACTGTGCACACACACAGTGAGAGGAAGCCCCGGCCCCAAAGAGTTAGCAGTCCAGTCAACAAGCTAGAAAAATCTGTGGGATGTATGGAGACATATTAGCAAAGTTAGCCCAGGAAAGAATATAGGAGTTTGCATAAGGAGACAAACATGTGAAGGGGTGTTTCCTGAAAGGGTGGTTGGCATTTAGGTGTGTGCTTGAGTAGAAGTGATATGTCAATGTCATTTCAATCCTCTTGCGGGGGGGTGTACAGCCTTTGAGCTCCCAAACACCTGTGGCGTGTCTGAGCTCTCCTTCGCTGCTCCAGAGAGAGCTGAAGGAATCAACAGACATTAGGGTGTTGCTAGGTGGATGATTTAACTCCTGAAGGTAAGGCCAGAATGAACATATGCAGATATATACAACTGGGCCGGGGGGAACAACCTGTTTCCATGTTGGTTATAGAAGAAATAACTTGGTGGTGCTGAGGGAAAAAGAGCTAAAAATATTGGGCTAGATCACCAGTTACACGAGGGAGGTGGTGGAATCTCCTTCCTTAGAGGTTTTTAAGGTCAGGCTTGACAAAGCCCTGGCTGGGATGATCTAGTTGGGGTTGGTCCTGCTTTGAGCAGGCGGTTGGACTAGATGACCTCCTGAGGTCCCTTCCAACCCTGAGATTCTATGATTCTATGATTCTATGAAACTGACGCTGCTTCGGTGACATCAGTTGAGTGCTGCAAATGCATGTCAGCTGAGAATCTGGCCTGTTATTTCTTGTGGAATTCTATACCATTAACATGAAATTCTTTACATAGATTCCCAGTCCGTCTAATTCCCTTCCTTTGCTCCAAACCACGTGGATGGTTTCCCAATGTTAATACCCAAGTCAGAGAATGTTTACTCTCACTGCTCTTAGGGACATTTGTTTGCCATCCATGGCTTAGCTCCATGCAATGCACTAGATGCTACAGTAGCTCAGCTGGAGAAGGCCTACTCACTTAGCTCTGCTTATGTCTTTTTTTTAACGCTCCATCAGTTTGCCAAGATGCCCTGCGGCCAGGTTTAACACTTGCTGATTTTCCAAGCAGTTTACGGCAATTAATAAACCAAGCACCCCTGATCATGCTAGCTAGGCTCCTGCTGTGTCTTCCCCATCTGATCTACTTTAAATATGACGGTGCCAGGGATAATTGTAAATGAACACAGTTGGCTCATCTACACACTGGCTTCATTCGGAGAAGATTTATCAGTCAGTCACTTTCTAGCTGTTCTTCTTCATGCTCTGAAACAAGGCAGAATGTGAAAATAAATTGGTGATTGAACTTGCCTCTTTCTGTAGGGTAGGAAAATGGACGTTTCTTTATAGTTCCAAAAATATTGACCATGAAAGCTTGGGGAAAAGCAGTCTGGTGGTCAGGCTTGTTCCTTAGTAAAAGCAGTGATTAAAACGAAAAGTCTAACCTCTACACTACCCCCCCCTGTCGAACTAAGGTACGCAACTTCAGCTACGTGAATAACGTAGCTGAAGTCGAAGTACCTTAGTTCGAATGAAAAAGCACTTACCCGGGGTCCACACGTGGCGCGCAGGCTCCCCCGTCGACTCCGCCTACTCCGCTCATCGAGCTGGATTACCAGCGTCGACGACGGAGCACTTCCTGGTTCGATTTATCGCGTCTTGACAAGACGCGATAAATCGAACCCAGAACATCGATCGCGCGCCTCCGACCGGACGCGTAAGTATAGACGTACCCTAAGGAGCATCAATTGGAGAAATCTCAAGAGGTGGAAATAGATTGGTTGTGACAGTTCCTTTATTTGCACTTGTAAAATAACTTTTGCGTGTGCAAATCAGGTAGCTGTAAAACTTTTTAATGCAGACAGTTGTGTCACTATTAATTGATGGCAACTGTGACTTACACATTTTCGTCTAAGGAGCATCAATTGGAGAAATCTCAAGAGGTGGAAATAGATTGGTTGTGACAGTTCCTTTATTTGCACTTGTAAAATAACTTTTGCGTGTGCAAATCAGGTAGCTGTAAAGCTTTTTAATGCAGACAGTTGTGTCACTATTAATTGATGGCAACTGTGACTTACACATTTTCTTGGGTAGACTTTAAAACTACCCTCATCCTCTGTATTAATCAATACTCCCGAACAAGTATTGTAGATCTGAGGTTTGTAGATCTGAGGTTAAGAGTCAATGGTCCTTTATTCTGTCTCTCAGGGCCTGTCTCTCTAATTACTGTTTTTAAACTGTCTCGCTAGCTCTTTTTATCCTGTTAACATAGCTCTTTCCTTGGAGACATGTGACAATCTGCAAGAAGAAGTGTTGAATTCTGATAACTCTAGCTCGTCTATGAAATACTTCCAGGATCATCATTGACTGCTACTCCTAAAGGTTGTCAAGTATCAGCGGGGTAGCCGTGTTAGTCTGTATCCACAAAAACAATGAGGAGTCCGGTGGCACCTTAAAGACTAACAGATTTATTTGAGCATAAGCTTTCGTGGGTAAAAAACCCACTTCTTCAGATGCATGGAGTGAAAATTACAGATCCAGGCATAACCTACAGGTTGTTTGACAATATGAGTAACATGGTTCTGGTCTGCAAAATATCTGTGTGGAGAAAGCCATCTGTCATGTCAATGAGACAACTGGTAGCTCCTAGAAATGAGACCAAATAAGAGAGCTGAATATGTTCAAAAATTCTCTATTATTCTTTGTATTACTATAGCACCTAATCATGGACTAGGACCGCACTTTGTTAGGTGCTGTAAAAACACTAAACAAAAAGAAAGTCTAATTTATAAGTATACAGTAGGGCTGACAGACTCATTCATTTTGAGTCCCAGTTCAGAGACAATTGTACTAATGCCATGCAGAAATAAGGAGAAAGTGTACGGATAGCAACAGGTACCATTTTGCTATCATAGACTCATATGCTATTTGTGCCCTTAGAAGTCACCAGAAACTTATGTTGCTCTCCTTAAAACCTGCTCCAGCTGGCAAGCAGAAGAGCTAATTATCAGTGATGGACGTTTGGAGGGCACAGCACACCAAGCAACACGAACAGCAGCCAGAGCTGGCAGAGATAGGAACCCAAAGCCACAAAAGCATTCACGTTTTTACCAGTGTTACTACTATACTGGAAATATGGTGCTTCAAATACAAAGAAAAGGGAGAGGTTTTGTCAATACTCCAGTGGCTCTGCAGCACTTTACATTATAGAGAAGCAAACCTTTTCTGTTCTCACAGTGGCAGGTAAATACAAAGTATATTGAAAAGCTCTATGGCTGGCTTCCCAAGGGAGAAACTCAGC
Source organism: Chelydra serpentina (assembly GCA_037349315.1). Taxonomy (NCBI): domain Eukaryota; kingdom Metazoa; phylum Chordata; order Testudines; family Chelydridae; genus Chelydra; species Chelydra serpentina. The sequence goes on from JBAIAC010000051.1 coordinate 3,788,669, forward strand.
TTTTCAAGAGTGTCGAGCAAGCCCATCGGAAAACCTCCAGAGTGGAATTTTTCTTTCCTTCTTGCTGGATCCATTTCTCCTAAACCCTGCAAAACTCTTAGATTCACTGTTTTTAAGCCCAAACAGAATTATTATGATCTAATTTGACCTGCATAACACCGGCCCAAGAAATTCACCCAGTAATAGCAAGCCCGTAGAAGCAGAGTAATCTACTAAATTGTGACTGAACAGTCAGCTTTCAAAGGAGCTCAGCTCCCATTTATGCACCTAACTATACTAGCTATGGTTTCAAAAATTCTCGATGCGGACAGCTTCCATTGAGAACAATGGAGAATCCTCGCCCGGAGAGCACTGGGTGCTGAGCTGTGTTGAAAATCTGTCTCCCCAATATTGAATATACTTGGCCAGATTCTGACCCGAGCTGCATCCGTATACGCACATTGACTTCAGTAGGTGGGATGGATCTAAATGAGATTGCAGCTTAGTTTACTGGAGTTGCAGGAGTGTGACCATGGGCCCATATTTACCCACTCTGCAGTATTTGCTGATACTGAGTCATCCAGCAGAAATGACCCAGCAGAGAAGAAGACTTATCCAGCTATCATGATGATACTGTTCGATATTCTTCTTTGTCATTCATATCCCACAACACTATTGTGTAATATTTTGTATCTCAGGGTCTGGATGGTAAAATGCTCCATTCCCACCGGATGCAAGCTAAGGTAAGGGCAGTCCATATCCATAATCCAGGGCTTCTGCTGACAAAGGTAGGGCTCAGGTAGGATGGTTTCTTGTACAGCATTGTGCAATTGGCCAAATGCATTATAGGGATTTTCACCTCTCTGTCTGAAGCTTGCATGTATTGCCAATACAGGTTGAATACTGGACTTGACAGACCAATAGTCTTCTCCCACAAGTACTGCATTCCTGTATGATGGGGAAGTTTGAGAAATCCTGGTTTAGGATAATCAAAAGCTAACCCTCATAGCAATGCCTGTCATGTGCAAGTCACCCCTTCTGAGACCACAGGGTCACCTACAAGTCAACAGCTGTGAGATTGCATGGAAAGGCAGCATGTTTGAGTGGCCATTGTGTGACCTTGGTAAATCCTACCTAATATATGGAGATATGCCTATCTCATAGAACTGGAAGGACCTTGAAAGGTCATTGAGTCCAGTCCCCTGCCTTTACTAGCAGGACCAAGTACTGTCCCCTGACAGATTTTTGCCCTAGATGGCCCCCTCAAGGATTGAACTCACAACCCTGGGTTTAGCAAGCCAATGCTCAAACCACTGAGCTATCCCTCCCCCCTAAATCACTTCACCTCTTTGTGCCTTGGTTTCCCCTTCTACTCTGTCTCCCTTCTTTATTCAGATTTTAAGCTGTTTTGAACAGGGATTGTCTCTACATTTGTACAGTGCTTTGTGCAATGAGACCTTGATCTCATTTGGGTCCTTTAGGTGATTCTGTAATATAAATATGAATAGATACTATTTTGTAGTATATTTCTAGGCGGAGAAATTGACTAAACACACTTTTTCTCAACCTTTTCTTGATGAAGAGCTGACCAGTCCTAACTGAGATTTACAGGTGTAATTCCACACCCCTCACCAGCGGCCATGTAATACCCCGACCTTTGGGAATGAGCTCTAATGAGGCACAATACACTTCTGACGAATTCTGGATCTAATGAAGTCTGCTGGGATTGTGGCTACAGGTTTTGATTGTTCTTTTTTTCCCCCCACTGATGAAAACAAGTAGGCATTTAGGTAGCTAAAAAACAGATGTCAGGAAAATACTGCAGACTAAATCCAGTGCTGTGTGACCCCAGGGGAGTGCTTTGCACACAGTGCAGCTAAGAAAGCTTCACTCCTCTGGGGGCTGGATTGTAACATTCCATCATTTATATCATTGCACCGTTGTCTGCACAGCGGAAGAAGCAACTTTTCATGCTCCCTTGGAAGCAGCTGTCTAGACCCGTCTCTTGATTTCTTTTCATGCAGAGATGTTATTAAAAGGGATTTGAGGAATCTCTCGTACTATCAATATCTTTCATGAAGCCCCGCTCAGCAGTTGGGTTCACAGTATGCTCGGGTGTGGTCGAAAAACATCTACTCTTAAAAAACATCTTCAGTAAAGCAGAGAAGTGTGGAATATTTTCAGGAGGAATTCCTCATCGTACACACCCCTTTTCTATCCCTCTCTCTTAGGTACTTTTATGGGCCCTATTACTGTAGTGTTTAAGGCCCAGATCCTCAAAGGTATGTAGACACTTAACTCCCATTGATTTTTCAGGTCCTATTGATTTCAAGGGGAGGTAAGTACCTAAATACCTTTGAGGAACTGGGCCTGAACGCCTCACAATCTTTATGGTATTTATCCCCACAACACCCCTGTGAGGTAGGCCAGTGCTATGATCTCTATTTTATGGACAGAGAATTGCAGGCCAGAAAGACTAAGTGACTTGCCCAAGGCCACCTGGGAAGTCTTCAGTGGATCAGGGACTTGAACCCAGGTCGCTTGAGTGGTGCTGGGTGGGAAATAGCTATCCTGTTCTGGAAAAATGGTTGAGCTTTCAATAGCTTTCTTCCATTCCACACTGGGATGAAACCTCTCGAAAGTTTTATCAAAATACCAGAAAGAGAGACCTGCCCCCAAATAATCAATAGACCAATGATTAGAGCACTCAAATGGGAAATGGGAGACCGTTCCTCTCTCTCTTTGGCCCAACGCATACTTGATTATTGATACAAAGTGGAACACCTCCAACAGGAGAGATTGAGAGACACCTGCCTAGAATATCCAATAACCCACTGGTTAGAGCACTCACCTGGCATGGAGGAAACTCACCTTAAAGTCTCTGTTATGAAAACCTGCCTCATTCACAGCAGGGACTTGAAGGTGAGTTCAAAAGTTTTGTCTAAACTGATACGTTCCTGCAAAAAGTTTCTGTTTTGACATATTGGCATTTTCTGATGAAAGGCCATTTAGTGAAAAAAATTCCCATCCAGCTCTGTTCCTGAGCCCTAGAGTAATGCCCTAGTACAGATACTTTTCCAGGCACATTCATGTGAATGAATTTGTGGTTACCTGAACGTAGGGGAATGCCTGTTCTCATATTCAAGTGTGAGCAAGAGCATTCTCGTGCAAACATAAGGGTTTACTATTGAGGATTCAGGCCAGAAGTGATCCTATCCTAGTTAGACATTTTCAGCAAGTCCAAAAGCAAAAGCAATATGAGACTGAGCACTCATCACAGATACCAACTAGAAGAGAGCTGAAAGCATAGTCAAAGCAAATAGACCACGGGCTGAAACATGGTAGCACAAAGTATTCAGTCGATTAGGAAACACACAGAAATACACCAAAAATCACAGCTGACTCCCAGCCAACTCACACATAGAAAAAGGGCTGAACTCGTTGGATTAATTGTTCACTGCAAATAGTTTCCCCAGTTCTAGTCAAGATGATCAGAATGAACTCGTGAAGCTGCTTAAAACATTTTAAATGCAGTCTCTCCAATCGACAAGGCACAAAATAGCTGCAGCACTTCTGCGGACAGGGATCTGGGCCAGTATTGGAGAGTTGCATTTAAAATCCCTTGCATTTAAAGGGATGGGGTCAAATGCATCCCTTGGGGAACTTCGCTGAGTCAATGCCGTAGCGGCGGGGGTACATTTGGCCTGTGGCCTCTACTCCTATTAAACTTTTTGGGCCAGATCCCCAGCGACTATAAATCTGCATAGCTCCACTGGGTTGCCCCAGGTCAGTCTGGCAGCGACCTTGGGGTTTCTTTTGCCTTCTTCTGCAGTTTGGGGGATGAGCCGTTTGCCTGGATCAGCTGCGTATATCTCAATCAGTTCCTTGTCTCTGCCGCAGCCTGGGGCAGCGGTGTACCTCGGTCCCTCCTGTCCTCTGCCTGTGGCACCTATCTAGTGTCCTGTGGGCTGTAACATTTTGGTTGTTGGGGTTAGCGTGCAGGTGCTGGGGGGTGCTGGTGGCCTGTGATACACACAGGCGGTCAGACTATGAGCTGACCACCCCTTCTGGCCTTAAACTCAGTCCGGCCCTTTTTCTCTTTCCTTCCCTGGATTCTTTCTCTCAGTGTCTCCAGGAAAAAAGAAAGAAGGCTTAATTCCTTCCTTTGTCTGCTTTGAGTATTGCTTTGTCCACTGTGCTCACCTCGGTGCTATTAAAAATGCTTGGCTGCTCCGCGCACCTTTCCCAGATCTGAAGAAGTTCTGGGTAGCTAGACGCTCGGTCTCCTTCCACCTGCCCTGTCTCATTAAAAGGGTTTTGCATTTTAAATCAACAAACTGCCTTTTACAATCCGGCCTCAGTACAGCGGAGTGCAGGAAACAACTCTCAAAGTGCCAATTACCCAAAGGTCAACAGAGCTGAGTCCAGCCACTCACACCACTTGGGAGAGCAAAGAAAAGCCTAATCCATGCGGGTGAGGCTCAACAAAAGCAAACCATACAAAGGATGAGCCTTATTAATGTATCTCATCTCGTACATGAGTAGGTTGTTAACCTTAATAATGCTGAGTACACTTTCTCCATCCACTGTACATTAGTCAAGGAAACCAAGGTCCCAGAATATGTCTAAGAGGATACAGCAGGGGAACGAAAGCAAGAATATCTTAAATAAATGGGACCCCAATAAAGTGAACTGCCCGTTTGCCTGTGAGGCAAAGACAGGGCACTCGAGAGAGAAATTAATAACATAGGAACACAAATGAGCATCCACAAATTGACGTAACCTCTGCTCCTTACACTGATGGTGTTTCTTCACCTGTCATCCTTCTGTTCCCTCTTGAAATCACACACTACTTCAGACATGGTAAAACTAGGAGCACTTTGAAGAAGATCCACGCAGAAATGTTGAGGGGGGAGGGGAAATAGATAATTCTATTAATAATGATTTGTGTTGCAGCAGTGCCTAGAAGCTCCAGCAGCTATCAGGGCCCCCATCTGCTAGGCACTGGACAGACAGAAATAGTAAGAGGTGGTCTGCCTCAAATAGCTGCCTCAAACAGCTGACAATCTGAACAGATCAGATAGGAAAGATTACAGAAGGGGAAATCGAGGCACAGCATACAGAAGTGGGTGGGTGAGGCTCAGTAGTCTGGAATGTGCAGGAGGCCAGACTAGGTGAGCACTACTTTCCTCTGCACTACAGGAACTCTATGGCCTCTAGTCAATGAGGCTGGGGTGTGTGGAAGAGGAAGGATGGTGGTGGGCAAGTCACCTAATGTTTCTGGATCTCAGTATCCTCATCACCAGATGAGGTTGGTAATACTTTTGACCTCACAGGGGCATCGTGGACACACATCCATTCACTGCGGGGATGGTTTACAAAGGAAGAAAAAAAAATCCTTATTTGCAGTGTGTTTGGATTGTGTGTAGTACAATGAGGCCTAGGGCCAGATAGCGAGGGATGAAGATGCAAAGAAACATTGAACAGCTGCCCTGTTCGCTAAGCTCCATTCAGCCCGTATGTGAGGCAGGGTTCGGTGGGAAAACCAGTATGTGTTACACACACAGCAGAGTTAAGGTTCCACAGGCAGCCTTAACTGTATTACTTCCTAACTTCCAAGTGTTTCACTGTCACTCCTTTGCAGGGAACTCACATGTACGTGATGCAAAGGGGCGAGGAAGACTGGCACAGTGGTCAAAGCACAGCCTAGTTCTGATTCACCAGATACTTCCAATGTGACCTTGAGCAAGCCACTGACTGCTCCGTGCCTCAGTTTCTCCAGTTATAAAAGGGGATAACGATACACCAGAGGGAGATTGTCAGGTTTGATTTGTTGACGTGCTCTGAAGGGAGATGCTAAAGGAGATACAAATATGATTATTCTTCTAAAAACACAGGCCCTTTATTCCCTCCTACAAATCAGTGGTGGAAGGCATCTGTGAAGCCAGTTTAACCAACTACTGGGGGATTTCCCTTGCATAAGGAGACTCTCTGGATAGTGCAGAGCTGAGGTAGCACTAAGCCACGCCCCTCCTAGATCCTGATGTAGGCAGCTGTGCTGGGAAAAGGGTACACTACAGCTAACTGGGATCCCCATTTGGGGCCATTAGCTGATAGGGATGGCGTATAGAAGTGCTGAGACAGCTTCTCCAAATCGCACTGTCCCCAAGATTAGGACACTGCAAATTTGTCACAAAGCCCCCTTGCCTCCTTCCGCTCCTGTGCTGACCGCTGGCCCTGGCTCTCACGAAAGAACCTGGGCCCCAGACACTGTAGCGGTTAATAGATCTAATCACTATAACTGACTCCAGTGGAAACTGGGAGTTAACACAGCTGCACCCACTCAGCTCTCTGATCCTTGTGTTAGATGAAGAGGTCCAGGGAAGCTGGGCTTTTTTATCTCCAAAGCAGCATCCCACAAGCAAGGTAGTTTTTTTAATGTATATTTTATCGCCTATTTATTTGAATCCTGACTGAGCCTGTTTTCAGCAAACCGCTTTTAATTGCTCGTTAGGGGGAAAACACAACTGCAATTGAGATGGCCATAAAGTCTGAAAAGTAACACCACCACCCCCGCCCCCCCGCGCCTCAAAAATCAGAGCAGCTGAACTCTGCTCAGGGGCAGGACTGGAGCAGAGGGTTAGAAACATTTAGCTAAAGTAGAACAGGGAAGGAAACAGGAAAAGGGGATTGGGGATTGATCCTGCTTTGAGCAGGGGCTTGGACTAGATGACCTCCTAAGGTCCCTTCCAACCCTGATATTCTATGATTCTATGATTAAGGTAGAGAATTAGACAGTTCTTGATTCCTGCAAATTCTCTTCATGCTCAAGTTACCCACTGAGAAACCTGTCCGCTTCAGATCTAAGTTTACAAGCACAAGTGCAATCTTGCCCTATATTCCATACACCCTGAGAACTGTAACTCATGTTAATGTTAGTGTTGGGTGTACGCAGAAGGCAAAATGAAGCCATCAGCCACATATGCTGTAGGGAACAATGATGCACTAGAAAGAAGATACAGGATGAAGTAATAGGTTTTTTCTACCTCTCTAACTGTTCTAGTCTTATGATGATGGCCTGCTCTGCGGTGGAGTAGCGGAAAAATGAGCTTATTTTGGCTGGGTGAGAATCTTTTTAGCATCAGGTACAGAAAGGTCCAATGTAAAATTAAATCCGTTCATCCTCATTTTGCAGGGATGTGTTTTGCAACATTTCCCTCTTCTGCTGGTGAATGGAAACAGCAATGATAGGAAACCCTGATGAACTTGCCCCAGCTGGAAATAATTTACATTTGTGTGCTCTTCTTTTGTGAACAGCCCGCCAGTCACACTTGGTTGTTTTTGCATTATGGGTCTGATCAGTGCTATTGACTTGAATGGCTTTTGGAGCAGGCCCTAGGTGCAGAACGCTTATTTATATTTTTTGCCTAGGTCTGATAAAGACTTTCTGGTCATTTTAACTCCTGGATGAGAGAGAAAATATCTCAGATACTTTATTAGATTAGTGTTGTTTGTGTCAGGTGCTGTATAAACACAAACCAAAAAGATAGTCCCTATTCCAAAGAGCTTAGAAAACATGCAGTAGTTTGCTTTAAGAAGCAATGTTTTCAAAAGTTTAATCAAGCTTTTGAAATAAAAAAACCAGCAAAATATCCAATTAAGAATCTCTCCTGGGCACTCATTATTAACAGCAAGAAAAGGCAATAATTGCACTGACTATCACAATGACAACTTGTCAAGGACAAAGAAACAAAGGATTTCAGTTCCCCAAAGCTTTTTGTCATGTCCGTGCCATTTTCAGCTCTTTCGTATGCTAAATTGAAATTTGTTCTGTGTCCTTTTCATAAAACTACATGGCAGGCTAGAAAGTCAGTTTGTTTAGTAGGAGTGAGAGTAATTTGATTCAATGTGCAGTTACTTGGGGGGGAAAGATGAAGAGGCTAAAGCTCCAGAATTATTTAGAAAGAACTGTGATATTATTACAAGGATCACAGTGTCTTAATGATCAGGGTTTGTATTGGTGTTTGGCTACAAAGGATCGGAATATTCCATTTTTCTTGAATGAAGTGAACATCAGTGTCCTCCTATGAATTAAACATGACTGTTAAAGGAATGGGAAATAGCATGGCCTGGAAGTTAGGGCATTGGACTGGGAACCAGGGCTCTAAATTGTGTTCCTGGCTCTGACACTGCGTTGTTTGGTGACCTTGGTGCAGGTCAACTCTTCAACCAGCTGGCATTTTGCTTTTAATCTTCAGCTCCCCACTGGCGGTTGAATGTATTCCAGAGCTAGAGAGACAAAATGAACACATGATTTGTAACATGTCATTTTAAAAATACTGTAAGCACAGACCTCTTATTGCTCAGTGCATTGATAAGCTTATTCCACACAGCAGGATCCTGGCAGCTTTCCCCGTTGTACTCATATATGATTACCGCCTTTTGTTTCCATTCTTGTTCTCACCTGAAAAGAAGTCAAAATGAAAGCTCAGCCCCAAGCAAAGAGACTTCTGAGGAGAGCAGTAAGGACTTGGGATAGACACACGTGCACACAGCCCCCCGCCCCGCAAGCCACATCTAATCAGCGTGTGAGCCCAGAAAGAGGTTAATTTAAAGACAACCGAGACTTTAAAAGAAAAAAAATGAAGGCAACAAGGAATAAATGGCTCCAAAGGGTGACTTAGGAGCAGTGTTTGTCTTAACATTAAAATCTGGAGGAGTTCAAATCTGGATCCAGTCTTCATGACTCTGCCCAATTGCTTTTTAGAAATATCTGAAGCATACAGAGGCCGGATAGGAAGGGAAATGCCAACGGTATAAACCGCCAGGGGGTTACTGGAGGATTCTCTGCATCTTGAAGTCTTTAAACCATGATTTGAGGACTTCAATAGCTGAGACATAGGTGAGAGGATTATTCCAGGAGTGGGTGGGTGAGATTCTGTGGCCTGCATTGTGCAGGAGGTCAGACTAGATGATCATAATGGTCCCTTCTGACCTTAAAGTCTATGAGTCTATAATTGTAAGTGGGTGCATAAAGATCCATTGTTCCACCTCAAATTGTCTCATAATATGAAAGCCCCCTAGGAGCTGAATAATGCTGCAGATAGGTGTGCCACCCTGGTCCACCTTTGAGTTGTTTTGCGTAACCAAGCCTACCAGTATAAAATGTCTGGTGCTACTTATACCGCTGCCAGAAAGTTGTTATATCATCCAAAATGGACGGTGGGAAATGCATCGCCATTCATATTCTTTCATGAGTGGCGTGATGTGATATATATCCTCATCACCTTTAGCATTCCTCTTCCCCACAAAAGATCTAAAACATTGAGGGTGCTGCTCCTCCAGCTGAGACGTCCCTCAGAGAAAGAAAGTAAAAAGTGATTGTCTTTCGATGGGCTTCTTCATGCTGCATTTTTGGTAGGTTAGGATGGGTCTCAAAACAAAGGAGCAGCTGCTGAAGGAGCAGGTGCTTTTGAAGATGTCCTCCTTAAACTCCTTAAAGAAGTTCCTTGTGGCTTTGGAGAACTGCAGCAGCCTCCATAAATCATTCCTGCCTCGCCACAAAGTCTGGCAGGCTTGTGTAACATCATTCTTTAAAAGATTTGAAAACAGTGGTGGGTAGGCCGTGTCCTATGCACAAGGGTGAATTCCACCCCCTGAGGGCCCACCATGGATCAAGGTGGTGTTAGGAAATGCAAAGAGCCCATCCAACCTTGAGACCGGGGTCTATATTCATTGGTGAAGGAAGACTTAGTGTCCAAGCTAGAGGTTTGCAATTGGATTTGGAGGCCTGGCTCCTTTGCCGCCTTGCCTGTATACCACGTCTGTATGGCTTATGGTTGATACCATTGGGTGCCAGGCAGATGCGTCTCATGGCCAGGGCACAGCATGAGCAGTTCCTCCAACCATTGTAGTTGTCTCCATGGCCAAACAAGCCTCAGGATAAATAGGAAAAATAGCAAAGTTTCTTTTCCCCAGAGAAAGAAACGTGGATCTTTCTTTGCACGCAGCTCTATCTCCCTCTGCCACAAAACAATGACAGCACTTGAAACCTGTGTATGTCCCCAGAGTTACACAAGTGCCAGACACTGTGGGTTTGACTATCCATTTCTCTAACGTCTAGCTCATACCATTGACCCCAGAGTGGTACAGGGCAGCTGTAGGAGGGGAGTGGGAGACATCCTGCTCTAAGTTAACCAATTAGAAACCTTAGAAAATCCAGCTGCATACTGGAGTTAGCAGGTCATGGATTGAAATGGGCCTGGCTGCCGAGGTGGTTTGAACAATGAAACATTTGAGAAGAATACAAATGTGAGATTTAAAAGTACACTTGCTTTCGAGACCGGGGCCTGAGATTGGTTGTGCCTTTTCCCAAAGAATAAGAAGGAGAACAACAACAGCAAAAAAGAAATCGACTGCAGAGGTGGAGAATTCTGATCACATATTGGGAGAAATGAAATGGTGTCTGTTCCTTGGGAACCTGAGATCTCTTTGTTGCCATTCAGGAAGGATCAGAAGTGGATGGAAACAGACACACTGCCAGCCACTGCCAAACAAAGTGCTGCTTTTTTCAGAGATCAAGGGAAGGCTCCTTGAGAATGCGTCTCAGATTCCCACAAAGCAAATACACCCTAAATCTTTGGCTTATCTGAATTAAATGACTGGGTCTGGAGCTTTCAAAATAGCTTGCAGGTGGTGGGTTGTATTGATTTGTACTACTGCAACTTCCGTTATATTGAGGCATTGTCTGTGATATATTTGAAAGGTGCCCCAGCATTTGTGTAGAATCTATTTAGAATTTGTATAAATCCTAATCAATGTATGCTGCAGGCAATGTGAAACAGCCTGCTAATGCATGAATTAAATCATACATGATATAGTGCATTACATCTAGACTGACACCTTAGACCAGGGGTTCTCAACCTTTTTCTTTCTGAGCCTCCTCCCCCTGCCAACATGCTATAAAAACTCCATGGCCCACCTGTGCCACAACAACCGGTTTTCTGCATATAAAACCAGGGCCAGCGTTAGGGGGTAGCAAACATGGCTGTTGCCCCGTGCCACAGGGGGCCCTGCGAAGCTAAGTTGCTCAGGCTTCAGCTCCAGGTGGTGGGGCTTTGGCTTTCTGCCCTGGGCCCCAGCAGGTCTAATGCCGTCCCTGCTTGGTGGACCCCCTGAAACTGCTCGCAGCCCCCCACCCAGTCGGCCCTGGACCACTGGTTGAGAACCACTGCCTTAGACAAGCCAAAGATCTCTATGAATCTGCATGCCTCTTTCAGAAACATAGCTGCTCTTAGTCACACATTTTCTAGCTTAAGGGTGAACAGTAGGAAGAGAGAGTTTTTAATATACAGACAGGCTTTTCTAACGTTGATTGGTAGAAATTATAGAACCAGAGAATACTTCAAATTTTATACCCACATCTGCATTTCAGACACCTGTTGTTTGAGGGTGCTTAGGTCCAGGGCTTCAACTGAGTCTCTGTAAAGGTAGTGGTAATTTATGAAATCTGGTTTTGGAACCAGATCCATATTTCATTTGGCTCTGTTTTAGACCGGTTCTAATAGCATGCTTCTCAGTGTAGTATCTGAGCGCTTATCACAGTGCATTAAGAAACACTGGCTAACATCTGTCACATGTTTGTTCTCGCCTCCTCTCTCAAAGGGGGAGCAGTGTGTGATGGGGAATGTTTTGTTTGGGATTTTTAAAAATAATATACACGTATAAACACACACACACAGACATACGCGCATTGCTATATGCTTATGGTAGAAGGCAAGTTCAAAGAAATTCACCTTGCACTCAGAGTGGAAGATGGTGTGGTCTGTGATTGTCCTTAGTTCCTCTAGGAGTTCATTCCCCAGTCTTAGGCTGGCCCCCAAGAAATTCCTGTCTCTTGCATAGACACGCTTTATCCTTAGAATGGGAAGTTCCATTGTGCTAGAGAAGCAAAGTTCTCAACCACTGTCCTCATCCCAGAAGGTCTGAATTTGAGAACCTGCCAAGTTTTGCAGTGGGTTATCTGAAAGCCGGGTGAACTAGCTGCCTCAGGATTCCCTCTGGGTTGGGGATGTGTGAGGGGGAAAGTGAGAGTGGCCAGGAGCTGCTACGCCCAGTCAATCCCAGCAGCCGTTGCCAGCTGACCCAAATTATAGCATCTCTGAGGTTGCTCTTAGTTGTGTCTCAGGACTCAGTTAGTGCCCGCAAGTTGTGGTGGGGGGCATATAGGTAGTTGAAAGCCACCTCACAGCCAACCCGTTTCCAATGGGCACTGGGCACACAAGGGCCAGTCCGGGGGTTCTGCCCATTCAATTGCGTTATCTAACTGCCCGTTTCTATGGAGTGGAATCATAAGGAGATTATGAATTCAGCCTGGAATCTGAATTTAAACTTTAATTAGGGTTAGAGGATAGAGCTGCAAAGATACTAAGCGAAACCTTGGCAATTACCATTATGTAGTTGCATGGAGCGCAAAACTGCTCTTGTCCCCGTGTGCACCTCCCCGAAAGATACATGACTAGTGCAGCTATTGACAACCCTGTGTTGATAAATAGGAGCTATTTTTGCCTTGCATTGAAGTCTCCCTGATTTTGATGCACTGTTGATTATAGGAGTGGGTGGTACATAGTTAGAAGACTCATTCTGTCCATGAAAGAATGCTTCTGTTTTCCAGTCACTTTCTTATCCAGTAAATACACATATTTGTGCATTGCCTTGTTCATTGTGTGGGTAGGTGGAATAACTTTAGTCTTCCTCAGATTCCTGTGAGAAGCTCTGTCAGTTACTTCAAATGTTCACAGATGAAGGGATTTCCAGTACAATGCACGAGAGCATTCCTGAACTGTATAGTCAATGATCCAGGAGGATGCGCCAGACTGGCTCAGTTAATGTCAGCCTCTTGTATGCAGAGCATCTCAGCTTGCATTACGGGGCAATGTATTGGATACCAGTAGTGCAGTGACCATGTACAGAAATCTGGCCACTTTCTCGTGCTCCTTAGCTCCCCTGCATGTTGGGACAATAGGGTCAGCTTGGTTAAAGGTGAAGCAAGAAGTTTCCGGTGAGACAAGATCCAAATTCAGGGTTCTGTTTCTCCCACAACAACCCCATCACTGTCACCTAAGAGAGTAATGTCCTGTGTTTGCTACATAATTTTAGTGCTCATCACTGTGAAAAGTTAATGCAACTGAAATGAAAACCAGCCTCAGCACGAGAACCTTCACTCAAAACGCTGAATAAATCCCACTGAGGATTGCAAATGTTCAGATCAACTTTTTCCCCTAATTGTTATTGCTTTGCTTATTTTTTATGCCTCTGAGCTTCCTGAGTCTGGCTGGGGCTAGCAAAAGGAGTGCTGGAAACCAGGGCACAGTTTCAGGGGTATTTTCAGCTCAGGACCCCTGGAATATGGAACGTTTCAAGAAGGGACCCTGTCCTTGTGGAAGCTCTGTCCAACAGTTCAGCAGTCCACAAAGCCTAGACCTGCACTCGGTAACACAAGCCAAATTCTTGGAGGCAGGAGCGATACCAACAGACATCTGTTGTGGTGACAGCACTGTTATATGTTATATGGAATACGGTGCACAATTCTGGTCACTCATGTTCAGGGAAGGTGAATTCAAAAGGGAACAGGTGCAGAGAAGGGCAGCTAGGATGATCAAGGGAACGGAGAACCTATCTGACATGAGCCTCAAAGAGGTTGGCTTGTATAGCCTAGCAAAGAGCAGGCTGAGAGGGGATATGATTGACCAGGGGGGTAAATTCTAGGGAAGGAGAAGAGTTATTTAAGCTAAAGGACAATGATGGTACAAGAACAAATGGGTATAAACTGGCCATGAAAAAGCATAGCCTGGAAATCAGCGGAGTGAGGTTCTGGAACAGCCTCCCAGTAGGAGTAGGAAGGGCCAACAATTTCACACTAGTTTTAAGATGGAGTTTGATGAATTTATTAACACGATTATATGACGGGGTTGCCTATGATAGCAGGGCACTTGACTTGATGACCCAGGATGTCACTGGTAGTCCTGTGTCCTATGTAATAGGGACTCTAACTGTCAACGGGTCTGTGTCGAGCTAGAGTCAGATCTTCATTCGGTTTGAGAGATCCCTAATGATTCATGGCCGCACCCAGTTCATTGACCTTTTCTGTTTGGCTCCTTTGCCTAATAACTGAAAGGGAATTAAGCGCTTTGCATGCAAGCTGTTCCAGATATGAATATAATTAACATTCACAGACGTGTACTGCTACATTATTTATTATCATGAAAAGGTTACAAGGCATCTCAAGGCCCTTATTTTCCTTTCTACATTGCCTGACAGGGGTCATTCCACTACACCTTGGAAAGTTCCCTCACGGTAGGCGATCATTTATATCCACTAATGAAGCCAGAAACTGACCTCTAACTAATAAAGGTTGGGAAGAAACTTTCCCTCGAGGCAGGTTATTGCACAATTGCCTTCTGCAGGTTTCCTTTGAAGCAGCTGGTGGTGTTGAGACTGGCGATTGGATTAACTTGACCATGATCTGAGTTGGCATGGCAATAAATACGTGCTTCCCATTCTCACTCCCGAGCTTCCATAGCCTGGCAGCGCGGGAACGTTCCCTTTCTGATAGTGCTGGGACTGAGATCTGCTTGTGGGTCATGGTAACCCTTTCCTCATCCCCTTTGTGCTAGACCTAGCAACAGCGCTGCTTAACTCTGTGGTGTCTCTCTGCGATGTATGTTTCCGTAGAGATGGCAGAACTGCATGAGCATTCATTGGAGGCAGGATGCATGCGTCTCCAGTAGAGCTGGTCCAAAATGTGTCTGTTTTCAATGGAAATGTTCACGAGACAAAAATAAAATCCCAACCAGCTCTAATCTCCAGCCCTTGTTTTTGAGGATCAGCCCCCAGCAAACGCAATTGCTTTATATCCTGTCGCTTTTTGTCTGTCACAGTAGCGTTCTGCCTCCCACTTTTCCTCCTCCTCTGCCTAAAGTTAGAGCATGAAATGGATTAGTGGAACACCGGGTGCCAAATGGATTGCCATGCCAGTCAGAAACATGGGACAGGGAATAAATTCACAGAACAAAGAGCGAAGCCTTTTACCAATCTCAGCCTTCCTCCTAAATGAACGGCAAAAAAAAAGCCATCAATCCAAGCAGCCAGCCAGAGCCAGAGCAGACAAATCAGACTGATTACTGACTAGGTGAGCATTCAGTATCTGTCATTCATAGCACCTGGATGAAACATTGTGAAGAGTGGGAACGGTGATCTAGACAGCCATGAAGATTGGCTTAGGACTTGGGATACCGAGTATTTTAATTCTTGGTTTCTGGTCAAATCCAGATGATTTATTATTTTATTTTGATTTGGAATCAATAAAAGGTCCCATTCACAGGCTCTGAACACCCGACCAATTCTTTAACATTTCAAAACCCAAATGAAACACAATCCGCTCACACCTCTACCAAACAGGCTGTTCAGAGGCTGTGCACATGCATTGAAGCAGCTGCGGGTGGATCAGGCAGTTTGTTTTAAATGCAAAGCAGTAGAGAGACAGAGGAAGTTCTTTGTATAGTCTGGAGAGAGACGGTCTTTTACCAAGAAATGACGTCTTTCAAATAACTATCGGGGTGAATCTTTAAAACCCCACCACAGCTTCTAGAATTACTTGCAGATGTCAAGCAGTCCCCTAATGACAGAAGGGCAGCTGATAATAAGAAGTTTGGATGAGGAATATATTATTTAGTCTGAAAGTTTAAACAGATGGAAAGGGAGCAAATCTCTTTATTCCGTATTTTTTGAACATCTGAGCGATGGGCCCGATTCCTGGGTCCGTTCCAGCTGCTTTAGACTGTTCCTGTAGCACAAAGCAACTGGAAATCCATCTTCAACAGCTCCCCAAGGAGTCTTGGTGTGTTAAGGGGCTAGACCCAGCACAGTGGTATTATACTACCCACTCTCCTCGCTCTCATCGTAAGAGGTGTGGCAGGGTATCCCTGCAGCTAGGTGACCTCCAGCTGCTAGAATGGCCCGAGGTGGTTGGTGGTGGTGGGGAATTTAGGGCAGCCCCAATGAGGTTTTAATTACTCTGTGGGCCGGGTCAACTTCCAGACAGCCCCAGAGTTGGGGGAACACAAAAGGCATCTTAGCCCTTTATCTTTTCACTGGTACGTGGATTCCCAAATAGCCTTTGCCACCAGATGGGTGTGCAATTGATGGATGATAAAAGGGTGGAGGACATGCAGACCAGTACAACTTAATACTTCCAGTTAGCATTGTATTCATTCAACAAATGGCTTCTCAAGGTGGGCATCCATTGGAGAAAACACTTAACCTTGGCAGCTCTTGCTGCCTTACCAGTGTGGAATGATTGCCAAATTGAAGATGGGAAAGAATTATACCCTGCGGCACATGGGCCGGGACCGTGAGGAGTTTTATTCATAAATTCATCGATTGTAAGGCCAGAAGGGACCATTATGATCATCTAGTCCGATCTCTTGCATAAACTGGCCAGAGAACCTCATTCAATAATTTCTGCATCAAGCCCAGTAACTTCTATCTGAGCTGTAGTGTGTCTTTAAAACGACATCCAGTCTTGATCTAAAGACCTCACATGATAGAGAATTCACCACATCCCTGGATGAGTAGTTCCAATGGTCAATTACCCTCACAGTTAAAAATTTGTGCAATTAGTCCTAGTCTGAATTTCTCTAGCATCAACTTCCAGCCATCGGCATGCTGTTTTCTGCTAGATTAGAGAGGTGCCCACTATCAGAAAGCTCATCCCCATACAGATACTTGTAGACTGTGATCAAGTCTCTGTTAGCCTTCTCTTAGATAAACAGATGGAGCTTCTTTAATCTTTCATTGTCAGGCAGGTTTTCAAGACCTCAAATCGGTCTTAGATCTCTTTTCTGAACCCTTTCCAATTCCTGCTCTTTCCGTTTCTGGAACACGGAGCGGGGGGTTTTATCCGTTAGGATCAAGTGAACACACATCACACGATTCAGTTCCTTCAGCTGCTGGCATTGGCCATTGGAGGACAATGATCTTCCCTGGTTCTCGTTCTGAGTTTCTGGGACTTGATATAGTTACGTTCATAGCACTTTACAAATATTAACTGAGGACTCCTCACAGCTGTCGGTGGTAACAGGCTTCGAATGACATAGCTTTAAACATTCATTGCTGCTCTCCACAAATAGTCCTCTGGCTGGACTTTTTAAAAATCATATTGTGGCGTCTGCCCTATAGTTCTCAGTTACAGATTAGGATGAGCACCGTCTGGTGCCTCCATGCATAACGTGTTCTGTTAGAAAGGAAGCCAATGGAGAGGGGAGTTTGTGTCAAGCCTTTCAGCACTGGTGTGAACACAAACGCAGCTGCTGAAATGGGGCATGCAGCCCAGGGGCACAACAAACCCAAGACGCCAGTGGCTGATGGAGGGCCGTTAACCTTTGAAAGTCTCTCCAGGGTTTGTTTGGAAAATGACTTTGTACAGAACTTTAAATGCTGTATTTTTAAAGTTATTTTGTGAGCGTGGCTTGTATAATTTTGCACAGCACAGTATCACATCCCTTTGATGAATAAGGATAATTTCTGAGCGCAACACCCCCTTTGGGAGGCAAACAGGAATGGATTGTTGGCAAAAGCAGGCTGGCTTTCATTCTCCAGGGGAAAGGTTCTCCAAAGCACCAAAGGGAGGTAGATACTCTCTTCCCATTGACATTCATTTTTATATCCCTGTATCTCAGTTCTTTCCTTAATGGAGCTGCCCATGGGATGCTCCCAAATACCAGTAACTGGATGACATTCTGTGGCTGTGCTATTCAGGAGGTCAGACTACACGATCTAACCTTCTGGTTAGATGGTTCCTTTTGCCCTTCAAATCTCTGACTCAACAATACCTTCCATGCTAATCTCAATCTGAAATTTCTAGGGCAAAAGGGCCATGGATGTTGCCTGGCTAAAATACTATCACACGAGTAGGGCCCTACCAAATTCATGGTCATGAAAAAGGTGTCACGGATTGTGAAAATTGGTCTCCCCCTGTGAAATCTGGTCTTTTGTGTGCTTTTACCTTATATGATACAGATTTCACAGGGGAAACCGGCGTTTCTCAAATTGAGGGTCCTGACCCAAAAGAGAGTCGGGTCACAGGGAGGTCACAAGGTTATTTTAGGAGGGTCGTGGTATTGCCACCCTTACTTCTGGACTGCTGTCAGAGCTGGGTTCCCAGCAGGCAGCTGCCATTCTTCAGCTGCCCACCTCTGAATCTCAGTGGCTGATCCTCATCTCATAAGAATGGAGAAAGAAGGCGATTTAAAATCCCCAGATAATCTCTGAAACTCCTTTAAAACCCACAATTTTGCAATCAGCTCTTTGCTTTCCCATTATCAAATGAAATATCACTTGACCCTGATTTGCCATTTCACAGAATTACCTGTGCTCTTTGGGATAATACACTCCATGGTTCTCCTAATTGCATACCATTATAACCCTCATTCACTCGCTGCTGTTCAAAGCCACTGGCTTCAGCTGAAAGTTAGCATGATAAGGGCCAACTCTGATGGATGCACCTGGTCTTCAAGAGTCTCTGTAGCACTGTGCTATGTCAGTTCGGGAGGCATCTAATCTGAGATTATTTCCAATGGCAATGTTTCGGATTCAGACAGCTTCACATCCAAAAAGAGACTGAGTCCATACTTGGAGAGTAAACTGCCCTCAAGCTTGCAGACATTTGGCTGTGGTTTTAAGGGCTCTCTTAACAATTGTGGGCATGTTTGGGGCTCGTTTGAATGACAGTCTGGCAGCCACAGTTGGGCAAGCGATAAATATTATTGCATATTTAATCCCATTTATCAGCTTTCACAGCTCATTCACAAAAGAGACTAGTTTCTATGAGTCTAATCATCAGTGATAGGTATTCAATGAATGAATATAGTGTCTGCAAACAAGTTTCATCCTATGAGCGGCTCACTGGGACTCTGGAGGGGGAAAAAGGGTTGTGGCAAACTCAGAAGACCTGAATTCCAGGTGGAAATTAAAGCCAAACTCACAACTCATTTCCTAATGTAATCTTTAGCATCACTGAGCCGCAGCGAAGTTAGATGGTAGAAGCGCCCCTTGATCGTCAGCTTCTAGTCCAGCACTGATGCAAATCCTAGTTGGGCTGCTAAATCCAGCTGCACAAGGAAAGAGGTTTTCTAATTATTTTGTGCATTGAAGGGTTCAGTTATTAGCATCTCGATGGAATATCGTGAACACAGACAAGGAACTGTCAGTCAGGTGCAGCCTGCTGGTCAGCCCTGACGTTACATTCCAGCTGTCCCCTCTTCTCAGGAGTGATAGGTGTGCCTAGTGGGGGCTGATAATTGAAATTGATTTGGTTGATTTCCTGAGTAAGACAAACTATTTCTTTGGTCAGGTTGCGGAGGGGGAGAAATGGTTAGAAAATCAGCTGAACTGGCACACAACCATTTTTTAAAAATCTATACATATTTTAGGCCCCCTGTTAGTTAGTTATTTTCATGTTTTAAAAATGTCTGAATTATCGTTATAGAATCATGGTTGTCACCGTGCCTTAGTGGGTCACAGCTGAGAAGACCAGATTTGGACAAATTGCTGCAAAATAGGGCAGACTCACTCTAAACTGGTGATTATTCTACCATTAGATATACCAAGCCAGTAACAAAAGTAAACTGCTGTCTCACCATACTGGTTAACGAGAAGTCAAGAATGCAGGCTCCTTAGGCATTCCAGCATTAGACATTATGATGAGCGGCTATTGAAAAATATTTAATCAAACAAAGGTTTCTTCTGATCTCAAGAGATCAGCCACAGAGCCAGGTCAATATATAACTCGGATTGTACCCAATAATCCAGTCCTTTGATAGCTACAATATAAAGGTTTATTTTTAAGAGAAAAGAAATAGAGAGTTAAAATGGCTAAAACACTCATATACATACAAACATTGCAAAGTTCTTATATCAGGTTTGAAGCAGTGATGGAATAAATTGCTAATCTGCAAAAAGTGCCTCTAGAAGTTACCCAAACAGCGTGGGGGTCGTTAGTCCTTGTTTAGAGCTTCCTTGTTAGAAATCCAGTCCAGAGAAATGAAGCAGATAATGAAGACAAAATGGAGATGTTTCCAGCAGGGTCTTTTATACCCTCTTCCATGTGGATGGAATTTTACGGTCCCAAACAAAGCCCCCAGTACAGTTTGTGGAAAAGTACAAGCAGAAGATGGAGTCTCCAGGGTCACATGAAGCAGTCACATGCCCTTACATGGCTTGCTGACTCACAGGCCACGTGGATGTTAAGACATCTGCAGGAAGAGCCATCTGGGTGGAATAGGGTGACCAGACAGCAAGTGTGAAAAATTGGGACAGGGAGTGTGTGTGTGTGTGTGTGTGTGTGTGGGGGGGGGGGGTAATAGGAGCCTATATAAGAAAAAGACTCCAAAATTGGGACTGTCCCTATAAAATCGGGACATCTGATCACCGTAGTGTGGAATGAGTTTCTTCTACGTCCCATTGTGAGAGTTAATTGCCTTTAATGGGTCATCAACACAAAGCTTTCTGGCTTCAATATATTCTACCTGGTGGATATTACTCAGGAATACAGCACATATATAGGATAGGATGCAAGTACATAGTCAATATTTCAGCTACAAAAATGATAGATGCATATAAACAGGATAATCATACTCAGCCAATCATAACTTTTCCATTGACACCTTACACAACATACTTTGTACAAGATTTGTTGCAATTGTCTAACAGTGGCAACATCAATGACATACATGGTCATATTTCAATTGTACAGCATCACAGTGGCACATAGTCTTTCTTCATTTATCCATTTCTGACCAAAAGGCAAACCCACTCTCTAAAATATCTCCAGTAACATGGAAGCATAGAAATGTAGGACCAGAAGAGACTTCAAGAGGTCATCCAGTCCACCCCCCTGAGCTTAGGCAGGATAACGTGTACCTAGACCATCCCTGACAGGTGGTTCTGTAACCTGTTCTTAAAAACTTCCAGTGGCAGGGACTCCACAACCTCTCTAGATGATCCGTTCCAGAGTTTAACTATCTTTATAGTTAGAAAGGCTAATATCTATTCTAAATCTCCCTTGTTGAAAACTAAACTGATTTATTCTTCTTCTACCCTCAGAGGACAATTGATCACCATCCTCTTTATTACAACCGCTTTGCTAACATGGTTATTTGTGTGCACCCACCCACAAAGTTCAACTTGCTACTTTATCCTCTAACCCAGCAGAGAATACCATTCTTCTGGACAGAATGGCCTACCAGGTGCTACTGTAGAAGTCATTAGATGAAATAGAGAGTTAAGATTGGAGCCATTTCATGGGCTCAAGTGGTTGCATTCCCAATCTGAGGGCAGGTCTACACTAGCCCTGAAATTCGAACTAAGATACACGACTTCAGCTACGTGAATAACGTAGCTGAAGTCGAACTATCTTAGTTTGAATGAAAAAGCACTTACTCGGTGTCCACACGCGGCGCGCAGGCTCCCCCGTCGACTCCGCCTACTCCGTTCGTCGAGCTGGATTACCAGCGTCGACGACAGAGCACTTCCTGGTTCGATTTATCGCGTCTAGACAAGACGCGATAAATCGAACCCAGAACATCGATCGCGCGCCTCCGACCGGACGCGAAAGTATAGACGTACCCTGAGAAGGCTAAGCAGTGTTCTGTGTATTGTGGGCAAGGGAATAACATGAAAGGACTCCATGCTTGTAAAACTAAACTGGCTCTTTATTAAAAGGCCCATGCAGAGCTCCTGCAAATGGGGCTAGTGTTCTAGCCATGTGCTCACAGGCTGATTCCCCTCCTACAGCCTCCCTCCAGGTCCCATGCAGGTTGCTACAGGAGGATCCAAGGGGGCTCTACTTCCCCTTATGCCCCTGCATGACTGAGCAAAGGCTGTGACACTCTAATCCCTTAGGTTAGTTCATTTTCCTTTCTTTTCCCTTTGCGGTAGAGATGGGCTACAGCCAGTTGTTTAGCTATTCAGCCCTATAAACCGATCCACCATTCCGCAAATGTTGTATCCCCTTTGTGTCCATCTCCACTTTCCAACACACTGGGTAACCGAGTCAGCACGACACAATGCGGCTGCACCGCTCAATAGGAACAAGGGGAAATCCATCCGCATGAGTGAAAATTGGATTTTGGGGAGCCAAATTTGATCTGTGCTGTGCTCTTGCACTCAGTACGGCGAGAAAGCAAATCCCACTGTATTTATCCCCCATTAGCTAATTCCTAGTGATCTACACACCTCATTAGCAGGAAAGAGATTTGTAACAAAGACAACAGAGATTTTAAAAAAGCGCCAAACACTTTGTTGCATAGTTCATCAGCCAATTTCATCTTACTTTAGCCTGCAGGCATTTGCCAGGGGTGCATCCTGCTCTTGGCCCTCATTCTAATCACCCCCAAACCTTGGGGACTGGATGAACAACTAAAGCTTTTCCTTTGATTTATTTCTGCTAAGTCCTTTTGCATTGAGAGCGCACACTTCACACAGGCGTCCCCTCATCTGCATTATCCTTCCAGCTTATGGCGCGGGAGCATTCAGCCATTACGCCTGCCACTTTCTTTGTAACCAGATTGCTGGCTCCCAGAAACCAGAGAACGAAACGGAAGAAACCCATCTGCAGCAAGTCGGTACCTATCGGCACCTGCGCGAATTGAAGAAAAAATGGCAGATGCAGTCTTTGCTTAACAATGCCTCTAGAGCTCAACTTTAGCGAGGTGTCCTTGCAGATAACCGACAGGGAATTGAAGGCACAAAGCTGAGCAAATTCTTTCCCCCTTAGCAAAATAAGAAAAACAGATCATGTAAACGTCCCCAAAGCGATTTCCTTAATCTGTTTGTGTCTTGTCTGAACATAAGGTCAGAACCTCAGCTGGTGTAATGACTTCAATGGAGCTTTGAAGATTTACGACAGAGGAGAACCTGGCCCAGGAAACCCAGCTTGGAAATTAAAAATTCCTCCCCGTTTTCCGGCCGCTCAACAGACCGAGTTGTTATTTCTTTCACTTGGGCCTATAGGTGCATTCAGAGTCACCCTACATCATGTACCATGGACAGTCACCTGTGTTTTAATCTCTTGACGTTCCCATTCATGCCTTTATTTGGCTTTAGATAAAGTGAGACAGCTGGTAAATGTTACCCCATTTAAGTAGCGTTCATTAGTGCAGAAGTAGTGGCCCTGAGATTCAGCTAGTGTCACTCTCACAATGGGACATGGAAATCTTGGGGTCACATATTTCAGGAGTTAGACCTACAACCTTTGTGGTATATTGTAGGGTGGCACGGTGAGAGCTGCCACCTCTGGGATGATATGTGATCTTGCTGCTTCTCTCAAGGGGGTTAGATGGCTGTTAAAGACCCCCGGGATCTTTTTGTACAATTGCCCAGGGCCTTGGATCCTGGCAAAACACCGCCCTTCATAAAAACAGCATCATTGTGTGAGGTTTTGCTGGGCATTATAATAGCCACTCCCTTGGTCTGTAGAGTCACTGCACTCTTATATACATCGTGACTTCAATGTGAAAAGGGGGTGTACACTACACGATTCTGCTAGGACAGTGGTTCTCAAACTTTTTTTTTCCGCGGACCACTTGAAAATTGCCGAGGGTCTCGGCGGACCACTTAATGCCCCAAATACCATTGCTGAGTCATTTGGGGAGCAGATTTTTAAGATTAGCTGTGTCAGTACAGCGTCACGTGGCTAATGTATATGCACAAGCAAGTGTTGGAGTAAGAGGAAGTGGGGCTTGGCGGGGAAGGAACGCAGCTTCCCTGACTGTGCTAAAAAGCAGAGTGAGTGCTCTTGCTTCTCTGCCTTGCTGTGGGTAAGTTGGGCTCTCTCACATTTCCTCTTGTCCTTGGCTGGTGCCAGGGGAGCTCCCCCTGCTATTTCAACCTCCTTGAACCCCTGTGCATAACGACCCAGTGTGCTCATACAGACCAGGTATCTGTTTATTACACATGGGGGCAGAGACAGTATGATCCTGGTTGGCCATGGATGGGGGTCAGATCCTCAGCTAATTGAAATCAGCCCAGCTGCATTGACTTCAGTTGGGCTATGCTGATCTATGCTAGCTGAGGGTCTTTAGGGGCGTAAATACTTGATTTTTGCACCTACGCTGGGTATCTGCTCGTGCGAGTTCGACACCTACCCAGCCTTGGAAATCTTGCTCTTTGTCTCTAAACTATACACAGGAGCAGTCTACTTTAAAAGAGGATTTTCTTCTTAAGCAGACCACTCACGATTCTGATGATAAAGTCTGCACAGAGGCAAAGCATCCTGAATGGGCTCAGTCTCCCATCATTGGAATTTCACTGTGATGGGTACCGATTGCTCACTAACTGTGGACTGCAATCTGGTAGATCACTATTATCAGGCACTCTCGTGACCCTCGCTGGGACTTAAGTCCTCTTTAGGGTCAGGCACTTGAGTTCAGATCTGTGGCTTCATGCCCAGGCTAGCTCTCTTGCTCCACCTTCTCCTCTGTCTTGCAAATGCTGGTTGTTTAGGTAACACTTTCTCTCTCCATCTGTGATACCAGGGATGAATCCCACTCCAGATGGCTGTAAAGGTCAACAGGAACTTATGCCGAGCTGTACACTGGGAAAACTGTCTCCCATTTGGTGTTCACTAAAATACCTGCATCTACAACACAGCATTCCAATGTAGCTGGCCATTGCTGGCAGCTGCCGAATGTGAAGCTGTCGGACACAACACACAGTTCTCTCTCCTCTAATGTCATTCTCCCATGTGGTCAGGTAATTATTTTCATGGAACAAGGTCAATACAACAGGACTAGACTCTGCTTTACAAAAAAAATGTGCCCTGTATTGTACATCCATAGATCACAAGCAGAATCAGTTAAGTTTCCTCCATAAACATCTGCTGTCATGAAGTCTGCTAATGGCACATGGGCAATTGACTTTTTGCCTAATTAGAACTAATTTGATTCTTTTCCTGCTTATAAAGCCACTCAGGTCAGTGGGAGTTTTGCTATAGACGTCAATGCGATCAAAATTGGGCCCATAAAGAATATCTCTAATTGCAATGGCAAATCTAATGCAGTCTCATTGTCTCGTTATTTTTTCCCCCTTAAAACACACATTTAAAATTAAAGCAATCAAGAACAGGTATTAAAGAATTATCCTCCAGTCTTGAATGACTTCTCATTTTATACCCACTGTGTATCTGGCTGCCAGTTAAAGTCTTTCATTAAAAATATGAACACAGAATGTGTAGCGCCAAAATAAACAAGAAATGGTTGGCATGTTTTCTCAGTAATCAGAACAGACTGGGATGAAAGACAGAGGATAGAATTAGGAACCCCTATGAGCAAATGGACCAAGTACGAAGAATGGAATGGCAATTATTTCAATGGACTTCCTAAAGTATTATTTTCAATTGACTTAACTTTTTGGATTGAAATTTATCCTTTTAGACTAGTAAGAAAAATTTAAACCAAACCGACCCCCCCTTTCTGCATTTCATGAGAGGGAAGGGAATGCAGCTGCTATTGTTGTTTATTGATGAACCAGTGGTGAGAGACAAATGTGGCTAACTTTGCCCATGTGAGTAGCCCCATTTAAGTTGATGTATAGTCAAGCAATTTTAAATGGCCTCAGTAGGATCTAGAATTAAACTGGTATAGATAATAAAAACAAAAAGGAAATAATCCACCACAAGGGGATAAATAAGAAAACTTGATGGCAATCCTTTCTGAAAAGCATGTGAAAATTTTGATTAGATGGATATCAACAAAAGGGTTCTGTATCTTCCTTCCTTGAAAAATGTAGATACATCTATAAACACATTATAGGGCTGCTGCTGATTTGATATGATATAAGTTTAGCACTATTGAAAGTGAGAAAAAGAGATTGTTTAATCCCCAGGTGTATACCTCCTCAAGGCAGAGTTCTTAACTATAGATGCAATTTTGCGGTTAGATACAGACATAAATAGAATCCTTTCCAGCCTGAGATGTTAGGTGAATTGGATTAGCTGTACATTATAGGATATTCAGACGAACCAAGGAAAGCACTATGTGTCCGTTTATTTGTTAAGAAGATGCTAAATGTCTCTATCCACCTCTCTGTCTATGGGTTTGATTCAGCTGGACTTTTCCTGTACGCTCGTTGGTCCACTAGTGAAGGGAATCCAGCTCATGCACCTCTGCTGACTGTTGGTGTGGCAGTACGTTGTGGGGAGAGAGGTGATCCCCCAGGAATAAAACTATAAGGTGAATCCTAGGAAATCCATGGAGATGTGGCAAGCAAAGAGGTCTAATAGAAAAATAGAAAGTCTACCCAACTTGAAAAAACAAGCCTTGGATAAGAAAACTGTGACTTGTATGAATTTGGGTCTATCACCACCTTCAAAATAGAATCATAGAATCTCAGGGTTGGAAGGGACCTTAGTAGGTCATCTAGTCCAACCCCCTGCTCAAAGCAGGACCAATCCCCAATTTTTGCCCCATATCCCCAAATGGCTCCCTCAAGGATTGAACTCACAACCCTGGGTTTAGCAGGCCAATGCTCAAACCACTGAGCTATCCCTCCCCGCCCCCCAATACTCCTGGTTCAGGAGAAAGCTGGAAAACCAGAGTCAATGCCCCAGCCAAAAAAAAAAAAAAAAAAAGCCTGCTTTTTCTGGCAGGCTGAGGTACCATTTTCATTATGGCAGATGCTGGGGTAACAGACAGAGAGGAGAAGCCATTGTGACCTGAACTGTGTTATTTGCACCTTTGTCTTAATGACAGTAATGACGACATTGTAAAGCCAATTTGGAAAAGAGTCAACGCCTTGTCCTTTCATTATCTCTGCAGTATTGCTGATGATTTAACAAGGTAGGCGCAGCAAAGACTTCCCTTCCTCCCACCTTTCTAATAAACAGCGAATTGTCCTTTTGTGCTTTTGTCTCAAATAGCTTGTTTGCATCTGGCTGACCTTGACTCAGCTCCAGACACCTGCAGATGAAGACAAGGGAGAGCAAGGGTCACATTCTAGCTATCATAAATGGTTCAGAAAAGCAGCAAAAGTAGAATGTAGAAGGCATGGGACAGGGATGGGGAAACCCTCACCATATGCGCCATTGGAAACGAACACAAGAGACCTAATGGGCTGAGTTTAATTGTTCTAGTGCTTGTTATTAGGAAAAGGAAATACAAATGTCTCTTCAAAATGAAGGTTTTGACTATCTTTAAATAATGTAGTCCTGTGTAGTTTAGAAAGAAATTTTGAATGTATTGAACATGAGATAATCATAGAATCATAGAAATGTAGGGTCGGAAGGGACCTTATGGGATCATCTATTCTATCCCCCTGCACTGAGACAGGAGTAAATATACCTAGAGCAGGATTAATTCTACTTAGAATATGTGTACGTGCAATCTCTCTCTGTCAGTAAATGAAATATGGAAAAAAAAATTGCTAATTAAAAAAAAACTCCGAGACCTTTCATGGCCCCCAAAACCCTAGTGCAGGTGCAAATTTTGCACACAAAATAGAAGTCCTAGTCAAAACCCTTTTAATAATTTATCCCCTCACGTGCATGAGAATTGACACAGAACTCCTCTTCATTATTGAGCTGGGACCGTTAGTGAATGGACGGGTGAAGCAGGCCAGTATGCATTTCTGGTCATTTTTATTCTGGTTTAAATCAGATCATATTTTGAAACAATAGTCGGGTGACTTGATTAGAGCATCTTTTCCAATAATTCGAGCGCATGTTCGATGGTGCTCCCCAGCTCATGCGACCTTTAATACAGTGCTCGGTGAAGGGCTTGTCTACACTGCCCCGCAGTGCGCACCAAAGTGCTGCAGTGTGACTCCCCCATGTGGATGCTGTGAGCTGAGCACCTACTAAAAGGTTCCTAGGTCGCACTAATGTAGTCCTCTTCAAACAGGTACCAAATGAACAGGTGCTTTATAGAGGTGGGTTCCAACCAGAATGTTCCAGCTGAATGGCTCTGAGGTTTGTGAGAGCTCCGGGCTGGATTGGAGCTTTGTTTCCATGCAGCCATCTCTAGCCCTTTCTAGAGTTTCCTGTAAAATATACTAGTGACCTGTAAATCCCATCATTTCCAGATATTCTCTTCTCTGTAAATGAAGTAATACGCTGCGCTGATGGAGTCACTTACCCCCTTGGCTTGCAGACTGACTCCATTACCTTCATGGACTTTCTGCACTCCATTGGCTCCTGGGTAGGAAAGATAAACAAGCCGTCCTATTTTCATCGTCATCTTTGCATTTCATGGACGAGATGCGAAATGGAGTTTGGGGATGAATTTGTAAGTCTGACAAGAGGGGGAGTTCTCTCAGGAAGGCCTGGGAATCAGTTAGTTAAGTTTGTGAGTGACTGTAGAATTGTTGAGTGTGAGGCAGGCAGGGAACAAGATAAGTGACAAGTCTATTATACACCATTATCCAACACAGCGAGTAGAAAAATGTATTCGCCTTAATGGAAGATTTGTCTCTCTTTCTCACGGACAAGATAAAAACAAAACAAGAAAGAGTAATAATTAAGAAATTTGTCTTGTAAGTGCACAGCCAAGCACAAGCTGAGATCCTTGCTATGATCAACGTACAAGCAATCATGCTCTGTTGGAATTCATGCAGTGAATTCCAAGCAACTGCTCTGAAAGTCTCCAGGGGACCAACTGTGTGAGTTTATGGCGAGGCTGGAACGTAGTAGCATGTCAAGGAATGTATTGCACGAAGAACATGCTTCTCACCCTTTTCCTCCTGGGCAGATTTGAGACTCAACTAACATCAAAAGGAGTGGAAAAGCAGATGGGACTTAGGCAAAGTCTTTTACTGAGCGCACAGTCTAAATACCAATGTAAAATAATAAAATCACATTTAACACATTGACCAATGTCAATTAAAGAGCTTCTTGATTTAAACAGAACTCTACCAGCCTCTCTTGACTCTGCAAAAAGCCCCAGTAAATAAGAGCCACCAATCCTAAGACCCGTTAGTGCAAGATGGTGCAATTTGCAGATTGTATCCTTCCGCACTAGCAAGTACTGCTGGCCCCAGGAAGGATTCACTGCTGCTGCTTTCTGCTGGTGATAACCTCACCCATGACTAGGGCTGTGTGAAATTATTTTTAGCCAAAAATTCAGATTTGTGTTGAGCTAAATGTTTTGCCACATGTCTAACTTGCCTAATTGTTTTAGTTGAGAAACAAAACAAAACAAAAATCCCTAAGATTCTAAATGTGTTGATATTTCAGTTCAAAACTTCTGTTTTCAAGTTATTTTTACCCATTTTATTTTTAAAAATGTGTCAATTTCAAAACAAAAACAAAGCATTTCATTTTGGGTTCTGAGTTTTTGGTTCAGGGAAAAATTTGAATTTTTTTAATGTTGATCCAAAACCATTTTTTTTTCAGAACGGCCAGCACACTGAAAAATCATCCACACTGCTCTCCCCATGATGGACCTTCCACTATTGGGTCTGCTTTCCTGGCTGAATTTGCATTGGTGGAAGCCAGCAGACACCCAGTAATAAATAGGGCACTGCAAATTTTGTGAAATGCTGTGGGATCCTTCAGATGAAAGGTATTCATCACTTCCCCCTCAAAGCAATTCCTTACTGAGATATAATTCCCACTAAAATGAATGAGTCCCTCCCTCCTTCCCTCATCAGCAGTATTTGAACTGTAGACCTTCACTACCAAAGCACAGGCCGCTATCCTTTGAGCTAAAGAAGAGGCTCCACAAGGTGGCAGCAGTAACAGGCAGTTATCCTGCAGTGGACCAACTGCAACGTGCACTCTGTTAGTGGTTTCCAAGAGCGTTATCTCAGTGAGGACTAAAGTCTGCAACAGATTTTGAGACCCAGAAATCCTGGGTAGGTTTTGGGCCACCTATTATACCACTTCCTATGGAGGCATTCCTTTTGGATACCAGTGTCTCAATGTTACCCAGGCATTCTTTCTTCAGCAGAAATAAACTTTGCAAGTTATATTGAAAAGACTTTTTAGTATTAGACTCCACAGCTGGAAGAACATTAATAAGCCGAAATGGCTATTGAATGTGCAGTGTCAATGAAGCAATTACATTTTGTTCACACTCAGTTTGAAGAAGCTGGTAATTAATGACCTAATGAGGATTCAAACCAGCCCATTGCTCTACTGAGACCTCATTTTTCTGTCACTCCGTACGTTGCATTATGAATTTATTTTGCAGAGCTGGCAGAGTTGGATAATTGGTTATGCACGTGCACACACACATCCTCCATCTTGTTTAGCCTGTGCACACACAGAGAGACACTGCCCTGTTTAATGGATGCGCACACACACGGAGCATCTTGTTAAGAGTGTGTTTGTGCAGACACGGAGTTTTGTTTAATGTGCGCGCGCACATACACACATAGATTGCAGTGATTAGTGTGCATGTGAACAAAAACCAAGCACGTACATGCTGTCTGGTTGCCTAGGACATTTTAGAAAAGCTTAGCTCACCTACTAATGTCTCTTGGGGCTCCATTGATGTGCTGTGATCAAGGTCTTCATTGGAACCCCACTTCCACAGAAGGTGAGCTGAAAACTTGCTGGATCTAGCAAGGGAAGTTCATTCTGGAGAGTATGTTCAGCAAAGCTAAAGATTTCAGTAATTATAAATCCCGCCTATCCATAACCTTTTCTCATAAATACATTATCACTGTCTGCATTATGGACAGTCCCTTGGAAAGGTGTTGTATCCATGGCAGCACATGAGAATACACATGAAAGGCCTGTGTGTGACCTACAGTGAATTATATTGAAAGAAACAGGAAGAAGTTGTAAGTTTCACTTCTCACACCAATAATCTTAGGTGTGTGTGGGGATTGTTTTCTCTGCCAATTTTTGATGAAAACCCCAACTTTAAAAGTCATTTGCTATCTGGCTGAAGTGAGAATACCCTTCCACCATCTCCACAGGCACTTCTCAATCCAGCGGCCAGAGAATCTCTGTGGCTGTGATGTGGAATGAGAGGAAGCTTCCTGCATCACTAGCTGTATTTTGAGCATGCAAATTCTTCAGGTGCTATCAAGTCCAAGAGGTTGCCAAAGGCAGTGGGGCAGGAGGGAGGGTATGGGAGGTGGATGAAATAAGGAGGTGAGGTGAAAACCAGAGACAGGCACAGCCCTAGACAAGCCTTGAGAATCCTCATTCCCTGCGTCTTGCCGGCTATCTCATTCTGTCAACTGCCTGCAGCCTTCTGCATCCATGGTAACCACAATCTTGCATCCAGCCTGAGGCCTGGTGACTTGAGGCCTGGTCATTAAGTTAGGCTGTTGCAGCTTGTTCATGTTACAGCTGGGTAGAGTAAGCGGGGCTATTTAATGGACACTAATGTGAGGGAAGGGGAGCACTGTCAGCCGGAGGTTTTGAGAGTGAAAAGAGGCTGAGGCTATGTCTACACTGCAGCGTATGTTGGCAGAAGTCATAAGGGTTGTGAATAAACCACCCCCCGGAGTGACATGCGTTACACCGACATGAGCGCCGATGTGGACAGGACTACACCAGCGGGAGAGCTTCTCCTGCCTCTCACAGCGGAGGTTTTATTATGCCGATGGGAAAGCTCTCCCGTTGGCATAAGGTGTCTTTACCAGACGCACTGCAGCGGCATAGCTGCAGTGCTGTGTGTATAGACACGCCCTGAGAGATGGACAGCAGCCCCTTTGACTAGTAACAGTCCTTGGCTGTTCTGCCATTGGGTGACCAGCGCACCGACTCCTCGCAGAAGAATAAGGCAAGGGAGATTCCCTTTCCATGTACCAGTCACAGCTATGAATTGATCGGAATGCCAGGGTCTCGGGGGAGGGGGCAGCTGGCTGCCTGGTGTACTCGTATGCATTCCAGTAGGCTGCACCAAACCAGCAGATGCTCCAGGGCTTGACTGAGAAGTCTGGGGCCCTTTCCAAAGTGCCATCCCAAACAAGGACACCTGGGGCAAAGGAGAATCACAGTGACCAAGGGGTTTGCACTGGACCGATGGGGCTATTTGGGCTGTTTACATATTTTAGCCAACAGACCTTCAACCTTCTTCCCCAAACCACAAAGAAATCTCACACTTGGAGCAGCTGCTGCTGGGGCAACAGCGGATATGTTCAGAGGGGACTGAACATTTTAATGAGCAAAGCAACCTGTGCAGAGGCCAGATGCCAGCTGTGTGTGCCAGCAGCGGAGGTCCCCTATGCCAGGGGCATTCCCCAGGGGTCATCTTCACCCGCGATCCACCCCTTTACTCTGCTGGAGTAATCAGAGGCTTACTTCTGTTAAAAGCAAGAGCCCAGAGGGTGGCTGTGTTAACAGAGGCCCCTGTGATCCCTCATCAGTGAGAGGAGGACAAAGCATTAGCCATCTGTGCTGGAGTAATTAACAAACTCACCATGGCATCTGACCGTTGAAGGACCGGCCTCTGATTGAAAGGATCTGGGGAGACGACTGTGTGGCTGAGCGGTTGTGAAGCTTGATGACTGTCAGTAACTGCAGCACTCTCCTTGGACAGGAGACCCTGAGGCCGATTCTGTCCTGTGCCCAGGCTCTGCTCAGCACAGGAAAAGGGGTGGGGGTGGGGTGGGGGAGCTCACAGTGCTGGTTCCATCTCCCTGATTCTTGGGACTAGTCTCACCCCCACTGATGCCACTTAGAGTGACTGCCAGGCGGCTGTAAATTCCACCTCTGATTTGAGAGTCCTTAACGGACTCTCTGGAGTGGAAGATAGATGCAGAGAAGAGCTCTATGACCCCTTCCTGGTCCTCTTCCCCCAACATGCCCCCTAGATCGGGGCATCAGACACCACGCCTGGAGCTGACACATTTGCCAGCAGGGAGCTCACCTATACAAGGAAAGTCTGCTGGCAATTTGCAGCCAGGTTACAGTCTTTTTTTGTATCCATAGAATCATCATAGAATCATAGAATCTCAGGGTTGGAAGGGACCTCAGGAGGTCATCTAGTCCAACCCCCTGCTCAAAGCAGGACCAACCCCAACTAAATCATCCCAGCCAGGGCTTTGTCAAGCCTGAACTTAAAAACCTCTAAGGAAGGAGATTCCACCATCTCCCTAGGTAACCCATTCCAGTGCTTCACCACCTGACTAGTGAAAAAGTTTTTCCTAATATCCAACCTAAACCTCCCCCTCTGCAACTTGAGATCATTACTCCTTGTTCTGTCATCTTCTACCACTGAGAACAGTCTAGATCCATCTTCTTTGGAACCCCCTTTTAGGTAGTTGAAACCAGCTATCAAATCCCCCCTCACTCTTCTCTTCTGCAGGCTAAACAATCCCAGTTCCCTCAGCCTCTCCTCATAAGTCATGTGCTCCAGCCCCCTAGTCATTTTTCTTGCCCTCCGCTGGACTCTTTCCAATTTATCCACATCCTTCTTGTAGTGTGGGGCCCAAAACTGGACACAGTACTCCAAATGAGGCCTCACCAGTGCCGAATAGAGGGGAATAATCACGTCCCTCGATCTGCTGGAAATGCCCCTACTTATACAGCCCAAAATGCCGTTAGCCTTCTTGGCAACAAGGGCACACTGTTGACTCATATTCAGCTTTTCATCCACTGTAACCCCTAGGTCCTTTTCTGCAGAACCGCTGCCCAGCCATTCGGTCCCTAGTCTATGGCAGTGCATGGGATTCTTCCGTCCTAAGTGCAGGACTCTGCACTTGTCCTTGTTGAACCTCATCAGATTTCTTTTGGCCCAATCCTCTAATTTGTCTAGGTCCCTCTGTATCCTATCCCTACCCTCCAGCGTATCAACCACTCCTCCCAGTTTAGTGTCATCTGCAAACTTGCTAAGGGTGCAGTCCACACCATCCTCCAGATCGTTGATGAAGATATTGAACAAAACTGGCCCCAGCACCGACCCTTGGGGCACTCCACTTGATACTGGCTGCCAACTAGACATGGAGCCATTGATCACTACCCATTGAGCGCGACCATCCAGCCAGTTTTCTATCCACCTTACCATCCATTCATCCAGCCCATACTTCTTTAACTTGCTGTCAAGAACACTGTGGGAGACTGTATCAAAAGCTTTGCTAAAGTCAAGAAATAGCACATCCACTGCTTTCCCCTCATCCACAGAGCCAGTTATCTCATCATAGAAGGCAATTAGGTTAGTCAGGCATCCCCTAAATAACAGATAAGGGATAGGTCTCAATAGCGAATCCAGCCCATTCTATATATCCATCCTGCCTCACTCTACCAACATGGAGAGCATACATCTCAACCCACCATGGTCTTAATGCAGGGTGCAAATGCACGACCAAGCTCCAAAACCAGAGACACAAAAAATGTACACGTATAGGAAAGGTACAATGAAGCCAGATTCCTTCCATTAGTGTAAACAGCTTTTTCTACAGTCCTGGTTTCATGATTCCATCTGGCTAATTTTTGACAATGGAAGAATTGGGGCTCCGGATTTGGGAGGAATGTTGGACCAAAACAAGTGACATTCTCTGCAATGACAGCGAAGAATGGCTCTGAGCTGTGCCCAGGTTTCCCCACAGTGAGAAATCATCACCAGGGTGTAAGGCAGAGTTCAGATGCCCAAAGTGAGGAGCACATTTTGGGTTATGGAGCTTCTATGAACCTAAGACTGGAATTTGACACTACCTTTAGTGAGGCTCTTCTGCCTTTCTCTAAACCCAAGTCTGGTTTCAATCAAAAAACTCATGGTTGACATGGTCCAACTTTATCTTGTTAAGCCAATTTCTGCTGGTTAGTGATTGCTCTTTGCCTTCTGTAACCATGAATGGCAGTCTGCAACCAAATACCCTTCTCCTTTACATTGACCAATAGCTACCTGAAGGCCTTTATCTCACCTTGACTATAGATTTTCAACACTATCAGTTTCTCCCAGAATAACATTAGCAAATGTCCTCTTGTAGGCCTCTTCAGAAAATAACACTGTATCACCTTTATCAGTTTTCATTCTCATATTTTGCATTCGTTATATGGACTCTAGCCCAATGCGGAGCATTTGATTCCATTTTATTCTGCACTACAAACAGCTCTGAGTCAATAACAAGCCATGCAGACAGGCTCAGATTTTGTTACTTTTCCACTCGTCAGTGTGTGATTGGCTTCTGCCCTAAAGTATGAAGATTTATATCCTTTTGTATTCCTTCTGTTGAGGTTCCCATTACCCTTAGAAATGTCTAATCCTGTTTCTGAATGTTGCTAAGCCTTTGGGTTCAAGGTGCCCTGGGGCAATGAATTCAAGAGGTTATGGGTTGTTTTAAAAAGGATTTCCTTTCCGTTTCATTGGGTACATCTACTCTACAAAAACAAACAAATGGAAAAAAACAGCACCAGGGAGTCTCAGCTCCTGGGTCAACTGACATGGGCTCACAAGGGTTGCACTACAGGACTAAAAAGAGCAGTGTGGATATTCCCTAGGAGACCTACCACCCGAACTGGTTTTCAGAGCCCAGGCTCCAGCCTGAGTGGGGATGTCTAAAGTGCTATTATTAGCCCCAGAGTGTAAAGCCTGCAAGCCTGAGTCAATTGATCCAGGCTCAGACCCTTGATGCTGCGGGATGTGTTCTCCCCCCCGCCCCTCCCGCAGTGTAGGTGTACTGAATGTTCTCTTGTTCTCCTGTTGGGATAAAGATTGAGCAGCAGCATCTGTTTTATCTTTATTCCATTTAGTATTTGACATGTGTCTATCCTACTATGTCTCATCCTTCTCTTCTCTAATTTAAACGATCCTGATCTCTTCAGACTCTCTTTCCTTGCCTCTATTCATTTTTGTTGCCATTCACTGAAACCCTTCTATTTCTGCTATCTAGAGATGGGCTGATCAGAACTGAATGCAGCATTCCTGCTATAAGGATATGAGGGTTTATCATCAGTGTGCAGCAAGCATTTAGAATATGCTCCATATTATTTTCTAGCCCTGTGTATATACTGGGCTACACTAGAGGGGGGGGTGTCGATCTACGATACGCAACTTCAGCTACGTGAATAACGTCGCTGAAGTCAGCGTATCGTAGATCGACTTACCTGGCTGTGAGGACGGTGGCGAGTCGATCGCTGCCGCTCCCCCGTCGACTCCGCTTCTGCCTTTCACCGAGGTGGATTTCCAGAGTCGACGACGAGTGCATTCGGGGATCGATTAATCGCGTCTAAATGAGACGGGATAAATCGATCCCCGATAGATTGATTGCTACCCGCCGATCTGGCGGGTAGTGAAGACAAGCCAGCATTTTGTTTGCTCTTTTGACTGCTTCCGCAGATTGAGCTGATATTTTCTCTGAGCTGTCCGCAGTGACCAGTGGTCTTTCTCCTGAATGACCCCAGTTAATTTAGAACTGAACAGTTTCTCAGCTAGGAAGTTAGTTTGGGGAACATAGTGCTTTTTATGAACGTCAATCAAATCCTCATAGTTCATATCCTTCTGTTCTTCCAGGAATCATACGTCATTCAGGACAGCAAATACCTCGATTACAGCCAGTGTTAGCAATTGTGTCTCTTCTTGATGGCGCTGTTGTGGTCCTTGTCCACAGACTTTGCAATTCTCACTTTTTTAAAGTGGAAGCCATTTGTTTTACCCTCCATTGCCATTTTTGTAACCTTTCTTTATACTTTCAACCAGAGATCTGCTGCTCCTGTGATTCCTCCACTCTTTTCCAAGTATTCTATCGAAGGTATCCAATCAAGACGTTTCCACTCCCACTGGTAGTGATACTTTTGTTATGGCTCCCAAAATTAGAGCTGATCAAACTATTTTTGATGAAACTTTTTTCTGTTTTGAAATGCTGTGTCATCAGAGCAGAAACTTATTGCAGAAACATATGGGTTTTAATGGAACTTTCTTCAGGAATGTTTCTCAGTGGCTAGGGAAGCCCAGGTTCAAGGCTCTACTCTGAATCCAGTTATTGGCTATGCTGGGGTCTTTCTCATTTTTCCTTCAAATAAACTAAACTAAAATAAAAAGGTTTCGGTTGCCTTCCACTGCGGACTGAAAACAAATAATGAAATCTCAAAAGTTTTTAACAAATTGGAGTTGTTGTTTTCTGCCCAGCCCTCCACCCCTACCCAATCAGGCGATTGTGCCTTTTTAAATGAATGAGGATAACTTTCACTGGAGAGGCAAAACAACAAGAAAAATCAAATGACAACAACAATGAATCAAGCTAGCCCTGTATGTGGATCCTCATTTTAATTTGCAACCAATCTATTCCCTTCCAAACCTAGGTTCAGTCTCCAACCAGCCGCATCTACAATTTACAGCCAACTGGCAAGTCTTCTGAACTCTGATACACAGCAGGTTCAGAGTGCGATGAAAGCATGCACTGTCCCTCTGAGTCTTAAATGTTCACATGCATAAAACTCACTGCAAGAACCAAATGACAGACATATTTTCCCCTGTAGTGCATGTAACTATGTCTCTGTTTTTAGTATGCTACACTTTTACATGTAAGAAGTCAATTTACATGTCTGTGGGCCTCAGAGCTTTGAGGCAATAGAAGATCTCATCAAGTGAGATACACTCTGTTGTCTCCCCTATGACAATGTTAGCGTTGTTCCTTCTTCATTTGTTGTTTTCCTTCACCTGAAATGAAAGTCATCTGGGCTGAAAATACATGGTTTGGCTCTTTGCGGATGGAGAACATAAAAGAGGAAACTGGTAACAAGGATGAGAGAGATTGTTATAAAAAACAAAGAGGGAAGTGCCTTTCCAAATTAGATTCCTTTGATGTGACAGACAACAGCTGATTTTTAGATGGCTAATTGGTCTCTAATACATGGTGCTAAAAGAGGATCTTAAACACTGTCTGGCACCTGGACTAGATCCAGTGTCAGCCTGGGTAGGACTCAGAGACATTGAAATTACAGGCCATGTTTTGAAACGAGTTAGGGGGGCTATTCTGTGCCTGTGCAAACTACCTGGACAACTGCATGCACAAATGGACTGTGGTAGTCATTTGTGCGCCCGGTTGCCTGATTTGCTTGAACATGCCCAGGAGTCGTATGCACAAATTAGGCATGCACTTGTGTGATTAATTTGTTTAATAGATTCGTCCTACATCTGTCTGTGGGATCCCTGGTTATATCAGTTGTGTGGAACCAAGTTCTCCGGGAACTTGACCAGATCAGCTGCTTCTTCTCCCTCCAGCGGGCTTGCCCCCTAATGTTCTGGCATGGATCTGGTTCTATAGAGCTTTATAATCACGGTCCTTATCATATTCAGCCTGCTTCTTTACAAAAAGATATTTTCTCTGTGGTAATTGGACCCTCCATCTTATGTGAAAGGCACAGCACAGTTCTTCCAGCATTTATATTCTAATAACAGCCCATTCGCATGTCCAGTTCTGTGATGTCATTCTCCGGGGCAGACTGAAGCAGGATTCTTTGAATACGGCATCAAAAATTGGTGACCCCAATTCAAGCTGTGGCAGAAAAACAACCTCACTTCCAAATAGACCACACACAAATCCTCGGCTCCAAACAACTCTATCCTCCAAAGCAGGTACTAAGTTCTTTCCATGGATTGTCATCTCTAGCTCAGCTTTCATTTTCATTTACCATTTATTGAGTATTAAATTATCAGCAAACGATGGGAGTCTGAAAAGATCAATCAAAATTTGAAGAGCAGAATAAAAGGAGACACTTTAAAACAACAGGATGCCAAAATAATTGAAAGAACAGTAAATAAGGACAGCCCGGCCTTAGCTAAAAATTATGCCTTCCAGCTGCTTCACATCATTTAAAATCCTTAGGAAACAAACCACTTCCTGCTTTATTTTAATGCTTTAATCAATCTAAAGATAAAATTTTGCTTTCTGAATGACCAGGCAAGAAAGTGGATTGATAGAAGCACCTTAGTGCTAAGTTTTGTTAAAGCTGTTCTAAGGGTGTTTGTTTATTTAACATGCAAATGATTGGACAGAATAGGTCAGTTCCCCACCCATGCAAAATGCGGTAAATCATTTTGACTTCCATTGACGTTAATGGAGCTTTGCTTATTAACAGCAGCTGAGGAGCTGCCCTGGAATTGAGGGAAACAAAATCAGTCAAAAATAATAAGGCGATTTCAGCTATTTCGGCAGAAGGGGTGATTTTTCTTTGCCACACTTTACAATAAACGGCAAATCGTTATGTCCCTTTGGTCTCCATCATAACAACCGGAATCATTAGGCATCTGAGCATGCCCAGTGGAGCATCATGGATCGGCAAGCAGGGGACTCAGAATTACTCAGGGAACTGAAAGTCGGGACCAGACGGTGTGGGACTGGGAAGCAGGGCAAAAAGGCAGAACTGTGGCAGCAGCAGGTTTTGCAGATCATTAATGACTTGCCGTGACAGGGCTGTGTGGAGGTAAATAGCACAGAACTTGCCCACCCTCGGAGATGCTGCTTAGTCCTTCATTTTCGTGGTCACTAAATCCATTCTGAAAACAGACCGTTTCCAGGAATGTTGTTTGTTTGCAACTAATGAAGTGTTTCCCCCCTCCCCATCATCTCATTAGTCACGTCTCTCGAACAGATGAATGTGATATCAAGCCTGAACGTGAGTCAGACACAATGGCTAGAATGCTTGAAAAGGATGAGTAACTTTGTGACGAATAGCAGCAACTGAAGAGACTCAAAGCTCATGCTGCAGGGAATAAGGTAAAGGTAAAGGATTGGAACACATGCCGGATAGCAATAGACTCAAAGAGCTCACTCTATTTAGCGTAACGAAGAGAAGGTTAAGGGATGACTTTATTATAGTCTATAAATATCTACACGGGGAACACCTCTTTAATAATGGGCTCGTCAGTCTACCAGAGAAAGGTATAACGTGACCCCATGGCTGGAAGTTGAAGCTAGACTGGAAATAAGGCGTACATTTTTAATGGAGAGAGTAATTAATCATTGGAACAATTACCCGGGATCATGGTGGATTCTCCGTCACTGATAATGTTTTAATCGTGATGGGACGTTTTTCTAAAAGATCTGCTCTAGGAATTATTCCGGGGAGGTTCTCTGGCCTGTGTCACTTGGGAGATCAGACTAGTTGGTCACTATAGGCCCTTCTGGCCTTGGAATCCATGAATTATAGGGGGCAGAAAGGAATTTCTGACCGCTCCCCTCCGTGCAGCATTGCACAATTGACTAGATGCCAATTATTCTACATGTTCCGTCTTTTTCAGGTGCAAATCGTACCCACAGTGAGGAACAATGCCCTGCTGCAGATGTACCCTGCCATGGAGGAGGGATGGTCCTGTGCCTGGACTACTAGGACACAGGGCACCTGGGCTCAGTTCCCATTGTGCCACAGGCCCCTGTCTGACCTCGGGCAGTTCTGTGCCTCGGTGCACAATCTTCTGGCTATGTGCTGTGTCCCTTTTTCTCCCCCTTTATCTGTCTATTTAGATGGCGAGCTCCTTCAGGACAAAGATTAATGAAGTGTCCAACACAATGGTGCCCTGAGCTTGATGTGGGCCTCTAGGTGCTAATGCAATACTGATAGAGTCCCTAGTTGCTTTGAGAATAAAAACAATACATATTTCACCTCCTTATGATCCCTAGATAAGTGGCAGGTTAATGGGCTACATGGGTTAATAACCTGGACTGGCATGACAAATCCGTAGCCCACAAAAGCTTATGCTCAAATAACTTTGTTAGTCTCCAAGGTGCCACAAGGACTCCTGTTCTTTTTGCGGATACAGACCAACACGGCTGCTACTCTGAAACCTCTATCTCTGTTTCCTAAT
This sequence comes from Chelydra serpentina, assembly GCA_037349315.1. Taxonomy (NCBI): domain Eukaryota; kingdom Metazoa; phylum Chordata; order Testudines; family Chelydridae; genus Chelydra; species Chelydra serpentina. Next base: position 3,829,402 of record JBAIAC010000051.1, read on the forward strand.
CCGTTTCTGAGAGCTGGGGGTGACTGCTGAAATTTCATCCGCTTGAGTCCACATATTTTTCCCTTATTGTTTTGAGCAGCTTTTGCATCACAACATGTCAGTGTCCATGGAATTTTGAATGATTTTTTTTGTTCATCTGTGTGTTGCTAGAATCCAAATACAGGCGTGAAAAACGCTTTCTCCTCAACCGTCCCCACTTGAGACTTGTCAGCAAGGATGAGCACTGAAAGGTGTGATCCCAGGGCAACAAGCAATGATCCAGTGTCTAGGAGGTACTGAAGTTCCATTCCTTCCTCTGCCACTGAGTAGACTTAACATTGTGTTCTTTACAAGCATTAATTAATTATGTCTTAGGGGACAGATATTGCAACCACATGCAGTGTCTATGGGGGAACATATGGTGTTAACTTTGTGAATAGTGTATGTATCTCTGTGGCCAGGGATCGTGTGCAGCTCTGGGGAGGATTGCCACAGCTTCCCCCAGGAGCTAAAAACAGTGTGTGTGGGGGGGGGTGTGGGGGGGTGTTGGTGATTAAGGTGAATCACTGAGGTTGTAAACACCTCCAGAGAGGTGGGGAGGCTTGCACATACTGGTTCAAACTGAGTTTTCCAGAGACCAATGGAAAAAGAGAGGAATTTTGGGCATAAAAAGGCTGTATTTAAACTGACTCAGGGCCTTCTTTCAAATCCAGCAAACAGACAGGACCTTCTGTGCAAGTAGGGTGACCAGATGTCCCGATTTTATAGGGACAGTCCCGATTTTGGGGTCTTTTTCTTACATACGCGCCTATTACCTCCCACCCCCCTGTCCCGATTTTTCACACTTGCTGTCTGGTCACCCTATGAGCAAGGGGCTCTAACATTTGCTGTCTGGTCACCCTATGAGCAAGGGGCTCTAACACTTGCAGAAGGGTTGGGAAGACCCTGGCCTACTAGGGCCCCACAAGACGGATGGGTGACCTCTAGTGAGCTTTTAGCAGGCATATCGGCACTTCCATGGTTTTTACATGTTTTCTCTGTGATCCTTTTGCCTTAACAACAACTGTGCTTGCTTAGAAGGCGCTGTGTGGTAACTTGTAACTACTGGCTATATACTGGTCATAGCCTTCGGAAAGCAAAGCACAGGCACCGGTCACTAGGTAGACTGACTTGCTGGGGCTATTGCAGTGTAAGGCAGAGTGTTGTGCAGCCTGAAAACCTCTGGACAGGAAGGAGGGAGAAACCAGTCTCCACCCAAGTTAGGTGGCAGCTGGGAGCCAGAAACCTTAAGTGGGTGTTCTCGAGGGACCACAGAGCAGGAATACAGGAAAAGTTACCCTAGAATCGTGACCAGGGCCGGCTCCAGGTACCAGATGGCCAAGCGTGTGCCTGGGGCGGCGCCCTGTAGGGGGCGGCAGTCAGAGGATTCTGGGGCGGTGGTTTATTTATTTATTTTTTTGCTTCGGCACTTCGGTGGCGGCCATTTTTTTTCTTCGGCACTTCGGCGGCGGCCTTTTAATTTTTTTATTTTTTTTTGGTTGGGGTGGCCGAAAAGCTGGAGCCGGCCCTGACCGTGACACTTCCCACAACCCTCGTTCGTGAATAAGGCGAAGATCATTGTCCTCATTCTACGCAAGGGAATAGGGAGACTGAGAGACATTTAGTAATTTACCCAGCAAGTCAAGATTAGAAGCTGGGGCCCAGATTGCCAACCCCATTTGTGAAGATGATGGCTCGTGTCAATGCACCAGATGGGTTGTGCACCCCCCCCCCCCACCTGCTGTGTTGTGTTTTGTAAGTGTGCGCTCTAAACCAATACCATCTTCTCAAACCCTGCTCCCTCCACCTCTTCCTTACATTAATGTGCACTCCTCTGAAGAGGGAATCTATAGAAGCTATCCCGGTCAATTCTCTTCTCCCGCCCACTCTTCCCCTCTTACTAACCTGCTATTCCTTGAGGAGATCCTCATAAGCAGGGAGACCGGTGCTATTGAGCTGGCCTTTGATGTGACGGGCAGTGAATTTCTGCAGTCAACATGGCACTGTGAAAATAGCTGTCATATTAAAAATCAAAGGTCAGTGAGGGCCCCAGGGAAGAAAAACAAAAGAGAAATGTTTGTTGTTATGAACCGTCTTTGCAAGACTGAAAAGGCTGGAGGCAGGGCCCAGGCTGTCTTGTGAGATGAAGAAATCAATGCTGTCAACTGAGCAAAGTAGTGAGCATATTGCTTGTCCCTGATAAGCATGCCGATACCACGGTGATGGCACGTGAGGTGCACTGTGGGCCAGATTGGGAACTATTTTACACTGGTGAGCAGTTACTCTCCCAAGCAAAGCCATTGACTTCCATGGAACTGTTCATGGGAGTAACTGTTCACTAATGTAAGGGGTTCGGAATCGGCCCCGAGTTTAAAGTAGACAGGGCAGGCCAGGTAATATTTGGCTAAGCACTTGTTTGATACATTTTCTGGTATCTAGCGAGTGCACTGAGCAGTGAACCTGGCTACGCTGGGTTAGCCATGCTGCCTGGCACCCACAGTGTATAGTCAGCCTACAGACTCATTTCCCTAAGAGCTTATAGAGCTAACGCTGTGGCTAGATGTTGGAAAAGGACGAGGCAATGAACATCGGTCACCGTGCACATCCAGAACCACATTCCCCCAAAGTTTTGAGGCGTTTGGATCCATTTTCTCTCTCTGTCCCTTTCTGGGGCAGCGTGAAGGGGTGAGAGGGCATCTGTGAAGTTTGCCTGCAGATCCTGTCCAGAACGGTCCCAAATCTGAGCTTTTCGATAGGGGGCATTGGACATGCCATTGTGGTATTGGGGTGGGGGCTGAACCTTTAAGGGCTGAGCATCCCAGACAGAGAGTCCGGGCAGGGCGCTGTGGAGCTCTTGTGGTTAGACACAGCCAATTGCAACTGGCCACAGAATAAAGCAGAGCGTTTGCAAGCTCCTTTAGCACAGAGTGATCCCCAAACACCACATCTCCAGCTTGCAGAGGCCTCCACCTATTTTCCTTTGCCCCAAAACTTCAATGTGCCTAGGAATTAGCTAATATCCCTTTCAATATTTTGGAAGCCCACCTGTGGGCCTCCTTGTCTTCTGTTGCAGACGCCACCAGAGCAGCAGTGTACATACATAGACAAGTCTTGTATGTTTGTGTATCGTTAGTAAATACAGTTATTTGGAACCCGACTGTGTTTGTGTGTTTCCTCGTATTCTTAATGCTGAGTAAAGAACCAAGACAGGGGAGCTGGAACAATTTGTATCGTGGGGGTGCTGAGTGCCATTGAACCAAACTGTAAACCCTGTTTATGATGGAAACCACTTCAAGTCAGGGGGTGTGGCAGCACCCCCACACCTCTAGTTCCAGCACTATGAATAAAGACCCCGCATAACCAAATAAAACAGGCAGCTGTCAAGGGCTGCAAAATCCCAAGGGGTGCTTTAGCACAGGAGTGACATGAAGGGGGTGTGAGGACTGATATTTTCCAATTTGCTTAAGGTTGCAAATTAGCCAGGGCCAGCACAGTTCTCAGAAAACTGATAGACTCATAATGCACCAGTTTCCTCAAAATACCTCTTCTGCCTTTCCTCTCTCTTCCCTCCACAGACAGTGGTAATTTCTTCCTAATCCCATCTAGCCATCTCAGACTGGCACTCGAGAAGCAGATTTGTGTTACTGTTGATGAAAGAGAATGTAAAATACTCCTGTTCTTTACAATCCTCTACACCCCCTACCAGAACAAGAAAGAATCAGGGAAACATGGCTAAACATAATTATAGGTGAGCTCACTGTCTTTAATGGAGTCATTATAATGGGGTTCTTGCAAGTTGAAGTCAGGACTCTCGGGTTCTGTTTCTGGCTCAGGCACTCACTGTGTGACAAGTCACTGGTGTGTACTTTCCGTCTATACCTCATTAATTAGCAGTGACAACAGAGTCTGGAATTAGAATTCTGCTGGTGGCCCATGGGACGGGATACAAAACAACTTGTTCTTTTGCTATGTTTTCTCTGTGGTGCTTCTAACAATTCCAGCAACTCGATTTGTCAATGTACGAGGGAGATGTGACCTGCAACATACCCAGGGGCTGTTTAATAACAAAGGGCCTTTTTTTACAGAATCTGAGCATAATTGTATTTGACGCTCCCAGCACATGGATTTCACTGAGTCTTGAATGCCCCCCACGACATACCCTTCAGAACTCCATACATTAGTGATATGTTGCAGTAGGGGTATCAGGTTGGTGGTACCATTATCAGCTGACAATGAGACAACATTAGTACATAGCATTTCTTATGTGGAAAAAACAAACATCGCATTAATGAAGTGACTTTCCTGTTAGCCTTTGTATCCTTTAGTGGCGCATATTTCTTAGACTGTGGGATATTCCCGCTGGATATTTTTTGTTTCTCTTCTATCCATTGCACTCTGGAAATACGTCGTTTGCACTGGTGTAAAAAAAAAGCTGATGTGAGAGGAGAATTGGCCCCTGGCGTTGTATCACACTCTTAACGTGGAGTTTTATTGATTTTCTGAGAGGATAACTATAAGCAAGAACAATGTGGAACAGTCCTGAGATTCAAGGCTTCTTGTGGTGCTGGTGTTTCACTAGTTGGCCCTCTCCCTGCTGAATCTGAAGTAGCCACTGCACCGTAGAGGCATGGTGGGACGCTGCGCTACTGGTGCTGTTGAATTTTAGGTGTGAATATGAACCGATGGTCCTGCCCACTTGTGGTACTTAAAGATCCCATGGGAAGATGAGTGAAAATTCACAGTGAACATTCTGACAAATGGAACCTATTTTTCTGCTTCTTGGAGCCAGGATTTTATGGGATTCCCTCCATGTTCTATACAGCACCAAACACACTGTCCTCACTCATCAATAGTAATCATTTTATATTATGTGAGGGTTTTCCACAAGCTATGTCCACTCCTATCCAATTCCATGTGAGGTCAATGAAAAGACTCCCTGCGGGGCTAGTCCTGCTAATCCTAAATGCAAGTATCTCATTGAACATGAAACTTGGATTGGAATCTTAACTTGGACTTGTTCTTAAATCTCCTGGACATGATCACTCATAATACTAGTGGCAGAGTGTCTCTGTGGATTGGGCAGTGGTTTCAGACTTAGGAGACCTGGATTTTATTTCTTTATCTATTTAGATTGCGAGCTCTTTGAGGACGGAGACTGTTTCTTGTTAGGTGTTTGCACTGCACCTAGCACAATGGTTGGTGCTTTTAGGCACTACAATAATGCAAATAAATCTCAATAATCAATGTATATAACTGGGGTTGATTGGAACTCAGCAAATGCTAGTTGAAGATGGTATGAAAAGAGAGATTTGATCTGAAGGGCACATTTTAAGGATTGTGGATTTAAGGATTCTATTCCAGGTTAGCAAAAGGGAACGCTGAATATTGGTAGAAAGCAGGTATTTATGCAGACTGTGACGTATTAAAAAATGGAACTCTGTTTTATTTACAAGTGGATTAAGAAAACATAGTGTCCAAGATTTGCAATATTGACAACTCAAAGAATATTTCAGCCACAGCAAAAAAAAAGAAATAATCTTTAAATAGAGATTTTTCAATGATAGAAAAATGTATCAGGGCAGATATGAGTGTAAAAGAAGCAGTATCTGGATTATATGAAGCTTTGAATAATTTTGCTAAAGAGTAAGAACTGCCTTTCATGAAGAGATGATAAGAGAAAAATTGATGGAGAGGCAGGGAAATTGATATGAGGTCTGATTCTGTTTTTATGCAGGACCCTGTCCATCTAAAACTTGTTTGCATGAGTTGCTTTACTCAAATGCGTATTCCCTGTATTCCACTGGAAAATCAACAATATTTAAAACATAATGAATTAATTCCCCACCCCTTAGTCACAGTTAGATGTTCTGTTGAAAATCTTGGATGAGAAGAGATGACATTATCTTGCTTTAACCAAAATTGGCAAATATTCATAATAGGAAGCCTCAGTAACAAAAAAGAAAAGAAAAATGGAAACATATTTTGAAATGTACTTAACATTTATTATATTAATTGAGGAAAAATCTTTCCAGATGTCAAGTCCACAGAGTTTCACTCAATTAATGGCAACACTGTGGTCTTGTTTAGTAAGTTTCCTTCATTTTGTTTTGATATGAAAACTTCAATAAAGGTACATAATTACCGACAATCAATAATTATTTGTTGGAACTGTAACTTCTTCATTCCCTGACTTTTAAAATCAGATTCCATACAATGGAGCACAAATAATAACACAGAGATAGATATTTTGCACTCTGAACTATTTAAAATTTTGCAACCGAAGAATGATGCTAACCTGGAATAGAATTCCTCATTTTCATGTGCTGGCGGTTGAGGAGGTAGAAATGGATTTAGTTTCTCTGAAGTGGAATCCTGTATATTTATGAACATAAGCATAGAATTTGCAGAACTTTAAAGAATGCAACAGAAATTGTGGTGATATGCTATATTAGATACTGATAATACTCAGTCCTGCCATGAGTGCAGGAGATTGGACTAGATGACCTCTCGAGGTCCCTTCCAGTCCTATGATTCTATATGATTTATGAGATCCTCGGGTTTTTCATACTTTATGCATTGGATCAGTTGAGACCAGTCATGGAGAACGTGCATTCTGATGCCCCAAAGGGGAAAGACTTAATGAGAGTCTGCTTAAAAAGAGTGAGATTATGACAGTGCTACTCTTGTTGCCTAAGTAGGACCTTACTCCTCACGATGCTCCCTTGATTTCAGTGGGACTATGTATGGAGTAAAATATTGCTCCATCTGAGGAAGGTTAATAGATTTGGGCCTGAAGACTGACGCAAAGTGGATAAAGCATGGCCAGGAATCTAGTCCCTTTGTTTGTTACAGCTGACCAACATAGCAGGTAGGTGTGTAGGAAAGAAAATAGGCTGGGGAAAGGTGATCACCAAATATGTAACCCCAAAAAGCACAGAGCATAGTCAGTTCCTTCTCAGATCCTCTACCCATGGAATATGGTGAGCTGATGTCTCCTTAAGTGCACCAGCCACTCTGAATGCTTCCTGAAAAAGATTTCCCAGGATTCATATAAGATTTCTTAGTTTTCATTCCTATGGAAAGGATCTTCCGCCCACAATTCTCTGTAGGATGGCTTGAGCCACGTGGGTAGCAAATCTCTCCTCTGTTGTGCTGAATTTTTTCACCGAAATTGAGGCGATGTTAACTTCGTTGGAGACTTGAGACTGTTTTTGCTAACTACACAAATATCCAGAGACGCCTTTCTCTTTTATTCACACGCTGCAGGATCTTTAATATTTAAAGACAATAAAAACCGACACATCCCAGCTTAGCTGCAGTCAGCACACCTAGCAAATAAACCAAACCCCAGCCCACAAAGAAGGCTTAAAAGAAAAAGAAAAAAAGCCGTATGGCAACTCTTATTCAATGCTTATCTGTTTGGACCAAAATCTGATTAAACAAATTGCCATTATGGAGCAGCAGGGAAACCAAACAAACACAGCAGTTGAGCAGCATCTGTTGTAATGGATTTGTGAGCTGCATAAATATAGACCCCCCCGAGCTGGATGGAACAAATGCCACTGGGGCGCAAGAGTGATGGGTCTTTGGAACATAACACAGACCCACGTCAGCTAATAGTGAATCTCCATCCGCTAGCAGTAATTTTAGGGGCTCACCCAGCATGCAGAGTCTTTTAGAAAATCTTGCACCTCCTCTGGGAGCTGAACTCTTTCCTGGCCTTAATTATTTACAGACATTTTTATGGCACTCATCAACATTCTGCCTGCGTGTTGCTTTGATCTCCAGCCGATTTTATTTCCATTGCAACCTCGCCAGTGTATTGCACTGTTCAACCCCACAGACTGCTAGCTGATCCTTTTCTTCATTCATCAGCAGTGAGTTGAATTTTCCAAAGGATAGCCTCCTCTTTGCGGCTGCAAGGGATGGGTGTAGAATTTGCCCCTTCCTTGGAGCAGTGGGCACAAATCTATACGAAGCCTCTTCTACTCCTTGGTTGAAGGCACAAATCAGGTGGGCAGATGAGAGGGGCAAATACTTGGATAAACAAGCCCAGTTCATTTTGAGGGCACAAAATGACGGATGCAGATTTTACCGGTACAAAGTGAACTGATGATAAAGTGGGTGAGATCCTAGTCAATCTGATCATTTCAGTTGGACATTGCCGCTGATTGGCACAATGTTTTCATCTGAGCCCTACCACTTGTTCACTAGGTTCTCGGGTATTCCAGCAGTCCTGGATTTCATTTGAATTTACAAGCAATCCAGACAACTGTTTGCTATCAAGGTGCTTTAATCAGCTTTTCTATCTACCCCCACTGCTCTGTGTGGTGCAGTCATCCATGGCACCACATCTCGTCTCTTGTCTTTCACCCTTTCGTTGTTTATATTTTTCTATTTTTCTAACCTTAGCTATCAGTTCTGTGAACTTGAACTTGCTCAGGTTGGCTTTTTTGAAGTCCGTTGTCCTCATAATGCTGCTCTCACTCCTTCCTTTGCTTTAGAATCATGGAATCGCTCGTTTCATGGTCACTGTCACCCAAATTGCCTTTAGATTTGGGTGACAGCAGGGCTGGCTCCAGCACCAGCCTACCAAGAATGTACTTGGGGCGGCACCTTAGGTTTTTTGTTTGTTTTTTTAAACGTTGCGGCCGGCAGGGAGAGCGGGGCCTGGGCCGGGCTGGCTGCCCTCCCCCGGTGCTCCGGCAGGGAGAGGCGCTGGCGGGGGGAGGGAATTGTTGCGGCGCAACACTGGCGGGGGGTTCAGTGTGGGGGGGTTGTTTCGGTGGGGCGGCGCTTGGGGTGTTTTGTTTTGTTTTTCCTTGGGGTGGCCAAATAGTTAGAGCCGGCCCTGGCCACCAGTTCCTCCCTGTTAGCCAGAATGAAGTACAAAATGTCTGTCCCTCTGGTTACTTCCTCCATCTTCTGAAACAAAAAGCTGTCCCCGGTTCATTACAAGAACTTACTGGACATTTTGTGTTTTGCCATATTACTTTTCTAACAGATGTGTGGATAATTAAAGTCCACCAGTGCTACCAGGGTTTCCGGTCTGGATACTTCTGTTATTTGTCCTAGAAATGCCTCATCCACCTCCTCATGGTGAACAAGGATTTGTGGGACCGAAATTGGCAGAACAGCAACACAATTCAGCACGTGATCGGGTCCTGTCTACTCGATGATGAACTACACCTGGAGGCTCTCACGGTGTAACCAGGTCACTCAGCACAATAGGAATTACAGGGTAGATGGGATGTACGTTTTCAAAATAAAACGGGGCATTTTAAAGCAATGGCACCGCTACCGTATGTTCTCTCATCATTACTTACCTGCTGGAGTTAGAACAAGCTTGTGCCCGGCCCCTGAATGGGTACAAAGTGGGGAGAGAGGGCTCCTTGCCTCCCACTAGCTGTAGTTCTTGTATATTGCTTCTACCTTGGATAGCTCCATGCTATTTGGGTGGGATCCCACACTACACCTTTTCCATGGCGGGGCAGCAACTATTGTCTCTGGGATCCATGAAGACACCATGAGTGCCTGGCCTGGAGGAATCTACGCTGTGCCACTTTGGACCATGTTTCTTCTACTCAGTCATTTTGTCTGCCTGAGCCCTGACGCTTTGGGGGAACTCCCTCCGGGGTGATGTCTCCACGCTGCCCCCTACTGTCAGAATGTGTCTACCTGACACGGCCTAGCCCTAACGAACTCCTGTCACTGCAGTGAGTTCAGATTGTTCAATCAGGCTGTTTCCCTGGTGGGAAATACAGATGCCGAGACAGAGCGATATGCTGGATTCCGTTCCATCCCCTGTCTCATGTCACTGCAGTTGGGAGTGAGACGCAGACTGAGAAGCAAAACAAGTTAGGAGTGGAAGCTGGTGTGCTGCCCAGTGAGTTAATGAGAGTGTACTATTTTTAATGAGCATAAAAGGAAATGAGAAAACCCCACTGAGGCACACCACATGGCTTCAGACACTTCTAGGGCATTCGGAATAGCAGCACCTGCATTCCAGGACAGTATGGGTAAGAAACGTCTTCTGCCCTGTCTAAAGTAAGCCACCCCCAAAGAATGATAAGCCAAGCGTAACAAGGGTCAGGAGCAGTAGCGTAGTCAGGGGGGAAGCATAGGGAGCAGCCGCTCCCCCTGTGAGGAGAAGCGGCGCAAAGGTGCCGCCCGAGCCTGGATGCGGGAGCCGGGCTTGGGGGGCGCTTTAAAGGGCCAGCAGCTCCCCATAGCGGCAGGAGCTGCCGGCCTTTTAAAGCGCCCCCCTCCAGCCCCGCTCCGGCAGCGGGGCTGGGGTGGGGCGCTTTAAAGGGCCCGCGGCTCCCCGCAATGGCAGGAGCCGCGGGCCTTTTAAAGTGGCCCCCCCAGCCCCGCTGCCGGAGCTAGGCTTGGGGGGAGCGCTTTAAAGGGCCAGCGGCTCCCCGCAGTAGCAGGAGCCACCGGAGCTGGGCTGGGGGTGGGGGGCGCTTTAAAAGGCCGGCGGCTCCTGCCGCTGCGGGGAGCTGCTGGCTCTTTAAAGCGCCCCCCCCAGCCCCGCTGCCGGAGCTGGGCTGGGGCGGGGGCGGCGCCGGGTGAGTACAGGGGGAGCGGGGAGGCGCCTTTTTATAGCGCCACCGCTCCCCCTGTGCTCTACACCTGGCTACGCCACTGGTCAGGAGCAGAGGTAGATTACTGTGCTAGCCTTTTTCTCCAGTTAATACCTATATACGGTCACAGTTTCATAGCTCTCAGCTTTGTGTCGCTCAAATCACTTTAAACTCTGACGGCTGTGCTACCAGAAGGCCAAATTCAGAGGTGAAACAAATGAATTGCAAGCCAGATGAAATGAGTCTAGAAACGGAACGGGTGTCACTTTTTGACGGACGAGCTAGAGCTGAATTTTGACAGTGCAGCAAATCCCCAAACTGGGAGAGTTTCACATGACTCTGGCTTTTGTGAGGTTTCATTAAACCCACGACAAAACGGGTGAATAAGTCATTTGAAAATCCCCAACTCTGTCACCCAGAAATAAAAGAGGAAGGTAGCCAGCAAGCCAACATGTGCAGGAGGACTTAAAACAGGTGCATTTTTGCCCCCTCTACTGGCTTGTCTGGAAGAGTTCACTTCTAAAGCTTATATCCAGAATTGTACTGACGTCCGCCATTTAAAAACACTACGCTAATTGTCAAAACAAAGCAAAGACATCAATTCAGTAACTTTAACTTTAATGAAAAGGATGGGGGAAGTCTGCCAGATGGAAAAAGAAGGAAAATTTCAGCACAAAACTGATTCTCCACTCAAGTCCCACTCACACCCTATTTGAGTGAGATATGGGACTTCTCCTGGCCCCTTGACATCTGTTACTGTGGGTCTGGAAATATTTTTCTCTAGCTCCTGGAGTCCTGTGATTTCATGGGAATCTCGGCTTTTGTTTAAATACGTTTCCTAGCCCTCATGGCTGCACAGAAACGCTTGGAAATGGGACTCAGCCACCAATAGGCAAATAAATAGTGTCGCAAATATATTATTTTTTCAGTCATGGGGCCTGAGTCATGATTTTTGAATGCCCGGGTCGCACAATCTGAAATAGGCATTTTCAGGTAGAATTTGCTGATTTGTTTTGGTTGTGGGGGGAAAAAAAAAACATGAAAAACAATCCTCCCTGGAAGCGATATGTTCAATGTCGACATTCTTCAAACTGAAACGTTTCAATTTTTTTATTTGAAATGCTGTTTTGTTTTGAACTTTGCTGCAACTTTATTTATTTATTTTGTAAATTTAAAAAAAGCCCAAACCAAAACATTCTGCGCTGGGTTGACGCGAAATGAATTTTTTTTTTTTAAAGTTACATTTTTTTCCTTCATCTACCAAACCGATAAGTAATGTATTTGGGCAGCTCTCACCATAACTCAGTGAACGAGCCTTCTGTTCTTGTTGCTGAAATGTTTAATGGAGGGCTAGAAATTTAAAAATTTAGAAATTTAAAAATTTAGAAATTTAAAAATTTAGAATTTAGAAATTTAGAATTTAGAAATTTAAAAATTTAAACCATTGTTCTTTGTGGGTGAGTAAAGAACAGGAACACAGCCCATAGTGCTTGCCAAACTCTTCCCCTCTTTTTCAGCCCCCCGGTTGGGCAGCAATGCAAACTGCACAGGAAGTATATTGCTCTTAATGCTGGTTTACACTAACAGGGGAAGATTCCAACTGTTGTAAGAATTCATAACTCTACTGAAGTCCATAGAGCCACTTTACGCCAGTCATGGGCTTTCTCCATGATGTCACCTTTTGAGAGGTGAAAGTTCTCTCCCCCCCTCTGCTTTGCAGGATATTACAATTGTAGGATGGTGTCCAGGAAGGATTTACCACTGACTGGTCACCTGTGTTATGCCCTGGCAAACTGCAACGCAAAGGCTACCTGACATTCAGTGGAGGCTGCAAAATATTAGGGTCCAGAGAAACTTGAGGCAGCTGTTTACCCTGAGCTCCTGTGTTATTAAAGCAATTGAGTATCAATAGTTCTGTAGAAATGAACCCGGTGTATTGTAATGGACATATCTAGCTGGCAGAGCTGCATGTGGCCAGCTAGATATGTTGGATAGGCTGATGTGTAAGTCGGAGTGAGCCCCATTGTTTGCTGAGACTGAGAATAACACAGTTACTCAGCCAAGCCAAGCACAACCTGGAGTCTGAGCTTTGAAGGACTGTGAAAATAAATCAAGGAGCGTTGCAAGTTTGCAAGGGCATTTATTCCTCGAGCATAGGCCTGTCGGTGTTGTTGTTTTCCTTACATGGCAGGTTACTATGTAACCCAGTCAGATGACTGAGAGGAATCTCAGTCTGGGAAGGATTCGGCAGCAGGAATAGAAGGAAATGCATAATCAGACTTGTGCGGTGTTTTTGAAAGAGAGTTACTAGCTGCCAAGCTCTTTTCTTTTGTGTGCAAGTTCCTTTTATTCCCAGCAGCCAGAAGGCTGCAGGCATATTAATGCTCTCCCTCCACTTCTCGTTTCCAAAGGGCCTGGAGAATGTTTTCTTATAACGTGCAGAAACGGGCAGTGTGCAATACAGGTTTGCGAGCCTCTTCTTCCTCGGGGAGAAAAGAATCCACCAAGCCCCAGAGCCTGACTCACTTACTCACTGAGCAAGCATGAATTAACCAGGAATGTTCGAGAATTATGCCTGAATAATTCATGAACCTGAATTAATCATGCATTTTCATGAATTATTCATGAATAACTCATGGAAATGCAAGGTTTATTCATGCTCCAAAAAACCCAAGGCTTTTTCCTCTCCTTTTCTGCTCACTGTTCCTGTAAGAAACAGACTGACAGAGGCTAAAGAAAGAAAGAGGGGGGTATTTGTTTTACAGTGGGGGGCTCCTTATCCAGACAACAGAAACCTGGCAAGGAATTGTGGTGAGGGGACACACACACCAGGCAAAAGAACTGTACGATCACCTTCTCTTCTGCAGCAGGCAGCTGAGAGCTGGATAGACAGGAGACATTTTGCAAGACTCTGCAACTGAAGCAGTGCTAACCAGGCAAGGACTGAGATCTATTGATATCAGGATTTGATCTCTCTCTCTCTCTCTCTCTCTCTCTCTCTCTCTGTCTATGTGGATTGTTCGTTTAGTTGCATTCTTTAAAAGGAAATAAAAATTAGGAGAGCGAGTGGGCTGGAGGGGACAAGAGCCACTTCTGAAGATTAGTGAGAAAAAACAAATCTTTAAAAAGTTCCTTTTTAGGCTGGAGTTGTTAGTTGCTTGGATCATTAGCTGCTGTAAAACAGATCTGGAAACCTATTTGTTCATTTAAGGGATGGTGAAATCGCAGCTGTGCATTTATCCCAACCGGTAGCTTAGTCTCTTTGTAACCTTTTGTGGTCTAAAGAGCAGGGTTATCTGCAGCCTAGTGTTGTAAAGTGCTAAGGCTGAACAGCGATAGCAGACTGGGGCTTGGAGACAAGCCAATTAACACAAGATAAAATATTGTACCATACTAAAAATTCTTTGACACGTCCTAGCGGAGGGAGAGGAATTGGAACGAATCCGGGGATAGTATTTACTAGAAGGGCAGATATTTTACATAGGACTTGGAAGGTTTGCGGAAAGTTAGTTGTTTTGCAAGCAAACTCCTTTTGAGAATGGGTGGGAGATGAAACAATTCTCCAAGATTTCAGAGGGGTAGCCGTGTTAGTCTGTATCCGCAAAAAGAATGAGGAGTCTTTGTGGCACCTTAGAGACTAACAAATGTATTTGAGTATAAGCTTTCGTGGGCGAAAACCCACTTAATCAGATGCATCACTCCAAGAGTGATTCAGAGCCCAGGGTGAATGGGATCAGTGTGGATGGTGCAGAAAATACCACGCCTTTAATCGGGGTCGGGGGGTGTCATGAAACCAGAGGAAACCAGTCTGGATTGGGTGAGGTCTGACCTGTGCATTTTGTTTGCTCCCTTCTCCCTCTTGTTCTGTGCGGTAACATCTTTGCTCCTGTGTGTAAATGCTCTGAGTTATCCTCTGTCTCCAATAAACCTGCCTGGTGTCTGCCATAGATTCTTAGCACCAGATTCAGACAGTGAGGCTTACCTTATCCCCCAAGTGCCCCTATTCAAACGAATGGGTGGGTTTCTGGAGGACAGGACTGCTGAGTGTCATTGAGGCTGTCGGAACCTTTGTGAGCTTGTTAAAGGCTTCCTATATCCCCGGACCATGCAATGCAATGATGCTTGGAACAAAACCACCCCCACTTTCCATTTCAGGGCATAACCCAGACTCCCCTCCCGTTTCATTTTTCTGTGTGACCAGAGTCACTAGCAGGGCCTCGGGCTCCCCTTGTGTTTGCCACATTGTTCTGTAAGCTCCCATTTGGAGGATGTACATAGGCCAGCAGTGCTCGGCTTACTATCAGTGGGCAACACAACTGCTTCAGCTCTGTATATGCCCCACCAGCTCCTCTCCTTGTACTGGTTACTCCTAGGGCACCAATCCAAGCTAGAGTATCAGACACCACGGTGGTTGGCATGAGAGAAATGCTATTCATAATTCTAATACTGGAGAGGAAGGATGACCTTGAGGTCAAGGAGCTGAACTGGCACTCAGGAAGTCTGGCTTCAAATCCCAGCTCCACCATACACTTCCTGTGTGACCATAGACAAGTCACGTAATCTCTCTTTGGTTCACATTCTCATCTGTAAAATCATATAATCATAGACGTGTAGGACTAGAAGGGACCTCAATAGTTCATCTAGTCCAGCCCACCGCACTCAAGGCAGGACTACGTAACAACTGGACCATTCCTGACAGGTGTTTGTCTAACCAGTTCTTAAAAACCTCCCAGAGATTCCACAACCTCACCGGACAATTTGTCAAGTTGTCCAACCTCAACCTCCCTTGCTGCAATGTAAACCCATTGCTTCTTGGCCTATCCTGAGAGGTCAACAAGAACAATTTTCACCCTCCTCTTTGTAACCTTTTATGTACTGGCAAACTGTTATCTTGTCTTCCCTCAGTCTTCTCTTCTCCAGACTAAACAAGCCCAATTTTTTCACTCTTTCCTCATAGGTCATGATTTCTAGACCTTTAATCATTTTTGCTGGTCTCCTCTGGACTTTCTCCAATTTGTCCACATCTTTCCTGAAATGTGGCGCCCAGACCTGGACACAGTACTCCAGTTGAGGCCTAATTAGCCTGGAGTCGAGCGGAAGAATGACTTCTCGTGTCTTGCTTTCAACACTCCTGCTGATACAGCCCAGAATGCTTTTTTTGCAACGGCGTTACACTGCTGACTCATATTTAGCTTGTGATCCACTATGACCCCCAGATCCCTTTCCACAGTACTCCTTCATAGGCAGTCATTTCCCATTTTTATGTGTACAATTGAGGGATAGCTCAGTGGGTTGAGCATTGGCCTGCTAAACCCAGGGTTGTGAGTTCAATCCTTGAGGGGGCCATTTGGGGATATGGGGCAAAAATTGGGGATTGGTCCTGCTTTGAGCAGGGGGTTGGACTAGATGACTTCCTAAGGTCCCTTCCAACCCTGATATTCTAGTACTTTGCAGATTGTCCTCTTTGTCTGTCCCATCAGTTTTGTTTGTAAGCTCTTCAGAGCAGGACTGACTCATGTTAGGTGTTTGTACAACACTTAGCACAATGCGGCCCTGATTCAGGCCTCTAGGGTAGTACCGTAATACGAATATTAATAACAATGGATGGAGCTGCCCCCTTACACTGGAAACTAACTTGTGCAGTTCCAGTTGTAAAGGAAAGACTACATAACGTTTTAACGGAGTATTCTACGCAAATTTAAGAGAAAACAGTCGCCTGTTTTAAATAGATGTCAGAGTAGAATGACTTTGAGGTTCTTTAGTCCATGAAGTGTGTGGTACTTTGGCAGAAAGACGTTAAGCATAATTCCTGCTGTGTGCACAGATGACAGAATTTGCATGCTAAAAAAGAGCAGTGGTTTGCAATGGTTTGGGGCCTATAAATTCTCTCATCGGCATGCGAGTTTTAACGTGACCAACACTTTCCACTCTGCCTTTGCAGGGGTTCATATCGAGCTGGTTTTCTTTGTGGAAAAGTCACACCCACATTTTCTCCAGCGTGCTTAAAAAGAGATCAAGTCATGCAATAATACTACTACTCTTATAGAGAGTCTTTCAGTCATGCATCTTAAAGCACTTTACAACAGAGGGCAGTGTTATTATTCCTATTTGACCGATGGGGAAACTGAGGTGCAGAGATGGGAAGTGACTTACTCAAGCTCATCCAGCAGGCCCGTGATCGAATAGAACTCAGATCTCCTGTCTCCTAGTTCATGGCTAGCCACTGGGCCACATGGTCTCTCCACTGACCACCTCGCCTGGCTGATCACAGGAGAACTTGTTTCAAAGTAACTTTTGATTTTTGGAAGAGGGCGGAGTGTGACTTGGGGTGTTTGTGCCCAAAGTGTGCTGAGCGCTGGGTAGGAGAATGTTAAGAGGCTAATTAATTGATTTTCCTAGGATGTTCCTAACAGTTAACTGTTAACAGTTCCCTTCAATTAATTAGCCTCTTAACATTGATATAGACACTCCCACCTTTTCATGTTTCTCTGAATGTATAAATATCTGATTACTGTATGTTCCATTCCATGCATCCGATGAAGTGGGTTCTTAACCCACGAAAGCTTATGCTGAAATAAATTTGTTAGTCTCTAAGGTGCCACAGGTATTTTTCTTGTTTTCTTTTTGCTGACACAGACTAACACGGCTACTACACTGAAACCTGTCATTATTGGAGGGACAAGTGTTCCATGGGCTACTCTCATTGTCAACACAAATTCCCAGGTGGGGTTTGCTTCTGTGCTGCTCCTGATCACAGTGGGCAGCATTTTGGCATGCTTCTATACTCCAAGGTGATCCCAGCATTGCCAGATTACAAACACCCATGTGAAAACAAGCTGCTGTCAGGAACCGGAGAGTGGTTACAAACACTCTGGCCTGGTTATTTTTGTAATTCTAGTGATTTGTAGGCATTACCAGAGTGCCCACGACTACAACAGCTGAGCTCCCGGTTAACCTGATTATTTCCAGGACATTCATGTTGTTAGCATTATTTTTGCCCTGAAGCAAGTCCTTGAATAGATTCACAATATTTGACTTTACTCCTTTTAATGAATGACCCACGGCAGTTCACAAGCTGCTGACAAACACACTGCATTCATCAGAAATTAAAAGGGCATCATAATAACACTATAAGCAAACCGTGGTCACCTAGGAACCTCCCAGTTTTCACTGAAGCTGAACACACTCTTCACAGCGAATAATAGACAAGATTTTCAAAGATAGGTGTTTAAAGTCAGGCTCCTAAATCCATAATTAGGCACCCAAATAAGAGGCCTGATCTCCAAAAGTTCTAGGCGACCAGCAGTTCCCTCTGCATCCCTAATAATTAAAGTGGGTATGCTCCGGAACATAGCTCCAGCAAGGGTGAAATACACCTGGATTCATGTTCCTTCTCTTCTCTTCTAGGCGGTCCAAATGGCTGCCAAGCTTTACGTTCTAATCAGCTGGCCAGATGGCAGCCGTGTGATCAACATCGAAAACATCAAAGAACCCCGTAAACCATTTCATCTCTACACGGTGGGTGAGCAGGTGCTAGCCCGCTGCCCTGGCTTCAGTGGTCTGTACTGGGGGGTCGTGGAAGGCATAAGCGGTAAGTGATTGTTATCCATCCTAGACTCATGCCTATTGGGAGCAGCCTCTAGAAACAAGTGAAATGAACACTGAAAACCCTTTTCTTCCAACAGAGCATAAAGATATCTTAGAGAAAAGGCTGCAGGAAAATAGACAACTCTTTGAGAAGCTGAGTAAGTATGGAGTTTTGCACAGGGGGATTAATATACAGCAGGCAGTGTATTCTGGAGGAAAGTAATTAAATATAGTAACCTTATACCCCGGTGCATTTTTTAAAAAAATGGATGGATCATAAATATATCCTCATCCCCTCCCTTGTGAATCGTACGACAGCGTCCATGTAGTAAGGCTGGAGACCACTGCTGTGGTCAGCAGGGCTCTAGAGGTGGAATGTTGCAATATATGTCAGTGTGGCATTGCCAATTACCATACGTGCCCCATGTTGCTTTCAGAAGAAGAACCAGCGGTGCACAGTGGGCTGCCATCCCAACCTAAAAAATCAAGGAAGACTTTCCCAAAATGGATGCCAGGAAGCTCCTCTCGCAAATACAACGACGACAGGAGTTTCCACGTCAAACCGCTGGTCGGGGATGAAGACGCAGGGCTCCAGCATGATGCTGCCATCTCTTCTGTCATAAAGGAGAGGCGCATCCTGACTAGCACGACGAGATCCCACTGCACCATGTCAGCACCTTACCACTCTTCCACGGCCTTCAAATCACCATCTCCATTCTTGACCCTGGCTGTGCCTGGATCATCCCAGAATGAAGAAGCAAGGCCGGGCACAGCTACCAGAGGTAAATCAGCTGGGATTATTGTCCGTGAACGAGTCGAATGTTTCATTTTATTCCACTCCTGTCTATTTTTAAATTTTAATGTTGATGTTAGGGAAAAATGTCAGAGGGGCTCTGAATTCCTGCTTCTCTGCAGAGTGGGCTGCAGACCAATGCACATGTGCTTTCCCTGGGTGTAAAAACTGTAATGGTGAGAGCTGAGTCCTTTCCATCCTTGGTGTCTCTTCTCCAATGGAGCTGCTCACCAAGGTGACAATTCTGTGGTGGTGGCTTTTGTGTGATCCAAAGCACACTGAAATCACCAGCTCTTTTCTCATAGGCACACAATTCTTTCCATACAAGCCAGTGAAGCACACGCCTAATATAATGTATTTGTTTAATTAATTATAAAGTACCCAAAGGTGTGCTGACCTGAACATCTGACCTATTTCAGGTTTACCTATCAATCCATCCATATACACCTACTAAAACTCCCTGAAAGTAACAACCTTGTTTTCTGTGTATTTGTCATTTGTGCTGATGACTACACTAGTGTCCACAGACTTTCTCACCGTCATGATCCATGTTCCCCCTGCCCAGTTTCTTCACTGATGGCACAGGGCCTTGCTAAGAATATTGTGGCTGAATTACAACTATACATTGTGACAAAGGTTTTTCTTTCTGCCTGTAACAAAATCCCAACTGTTCAAGCCAAAGACAGCATGTTTGAGTCGTGCTGTTGAGCGCTTGGGAACATCAAGCAGAAGTACTTAGATGAAGATGCTCTGGAGACCAATGGATCCAGGTGAGGACAATTTCACATCTGTCTTTTGCTTCCTGCTCCAACCCTCTTTCTAGATTACATCACCCTGGCAATGAAAAGGAAGTCAGATGGCATTCTAGCTAAGTGTCAGCAGCACATCTGTACCAACAGGTAATATTCCCATAAGCAATAAGGACAATGAAGGTTTCAAAGTGCCTCTCAAAGCCCTGGTCTACACTGGGGTGTGGGGGTGTGGGATCGACCTAAAACACGCAACTTCAGCTACGGGAATAGCATAGCTGAAGTTGACATATTTAGGTCGATTTACCGTGGAGTCTTCACGGCGCTGAGTCGACCTCTGCTGCTTCCCCGTCAACTCCGCCTGCACCTCTCGTGGCAGTGGAGTCCCGGAGTTGATGGGAGCACGCTTGGTGACTGATTTATCTTGTCTAGACTAGACGCGATAAATCGACCCCCGAAATATTGATCGCTACCCGCCGATCCAGCAGGTAGTGTAGACATACCCACTTGTGGTTCAGTAGCTGTGGTTCCATTTCCTGATGCTGCTTGCTTCATATAGATTGGTTTGTCCTGCCTTGTTGACACAACTTTGCGGACAAAGGGGAGTTCCAGGGGATCTGTGGCAATTGAGGAGAGCTGCCTATTCCGACCGCAAAGGATCCATGAAGGACAAAGTGGAAATTGGGGCAGCTCTTCCTGCCCTCCACATAGAGCCAGAAACGGCCCTCAATGACACCAGCGTAAATCCAGAATAACTCAATTGAAGTCATAGTTAGGGCCTGAATTTTCACTGCTCCGCACCCTATGTAATCATTGAAGTGTGAACCAAACCATGAATAGCAGTATTCTGCGTCCCCTTTGCACTTGTTTTGTAAGAGACTATACACATGTAACCTAGCGGGGAATCAAGCCCATAATATATAATATGTATTTAAGTAGCTGTTAGTTTCTGTGTAAAACACAGGGAGTGACATTTAGCTGAAATGCTTGCCCACTGACATAAAGTATTACAAGATATCTACCTTGTCTACTTGGGATGGTACATGAAATTGGAGTTGGCTGGGTTTTCACAAAATGCTGTGTTGTACACTTTAGACCACAGAGCACGTACGAAATAAATATGAAGCATCTTCTACTGCTTGTTGGTCTGTTTGTTTTTTTCTAGCTGTGATGAAGCAAAGACTGAAGGTTCCCCAGAAACAGATGATTATGAGGTAGTTCAGAAAGATTTTGGCCCTGGTGAAATGGAAAGGTAATTAATGAAAGATGAAGTTACAGTTACCTGACATACCTATATTTTCCTCAATACTCAGAAAACAGAGGTATTCAGATTAGTGCTACCTGACATCATGCAGCAATTGTTAGACCCCAAACCATCAACATGTTAAGAATCAGGTTGAAGCCTCTTTCAGATTTTAAGGTTTATATGCTGATATCATGGTAACTCGGCTTCAAAATATTGCAGCATTGTATATATCTCAGCTCTCCATCATTTAACCTTCAGATTGACCTCTATCCCACCCAAACGTAGTTCTGTCTCACTGTTATTATTGTTACTTGCATCGGAAATGTGGGATCATGAAAGTGAGTCTATAAATCATGTTATTCTAAAGCTCTGAATCTCTTGTCATGTCATGATTCCTGCACTGCTCTTTTCTGGGTTCCCATCATTGCAGGTCTTATTTCATACTGTGAATACCTGCCCTCTGGAACTTTGAGAGTAGGGACAAAATAAGAAAAGACCGATAACTCTACCTTAAACTTTATCCAAAGCTTAAAGCAAAGTGAAATGGAAGGTCAAATCATTATATCCTCACCCAGGCAAACTCCCATTGACTTAACTAGTACCATGAGAAAGTCTGCTCTTCCCAGCCCAGTTTTTTAGACTCAGTTAGCTTGGGTATTCAATGGGCAAATCATGCTGAATGACACATCACACCCATTGCTAGCTGAAGGAGAATGGCACCTTGTGGCAGGCATGTATGTTATATGCTTTATTTTATTTTCTAGGACCGAGAAGATTGAGCAACTGGAGAGAATCATAGTAGATCTCCAGCAAGAGGTCCTCTCCCTGAAACGGAAGGTGCAGCGGCTGGAGTCACTGTCCTTCCAGGAAGAACCCCATAGGCAGCAATGCGAGGTGGTGGAACTCTTTAATGGCTACACAAAGGGGCAGCTGAAAGAGGCCATCCGATTCGACCAGAAAATCAGCACCGCCTGCAAAACACTGCTCTACAAGCTGTTCACTTCTGACTATATACAGAGCCACTCCATCACGGGAAGGAGAGGGAACACCTTTCGGGAGGCTAAGCCCATGATGGATGAGCGGTGCATCAAAATCATTAGGGTATTACTGAAGCAGAAGTTTGGGGACCATCTGAGTGACACGGTAATCACTGAGAAAATCCAAAATGTGCAGAAAGCACTCAGGCAGAAATTTAAGACTGAATGTCTCTGAGCAGCATGGGATTCGATATCTCATGTCCTAGGCCATGCCGGAATCTAGTATACTGAGCAGCCTTTCTGAAAAGTTGCTTCACCTTTGTTGTTTTGCTGATTCAGCCCCTGGATTAATTGTGAAAAACTCGGTGAAATATCTGCTAGAAACGACACAACATATTTGTGGCTAGAAGTCTGTTTACATTCACACAGTGGGAGATTTTCACCCAGAATTTTCCAAGTCTGATGTCATTTTACAAACCCCACAGTTTTGCAAATTGTGCAAAGGAGTCGATGTTTTTGTTCCATTTATAATGGACAACGTTTGGGGGAAAAAGACTTGGAGATTCCAATTGAAGAAGCCCCCAGAAATTTGGAGGGTAATCAAATCTGATTCCAACTATTCGAACACCTTAGGTCTGAAAAATGATGCTGGAAATCTCACAAGAAATAGGTTTTAAACATCCAGACTTTAGGATGCGTGTTCCAGACTGAAATGCTCAGCCTTCTGAATTCATCCCGCATTGCTACCTATGCACACACAGCAGACAGCTAGTATTTCAGATCCAGCTCAATTGAAGCTATAACCTATTTGTGGACTTACAAACACCAACTTTAACCTTTTCACTAATCTCTACTTCCTCACCTCCTCTCAGGTTACTGAGGCGGTAAACAAAACGGAGAGGGAGGGGTCAGAGGGAAGCAAGCCACCACTCACTGAAAGGGCATGGTGAGAGGGGGAGGGATAGCTCAGTGGTTTGAGCATTGGCCTGCTAAACCCAGGGTTGTGAGTTCAATCTGTGAGGGGGCCATTTAGGGATCTGGGGCAAAAATTGGGGATTGGTCCTGCTTTGAGCAAGGGATTGGACTAGATGACCTCCTAAGGTCCCTTCCAACCCTGATATTCTATGATTCTATGAGACACTTTCCCCCTCTCTCATAACACACAAGGCAGTAAGATGTAGATGCCACATACAGCCTTGTAGTGGGTCAGAACAAAAATTGTCACCTCTCGGGGCAATGAGTGTAACCTGAATAAAAGCAATACACGTGAATTGTACATGGAACTTAATGGGCGCTGGGCCCAACTGATCCTCACATGGGAGTTACAACCCCTTCCTCATTCAACCTTGCTTCACTCCTCTCAGCTGCAGCCTCCAGCTTCTGCCAAGGATAGAACAAAATAAATCCCTCTGATGCCAGATGTCTGTGTCTGAGAATTTCCTCTGACAATAGAATGGGAGGGCTCAATAAAATTTTAACATAAGGAAATGACAGCTAATGGGGTTTTTGTTGTGGTGGTTGCTTGCTTTTATTTTTATTGTTCCTAATGCAGCTGTATAGAAGAAGCAGTTAGAATTCATCCAAACTATCACAAATCTACCCAACAATAGAAGCTCAAAGCAGCTCCCTCGCCCACTTAAATTACTTTTTCTTTTGCTCTTTCAGAAAACAGATTTTTCTACTCAGAGACTGAACCATTCAGTAGCAACAGTGTAAGAGGGAGAGAAACTTGGCTCTCTACAGCTGTCCTCTCCTTTAGGAGTCAGAAACATTATTAACACAGTCACTGTTATTATTATTATTTTATTATTTTATTTATTATTTATTTCAATTACTGTAGCGCTTAGAAACCCTAGTCATGGACTAGAGCCCCATTGTACTATGTATAAGCACAGAAGAAAAACCCTGCCCCAAGGAGCTCACCATAAGAGTCCCTATAAAAGAATAAAACAACACCCCAGCATAGGCATATCCACCAACAGAACAGTGCAGAGAACAGAAATTTCATTTCACAGAAGATTTGGAGAGTTCAAAATTTGTTTTCGTTCCCATGAGGAACGAAACCCAAAATTCTCCATGAAAGAAAATTTGGGGGGAAAAAACCATTTTGTTTCAACAATAACCTATAATATAATACAAAATAAAAAATTCTGAAACCAAAAATCATTATGAAAGGAAAAATCAAAAGTCCCTTTTTCTTCCTGATATTTTTCTCCAAAATGAAACTTTGGCAAAATCGACAGGATTTTGCAAAATATTTCCATTTTGTTGAAACTGAATTCTCCAAAGGAGATGAAGCTCTCATGCCCGCTAAAATTCAGATTCCAGCTGTGAAACACTGAAGTGGATTTGATTAGGATGCCCTGGTTTTCAGGAACTGTGACCCAGTGGCATTTTTTGGATGATAAGACACTTTCTAACAATTACCAGGACTCTTGACTGTTTTGATGCATCATTTCTCTGCAGATTTTTTTCCCTTTCATGCCTCCCTTCCCCTTGTCTTCCCTGGGACCACTGAATCGGCCTCTGAAAAAGAATGGACACAGATTGGGCAGAAAGTGCTAGAGAGAGGGGTTTTGTCAAAGTTTTTCAGACCAGCTTTACCCTGCAATATTTGGCAGTAATGCCTGATTGCTGGAGATATGTTGAATAGTCCAGTCAGTAACAAAGGAGGTTCTATCTGCTCGTCAAACGCAGCCTTCTCTGCACAACTCCATACATTACAAATACATTATTAGAGGTTGTCTATTCTTTGTATAGACCTCAGCATCAGATGAATTTGTTCTTATTATCAATGTCAACACCTACGCAATTAGGGACAAATGTTCTGCCAGTTTCCAAAACTGTGTCCACAAAAGGCCAAATTGATTAATCTGAGTCATCCCTCTGCAATGGTTTGGAACATGGAGCTCGCTCATAAACCAGGGCTCCAGTTCAGAGGTGGTTCAGTTTCCTGCTAGAGGCTTTGCTTGCAGTTGACATCACTGTTCTGTGAAAAGTCCCAAGAGATTTTTCATAATTGATCAGGGGGGAGATTTTGAAAGGCACAGATGGGAGACAGGGGCCCAACTGCCCTTGTGCCTTTGAAAACCTTCCCCTAGGATGTCACTTTGAAGTCAGCAAATATGGAAATATTTTTCCTTTCCTCCCATACTGAGACCCACATCACGATCATTGGAGGGTGATGCAGAACCAGAGCATGTTGTTAATTTTTTTTTTAAGGACATGTTTCTAGTCGCCAATGGCCCCTTTAACAAGTCAGTCCCAATCTGCTTCAGGGGAAACAGATGTGTTGTGTGACCTTTCAGCGCAAAAGGTCACGTGGCCGATCCTTTTGAGGTAAACTTCACTGTCTGATATGTTCCCTGGCAGTCAGCAAACGTGCTCAGAAAATGGCCACCGTTTCAGCCCGCTCCATCTATGTACAGCCCGCCAAGTTACTAATGAGAGAATGTTCAAATGGTCCCCTATCGGCAAATAAAAGGTGTCCTTACCCACTCCCAGTCCTTTGAGAAATGGTTCCTGGGGCAGAGTGGAGAAGGAAGACACAGGTGGTATTTAGTTAAGTGCCAGTTCATTTTGAGGGTTTTATCAAAGGAAGTCAGCATTGCTGAGATAATTGGATGCACTCACAGACAGGTGAGCCTACAGGATGAGAGCAGCACACGATAAAAACTCCAGTTAGGAAGCCAGTAGCCTCACCAACGTTCACTCAGGCTGCACGATACCTTGTCAGAGAACATCACATCACGCCAAGTGGTGTCATCTTTTAGTGCTCTAAGGGTTGGGAGAATAGAGGAGGAGGAGGATGTATGTCAGAGCTACTTCAATGAGGGATGTTCAAAGCCTTTCAAAGCTTATGTCCCTCCCTTCTTCTCAAAAGCCCTCAACTGAATTATGTTCACCTTCCACTTTAACAGCAACATCAGAGTTAAAGTGAGAGAGTGGAGGGGACTTTTGCTAAAATACACAGGATACTTTAATCCATAATCTCAGATAAGACAGAATTGCTTAACATAGGGCTCTTAGCTACTCTGGGTTCAGAAAGGTTAGAATTGTAGTGAAAGGGAAAGGCCAAACGCAGAATGTTTAAGTGAGTTTTGCCATTCATTCAAAAGCAAGGAGGTGCAGGCCCTTCTTTCTCATTAGAACTGGGAGAAATTATTTGGCCAAAACTTTTTCAGTGAAAAATGCAGATTTGGACTGACCAAACCAAACTGCTTCAGTCGCAGAAAATAAAAATCAGAAAAAATCCAAACATTTCATTTTGACATTTTTTCAATAAAATGTTTCACACTTTCCCTTTAAAACTTGTTTTGTTTTGTTTAGAAATGTCCTTCGATTTTATTTATTTTTTTTTTGAAAAGATCAAAATGGAAACAAAATATTTTTGACCCCAAATTAATTTTTTCTTTACTTTTCAGTTCGCTGAAACATTTGGAAATTTCTGTGTTAACGGCTGAGTTGGCAACAGTTTTACTCCTCATGCAACCTCCAGAATTAAACTGATGCCTCAGAATCTTGATCTTCCTCCTCCCTGAGAGAAACCGTGAGGCAAATCCAAAGGTCATTGTCTTCAGTGTTCAAACCAATTCCGACTGAAATGAGGGGTAATTGTCAGTTAACTATGAACCTAGCGGGAAATGAAGCTCTCATGCCCACTAAAGTTCAGATTCCAGCTGTGAAGCACTGAAGTGGATTTGATTAGGATGCCCTGGTTTTCAGGAACTGTGACCCAGTGGCATTTTTTGGATTATAAAACACTTTCTGACACTTTCTGACCAGGACTCTTGACCATTTCTCTGCAGATTTTTTCCCCTTCATGCCTCCCTTCCCCTTGTCTTCCCCTGGGACCACTGAATTGGCCTCTGAAAAAGAATGGATACAGATTGGGCAGCAAGTGCTAGAGAGAGGGACTGCCAAAGGAGAGAGATGTCTTTGAACACATTGGACAACCCTCTGACCTGCCTATGAGCAGCTGCTCAAATAAGAAAAAGGCAAGTGGCCCAGTGATCTGCTCTGATTTAATGGTCTATGTCCTTTTTCATCTTTATTTAAGCATTTGAAGATGTTATAATGTTAGATTTAGGTTTAAGTTTCATTGTAATACTTTCTGGGGTTTTTTGTGCATTGGCCTAAGGCTAAGTTGCCATTAATACATGTTGCTTTGCTTCTCACCTGCCAGCTTAGAAAATCTAATTTATATAAGCATGAGCTCTGAAACTGGGATGAACTAATAGCCGGGAGGGATTTTAGGTCACAGTAATGCTATTAGATAGATACAATCTCTGGAACAGCAATCAGAACCTCTTTCGAGCCTGTAATGTTTTTATACATTTCCGATTTTCAGGACTGGCACAGCATTAGACAGCTCTGATTTCTTGTTCAATGCCATTTTTTAAGGCCTGCATGCACAACGGAGAGGACTCCTAATCTAGGGGCCAGCACCCTGGACTCAGGGTCCAGAAACCTGGGTTCTCTTCCCAGCCCTGCCACTGACCTACTGTGAGATCTGCCCCTCGCTATGTCTCTGCATCAAATCCCATCCTTTGTCTGTTTAGAATGTGACTTCTTTGGGGCAGGGACTGCCTATTACTGTGCCTTTGTGCAGCCCCAGAACAATGGGGCCCTGATCCTTGATCTCCAGGCGCTACCATAATAGAAATAATAATAATATAATAACCCAATACTCTTTGTTTTTTGGAGCAGCAGCCCGTGTATTTGTGGTGCTCCACAAGGCAATCCTAGATGGCCTGCAGAGCTTAGACCATAGCATCAATCGGTCTTTGAGCCTGGGAATTTCTTTTTAGTTGTTGCCCAGTTACAGGTTTCCAGAGACTCTTTTAACTTAAAGTCAACAAAGCCCAACTACGCTGGTTTGTCTCTTTCCTTGTCATGTGTTTCTTTGCTGTAAATTCAGCGGTAATCAGACTGGCAGACAGTGCCAAAAGTGATGGCAGAGCGCAAACACAGAAGGGCTGGATCACATAACAGATGCAGCTAAAAGAATTAGAACAGTGGGGGCTATTGGCAAGAAGTGAGGGAACTGGTGATGAGAGGCCTAAAGATTTCACATGGGGAGAAATGAAACTTACAAAATAAGAGGGACAAACCCAAACACTAAATCCAGTTTGTTTTAATACTTTCTTCCCAGTTTTGTCTGTGTGATTTTTTCAGCTAACCAAACACTGTAGCTGTCGCAGAGAAAATACAGGTTTAGGACTGGGAGGGGGGATGTTCAGGAATGGGTCTCAACGGGTCTGAGATCTCAAGATTTCACAACAGGAAACAATCTGAGAATCACAATCACACAGTAGCTATGTAAACCCATCAGCATCCATACCGGTTTGGAGCACCCACGGGATTTTCTGTATTCTGTTTAAGGGAGACTTTTTTGCCATCTCTAGGGGCTCATAACAAACATTTATCACTTTGCCTTTCAGTGTGTGTGCTCTGTGAAACCCATGGACCATTGCACATTGCTTTAATGAAATCATTTAAAATGTAGCTTATGCTCTTCCCCGGTTCTTTATCCATTCTATCTAGACAGTGGTATTAGGCTGTTTTTATGCAAATTCCATGAAACAGATGAATCCTTCAAGTTGCTAAAGGTGTTTGCACAAACCTCAGCTATGTCAGAACTAAAGGCACAACGGACAGCTAAAGTTTCTCATGCTGTCAAACCGTAATTCTTTATTTGATGCCTATAACGATTTCTTTGTTTTAATAAATCGGTCTCTTTCATAACAATATAGAATATTCAATATCAGCATAAGAAAGGGAGAAAAATTATATCCATACATATATATGTATTACAAATATATTTGGGAGAGGAGGGATAGCTCAGTGGTTTGAGCATTGGCCTGCTAAACCCAGGGTTGTGAGTTCAATCTGTGAGGGGGGGCCATTTGGGGATCTGGGCCAAAAATTGGGGATTGGTCCTGCTTTGAGCAGGGGGCTGGACTAGATGACTTCCTAAGGTCCCTTCCAACGCTAATATTCTATGAAATACACACAAATTATATATTGACAATATTTATTTTTTACCTTCTTGAATTGATGTTCAAAATTTATATTATATATATGTGTGTGTGTGTGTGTTGCATTGGCCATATACATACCTGAAATTATATATAATTTCAAATAATTTGTTTCTAAAATCTTTTGCGACTATGCTTTGGCTATACTTATTAATCATGCATACTTTTTTATAAATATTTCTCTGGCTATAGTATATATTTATGTTGACAATATCTGTCTATCTATCTACTCCTCTTTCCATCTAGAGAGGGAAGTAGGATGGGGACATTAGCAATAATACATACATTATTATAGAAATTAAATTAACTATAGCATCAGCTCTCCTTGTGCAGAACACACTAAGGAAATAAAAGGCAGTCTGGCCTTTAATAAAATCTGGATATGAATGGTCTGATAATGGCTATATGAATTATATTCACACACTCAGACACATGCAAAATGAAAAAGAATGAATTCTATTATAGAATGAATGTTATCCTTCCCCTATTCAGCAGCCTATCCCAACATGTCATAAAGGCTTCAAAACCAGATGGCATATTTTGATAGAAATCGGAGCTTTGTATGTTTCCGGTGCAAGCAGGAATAGTTGATTAGCATATGTAAAAGCATTTCAAGCACTGTGGGTGAAATTCTGGCCTCACTGAAGTCAATGGAATTTTTGTCATTGACTTCTCTGGGATCAGGATTTCACTCCATAGGTTCTCCGTTTCCTGCTGTAAATCTGCTGAAGTCAGCAGAAATGCACCAGAGATGAATTTGGTCTCATGGCCCGGTTCTGCATTCCTCCTATACTGAGCATTTCCATAGGCCTCAATGGGGATTTGAGGAATGCAATGAATATAGGATAGGGCCCAATATAGAGAAACAAAAAGAAGTTTAGCATTAGTAGCATAAGAATGAAATCAGGTGTGTATACTGGGAAGAAACCCTGCTGAGTTCGGACTTGATGCATCAAGGTTCTTAAACATGCACCTAGCTATAAACATTGACTTAAATGGGACTAGTCATATGCTTAAAGTTAAGCATGTGCTTAAGTGACTTTCTGAATCAGAACCTTATTCAGGTCTTCCTAAACAAGAGCCAATAAAATCTTTATCAAGTATCAGAGGGGTAGCCGTGTTAGTCTGGATCTGTAGAAGCGACAAAGAGTCCTGTGGCACCTTATAGACTAACAGATGTACTGAAGCATAAGCTTTTGTGGGTGAATACCTTTATAACATTTTAAAACCTTTTCTTTATACATTAATTTGAATTCTGTACATATCACATATGATACATTATACTGGAGCTAGTCACAACAGCATAATTAAGGTTGCATGTTCTGTGTATGTGTATTAATAACTTTTACCTAATTTTTCTCTCCTTTTGGCTCCTTTTTGCGATGGGAGACACAAGTTAATTGGTAACATGGCATCATTTTTTCTTTCTTTCGAAAGTCTCCAATGTTCCTCTATAAACAATACGCCACCAGCCATGTTTGCACATCTCTTAGCTTGTCTAGAGTGTCATCTCACATTTTGTTCACTTAGGAAACGCTTTATTTTCATAATGTTTTACTGGGTAATTTTTTGTTGAGAACTGGGAAGTAGCTGCAATAATGAGAGCTGCATGCCTGATTTAATACCTAGGAAATTAGCACCCTACAAAGCATATTACTGCATGAGGCTTAGTTACTTATTGTTTCTCTTAAAGGTAAACAGTATTATTGACTGCTATTACTTATGCAGTAAAAGAGAGGATGTCAGATCTGCAAGAGAAGAGACTACAGCAGAATAGAGGGAATATAGTTATGGGTTATAGTTAGGATACACTATTATACTATCCATGAGCTAGGTATTGATAATAAATAATAATTAATAGTAGTATCATGCCCAAAGGCACCTCACAGAACATATAGTTGGATAAGTTCCCACTGTCCCCAGTGAGTTTACTATCTACATATTGCTGTTCTACAAATGATCCCGTACATGAAAGAATCAATAATTTCTTATGCACAAAGATACAGATAAGATCATAGAACTCTTTGGGCAAGCTTCATTCCAGGTATAACTCCAATGACTTCACCGGAGATAAATTTGATTAATTGTCCATTAGGGCTTAAATCAGGATTTTAACCTCCGTCTTCAGTGGGAAGAAGTGAGCATATTAACACATACCAGTGGCTCTTTCTTTATATATGGAACAAATTTTCCCTTTAAAATACTGTACATTGGGACAGGTAAGGCACTCATCGAGCGTGAACTCTTGCACTGGCATGTTCTCACACCACAAGGTCAAGAACAGTTGGAACTCGTAGCAGAAGCACGAGAAACCCATTTCCACCCCTCTCCCCTTTCACTCAAATTTCATCTCAGGGTAGCAGCACATTTACACCCAAATACCATGCGTGGCAACAATTCCCTGAACAGCATGTTGGGGGTATTACTTCCCTTCCAATGCAGGTGGTAAGGGATTTGAAACAATCTATTTTTCTTGATCCTGGAGTTTTCTCCAACCTCACAAATCATGATCTACTGTGTATAGAAATGGTGCTGTCTCAGTGTTTGAATATGCTTTTAATGAAGTGCTATGGAATGGAGAAATCTTGCTAATACTAAATGGGTTCTATCCAATGCTCACTGAAGTCATTAAACCCACTGACTTTAACAAGCATTGGACCAATAATAGGAAGGCCTAATATTCCACTGTTATCCATCTTATCTTGTAGCTTTTAACATTTCTGAGTGGTTCAAAGGTGCTGCTTTATAACCACCGTGCTGTAGAAACCCCTTTCAAGAACTAGAAGCCTATTTCATTTCTTGAAAGGTAAGTAGTGCAACTAACTTGAAAACACCCATGCTCCCCTCCCCCTTCAAGCCCAGGTGGAGCAGTTATTGCTGCTGCTCCTCCAGCCTACACCAAACACCAAATTGCCCTGTTCTTTTCATTCCCTCTGGGGCGCTTGGCACTGGCCACTGTCGGAGGACAGGATACTGGGCTAGATGGACCCTTGGTTTGACCCAGTATGCCTGCTCTTATGTTCTTATGTTCCTAACAACTTGGAGGGAAACAGACTAAAGAGGGAAACACCCCCTTTTTACCTCCTAGGAACCTCCTGACTCCCACTTGCCCGGAATGTGCCCATGCGTTTGGAGAGTCGAGGTGAGGGGGAAGAGGCCAGAGCGTGAGACAGGAGATACCGGAGTGCACAGAACCACCAAGCGACTGCCGCGGGACCTCCTGACGTGTGCCGTCCCATCAAGACTTGTATCCTGGTGACTCATTGTTTTGGTGAAGACATTGCGACGGGGCGTCAGGAAGTCCTGCTGCAAGTGTTCTGTCTGTGGCGCTCTGCTCTGGAGATTCGGTGAAGAAACCGCTCTCAAGGCTGACGGCCCCTAGAGACTATTATTGGGAGCTCTCTTCAAAACCCAGACCATTCTCATTAGCGCTGGTTGAAATATTCAGTGCAGATGCCTGTTTGCTGGTAATCAATCAGCGCTTTGTAAAAGGACTTTTTATGTGCAAGTATTTGCTGAAGAATATGTATGAGCAACTTTCAGCCTATAGGGTGTTAGAGACTGTTTCTCTTTGTTGTTTGTTATTCCTGGGGTGGGATTAGTCACCAGTATTGTTTCTATTCCCAGATTCGATGACTGAAACTAGAGGGAAAGGAATGACAGAGAGAGAATAACAAATAATGAATATTCTTGTTTGCAGGCAAATACAGGTGTTTGTACAAAGCAGAATCATTCACTAGACAGCCTGTGAATGAAAGCCTGTGCTCAGAAATGCTCATGAACAGCAAATAAGAGATCTAGACATGGCCAGGCTGAACCAACCATTCAGAATTGGAACACAATGTTCATGTGCATGATTCTTGCAGTATTTGACTGCATATGGCCTGAGCCAAAGCTTAGTGAAGTCAATGGGCCTCTCTCTCTCTCTCTCTCTCTCTCTCTCTCTGACTGTCTTAGGTATTTCCTAAGCCTTAGCTCCATGTATTTACGTTCTTTTGCACACAGCCAATCAAGCCTAGAACAATGTCCAAGCTCTGGAAACTTCGCATGGGATTTTCAAAAACACCCATCACATTGGGTTGAACATTGACTTCAGTGTGAGCCCAGTTAGTCCATTGACTTCAGAGGGAGCAACTTTAGGCTAACAGGGAGCACTTTTTGGAAATCCCACCCTCTGTAGTCAGTATTTTACTTCTTCGGCTAGCAGAACTTGCCTGAATTTGATTCCCACTGTGGTAAATGCAATTCAAAGGCATAGAAGCTACCCACTCCTCCCTCTGCAAAAACACAAAGGAGCTTGACTTATAAATGCAGACTAGTACTCCATGACAAATGGCCTGCCAAGCGAGATTAGATGTACATCATGCTTATTTTTTGGGGGGGGGAACCCATTAATTCCGTTTAGAAAAAGTCACCCCGTGGAGGAGCTTCCAGGTACAAGGAGATTATCCTGACGTTTCCTATTAAAATTCAATGCCTAACAGTGACAGCTCCCAAGAATTAGCTAGAGAATAACTTATGCTTCACTGTATTGCTTAGTCCTGAGGGCCTGCATGCCAGAAACTTTTAAAGGAACAAATAAATGCAAGTTCAGCCCTCAACACATGCCCTGTTTGAATGTAGGTTGCCTGATTATTAAAAATAAGAAACAGCCCTAAGCATGATGTCAGTAGGGAGTAGGAGATCACTATTAGCTCTTCAGCTTGCTTACCTCTTTTATGAATAATTACACTGAGAACTTGATTAGGCTAGAATGGCCAGTTGAAATATACCCGGGGACTGAAAACGGGTTCTCTTTCTCCATGCTGAAAACTGGAAGGAAATAAATAAATTATGAAGCCCTTGAACTCCCAGTCACCTCACGCTAGGCACATACAGGATCTGGTCCTGCGTCATTGAAATCCGGGCGAGTTTTGCTAATTATCGTCAGTTGGTGCATGCTCAGGCCTGCCGAACCTCCAAACAATCAGGAGCCCCTGCTGAGATTGTTTTTCATTTCATGGATTTTCCATTTGGAAAATATATTGTCAGAAAACTACAATCTTGATCTTTCTAGCTGGCAAAATAAAAGAGCCCTGGAATATTTTGGCGTCAGTCACTCCTTTTAAAATCCTCTGATGGTTAAAAAAATGCCAATGGGCCAAGTCTGTGGGATGCAGTTACAGGGGTATGAATTATCATAGGGGTAGCCATGTTAGTCTGGATCTGTAGAAGCAACAAAGAGTCCTGTGGCACCTTATAGACTAACAAACGTATTAGAGCATAAGCTTTCGAAGAAGTGCGTATTCACTCATGAAAGCTTATGCTCCAATATGTCTTAGTCTATAAGGTGCCACAGAACTCTTTGTCGCTTCTAGGGGTATGAATGACACTTGCGCTGGGACCAGTGGACCTTCCTACTTTTGCATTTTATCTTCTCCAAATAATCCTGCTGTTCGTCCAGTTGAAAACAGAGGCCGTGGCTTTTTTCTGCTTTGCGGTTCTCCTGATTTAGTGACACATACAAAAAAAAAATCAGGGAGGTTTCTGCTTCTCCCCCACCGCCAAATGCTCCTTGTCTCGTCGTCATGCGTAATAACGTGTCATGAGTTTTTTTCCCCCACAGGCTGTTGCTGCTGAAAATTGATTTGGTGCTTTGAGGCTGTCACTCACTGGAGACATTAGCAGCTTTCTGTGTACGCCAAAGGAATAAGCGCCATCTTGAAATCTTTATTCTAGGCTGAAGCCTTTATCTGATTGTGGCAGCTAGTTCTGAGGAGCCGGCACTGTCTCACCTCACAAGGTACAGTGACGATGGCACAGGGCAAGGGTTTACTTTGCTGTTGTCCAGTGTACGGTATTCAGTTTCGGGAAACTCCTCATCCATTAGTAAGATCACACCATCCCAGTTTAAAAGAGTCATAGCCAATTGGAAAAGGAGCCGTAGTTTATTTTCTATTGTTTTTTTTAAAGTCTCTGGATCATTTTTAGAGCCAGAAATTAAACCATAGCCACTACTGCAAACATACATGCTTACTCCACTGTTCGAGTGATTGAAATCCAAAGAACTACAGAATCCACACCAGTGTTTGAATAGTAGTTCTCATGGCTGGGACAGCGCAGCAGACAGCATAGAAAATGTACAGTTTCATCAGAGTAATTTGTTGACATGTTGCGTTCCCCGCGCCTACATCTGTTTGTGTCCTTAATAATTATTATACAGCCCCTAGCTTGTATATAGCAATTTTCACTATTAGATCTCAAAGCTGATTGTGAGTAGAGCTGGGTGAATCTTTCACCCAAAACTTTTTTCAGTGAAAAAGAAAGATTCAGCAATGCTCAAATATTTTGCAAATTTGCGTCAATGGCACCGGATTGTTTCAGTCAACCCGCCCAAAACGCAGTTCCAAAAAACCCCCAATGTTTTATTTTGACATTTTCTGAACGAAACACTTGGATTTTTCAATTTGAAATTACTTTTATTTTGAAATTTCTTTAAATTTTTTTAAGTAAAAAAAAAAGCTTGACATTGAAACAAGATGTTACATTCGACCCAAAGCAAAGTGGTTCTCGACTTTTCAATTCACCAAACAGATTTTAAAAATTCCTTTTCAGTTTGACCCAAAACAATTTTAAAAAATCAGACTTGCCAGTGAACCAAAAAAAAAGTCCATTATTCACCCAGTTCTAAGTGTCAGCCTTCAAGACAAGGATTGTCTTTATCTTTGTTCAGAATCCAGCAAAATGGGGCTTCAATCCTCACTGCAGGGTCCTGACTGGAGTATTATTACATAGTAATATAAGCAGTAAAGCAATTTCTGCTGTGGGGGTCTTAATAACCTAAAGGATTAAGGGCTGTGGAGCCAGATCTGGTGTAATTTGGCATAGCTCTGTTTAATTCAATAGCGCCATGGCGATTAAAGCTTGTGTGTCTTGCCTTACCTCTAGCATGTGCGGTCCCAGGGGAATGTACCAGCTGCTATGTACTGTCTGGTAAAAATACCCATGACTATTTGGCTATTTGTTAATTGAAATCCACCCTGTGTTTTCAGGAAGCAGCTATGTTTGAAGGGAAGACTACTCCTTAAAGGCCACGCTCTGCCATGGAACCTAAATTTTGACAAATAGCACAATGGGAGTGAGGTGCCTAAATACCTTTGAAGCCCGGGACCGAAGACTGTACAGTCTAAAGTCAGGGAGCACCTACCCTTGGGGGATCTTTTCTAAACTATATCAATTCCCCCTGAAAAATGGCTGGATCAGTTCAGGTTAGCAAAAACCTGTTATAATTTGCTGAAAGCAAATGACCTTTTTAACTGTTGTTGTAAATATTAACTCAGGATGACTGATCTCAGCTGTGACATGCACCACCACAGCAGACAAGAGGGGACAGAGTGATATGGAAATGATTGACTTTCTCCATCTTTTTTGCAAGTGTATGGGTCAGGGGAGAATGTTATCAGAACTGAGAAATCTATCCTTTGTATAGTATTGATTCATAATTGTGACGGTCTGTACCTTTATGTTCACCACCTTTTACAAGACTATGATAAATTTTGTACAGAGTATGCCTTGTGAGGTACCATTTGAAAAGTCATAATCTGCTGAATATCATTATCCTGTTGAAATATGCATAGCAACAGTACATGTGAAGTTATAAGATTCTACTCTATGATTGTAGCTGAAATATGCTGTTGATTCTGGGTAACACCCACAAACCAGTTTTTCACAGATAAAGACACTCTGGCTCCAGCCAGGTGTTAAAGGGCTATCACCTGTGTAAGCAGACATATTCCAGCATGGGGAAGAGGTAAACAAGAAATTTACATTTTATCACAGAGACTGTTCAAACCTCATGTCCACAAGAGACTGCTTATCACCTGCATCCCACCTGGGGGTAATCGAAGAAGGGAGAGGGGTATAAGAATAAGAGACAGTGGCCTCCAGCTCACCTCTCCTCCTCCCATCTCTTCTCATGACATCAGTGAATACCTGAAGTACACTGGGGAGGGGCGCCAGGCTGAAAGCGGATCCAGCCTGTGAAATTTACTGCAGTGTATGGTGAGGAAAACCTTCGCTTTTAATTCTGTTATTGTTAAGTTAGCCATTAGCTTGCGTATTACTCTTCTTTTCTTTTGTAACCAATCCTGACTTTTATGCATCGTCACTTGTAATCACTTAAAATCTACCTTTCTGTAGTTAATTCAAAAACACCGGTTAAGATAAAACAATAAGATACGTTTATTAGAGTGTGTGGGAAACTCAATCAGTGATAACAAGGCTGGGGCAATATCATTTTCCCTTGATGAAATGACGGACTTTCTATGAGCTTGTACTGTTAAGAAAGGTGCTGAGTAGTACAAGACGCACATTTCTGGGGAACAAGGCTGGGACTAGGGATTTGCTAGTGTTGTGCTGTATATAATTCATGAGTGGCTGGGCATAGCATTAATGAATTCAGCTGGGAGTGACTTTGCATGCTGAAGGCCGTGTGAGTAGTCCAGGAGTGGAGGTTCTGGCAGCTAAGCAGTGTAAAAGGCACCCCAGGCTACAGAACTAAGGGGACACAGCTGTTCAATGGTCCAGACTGTACCCTGGGTAATGTCACAATATTATACAGCTCCCATCCCCATTTTCCTCAGGACTGAAACTCTGAGTTTTCAAAATAAAATTCCTTCCTGACTACTCTGAACATGTGTCCTGAAGCATGAGAGTCAATGATCAGTATCTTAGCTTCTATAATGACATTCTGGTGCTCAGATATGATGGTGATTGGGACTAAAATAAAGGTAATAGTGCTCATAAAGTTAATGAGCCAAGTCATGTTGTTTGAATTTACCATGCCCTAAGTGACAACTGTGGGTTGGTGGGGAATAGAAACTGAGTGAAATACATAGATGAAAAGGTCATGAGTCTTGTTGGACTGTAAATAACTTGCAATTCACCATCAGTGAAATAAAACAAGTGCTTGTTAAGCTAGAAAATAACACACGGAAACACCTCCACACTCGTTGACTGTGATACTGCACAGGCACTTGAGAATGAGAAGGATACACAAACACATGAAGGAGTTCTGATGACATCAAGATAACCATCAGAGCCTGGCTCAAGTGTTTTGTGTTGCTCTCAGAACCTGGAGAGGTCTGGGGTTTTGTGATTGTTGTGGGGTTTTTTTCTCCCTGAGTCAGAAAAAAACAAATTGTTAGGGGAAATCATAAAGGGACAAGACTATGCCCCCACACACCTCAAGTTAAAATCTGCACTCCTTGATGATGCCATATGCATTGAGAATCAAACACAGCATGTATTTGGCTAACACAAAATTTTATTAAGCTTGGTGGCAATTAAAGCAAAAGTGAAAAAGACTCTCCTCAATGCACATCATAATCTGCTTGTGTGTTACAGAACAAGCGTCTGCATTTTCCACCTTGAGAACCTGCAAAAGAGACATATTTTGTATGCTGGGGAGATAACACCAATACTTGTCTGGCAGTGGTGTGGATCCATTCACTGGAGACAATCGGGCAGCTTTTTTCTAAATTCCTCTTGCATATGCATGTGAAAACAGCAAGTCGTATTAACTCCACACCACTCCATCCTCGCATGCCATGCTTGAAGCCTGAGAACGTTTATGTAAATGTGATCATAGGGAATTCTTTCATGGAATCATTTATTTCACCTAGATCATGCCAAGTGGATTTTGAACTAAAATATTAAGGATTAGCAAATTAAGTTTAGCAGGATCTCCTAGAGGAGACAGGCACACAAGGGATTTTTCTTTTTTCTTTAGCCATTTTGGAAGAGATGCATTTAAAGGAAAGGATATGGAGCCATTTCTTCTTGCCTTGGCACTGAGGAAATGAAAATGGCCTCTTTCCTCTCTCTGGGTTAAACATGCCAGTGTTTAGTGGGGT
This sequence comes from Chelydra serpentina, assembly GCA_037349315.1. Lineage (NCBI taxonomy): Eukaryota > Metazoa > Chordata > Testudines > Chelydridae > Chelydra > Chelydra serpentina. Next base: position 3,868,291 of record JBAIAC010000051.1, read on the forward strand.
TTTGCACAGTTCCGGGGAGCATTTGCAAGAGAAAATATGTGAGATCTTACATGTGGGTGAAGCATGGCACTGTAACGGGAGTGGTACTGTCCTTCCAGTGGGTTGACTTTAGTGGGTTGTTGGCTTATGGCCCTAAAGAATCAACATCACCATTGTGTCTGAGAAATGTGTACTCTTCATGAAAGGTGATAAGAATCTCAGGGTCAACAATTCCTAGCATGTCCTATGCCATTCTTGCCCTCTATGCCAAGCTAACTGGCCTATGGCAACTAGAATTATACTTAACTCCAACCTTATCCAGTCTTGCTTCTGATTTGGAACCTGCTGGCATTTGCAAACAATGTGGCAATAGGGAGGTGTAGCAGGGTGGCCACCTGCTCCTGCCCTGAAGGGCTTATAGGCAGCCCTGGGAGAGGGCTGTGGCAGAAGAGGGCAGCAGGGCTGATTGGGGAAGCAGCCTCAGCTGGGGGCCACGCCCCCAATCAGGGCTCAGATGGCCCTATAAAGGCTGTTGAGCCAGAAACCCAGGCAGTCTCCCTCTGCCTGTAGAGGGAGAGGGAGCTAAGCAGGGTACCTGGAGTGGAGCAGGGCTGGGGAAAGGCTAAGGGAGCCGGGGAGTTCCGGCCTAGGAAAGCCCCAGGCTGCCGGCCTAGTAAGGCCAGAATAGGTACTGGGGTTGCTGGGGCAGTCCCACGGGTAAGCAGGGGCACCAGGTCCAAACCCCCTTTGCCTGTGATGAGTGGCTGATCCTGCAGTCCACCCCAGTGAGCAGAGTCTTGATGGTGACTGACAGTAGCCTAATACTGAGGTGAAGTGGGGATAGTGGGTGGGGGTTCCCCTGGGAGCGGGAGATCCTGAAATTAAGGCTGTGGGGGTAAAGCCAGGGGCAGCACCCCAGAGAAAGGGGCACCGGGTCCTGGGAGGGACACGGGGGCCAGAGCGGTAAGGTGGATCACCGGCCTGCGGAGAGTGCTCTGGAGGCTGGATAAGCTAATTCCTGATGACTACCAGCAGGAGGCACTGCAGGGGTGAGTCCCGACCCACTTAATGGGTCTTAATGAGGCTAAATGGGATGCTCCATTCACTGGGTAGCCATTTGAAACCGCTGTTAGTGCCATGAGACTTTTCACAATGAAGCAGGGAAGCAACACATTGAAGAGACTTGCCTTTCTCCTTATGTGCTGAAAATAATCACTATTGTTCAGGAAAATTTCTGCAATTCTCTTCCCCCACTGAATATTGGTGTATTTCCCAATGCTCTTCTCTTCCATCTCGCCCAAGGAGAGTGGCTTTTATTAGAGCTATGCCAAGTATCATTTCTCAGAAACAATTTCACTTCTTCTTTCATCTCTGAACACACATGCACTTGTTTTCTTTTCTTGTTTTCTCTTTCTTCTTTCTTTTTTTCTTAAAAACACACTTATTCTCCAGTCTGCTCATCTTTGATAAACAGGAGTTTGGAAACTCTATATATTAATAGCGTGAATCACTTAAGTGAGGTACATTATGTTTTCAATTTCCACAATGCTTTCAATTGTAGGCAACTTATCGAGGGTTGGCATCCGATTCATTGTAACAATCTTGAACGTTACATCCAGGTTATTTCACCGAGAGATGTATTTCTTTCATTGAGGGAGCTAATACCCCCCATTATTATTTCTGACATTTCAACCTAGCACATTATTCTTCATCTCGCAAATGAGATCAACTACCCACTCTTTGCATGAACAAAGCTCGAAGTGGGTACATTTAAGATAGCTGTACACATACACAAGTGTCATCGTAACAACCTCATTACTGTAAATAACAGAAGCCAATTTAATAAATGAATGTGATGGAGAATACAGAAAATGAAGGTCTCTCTGGTATTTAAGCATGCAAAGAAAAGAGCCATTATTTTTGAGGTTTTGGGGTGCAGCCATGCTGAACAAACTGCCAAGTAGGTTTGGAGGCTATGTTCCTCTGGTGGTCGGGGTAGGGAGGTGAGGGGGCGGGAGTTTGCTGGAAGTACCTATCACACAAATGGGCCCACAAAGGAAGGTCATTGCAAAAACCAGCTAATGTGTGCACACTTTTCTTCACATGCAACCTAAGTGGTTCCTTTGATAATTTGGCCCACTACATCACTAGTGTCAAATGATCATATGCTGGGACCTTTACTCATGCTGAGTCACCCTTCACTCCATAAGTGGTCCCATTAAAGGTAATGGAACTATGCAAGGAGTAGGACGCTATTCAGTGTAAGGACGTTAGGATCTGGCCCCAAAAAGACTGTTCATATCTTCAAGGAAAAAAGAAAACCTGTCCTGAATTTCAGTGGTGTCTTGGAGTAGCCTGTATTCCCAGGACAGTAAAGTGGCAGAAGTCTTTCCAAAGACCTCTGACGGGACCATATTTTGAAGTTTCAGTAAGCAACGTATTTAATAAATAAACAGACAGTCCTGATTAAAACTCCATGAGTAGGGGCAACCATTAGCTGCCCTTCTTCGTGTGGGTGACTTCTCATCTTTTTTCAAACATTTATTTATATAAATGAGCATTCAAGGAGTATCACAGAGATTCCTGCTACATCTAACAACACTTCAGTTTTATAGATACAGAGTCCAACCTTGGAAATACCCATGCACACAAGCAACTCTGCCCACATAAACAACCCTGCTGACTGCAGTGAGCTAGTCCTCATTTGAACTCCAAATTTATCTCCCTTCTGCTTTCTCCCTTTGTATATTTTTCATCTGTACTGTGAAGATAGATTCTTGAAAGTGAAGTTATAGAAGTGATTCTTAGGTACGATTCATCAGAGGAACTCATTGCCATGAGATTTTATTAAGACCAAGAGCTAAGCAGGACTATAATGAAGACTGAACATTTATACTTAGACTGTCAATTTCTTGGGGCAAGGATTGTCTTTTAGTTATGTGTTTGTATAGCATCTAGCAAAGTAGGACCCCTACTGGGATTTTTGGCTGCTATCATAATACACATAAATAATGATAGTAATATACAGATATCCAGAGTTACATTAATGAGGCTTTAAAAAAGTTTGGGCTATAACCATCTTGCTTCAGGGCATAAGTCAATCTCTGATTGATGCGAGCTAGGAAGAAACTTTCCATGGGGTGGGGGGAGAGATTATCCCCAAACTACCTAATGCAAACGTTCTTGCATTTTTTCTCTAGCTATTGACAGAGACAGGATAGTGGCCCAAACAAGCCCTGGCCTGTTTCATCTGGGCAATTCCTAGTATCCTAGGTTCCTATCATCTTTGTTAAAGGAATGAAGCTCATCCTCACACCTTCTCCATTCTCTCTGATCATGGTCTTGCTTTGTTTGTCCAGGGTTTGGAGCATAGCTGATTCAGTGCTATTGTTTTCACTATAGTTATGGTTTTAGCAAAGGAGTGAAACCCACACAATGCAGTGGAGTGAAATGGAAGGGCTGAACATGCGCGGACACTGATGCAAGAGAGGTAGACAGTTGTTAGAATTAAATTACCAGCAATTTATCAAGAAGACAGTGCATTCGTCACTATCAAAAAGCTCCCCAATTTAAATCTTGAAAGAATTTTTTCCCTTACATTCTGCTTCATCATACCTCATTTATGCATTTCCTTCTTTGATTTATGTTTCCAGCAACCTCGTAATGGTCTTATATTCTCCTCTCCTTTGGTGTTTTATATTACTTCAGCACTCCATCCCAGGGGTGCGGGGGGTCAGGGGGTGGGGGAGTGGTAGGAGAGTGGGGGAGGGAATATCAGTGCATCTAATGCAATGACTAAACAAATAAATAAATAAGCCTGGGATGGGTTAAACATGCTAGGCTTAAGCAAGCAACTAACAAGAAAAAGCAAGTAATTTTAATTTCCAGCATCTCTCAGCACAGCCTGGAGAAAAGATTCTGATACCTTTACTCACTTTGAGAAATAACTTATTCTTCAAGTAGATTTGTTTGGTTTCAGTGAGATACTGGAAGTGGTGGTTTCTACTAACTCCCAATGTGAGTAAAGGTCTGAGTAGAGCTGGCTGAAAATTTTGCTATGGAATAGTTTTCCATGGGAGAATGCTGGGAGTTACTTCCAAAGTACTTTGAAAGGCAATGAGAATGTATTTACATATTGCGTAAGCAGACCCATCAAGCTAACAAGGCGTGGAGGCAAAACAAGGGTTGGGGGGGTGGGGGCGGGAGGACAACATGGCGTCTACACTCACAAGGAGAGAGAACCTTGGTCTGGGTTTTATTTTTCAAAGAATATGTTGCAACGGTTCCCTGGTCTAGAAAGACAGGGAGGCTGAACTTCAAGTGATAAGCAATTGAATCAAGTGATTGCGTACAAACATCAATAAATGGACACAAATCTGACATCCGGAATCATAACATTTAAAAACCAGTAGGAGAACACTTCAATCCCCCTGGTCACTCAATAACAGACCTAAAAGTGGCAATTCTTCAACAACAAAACTTCAAAAACAGACTCCAACCTGAAACTGCAGAACTGGAATTAATTTGCAAACTGGACACCATCAGATTAGGCCTGAATAAAGACTGGGAGTGGTTGAGTCATTACAAAACCTAAACCTAATTTCCCCAATACTAATTTCCCCCTACTGTTACTCACACCTTCTTGTCAACTGTCTGAAATGGGCTACTCTCATTGCCACTTCAAAAGTTATTTTTCCTCCCTTGGTATCCTGCTGTCAATTGAATTGTCTCGTTGGACTGATCTCACACTTGGTAAGGCAACTCACATCTTCTCATGTATTTATACCTGCTCCTATATTTTTCACTCCATGCATCTGATGAAGTGGGTTCTAGCCCATGAAATCTTATGCCCAAATAAATGTGTTAGTCTCTAAGGTGCCACAAGGACTCCTCATTGTTTTTGCTGATACAGACTAACACAACTGCCATTCTGAAACTGTATTATAAATGTGTATAGGGTGAGGTCTTTTCTGAAAGATAATGACATTGGTGATTAATATCATTGTGAAATGTATGTAATGTTATATGGGGAAATATGGATACTTAATGATATTATGTTTTAAAGTCTGTGGACAAACATGCAGAAGCAGTTTCCCTCCAAGACAGGAGAGAAGGCAGCTGTTTACCTGTCTCCGATGTAAATCTAAACAATGGAAGCCCTATTTGGGAGTCAAGGAGATGGGAAGCCCACAGGAAGAGAAGAACAGCATGACATCATCCTGCCTTTTGAAATAAGGCAGGGGTTCTCAAACTTCATTGCACCGCGACCCCCTTCTGACAACAGAAATTACTACCCAACCCCAGGAACGGGGATCGAAACCTGAGCAAGCCCGAGCCCCATTGCCCTGAGCAGGGGGGCCAAAGCCCAAGGGGTTCAGCAGCCCCAGGTAGGGGGCCTGTAACTTGAGCCCCGCTGCTGAGGGCTGAAGCCTTCTGGTTTTGGCTTCAGCCCCGGGCAATGAGGCTCAGGCTTTGGCTTTGGCCTGGGCAGTGGGGCTCAGGCTTCGGCCTTGGACCCCAGCAAGTCTAAGCCAACCCTGGCAACCCCATTAAAAACAGGGTCGCAACCCACTTTGTGGTCCCGACCCACAGTATGAGAACCATTGAAATAAGGTCATTGAACTTTGGAAGATATAAGCAAGGACAGAAGCCATCTTTGCCATCCATGACTAGAAAGACACAAGGGAACAGAGCTCTTGCAAGCTGAGAAAGATGGGCCCTTCAACCAAGGGGTGGGGGCGGGGGGAGTTGTAGTCTCTGGAACTGAATATAGGTGAGACACCTGTGTAGGCAAAGGTCTTTCACCTAAGAAGGCAAGGAAAGCCCGCGCCTTTACTTTTTGTGGCAGGTCCTGACTGAGGTAAAGTCAGCCATGGCTGGTGAGAGAACCCATGGTGAACAAAGCCTGTAGGTTGCTAGTTTACGTTTTTGACTTTTAGAAGCATATTTTGTTTTACTTGTAACTCGATCTTCATTCCTTATACTTGTATTCACTTAAAATTCACCCTATCTTCTTTTGTTAATAAATTCATTTTACTATTAATCTAAACCACCAGTGCTGCGTTTAAAGGTAAGGGTGCATTTACCCCAGTTAAGCTAATATGCTGTGATGGGGTTTTGTCTCTTGAGGAGAGCAACGGACCTTATTTCTCTGAGCTGTCTGGAGACTGCATGCCACTCGTTTTTGAGAAATTCGGGGCTGGGAGTGTGTGGGGGTCACCTTGCTGGTGGTAACCAAGGCTGGTGTATTGCTGGCAGACTGCTGGGGTCAGCATCCCTGGACCAGGGCTGCAGCTATACACAGACACTCAAGGTGTGACATGCATGCTGGTGGTGAGCAGCCTAAGTTGGGGTCTATGGCAGTAAAGCATTGTGAGGCACCCAGAGTTACAGGGCAAGCAGTGACACAAGCCCTCTCTTGTCTGGATTGCACCCCAAGCCAAATGACCGCCACATACAAATATAAGCTGTTTATTAATCGTGTTGCCTTTGCTTATATGACACATTGGTTAAACATGTCATGTCACCCTCAAGAAGCTGTTTCACACCAAGGGTAAAAAAGCTGACTACTGGCAGGAGTTAATGGAGTTGCTCATTTGGTGCAAGGTGGGGCAACTGTGCTTTTGGTGTTGATGGTTGCAGGTTCAATCTCCGCTGAGGAGCTGTGATGGGGTTTTGTTATACTCACGTGGCCTTTCTATGGTTACAATGTTATTAGTAGTATCGTTTAGTCATGGAGCGGGACCCCACTGTGCCAGGTGCTGTACAAACCCAGAACAAACAGACAGCCCCAGCCCCAAAGCGCTGATAGTCTCTCAGTTGTTTCAATACCATCCCTGAGGATCTCCGGAGTGTTGTTTAGAACTCTGTTAGTCTCTAAGGTGCCACAGGACCCTTTGTCGCTTCTGCAGATCCAGACTAACACGGCTCCCCCTCTGATGTTTAAAACTCTGATACAGGAACACCTTGAATCTTTTTCTCTACATGTTCCTATTGCCTTCTGGTGAGAACATTAGCAGAGTATGCCCCTGTCTTCCCAGTTCTGATTTGGCGGCTCTGATTCATGCTTTCATAACATCCAGCTTTGATTATTGCCACTCTCTTCTCATTTGACTCCCAGCTAAATCAATATACAGGGTCTTCTGCTCAAAAAACCCCACAGCTGCCAGCATTCTAACAAAGGAGGGACGTGGCTTGCCAGCCCGTTACCCCCTGAGAAATCCCTGCATGAGATGCTGAAAGAGCGTCAAAGTGATTATGAATTGTTGTTTGCAGTGTTGTAGCCGTGTTGGTCCCAGGATATTAGAGAGACAAGGTGGGCGAAGTCATACCTCTTACTGGAACAACTTCTGTGGGTGAAAGAGACAAGCTTCCCAGGTGCACAGAGCTCTTCTTCAGATGTGGGGAAAGTAATCAGTGTCACAGAGTGTTAATGGCCCACTTCATTTTGAATGGTCTCTTTGCAACACAATCCAACATGACACTCTGATGAGTAAGTTGGAGAAATGCAGGCTTGGCAGAGCTACCATTATGTGGACACCTAATTGGTTAAACAACTGCAAACAAAGAGTAACGATTAATGGAATGATGTTGGATTGGAGGGAGGTCTCAAATGGGGTTCCACGGGGATCTGTTCCAGGTCTGGTGTTGTTTTTAACATCTTTAATAATGACCTGGATGTAGGAATAGAGAGCGCACTGATCAGATTTGCAGATGACACAAAGCTGGGGCAGGGGGTTGCCAACACTTTGGAGGCTAGAACTAAAATTCAGAGGGATCCTGATAAATTGGAGAACTGGGCTTTAGACAACAAAATGAAATTCAGTGAAGACAAATGTCAGGTGCTACACTTAGGGAAGAAAAACCAAATGCACAACTACAGAGTAGGGGATAATTGGCCTGGCAGCAGCACTATTGAGAAGGATCCGGGAGTTGTGGGGATCACAGCCTCGACATGAGTCAGCAATGCGATGCTGCTGCAAAAAAAGCAAATGCAATTTGAGGTTGCATTAACAGAGACATAGACTGCAAGTCATGGGAGGTGATAGTACCACTCTACTTGGCGCTGGTTAGGCCTCAGTTGGAGTGCTGTGTCCAGTTTTGGTCACCGATATATGGAAAGGATGTAGAGAAACTGGAAAGGATCCAGAGGCGAGCGACAAAGATGATCAGAGGGATGGAATGCAAGCCATATGAGCAAAGGCTGAAGGAACTGGGTATGTTTAGTTTGGAAAAGAGGAGATTAAGGGGGGACACGAGAGCAAATACTTGAAAGGTTGCCATAAAAAAGATGGAGGAAAGTTGTTCTCTCTTGCCACAGAGGGCAGGACAAGAGGCCATGGGTTCCAACTACAGCACAGCAGATTTAGATTAAATCTCGGGCAACACTTCCTAGCTGTAAGAACAGTCGGACAATGGAAAAGATGCCTCGGGAGGTTGTGGAAGCTCGTTCACTGGAGGTTTTCAAAAGGAGACTGGATAGCCATCTGTCTTGGATGGTTTACACACAACAAATCCTGCATCTTGGCAGGGGTTTGACTGGATGACCCTTCAAACCCTATATTCTACAATCCTAACACGTGTTAACGCCTTACGTTTAACAATCTGTTCCACTTTGTATTTACCTGTGACACTCTGAGTACCTTTCCCAGACCTGAAGAAGAGCTCTGTGCAGCTGGAAAGCTTGTCCTTCTCACCAAGAGAAGTTGGTCCAATAAAAGATATTCCCTCCCACGCCTTGTCTCTCTCAGAGTTTACCAACGGTGTTTTGTCCTCTCCATTGCCCATAATATCCTCTTAATTCCTTGGCATCTTGTGAAAACACCGCTAACGGTTTAATTGTTTCATATGAAGCCCTTGGAGGATTTGGATTATTTTCATATTGTGCAATTTGGCTGCAGGACAATTTGCCTTTTATTATTGGAAAAGATGCTTTTGTTAGGGTAGTTCCACCCCAGCAGATATCAACCCAGAAAGTCTACCGTTGCATGTTTAAGACAGGTAGCTCACTTGGTGTCTTGAACTGTTCAGAGTATGGTGTATTAAAAACTGTGCAAAATTTACAAGCTGTCACTTTAAATCCTAAGGAGTTTCCTGGTCCTGCTTGCAGGCCAGTGAGCTCTGTAGGGATGGGTGGGATCTGTCTCCTCGGTAGTCAATCTTAAGAGAGCCATCTTAGAGCAAGGTGAGGTGAGTTTTGCCTCTCTGTTTTAAGGGGCAGCCTGCTTTGTCTCTCTCTGGTTTTGGTTCTTTTGTGGTAGGGTTCTGAATGCTAAGAAATAAAGTCGTGTTACATTGCAACTTTCCAGCAAGAATATTTTATTTTTTTTATCTAATTTATCTGTGTGTTTACACTGTGAGCATAATAGGGAAAGGTTGGATGATTATCCAAGAAACCCCCCTCCCTAAATCTTTTGAGGGGTGAATCTAATATCATCTGGTCAGATCTAATCTCTCTTCCTCTCTAACCTAATCTAGCCCGGTCTACACTACAGACTATATCAGTATAACTACATAGCTCAGGGGTGGGAAACATCCACCCCCCTGAGGGACAGAGTTATACTGACCGAACCCCCGTGTAGAGAGCACTATGTCAACACAAGAGCTTCTCCCATCGACTTAACTACTGCCACTCAGCCCAGGGCTACACTGGGGGGGCGGGATTGATCTATGATATGCAGCTTCAGCTACCAGAATAGCGTAGCTGAAGTCGGCGTATAGTTGATCAACTTACCTGGCCATGAGGACGGCGGCGAGTCGATCGCTGCCGCTCCCCCGTCGACTCCGCTTCCGCCTTTCGATGAGGTGGATTTCCGGAGCAGACGGGGAGCGCTTTCGGGGCTCGATTAATTGCGTCTAAACGAGACGCGAAAAATCGATCCCCGAAAGATCGATTGCTACCCGCCGATCCGGCGGGTAGTGAAGACAAGCCCTCAGGGAGGTGGATTAACTACGCCGATGGCAGAAGCTCTCCCGTGAGTGTAGTAGCATCTGTATGCATCCAGTGTAGCTGTAGTGCTGTACGTGAAGACAAACCCTTAATCTCTAATCCAATGCTTCAGTGGAGACGCATTGGATTAGAGGCCTGGTCTGCTCTAGAAAATTAGGTTGGTTTAACTACGTCAGTCAGGGATGTGAGAAACCCACATCCCTGAGCAGGGTAGGTAAGCTAAGGCCCCATGTAGACAGCACTAGGTGGACAGAATTCTTCCATCAACCTAGCTACCACCTCCAGGGAGGTGGATTACCTACTTCAATAGGAGGACCTGTCCCGTCGGTGTAGGTAGCATCTACACCAGGGATCGGCAACCTTCGGCACGCGGCCCGTCAGGGAAATCCGCTGGTGGGCCGGGGCGGTTTGTTTACCTGCAGTGTCCGCAGGTTCGGCTGATCGCAGTTCCCACTGGCCAAGGTTCGCAGCGCCCGGCCAATGGGGGCTGCGGGAAGTGGCAGCCAGCACATCCTTCAGCCCACGCCGCTTCCCGCAGCCCCCATTGACATGGAACGGCGAACTGCGGCCAATGGGAGCCGCGATCGGCTGAACCTGCGGATGCTGCAGGTAAACAAACCATCGCGGCCCACCAGCGGCTTTCCCTGATGGGCCACGTGCCAATGGTTGCCGATCCCCGCTGTAGCGTTTTAAGTGTAAACAAGCCCTCAGTCCACTTCGGGGTCGCTACTGCAGGGGCTGCTGACAGGATGCATGGAATCAGCACCTCTTCTCTAGACATTCCTGCTCCCCAGCCAGCAATGCACAGTTTTCATACTATGGGTCGCCTTGAGGGCAGACACTTCCCAGAGTCATAACCTCTCCACCTGCAGACTTTCTGCCTGTTGGGCCCTTTGAGGTCACCATCAACTCAGGGTGACTATGCAAGTTTGGGTATTTTCAATAGGAGAGACATGCCATAATAATTTTTTCTCTCTCTCTTCCAAAAGCAAAGAACTGCCCACGGTTGCAGGCTCAATGCACTCATTTATGCTGAAAATTAGGAGGCAGAGAGGACAGGAAAGCTTGGAGATGGAGGCAAGTGATGAGCTGTGCTATTGCATTTCTAGTTAATAACTTTCCACTTTGAGAAATGAGACAACTGGCATCCAGGGCAAAGGAAAATCCTGCGGACAAAAGGTTATTACTGTTTAATAGATGGTGGAAGCCACCAGTTGGACAGAGCCATTATTTCATTTCAGGCAATGTTGGGATGAGAGGAGAGAAGGAGAAATTACTACAGATGTTTCTAGCTCATTAATGCCTGGGGTGTCTGATGCTGGAGGGGTGAGTCATGTTTGCCCATTTTGTGGGGTTTTGCTCTTTATCCTGAGGGCTGTGGTTTTCCTTTGCGTATCTATATTTTCAGTTTTCCCCCTACTCAGCTCCAAGAGTGGTGCCTTTAACAAACTCTGACGTGCTCCATTTCTCCTGCAGCTAGGATAAGATGCTTCTCCCCAAGCCTGCACTGGATATGTGGCTGTACCTGTTTCTGATGCCCTGAAAGCGGTAAACTCTCCATTTCAAAGCAGGTAGTTTTTACAAACACTCTGGTGGGTTTTGTGATACTTATGAACAGATTTAGCGCGTGGCTGAGCTATGCTTGGCTGGGCCTTTCATATTCTGGGAAATTAGATAGACACCGGGGTAAACTTTGTGTTGCTAATTTCCATGTGGAAAAGGAATTATCGTCCCATGAAATATACATGGGTGAGATGCATTAACCACATCCTCCTTGTGCAGTGGTGGGTGACTTCACATGATATTTTCCATTAGGCAGGGTTAACTTAAGATATTTTTTGGCTAATCACCTTTCCTGCATCTCCTCCCTACTATGATTTGATCAAACGCCCTAACTGCGCGGTGGACTCACTTTCTCCATGCCAAAGTTGGCACCCACAACGTGCCCCTTCCCCTCCCCGCCAAATGAATTGCAGGCACAAAACTGAGCCTCTCCACCTCGAACAACCGGAGACGAGGTGCCGGGGGTTGAGCTGTTGGAGATGTAAATCCTCAGCATTGTGCCCACACATTCAATTCGAGGCACAAAAAGTGCAAGCTCCCATTTTGCAAATGCAACCAGAAAGTTTATTTGAAAAATGAGGGATGGAAACCTGTCATAGTTCAGGGTAACTGCAACTGACCTCAGTGGTTCAGCGATGGCACCCACTCTCAACTCCCTAGCCGATTCCTTTCTGGAGGGAGTCCTGCATCTCTCTCCTCTCTGACCTGGTTATTTCCAGGCTGCATAGTTCCTGCCCGCATTGTATATTTCCCAGCACAGATAGGTTGCCCAAAGACATTTCTCTTCAGACCCTGATAACAGAATGATTGTCAACAGATCTAAGTGCCACACAGATCTTTCTAAGTAAGCTGACTTTATTCTTAAAGCAAAAAGCACTGCAGAGAAAACATACTAAAAACAATCAAAGAATCTACATCCATGCTGATAAATTCACCAGGAACCCACCAATCCAAAGGTGGATTCTGGCAGGAGCAAGCCTTCAACGTCAATCCCCCGCCCAGTTCATCACAGCTGCAGCTACAAAGCGCCCTCGTGACAAGTTTAGTTCACACTTTTATACAGATCAGGGGGAGTTGATCTGGAGTTTCCAGAAGTAGGGTGTCCAGATGTCCCAATTTTATAGGGACAGTCCCGATATTTGGGGCTTTGTCTTGTATAGGTGCCTATTACCCCCCATCCCAATTTTTCACTCTTGATGTCTGGTCACCCTATCCAGAAGCCAGTAATTAAATTAGTACACAATAGATCTCTCTCCCCAGTGCTTATCTTTACAAGGTTAGTTTTGGAGGGGAAACTCGCATTCTCCTAATCTCAAGGTACTTGCTAGGAAATCCACTTTACACACATTGTTCCATAAAGACCTTTGAACTTCCTCCTACCTACCAGAGATTGCATTAATCTTCTCTTCCTGCTAAAGAAGATCCCTACAGTCTCACAATAGTACATTAACATTTGCATTTCTACTACAATATACCCCAAAGGTGTTAACCCTAATTCAATCAGGTTTAATTTAATTCAGTAAAGTTAATTTGGGCTATTACAGGACAGTGTCATTCCATCACAATGACAGCTCAATTACCAGAAGTAAAAAGGAACGGAAAAACACTTACAAGATGTGATGTAAATGCCATCATGCAATCGTATTCTACCATTTCAAAAATATATATGATCATTTAATTATAGAAGCGACAAAGAGTTCTGTGGCACCTTATAGACTAACAGACGTATTGGAGCATAAGCTTTCGTGGGTGAATACCCACTTCTTCCACTGCATGCATCCAAAGAAGTGGGTATTCACCCACGAAAGCTTATGCTCCAATACGTCTGTTAGTCTATAAGGTGCCACAGAACTCTTTGTCGCTTCTACAGATCCAGACTAACACGGCTACCCCTCTGACATTTAATTATAGATCATCAATATGCATGTACTGGAAGGGGAAGAGTGGAGGCTGGGTGGGTGTGCCTTAACGGTGGAATTTCCTCACTTCTCGGTGCTCATTTGCACCTTAAAGTTCACTTAACTTAGGTTCTTATACTGAATTATAATAATTACAATAATAATCTCCATAAAAGATTCAGAGCTATTAATCTCCTTGCAACTCTTGTGTCTAAGTCACCACTAAGTATTGCCGTGAGGAAAGTATTATATCAGCTATTTATATAGGCAGTTAATAATCATAATAAATAATAATAATCTAATCTAAGGTATAATATACTCTCCAAGTGCACATAACCAGGCTGTAATTTCATCAAAGGATCCTGATGACAGCATCAATAATAAAAGAAAAACCAGAGTAACTAGAGCTTCCTGCTGGAATCATACCTTCATTGCTGTACAGTCTGGGAGTATTGTATTTCATACAGTAGAATGAAATCAAAGACCATCGTCTCCTTAGACTGTTTCTCTCCCGCATTCTACATCTTAGATCCCTTTCTTGTGAATTTTGTCCTGCTTTCCCATCTCGATACTGTTACCTATTGCACCTGCTTCCAGCTTTATACTTTGAGTTTTCAAAGTATTTCTGTGCTGAAAGGTACAAAATGAGAATTGTATTGTACATTCTCAGATACCACACGCTTCTGCCGCAGGACAGCAAACGCCAAATGTTAAGACCATAACACACCTGTACTCAGGTGCCTGTGAAAAACTAGAGGCCCAAGATTGTAGCTTGGATTGAGGATTGCTGAAAATTAATTTCCTGTTTTAAGAAAGCAAACATTTGATGTGATGTCCCTGCTTTAATTTTGCACCTAGGATAGCTGAAGCATAAGAGACACTGGCCGCTCATTAAGGTCATTGTGACAGGTCTTTAGGAACTTCTTATGCAGGTGCAGAGTTATCTGCTGACTCAATCAGATCAGGTGAGTCTCATTAGCTCCAAAGCAGCGAGACAAATAACTGACAGTCACTCACATATGAGAGACACACAAGACTAGATGTTTCTCTATGGACTAAAACTGTGGGAGCAGCCTGCTTACGAGAAGACTAGAGGCTCAGGTTTATGTAAGTAAAGTCCTGTCTCCGGGCTTTGCTCGTTTGAGTTAAATGACTGAAGCAGCTGAATAGAAATCAGTCCCGGACAGGGCCAGCTCCAGGCACCAGCCAACCAAGCACGTGCTTGGGACGGCACCTGGAGGGGGGCGGCGCTGAGGGTTTTTATTTTTATTTTTTAAACCACTCTTCCCAGCTAGGACAGCGGGCAAGCCCCGCTCCCCGCCCCGGCTGGGGGAGCGGAGCCGCGGGCCATCCCAAGCAACCCGGCAGCTGGGGAGCGCAGCATCGCCCCGGCTGGGGGAGCGGAGCGGCAGGTATGCCGCGCTCCCCGCCGGCGCCCTGGCCGGGGTAGTGGGAATGCCGCCCTCTCCACCAGCGCCCCGGCTGGGGCAGTGGGGAGCAGCATCGCCCCGGCCAGGAGACCGGGGCCACGTCGCCCTGGGGAAGCCGCCCTCCCCGCTGGTGCCCCGGCCGGGGCAGCGGGGCCACGGGAATGCCCCCCTCCCCGCTGGCGCTCTGGCTGGGGAGCGGGGAGCGCGGCATCGCCCCTGCCGGCAGTGGGACGGCGGGCATGCCGCGCTCCCCGCCAGCGCTCCCGCTGGGGGAGCGAGACCGCGGGCATGCCGCCTTCCCCGCCGGCGCCCGGCATGAGAGGGGCGGCCGGTGGCTTTTTTGCCTGGGGCAGCAAAAAAGGCAGAGCTGGCTCTGATCCCGGGAAAGGAGACAGTTTGAGAAGAAGCTTCTTTGTGTTGGTACTGCTTTGGTTACAGAGGCCTTGATTTATGAAAGCCTTTAAGAATGTGCTTAGTCTAAAGCAAGTGCTTAAGGACTTTGTGGATCAGGGCCAGTATGCAGATCCCACCCAGGTACGGTCACCCACAAAAAAGCCGCAGTGCAGGCAGAATTCATGTCCTCTGGTCCCCTCCTGGGAGAACGTCACCCGAGCTTTTAGCACCTCTGCTCTGCTCTCTAGTTGCAAGGAACAATCAAGCCTAGGGGATTAGCCTCCTCTGCACCTGCACATGTGTTGTGTTTGCAGAGCAGTTTACATTTCAGAGCTTTGCAGAGTCTAGGAGCGTTTGATGTGGGCTGCTGCTGCTAGGAATGGAATTAGGGTGACCAGATGTCCCGATTTTATAGGGACAGTCCTGATTTTTGGGTCTTTTTCTTATATAGGCTCCTATTACCCCCACTCCCGTCCCGATTTTTCACACCTGCTGTCTGGTCACCCTAAGTGGAATCAATATATGGCAACCTGCTGCAGTCCTTAAAACCTATTGGTGTAAATGTGTCCCATCTTCTGCTCACAAGCAGGGGCCCCAGTGAAATGACCTTAGGAAGGATTCAATTAACCATCCTGTTGCTTGTAATGGCCTTTATTTTTTTTCCAATGATGTGTCCCTTTCATCCACATACCCTGTCCCAATGCAAGACAACATGAACAAGTCATTGCCTTTAAACCCCTCCACCCTTCTGCCCAGCTCTGTCCGTATACCACTCTGCACGGCCCACCAAAAGGGTGAAGCTGGGGTTACAAATTTCTCTCGGAGGAGGATACTGTGTCTTTGTCTGATCTTTTCATTTCCAGCTATGTTGCCATAGGATCGGCAATTACTGTGAAGAAAAATCGAATTAAAATCTCCCAACATGTCAAGATTTTGTTCAGCTAAAGAAAATCAAAGGTGTAGGGTTTTATCTCCTTTCTCTGATGACGGAGAAGGCTTATCTGAATTTGAACTAGAGTTTCTCTCCCCTCACGTTGAACATCTTGTAATAAGTATGCAGGCAGCCTCTCTGCTGGACTATTTTTGAGCTATGTACAATAATGTCACCGCTATTTATTATTGTGCCTATTATTTGTAGACCGAAATCAAGGACCAGCTGAGCTAGGCACTGTGTAAACGTAAAACATAATCCCTGCCTTGATGATAGCACAGTATAACAACAAACGAAACATACGAGTGAGTAGTCATAGATTCGTTCATAGACTGGAAAGTGTCAAAGTCAGATTCAGGACTCACAAATTTGTCAGACCACTGTTTATTAGCAAAGCGCTCTGCCAATGACACCCAGATAAATGTGAGTGCCATGCAAAGGCTTAAACTATCTTATTTATACAGATATGGGGAAGCAAACTTAACAAGAAAACAAAGGGAGCAGAAACTGATAAATTTACCTGGGGTTAGATGTGCATATCTTCGGCTATGGCTACACTGGCACTTTACAGCGCCGCAACTTTCTCGTTCAGGGGTGTGAAAAAACACCCCCTGAGCGCAGCAAGTTGCAGCGCTGTAAAGCGCCAGCGTAGTACAGTGTAGCTGTAAGCTATTCCCCTCGTGGAGGTGGAGTGCCTGCAGCGCTGGGTAATAAAGAAGTGAGGGACTTCTGGGTAAGAATGTATTCTTTCTTTCCATCTGCGAGAAGCACATGTCTTAGAGCCAGGAGCGGCGCCAGCTTTTTTGCCGCCCTAGGTGGTGGTGGCCGAAGAAGCTGCTGCCGAAGTGCCGCCGAGGACCCCGGTGGCCGCCGAGGGACCTGAAATGCCACCCCCAAAAACCTGGCGCCCTAGGCAACCACCTAGGGTCGCCTAATGGTAGCGCTGGCCCTGCATAGAGCTCTCTGCTCCAACAACACACATCATCACCCAGCTGTGAACCAACCACCTACATACGTGCTGGAAATTGGAAGCAGGAAAGGGTGAAGGAATGAAATTGAGATATCTGGAATATTTTTGGCAACATGTAATCTTCAATTATTCTGACTGGACCAAATCCTATAGTCCTTAGTGAATGAGAGGTCTTGATCCCATTTTGGTATTGGAAACTGTAACTTGAATTGCCGCAGCTTCCCAGACAGAAAGTCCTATGGGAGGGCCCTACAGAGGTATTGGAATTGCATACAGAGGGTGTGTTTGAAGCAGCTTGGGCCCAGAGTGATTCCTGAACACCCCACCCAGCTAAGAAGTAGTCAATGGCAGTTTACCTGAGGAAGGATCTTGGGCTTTGGACTGATGGACGTGGTACCAAATGTGAAGTAGCAATAATGTTTTCCAGAGAGAAATGTCAGGGCGAGTCAGCATCACTCTGCTATGATTCAGCAAGAAGATGGACATGCAGGCTCTGGGGTTCACACCATCAGGAGATGTGGATTTGATTTACTCAGATCAGACTTGTTTAAGGAAAGACACCGAAGGGTATTAAGTAAGTGGAAGGATGTGATTCAGGCGATAGTGTTCTCAATAAATGACAGGTCGAAAAACGTTGGTTTCCGGATTGCAGGGAGCCGGGGGTCTAACTGAAAACATTAAGGTAACGGTGGCTACTCTGTCTAAGTGGTGAGTAATCAAATGGATGACCTGGCAAACAAGCTCAAATCTCATCTGTGTGAGATTTGTGGGAATATGCAAGAATGCTTTTTAAGTGACGTAAATATTTCATTTTAGTCTTCATGGTTCAAGAGCCTTATGTCCTGAAGATGACTTCTGTTTTATGAGAGCCTCTGAGAGTGTTTATGGTATTTATAATGAGAACATAAAATGTAGGTTGTGCATGGCT
Organism: Chelydra serpentina; assembly: GCA_037349315.1. NCBI lineage: Eukaryota > Metazoa > Chordata > Testudines > Chelydridae > Chelydra > Chelydra serpentina. Next base: position 3,886,332 of record JBAIAC010000051.1, read on the forward strand.
TATGATACAAAGTTTAAGTATTTGGAGTTGAATGGGATATATATGTCTGGTTAAGAAGGAAGTAGCCTGGACACCAAAACAGTGGATTAAAAACTGGCATCAGAGGACTGTGAGAAACAGAAGACTTTTGCCTTTCTACTTTTCCCCACTAACAAAGTTAAAAAGCTTCAGAACGCTGAGGAATTCTCCCCAAATCTCAGCCCCTACCCCACAAAAACACGCTCATCTTTTGAACTTTGGGATAGTTCAGATCTGCATCTCCTGGATTTCTCTCTAACACTTGCCCAGACCAGTACTCTGGTTCTGAACACCCAGTTCAGTACAAACTCTGTCTGTGAACTTCTCACCTTGGTTCTATCTCTAGCCTTAGCAAGCAAGGAAATATTATACCAGATGTTTAGTGGGGCAAAACCATCTCCTGTCATTGCGTTCCCATGATATATTTTAAATAAATCTTTGTTTTTAAGTGAAGCAGCCATTCAATTAGCCAGTGAGCTTGTTCTTGCATGTTTTATATTCCACGGTCTCTCTGATTTTTCCATCCATGTCCCTGTGATCTGCTACATTTTGTCTTAAATTGTGATAATTTATTAAATGAATATGTATTAAATTCCTGGTGGAACTGACCCTTAGTTAAACACTGCTGATCTAATAGACAAATCTTAGCTTTTTCTTAGACAGCAAGTAAAACTCTTTCAATGAATGATGGATGGTCCATTAATTAAATGTTAAACCTGCTTGTGTAATTCTTTGTTATTAGTCTCTAGTACAGACTATTAATGAACAAGGACAGAGTGGAAATATTGGTAAGCAAAACTGCGGTGACCTTTTCCTTCTCTGTAGTGAGTGAAGGGTACTGTAAAATTACCTGGTCAGCCTGTGGGCTTGCATACATGCATCACATATACATCCTGTATACGTGCATGGTATATAGATCAAAATCTGTGTGTTGTGATCTGTATGTATCTGCATTTGTTTTGCATGCACACGTGCTCTCACGGCTCATGTGTGGCCATGAAATGTTTGCATACATGTGCCTGAACATGCATGACTTCTGGAGGAGGCCCACCTCATCCAGTAGGGGATACTAAAGATACCTACAAATGGCTGTCACCCTGTAGGCATGGTTCGCTGCAGGAATACACAGAGCATTGCCTCCTATTTCAACGGGGAGAAAATATGTAAAACAACATTCAGCATCAACATGCTTTGCATTAAAAAGTTCAGCGTGAATTGGGGCAAACCCAAGACTCCGACAGTAGTCTGGGGAAAGTGAATTTAGTATCTTTAGTGCCCTCTTAGCCCTTCACATATTCTGCACCCATTGCAGCTAACGTTTTTTGTCACTCTCTCATCCAGATAATCATTTCACTTTATTATTAGATACAGAATTCTTTTTCCCCGATCACTACTGAGTTGGAAAGAATCTGGCAGGCCGAAGCAGGGGAGTTTTCACGGAAGCTGGAGCCATTAATGACTTCTGTGTATAGATGGCAGCCCCTGAGACATCCTGTTCAGTTTGTCATTATACAGATGAACAGGCGGTAGATGCACAGTGCTGTGATTCTTCGCACTGTGCGGAGAAATGAGGTTTGGTCAGCTGTAAGCGCACACTGCATTGCCAACTCCTGGCGTCTCCTAATGATATGAAAGGAATGGGCTCATGGGGTGTCGAGAACCAAGGCTGCTTCCAGAAGGAAGGTTTACCATCACTTTATCACCGTGTATGACTAGCAAATAATTAGCTATGTGAATTGAGTGAACACGATCAGGAACACCACAGAGTGTCACCTATTTTTAGAACTTGAATCAAACCTTTTTACATGAAGATTCTGAGATGTTTACAGACAGTTTTCTTTCCTTTCTTGTTTCCAGACAGGAACAAAACCAGACACCAGCCAGTCTGGAGACCTGAGAAAGTCTGTAAAAGCGGCAAAGAGTCCTGTGGCACCTTATAGACTAACAGACGTACTGGAGCATAAGCTTTCGTGGGTGAATACCCACTTCTTCAGTGAATACCCACTTCTTCGTTGCCGCTTTTACAGATCCAGACTAACACGGCTACCCCTCTGATACTGAGAAAGTCTGTGTCCTCTTGGGTCAGAATTGGAATCTTGTGAGAGAGCCACCTCTTTTGAGATTTCCAGTCCCGTTCTGTAGACCTAAGAAATTCAGATCAGCTTTTGAAAGACTGACTGTTTAGCAGAAGCCCAAATGAAAAGCTTTGGAATTTGAGTTTTCCCCATCTTTAAATCCAAGGACAAACAGGCACCGCTGGGCTCTCATGGCCAGACCCAGAGTTAAAACACTCCACCTCAAATGGCCTGATCCTGTGTAATAAACTCCTGTCAGCTTCAGTGGCGGTTTCATGTGCAGCGCTGTTAGGCTATTAGCCAGGATGGGCGGGGATGTCCCTAGCCTCTGTTTTCCAGAAGCTGGGAATGGGCGGCAGGGGATGGATCACTTGGTGAGTATCTTGTCTGGTCATTCCCTTTGAAGCACCTGGCATTGGCCACTGTCGGAAGACAGGACACTGGGCTAGATGGACATTTGCTCTGACCCGTATGGCCGTTCTTATGTTCTTATGAGTAGGGTTGTAGGCTTCCCATGCTGTTTTCATCTTCAAACCTGTACCCTGTTCTGTGACATATTGTCTGCACAGATGAAGGTCATAAGAAGCTGACAAATAGGTTAATCTTACATGGAGTTTTAATGATTGCTAAGGGGCCTGTTTCTGATCCCATTCACACCAGTGTCAATCAGGATTAATAATAATATCAAGCTCTTAGATAGCATTTTTCATCCATAGATCTCAAAGTGATTTACGAAGGAAGTAAGCATTAGTATTTCCATTTTACAGATGGGGAAACAGAGGCTCAGAGCAAGCAAGTGCCTTTGTCCAAGGGCACCCAGCAGGTCAGTTGCAGAGCTGGGAATAGAACTCAGGTCTACATTAGCTCCACTGAAGCCAGTTAAGTTGGGGAGGTAGTGTTGTCTAGTGGATCGTGCTCTGGACTGCAGGTTAGGAGGCCTGGCTTCTATTTCAGCCTCGAAGGCTGGACAGTAGGATGACCTTGGGCTAATCACTTTGCTACTCTGTGCCTCAGTTTCCACATCTGTAAAATGGAAATACTGATGCTTACTTCTTTTGTAAATCACTTTGAGATCTATTGCGGGAAAGCATTGGATAAAAGCTAGGTATAATTATTACATGATTATCACACTGGTGTAAAGCCAGGTTGAGAGATGATAATCAGACCCAATATCAGTTATCAAGGAAACTATAGTAAAGAATAGAGAGTCACGGTTTTACACTAGAGAAGGTCCAGAGTTCAGATCTGGATTTGGATCTGAAGCCAACTTTCTCCTAAATCTGGTGTGTGATTCTGTTCTGGTTCAGGTTCAGCTCCTGATTATACTTAGCTATTATAAAACTCTGAATTGGACACAATTTTCAGAGATGTCTCAGTTGGCAGTGCAATGTTGTCAATTAAGTATTAAACTCTAGGTAGCCTTAAAGAGATTATCCCTTTACTTTTAATTAACACTCATGGTGGTTAATGCTAATCCCCTTCACTGGCGAATCAACAAGTTGATTGATTGAATTCCCCAGTGTAATGTGATCCAAAACCCAAGTCTTAATGTCTGGAAAGCAATTGGATTCCTTTGCCAATCATTTATTTCAGAGAACATTACTATCTCGCTGAATACTTTGCCCCTGGGTAAACACGTTTTCTCATTCTCACCACACTGAGCAGGTCAATCAGGCATAAATCTGATCACATTACTGATGGCAATAGACAGCCAATATCCCCGATGTGCTGAATGGACTGAAAACCCTTTTTAACTGTCACTCCCTGGTGTTGCAGTTAGGTATTTTTCATAAATATGCGTTAAAACGCTTCTCTGCTTCTCTATTTAGATTAGGCTGACCAGACAGCAAGTGTGAAAAATCAGGACAGGGAGTGGGGGGGGGGGGGTAATAGGAGCCTATATAAGAAAAAGCCCCAAATATCAGGACTGTCCCTATAAAATCGGGACATCTGGTCACCCTAATTTAGATAGAAGTCTTTTAACCTCTGTTCATAATCAAGGTTGGCAGGAAACATCAACTGCTATTGTCTACACTGTGCCTGCTCCGTGGGGGGTGGGATAGCTCAGTGGTTTGAGCATTGGCTTGCTAAACCCAGGGTTGTGAGTTCAATCCTTGAGGGAGCCATTTAGGGATCTGGGGCAAAAATCTGTCAGCGGACAGTACTTGGTCCTGCTAGTGAAGGCAGGGGACTGGACTCAATGACCTTTCAAGGTCCTTCCAGTTCTTAGGGATAGTAAGATGGAGAACATTCATTTAAAGTGCTACTAAACTGCTCTCTTTATGGCACCTTACTGCTTATCCAAAATATGCACACGCACACTTAGCAGGTACAATATTTATTAATTATTATTTGTATTGTGTCAACACCTAGAAGCCCCAGTCATGGACTGTGCTAGGTGCTGTACGAACACAGACAAATAGGCAGTCTCAGCCCCAAACAGCTTACAGTCTGTGTAGCATCAAAGGACTGGAAGGGACCTCGAGAGGCCATCTCGTCCTGTCCCCTACACTCATGGCAGGACTAAGTTAGTTGGTTATTATTAGTTAGTTAGTTGGTCATTATCTAGACCATCCCTGACAGGTGTTTGTCTAACCTGCTCTTAAAAATCTCCAATGATGGCGATTCCACAACCTCCCTAGGCAATTTATTCCAGTGCTTAACCACCCTGACAGGAAGTTTTTCCTAACATTCAACCTAAATCTTCTCTGCTGCAATTTAAGCCCATTGCTTCTTGTCCTATCCTCGGAGATTAAGAAGAACAATTGTTCTCCCTCCTCCTTGTAACAACCTTTTACGTACTTGAAAACTGTTATCGTGTCCCTGCTCAGTCTTCTCTTTTCCAGACTAAACAAACCCAATTTTTTCAATCTTCCCTCATAGGTCATGTAGTATAGTCACTTTTGCTGCTAAAGTGGGCAAGAAAATTGGAGGCTTACTTGAGGCTAGCTGACATTTTAAATATACCTATTTATATTTTTCTAAGTCAGTATCCAACTCGTCTGTCTTTTGTTTGTTTCACCAGCTCAGATAACAGAAGCAAGCCTAGGAAACATTCCAAGATATGGAAAAGACCGTACACAAGTCACTGTTTAGCTCCAGTTAGATCTCTGCCATATTTCAAAGCCTGTCTTTTCTTTCTTATAATAGAATGGGAATATTTGCCTGATAGCAGGTCTTGATCCAAATGAGAAAAGCATCAGCTGGGTTCTGCTGAGTTATTCAGACAGGTTGCTCACTACCCCAACTGGAGATAAGGGAGCTGGGAGGATCCTTCTTGAGAGAGAAGATCTAGGGTGTGGGCTAAGCAGTCTGGAAAGAGGAGCCCTAGGACCTGCCTAGTCTGAGGAGAAGATTTGAGGTGTTCGAGACAAATCTCGGGAAGAGATGGCAGGGGTGAGTTTTTTGCCTAACACAGAATACGGGCTTTGTTTAGAGCAAATTGGAAAAGGCAACTCTTCAGATCTCTATATTTGACTTGAGATATTGCGGGGAAAGGGGGCATCATTGTGCCATTTATCGACTTTGGTACAGAGCAGCTTCAAAGCAGCAAACATTGTGAATATGCCAGTCTCTCTCTCTGTAGATGTTGGCAGGCGATTATAAACTTAAATGGAGATGGAAAAAATGCCTTAGTGGAAAGGTACAAAGCTGAGGCTGTGAATATTGCAAATGTTGTGAAATATTTCAGAGGCCATCAAAAAAGCAGCTATAATTTTGCATTACATTGAGAAGTAGGTGGGCTAATTTAAGAAGACTGTCAGGAACATTTTATGGATTGCAATTTCTCTTTTATTCTTTAAACGGTCGCACTTTTTTACAGTAAACCTACTCTTGGAAACTTGAAAATAACATGTATCACTCAATGTATTTAGCCTATGCAGCTAAGCAATTGCAAATACTCACTTTATTGACCCACATAAAAACCTTGAGGCATTGCAGTTCCAGCAAGAGTGGTCGAAAAAGACTAGATCTTCAGGTCAATGGTCTGGGTTCCAGTTGATCCTTTGAATGATTAACCCACATAAGCGAGAGGCAACTGCCAAACTTTCCTATTTATTCTTCCTTTGGGCGTTCAAAGGTTCAAAGGAAGGTGAAGGAGTCTCCATTAAGAACAATCATGGAATAACCTGCCCAAGTTTTTCACTAGCCCCAGACAGTTTGTGGCTGGCTCATGCCCTGAGTCATAAGGGTTTATATAGCAGGTTTTACATTTCTAGCCTATTTAATTTCACTACTGCCCCCAACTTCCCATTTTCACAAATGGGAGAAAGCATCATCCATATGAATTCTGTAGGCATTTGGGTGACTAAATGCAAGGGAAGCCAGCACAACAGTGAGTAGGAGTGATCTGAGAATGAGATAATTTAGGAGATTCACTTAAAAAAAACAACTTAGGATATGGGCTCATCCCCACCTAACCACACTCTGTTGTTGCATTTTGGTTATATAATGACACACAAAAAAATACATTTTGTCAAGCTGTCTGGAGTGGCTCAAGAGCATGAGTGCCAACCTCAGGGCAGACTGTTACAAACCAGGACCCAAACCCAAACTGGTTGTGAGTTCTATACTTAGATTTCACCAACAAAACATCACGTGTGATCTCCTCAAGCACTATAACTGCCTTAACATGGAATCACAGACAGTCCCCTTGGGGGTTCTGGTCTATCCTGCCACCTAGGTGAGCCTGCCTTTGTGATAGATGGTCCCCAACAACAATATTCAGGTTACTCCTAGGCCTAAAAGAACCAGTCACTTACCCCAGAACTCACACCAAAGGCAATGCGTATAGCTAATCCTATAATAAACCAACTAAAGATTTATTTAAAAAGAAACAAGAGTTATTTACCAGGTTAAAGCAGGTAAGCACACACACAAATGAATTACAGTCTTAGGTTCCAAGAGATGGAAGACACTTCTGTAATAAACAAGCTCTATCTATCCTTAAGGGCTAACCCAGGCCAAACACTGGGGCTATATGCTCAGTAATCCTTAACCCTCGGAGTCCAAGCAGCATAAAGATACAGTTTTTTCTTGTTCAGGATTTTTATTCCCTTCCCCCAGAATTCAAGCTGATGGGGCAAGTCCATGTCTGCTCTTTGGGGGGAGCGAGTGGAGGGGCCGGGCGGAAGCAATCAACAAAATCCTTTGTCCTCTGATGTTCCACAATGGCCTATTGAAACCAAATGAACCTTCTTGTGGGCAGGATCTAACACTTTCTGCAACAACTCAGGCAGAGGTCTTATGGACAACAGCCTCCTTCACTGCACAAACATGAATACTCCCTAGATCAAATCCATCTTACAAACTGAATGAGGCAGAGGGGGAAAGAAAGTGTGTCATCTCTTCAATTAAATGTTTCAAGTATTTTGTAAAAAATATGTCACTAGGGACACAAGTGAAAATGACCAACTTTATCAAGAGCACTTCACATTGATAAACGTCAATCTTTTACTCAAGTGAAATTGTTCTGAGAAAACATCAGTCCAGGACCCAGCTTCAGTAATTACTATCATCATCAGCCAAGTTCTATTTTTCACCGTGAAGAATCTCATCAAGCCCATTTCCATTGTAAATGTGTTGCTAGTGGAGTTCAGACTGGTGTCATCAGGAAATGGAGTTTCAATCAGCCCGCTGCAAATAATAAAAGCGGCTCATTGCAACAAAGGAAAGATGTTTATCTGTTCTGGGAGAATTACTTTGGGAAAAGAAGGGGAATAATTTTGTGGCAACTATTAAAAGGAAGGGACAGGAAACATCACTGTGCTACAAATAAACACATTCTATCGACAGCAGTGGCTGCTTTTTCTGCTTATGTCAAAATTAAGGCAGCCATAGACAGAAAAGAAGCTGACTAATCATGTGTCTCGTGTACTCGCTAAGGAAGTAAATTAAGGTACTGCAGACAGTCTGTACTCTGCCGATTTAATTCAGTTTCAATTTATAGTCTGGTGGAAGCAGGAAAATTCTGCACTTGGCTGCACTTACGCTGAGAAGTGTACTGAGAGACTGCTGCAAACCCACCTGAATCCCTTTCCCTCGGGGCCTGTTAACGGATCGTGATCCCAGCTTCAATGGCATGACATCCCAAGTAATAGACTTAATTGAAATGTTTAACAAAGTATTGGAGACCCAGCCAGCTGTGAGTTCTTGACAAATTCAGGGCCAGATCCCCATGGTAGGGCACCTTGTGCTGTGCTACTGACATGGTTTGGCTGCAAAATCTAAATATGTGGCCCCGGGAAGATCATGTTAGAGAATGGGTGATCTCAGAGTGGAGTGCAGTCAGTATAGGGACTTGGACCGTGGGCATCATATATCATCCTTGCTGCAGGCATAGTATAGAAAGTGGGAAAGTCAGTGTTAGTTGGGATGCCCCCAGGCTAAGTCAATCCTGGGCTAGGTTTGTGTCTTCTTGTGCTTGTTATGAACCAGCATAATTTAGAGCAGCGGAGAGTGAGTTCTAATGCGTTAGGCCCAAGACTGGTAGTCAGAAGACCTAGCTTCTATTCCCAGCATTGCCACTGACCCTTTGTCTGTCATGTCCATTTAGAGTGTAAGTCCCTGCCCAAAGAGCTATCTCTATGTGTTTTGTACAGCTCCAAGCACAATGAGTCCCTGATCATGGTGTATAATTGGGATTATGTTTTCCAATTTTCATTACTTTGCATTTATCAACATTGAATTTCATCTGCCATTTTGTTGCCCAGTCACCCAGTTTTGTGAGATCCCTTTGTAACTCTTCACAGTCTGCTTTGGACTTAACTATCTTGAGTAATTTTGTATCATCTGCAAACTTTGCCTCCTCCCTGGTTACCTTCTTTTCCAGATCATTTATGAATATGTGGAACTGAACCGGTCCCAGTACAGGTCCTTGGGGGACCCTGTTATTTATCTGGCTCCACTGTGAAAATTGATAGTTTATTCCTACCCTTTGTTTCCTATCTTTTAACCAGTTACTGATCCATGAGAGGACCTTCCCTCTTATCCCATGACAGCTTACTTTGCTTAATAGCTTTGGGTGAGGGATCTTGTCAAAGGTTTTCTGAAAGTCCAAGTACACTATATCCACTGGAAACTAACCCACGAAAGCTTATGCTGAAATAAATTTGTTAGTCTCTAAGGTGCTACAAGTTTTTCTTTCTTATTTTCATTTTGCTGACACAGACTAACACGGCTACTACACTTAAATATATCCACTGGGTCACCCTCGTTCACATATTTGTTGACCCCCTCAAAGAAGTCTAATAGATTAGTGAGGCATGATTTCCCTTTACAAAAGTTGTGTTGATCATGTTCATTTATGTATCTGATCCTTTGCTGAAATTGTGGGCAAAGGGCCCATAAGAGACTCAGAAAATATCAATGGGCTTGTGTGTACATATACGGAGATGTAGTTCATAAGTAGATACATTGTAACTACATATATTCATATCTTAATATACACAGTACACGCATGTAGCTGTATACATCCACACACTTCTATAGTGTACATAAATATATCGGTGTACCTAGGAAGCTATTAATAAGGGAATATAGCATACATACATACTGAATGTAAAATATTACAGTGTAAATATGTGAAATGGAAAAGAAAAAAAAACATCAAAACCCAACCACCTAAATTTCAGTAACTGGAAAAAAGCAACTCAGGTCAGACAGTGTGCCTGGGAGGGTGTGTGTGTGTGTGTGTTCAAGATTGGCAGGGAAAGGGTTAACCTCCTCCCTCTGTTTGGAGGATAGACCACAGCTGCCTCCCCTGAATGGAGGGGGTGGGGAAATAACAGGGTTGGACCAGCTGTAAGGAATTAATTAATTTACCATCCCCCTTACCTCTCACACACTATAAGAAAGATGAGGCGTGAGAAGCTAGAATTGACTCTGGAAGTGAAAATTAGAGGGAGGTTCTTTAGGATGGTGGGTTGGGCAGAGAGAGGAGTGGAAGTCTGACTGACTCTGGAGCTTGGGTGAAATGAGCCACATTTTCCACATTTTCTTTGGTTTTGGCTGAAGGCTGTTACGTCTCCTGCCTGGACTTTAGCTGAAGGAAGCCTAATTGCACTTGTGTTTGTCTCAAAAGGGGCAGGATCCTTTTTACATTACTTTTTCGCTTTTCATATTTAAACTAACACAGGTGCTTGAACTGGGGGAGCATATTGGAGAGGGGGAGAGTCTCTTCTGCCTCTGATCAGTGTCCTGTCACATCATTGTAAAAACTGATAGAACATGCATTGTATGGTATTCAGAGCAGAGATGCATATAACTTTCCAGGAAGTTCTTTTTTTACTGATTCTTCCCCTAATAATGGGAGGCCCTTTATAGGTTTGAGGTACAGGCTAGGACACAGAAGTCCCCAAAATCTGATTGTTTATCCAAATCTCTTTTGGTCTGGAAACTATGAACTTTCCACCTTTGGGGAGGGAGTAGCAAAAAAAAAGACAAAAACAAACCCAGCTTTTAAGAAACCTATGTCTTGATATGCTCCAAAATACTGCAGAAATGATCTTGCCTTTGCTATTTGAGGGCTTTTCCATCCATTTCCAGTCAAACCCGCAAGGTAGGTCTCTCTGAAAAAATAAGTCTATTATTGAGAGAAAATAGACTCATCTTGGATAATAGGTGGCTTTGATTATGGAATGTTCAGACACTTCTTAGAATTTTGCATTAAAACACAATACAGAGAGGTGAATGTGTCCAAAATGAAACAGTGAAAACTTTCATATGAACATTCATTAGTTTTTCATACCTCTAATGCAGTGGTTCCCAAACTGGGGTTCGTGAACCCCCGGGGGTTCACGAAATGTTACAGGGGGTTCACGGGGAAAAAAATTCCCTAATGGCAGACAGAGCTGTCCCTAGGGACCCCGGGCAACACGGGGCCCGCAGCCCAGAGTCCCTGGACTTCCAAGAGCTAAACAGATCAAAGCAAGCATATGTATTACTGAGGAGATTTAAACTTCAAGACTCCTTATACAAAATGGAAAGGGAGGTGGATATTTTTTGCTGTTTTTAAAATTAAATAGGCAGCTAGTATTGTTTTTAAAATTATTATGAAGAACAAGTTTAAGCTTTGTTGTAACATGCGTTGTTTGCCTGGACTGCTCAAGACCTGAATTCTCATGTAGGAGGAACTCTTTGAGTCGGCTTCTTAAATACTTTCATGCTGTTTCACATTTGATACTCCTTCATGAAACCTAGGAGCCTTGTCTTAAAACAGGCTTATTCAAAGTGACACAAGCTACGAAAGTGAGAACTTGGAAGAGTGTTGCCGTTTTCATAATGTAATACAAATATTGTAAAGATAAATGATAATTAATAATAAATAGTGTGTAATAAGCACTATGACATGCAAAATAAAAAACAAATTTTATCTTTCCAAGATCACTGCTTGTATAATGTATACTCACGTAAAGGAGAAAATCCCTGGAATTATTCATTTTTAGGAGTGGGTTCGCAAGACTTGACATTTTAGTGAAAGGGGTTCACAGGTTGTTAAAGTTTGGGAACCACTGCACTAATGTTAATATTTTCCCTTAAAACCTCAAACATATTTGGCTTGGGTTCAGTTCAAGCTCAGGGTGATGAAGGTTCCTGTTGGCCAAGCTTATCTTAAACTCAGATTTATGTGGGCATGGAAACCTGAATTTTTTTACACTCATCACATGATTGAGTCTTTAAAGATTCTGAGCTTCACATCAAAGTCCCTTAAAATGTTCAAGCAATAAGCTGTGATTATCAATAACAGTAAGAGAGGCTTGAGGAGGATTGTACCATCGTAAAAGTGGTGCCCAGAGGCAAGCCGGCTATTATGGATTTATAGCTATTTCTGTAAACTGCAGCTTCCTAAATTCACCCTGAAAAGGGGATGCAATGTTCTTCTGATCAAACTATTTGCTTATTATCACCCAGCTGTTCGACCTAGTTTTAAAATAAGGCGGACTGCTGAGGGCCTAACATTCAGATTCTAATAGCCGGAGTCATATAAAGTGGCCTTAATGTAAATGAGAATTAATCCCAGAGTGAAGAAGTGATGAATCAGTGACCGAGATGCTTATCTGGGCATGTGTGACATATTCATTGCTTGGGATGCAGAGTACAATGACAAGTTAATAACATGTCATTTTTTAATGATGTTCATGAATGAAGCCAGTGATCTCAATTTATGAGATATTTCCAGCCCATCTCCCTCTGTACACATGATCGCTTCCAGACTTGGGCTGCTTCCGAGTAGCAATGGATGGCTCTCCAGGGGTCCATAATCTGGAACTAAGACAAGTGCCTTCAAGAGAGGAAGGATTGCCCAGTGGTTAGAGCACTACCCTAGGAGTTGGAAGACCTGAGTTCAATACCTTGTTTTACTGCAGACTCCCTATTTGACCTCAGAGCCCCCTCTGTAAAACCGGACTAATAGCACTGCCCTACCTCACACAGGTGAGAGCGAGAAGCACTCAGATACTATGGTGATGGAATCAATATAAGTACCTACCTGAAACAGGTAGAATTGAAGTGTGAGTGAACTCAGGGGTTCCAAAACAACAGGCTAATAAATTACAACACTGCTCCATGAAGCTCCCTGGGAGTGTACATCACAGGTGACATATAATGCCGTTAGCATGTTGGTTTAATCATTCTAATGCTGCAAATGATCACACCCTACATCCTTTGCAATTCTAATTCTTTGCAGCTGACCAGTTGGCCCAGACTCACTGCTGTCAGTGGAAAAAAAATGTTCCAATTAATGAACTGACAGTGGTAAGGGAATTGTTATCCTCCCAGCCGTCTTTTCTTAACGGCCTTCCTAGAGCAACGACAGTTTCCAAATTCCTAGACAAGTTAAGAGACTGCACAGTCTAGCGAATAGGATGTTAGTGTGGGAGTCAGGACGCCTGCGTTCTAGTCCTGGCTCTGCTGTGTTTTCCCTTTATCTGTCCTGTCTATTTAGATTGTAAACTCTTTGGGGCGGGGACTGTCTCACTGTGTTTATACAGTGCTTAGGACAATGGGACCCTATTCCTCGTTGGAGCTTCTAGGGGCTGTTATAATGTAAATAATACGTTATGAGGTCACATCCTGCAGCTGAAACATTCTCTCTAGCTGAATCATTGACTGACAGCTTACAAAATGAAGCAGCTGATAGCACTGTTGACCTTAAGATCCTCAAGAAAAAAAACGTTTCTTTGAATACCTTTGTGGGGTCAGATTTCCAATAAAATGGCAGCCTGCAGCAACAACGATGGAGGAACGAGCCACTCTTCACACAGTGAACAATGCTTGACAGCTAAACTAAAGAGAACCAAGAACTTGCCCATCTCCTGCTGTCCACATAAACCCCACATAACAAGAACAGGACTGCATATTCCATAGAGAAAAATTAGAAACCAAATCTTGTCTCCCACTCAGTCCCCTTTGCACTGCTCAGTGCAAAGAAACCGTAAAGCTGTTCTAACTGGGGACATCACCCAGCGTGGTATGGTCCAGCATAGGCAGTGTGCGTGGCTAGATCGTTGCCTTTCTCTGACAATCTCCAGTTAGACCTTTGGACTCTGTTACCAGCCACCATATGTTAGAGCAACCATAAGGCTGCTCTAACTTACACCAGAAGCCAAACCGGCCCACCACCAGCCCCAGGCATTATGGAAGCACAAATTTGTAGAGCTGGGCAAAGAACAGGTTTTCTGGTTCAGTGGCAATTCCAAAGAGTTGTTGGGGCGTCAGAAATAGTTTCCGGTTGAACTTAAAACAATTTTTTTCCTAAATTTTCAGCAAATCAATTTTTTTAAAAAATGTCAGTTTCAAGGTTTTTTAAAACTGTTTTCCTTTTTTTAATAAAATGAAAGGAAATGTTGAAATGTAGAGTCAGTTAAAATAGAAAAATCAAAAGTTTCATTTCAAAAATGTCAAAATGAAATATTTTTTTCTGAATTTTTTCCCCAAAACAATTTGTCAAAATCAAAACGTTTTGCAAATTTGTGTTAGTGCCTCTGAATCTGCATTTTTCACCAAAATTTTTCTTCCATAGAATTCCCCACACACACCCCAGCTCTACAAATTTGGCATATTGTTACCTTTGTGAAGACCCATTTGGCCCTCTACCAATCCCAGTTTGACCAGACCCAAGGATCAGGGCTAATAAATTCTTATTCATGGACAGAAGGTATTATGGAGTTCATGTGATGTGTATAGTGCTATAGGTTAAATGAGTTCTACAATATAGAAACTATATTGAAGCTATTATGAAACTGACCAGAGGAATCTCTAATCATTTGACCACAGAACAGATGTTATCAACCTAAACTTTTAACTTGCCACCATCACTGGTAAGTCTGGAGGTAGGATTCTGTGGCCGCCTGAAATGAATGCTGTTTTGTTGGCTGGATCACATTGTTCAGCTCCATATGGAGAGGATATGGATTTGTGCCAGTTGGCCAAATAGACCTTGACAAGCCTCAGAAAACAAATACTACAATTACTCTACTCCCATTGGTCCTGCAGAACAATTGCATTTCTAGAATGAGTAGAGGGACCAGAAAGAAGTAAGCAATCAAAACAACTGGACAGATATATTTGCTCTATGGAAAAAAAATCTTTCTTTAATAAGAACTTCACTGACCTTCTTAAAACAAGCAATTGTGATGCACACTGTAATGTAGCAAACCCAAGTACGTGGACCCCGAGAGAGGTTGACTTTCTGCCCGTGTTTACCAAATGCAGCATTTCAGCCCAGTCTTTGTCAAGGATAACAAATGCGACATGGTTATATAATGATAAGGGTTTTCTAATGTCCTTTCCAAGCAGATTCTCAGAAGCGGAAGGACTCCATTGGGAGTAATAGCTGTTTTATTAAAGGAGATGCACAAAGAAAATGTTGAACAAATCAAGGGATGTAATTGTGGAAGTGAAGTGCTGCTTAAGAGATGTTTCAGTGCATGGGGAATGAGGTGCGAGGTTTATTTACTAGATCCAGGTTCTCAAAACAATGTATTTCTTTGCAGTCATTTGATAAACATAAAAGTAAAAGGGAAAGTTTATACTGCAAGTACAAACAGAACAATTTAATCTTTAGGAGTATAAAATGTACTGGACTCCTGAATATGTTCTCCATTCTTAAGCTGTTGTAGGGAAAACTGTTTAATGTGACAGATACACATAATTTACAGAGGGAAGTTGTGGTAGAACAGAACTTAACTGGCCCCTGGGCTTTGTAGCCAAATGTACAGGTCCAGCCAAAACGAGACCTCTTTATTTCTTATTTTCAGTTGCTGCCGCTATTGCTGCATTGAAGTTAAAGATGATGACTGGTTGATTAATTATGCATAAGACCCTTCAGTTTCAGTTTTTATTTTGTTAAAATTTCCCAGGAATTTATCAGTGTTTATTATAAAAATTTAAAAACAGATAAAAATCAGTGTAAAAAATTAACATCTATTTTCTGGGTAAATCTCAGCTTTAACATTGGGATGGCAGGACAGAAACAAAGAAATAGAGAAAAGTAAGAATATTGACAGTCAAAGTAGTTTAATACTATGGTTTATTTAATTAACTGTACATTACCAGTACACACACGTGTGTGTGTCTTCCATGACATTGCCTTACCTTAACAGACATCCTTGCATTTACACTTAGACTAATTTGTTATTAATATATACACATCTGCCTAATGTAATATACTGGATTTTCTTAACATAAAGAGTATGTTCATGTACTTCAGGGTCAAAATCAATAAAAAATGAATAGTAGGATATACCCAGGATATATATATACACACACTTTTTTTTTTTTGGTAAAGATCAATACAAACTGAAAATGAACAGCCTTCATTATGCACTCCTAGGTATTTCCAACTGCATGCCACTTCTGCTTGGAATTCAGTATCTACTCAAGGTACTGGATAGCTCAAGGGGTGTTTAACGCATCTGGAGTACCTTTCATTTCTAGACAGCTGAATCAAACCTAGCCCAGATCAGTAGTGACCAAGATTTGTAACAAACTGACTGTTTCAGTGGCTTTGGTTAAACGAATTTGCTGTCGGGGTCCAGTTCCTAGCGGATACGTTTCCACATGCTCAGTGGGCATGAACAGCCTTATTTAGAAGCTAGTTTCAGCAGAGGGCCTAGGGACTGAATGGCCGTGGAGACTAAAACACCTTCCCCAGGCCTGAGGAAGAATAAGGAATATAGGCAAAGCATTATTGTGAAGCTTGCACTGCTGCTGTGTGCTGTACCTGCTCAATCCAGCATTAATCCTAAATCAGTATTAAATTCATACACTTACTAAGTTTGCTTCAGTTGCCCTCCGCCCGTCTGTTGGAAGGAAAGTGAGAGGGGGCTCATGCCTGGCTTTTTCCATGAAGGGTCTGCAAAGTTGGAACTCACCCATTTGGACTGATAAAGGCCAGACTTACTGAAATTCCCGGTATTTTCAGACTTGTCTGAGACTGGGGTAGCTTGAGAAAAGTGTATTATATTTTATATATTTTGCCTTAGCAAATGGCTCTGGTGGAGCAAACCTTTATAAAGGATCTATTTCCTTTCATTGTGCTTTTACTAGTTGGCTGTGTTTTGGACAGGAGCTTTTAATAAGCTGAGTTAGAGAAGTTATAAGAAAAGACGTAGGTGTGGGTTTAAGAGACCCCAACTAAGCCCAGGGCTACACTAGGGAAGGGGGGTCGATCTACGATACGCAGCTTCAGCTACGTGAATAACGTAGCTGAAGTCGGCGTATCGTAATCGGCTTACCTGACCATGAGGACGGCGGCGAGTCGATCGCTGCAGCTCCCCCGTCGACTCCGCTTCCGCTGCTCGATGACGTGGATTTCCGGAGCCGACGGGGAGCGCGATCGGGGATCGATTAATCGCGTCTTAACGAGACGCGAAAAATCGATCCCCGATAGATCGATTGCTACCCGCCGATCCGGGTAGTCACACAATGAACCATGGAAACTTGTGGGACCTGGAACCACAGATCCATGGAGCTTCCAACAATCCATTTATGAAAACAGTAGCACAGGTGTGCATGACATTGTACAACACAGCATCAGCTAAGCGTCCCCGCTTCAAGAGCTCTCAGTGGAAAGGCATGAGCCAATACGATGCAGAACAGACAGACTGGGATGTGGTCTTTATAGCAAGCCACTGCATGGGACAGCTGGGTCTACAGATCCTTCCATTTCGGCCTAACCAGAATTTTTTGTCTCACCATTGCTATGTGAGGATTTCAGCAGAGAAGCACTTTCATCTGAGGCTCTTCAATGCAATTAATTGCTGTCACAGTAGCTCTGTCAGAGCTAATTAAACAGATCTACACATTCATACTAATAGCTTATTCTCAGACAAAGAAGATACCAGGAGGTCACTTTTATGCTCCTATGACCATCAATCTCCTTCAGTGTTTGGAAAACCTATGTGAAATGTTATGAATACCATTATCTCTTAATACTGTCACCTTCTTAGCAGCGCAAGGAGACTAGCAATGGTTTTCGGTCTTGTGTATTTATTATTTATGTCCAGTTTGGACTGGTGGAATTAGCAACCTAGATCATCATTCTGAAAAATGTCATACTTCCTTAATCCCAATGATAATTCTGACAGGAGTTCATGAATTTCCCTGCTGCTGTCTTTAGAGATTATCTCTCTTGTGACATTGCTGAGGTCCCCTCCAACTTAATCTGAGTAAACTCTCTAGTTCTGAGAAAAGAAAATAAGAAATAAATAAATACTTGTGGCACCTTAGAGACTAACAATTTATTTCAGAATAAGCTTTCGTGGGTTAGAACCCACTTCATCGGATGCATGGAATGAAACATACAGTAGACAGATATTTATACAGTCAGAGAAACATGATAAGGTGGAAGTGCGTAAACCAACCTTAAGAGGCTAATTAATTGAGAGGAACCATAACAGCAGGGGAAGAAAAACCTTTGAAGTGATAAACAAGATGGCCAATGTGGACAGTTGACACACAGGTGTGAATGAGGATCGTTAACTTAAGAGAAATAGATTCCATTAACGTAATGGCCAAGCCATTCCAAGTCTCTATTTAATCCTGAGTTGATGGTATCTAGTTTGCATATCAATTCAAGTTCAACAGCTTCTCATTGAAGTCTGTTTTTGGAGTTTATTTGTTGCAAAATTACTACCCTCAAGTCTGTCACTGAGTGATTAGGGAGGTTGAAATGTTCTCCTACTGGTTTTTGAATGTTATGATTCCTGATGTCAGATTTATGTCCGTTTATTCTTTTGCGTAGAGACTGTCCGGTTTGGCCAATGTACATGGCAGAGGGGCATTGCTGGCACATGATGGCATATATCACATTGGTAGATGTGCAGGTGAATGAGCCCCTGATGGCGTGGCTGATGTTATTAGGTCCTATGATGGTATCACTTGAATCGATATGTGGACAGAGTTGGCATCGGGCTTGTTGCAAGGATAGGTTCCTGGGTTAGTGTTTTTGTTGTATGATGTGTGGTTGCTGGTGAGTATTTGCTTCAGATTGGGGGGCTGTTTGTAAGCGAGGATTGGTCTGTCCCCCAAGATCTGTGAGAGTGAGGGATCATTTTTTAGGATAGGTTGTAGATCTTTGAAGATGCGCTGGAGAGGTTTTAGTTGGGGGCTAAAGGTGACGGCTAGTGGCGTTCTGTTATTTTCTTTTTTGGGCCTGTCCTGTAGTAGGTGACTCCTGGGTACTCTTTTGGCTCTGTCAATCTGTTTTTTTACTTCAGCAAGTGGGTATTGTAGTTTTAAGAATGCTTGATAGAGATCTTGTAGGTGTTTGTCTCTGTCTGCGGGATTGGAGCAAATGCGGTTGTATCTTAGAGCTTGGCTGTAAACAATGGATCTCTAGTTCTGCTTATCCTCCCATCTCCCATGCAGCTTCAAAGCAATTTCTTCATCTTCCTCTGATGCATTTAGTCCCTTTTCCTGCTTGCAAATAGTTCGGGCGAAGGGCATATGTTTCTTCGGGTTTGGTCCTCTTAATGCAAGGAGAATCCTGGACTGCACTGGGGAGAAAAGGAATTGAAGTCTTGGGTTCTCATTTATCCAGGAGCGGCTTCCCAGAACAGAACAGACTCAGCTCTCAGACAGCTGTGCAGAAGATGTATTTTTATGACACCCTTAAGAGTTCTCCTTGTCGCAAGGCTTAGTGTACGTGAGTTGATTGCGGCTGAATCCTAAGGCTGGCAGAACGCCACCATTTGCAGAACTTCCTAGGAACTTTAGCATCAATAACCAAACCAAAGCTGATTTTATTAGGCTCAAAGTGCGATTGCCCAATCATTGCTCTCTGCCAGGTCACGGGAGGAACAGCCACACTCAAGCAAGTGGCAGCTTGGGCAAATGCTGCCTATTCTGAGGCTCTCTGTTGTCGTCACACATATCAGGGTCGGTAATGTAGCCCCACTAGATCATTGCTTTTTTAGACTGACCAACTCCAGTGTGGAGTCAATTAAGGCAACACCATATAACCCAGGGCTGATCTGCACCACCTGGTAGGCTCTCAACTGATGGGAGCCAGAGCGCATAGGCTACCGGGCCATTCTCTTCTCTTGATTGCTATAACCGAACCCTGGTCTGTTTGGGTGACAACATTCGGGGTTAAATGGTGGCAAGAAAACTTTGCTGTGACTTCAGTCAGCTCCGCGTCAGTGTTATATAGGGTGACCAGAGAGCAACTGTGGGAAAAAATGGGACAGGGGGTGGGGGCCTATATAAGAAATAGGTCCCAAAATAGGCACCTATATAAAAAAAAAGGTCCCCAAAAATGGGACTGTCCCTTTAAAAACAGTATATCTGGTCACCCTAGTGTTATATCACATCGCAGATGTCTTTGATCTGTGCATTGCCACGTGTTCGCTACTAACAACTTCCCGGTATATATCCGGATGAGCAATACCCGCGAGGATGTAGAAACTGTTGACGTGAGTAGGCTTAAGGCATCCTGTAATATCGCAGCAGGCGGTTTTAAGGAGCCATCATGTGGCAGTCCCCGTCAGCCTAGAGGTTGTGAATCCGGCCAAAGATCTTCTGCTATCACTCTCCCACTTCTTATAAATGTGAATAATACTGAGAGTTGGTCAAAGATTGGAATTTCCATCTCCTGGGAACTTCTGATGTTTTAACATTTGTTTTCATCCCAAATCAGGATGAAAAGTGGAAAGATTGTAGCGCCTTTTTGACCGGAGTGACTAGTCAAAATTTCAGGGCCCTGGGGATGTTCCAGCTGGAAATAGGAATTGATGGCGTCTGGCTTTTGTTTATAAAGAAGGCACAAAAGTCCTGTGTCTCTGAACACAGAAGTAACCAAATAGGAGGAAACAGCCCCTTTTGATCACAGCACCAACAGCATCCTTTTCAGCCTGTACCCCTGACCAAAAAAACCTCTCCTCGGGTTAATTCCAGGCTCAGCTTTGCTCCTTTAGGCTCTCTCTCTCTCTTTCTTTCTGGCTTCCAACTATTTCAGTTCTGCCTTCCCAGCCCCTTCATTTCCCCCCTCCCTCCTCATCCAAACCAGTACTCAGCCAAAAGCACCTGGGAAGGTTCACACACTCCTTTTTTCTTAGGTAGGTGGGTGTTAATCCAACCCAGAACAAGGTTCCACGCCGCTCATAACAATATCAAATTTTTTTGCTGAACAGTAACACGCTACAACAAGCTACAAGCCAAAAACTAGCCAACAGGCAACTCACAAGCTAAGTAAGCCAAAAACAAGCCCAATTTCTGCCTTTTTTCCCATGGGTTTGGCATGTCTGCCCTGCTCTCTAAACTCTTTGCACTGGGACTGAATTAACTGATGCCAAGGTGGCTAGTTTTTAATTGGCTAAACTTTCCAGCATACACTGGAATAATTATGAATTGATTCCTCCATCAGACAGGACCGGAAATGGGTTTTCTGTGACTTTCTTCTTCGGGTTGCTACGGCAACAGTTTATCAGCTTCAGTGTTTGAGTGAGAGAAGGTTTTGTTTTGCCTCAGATAATTAGTTCACTCCTTAAAATGCCATTTCCTCCAATGGAAAATGCATGCTGTACTTTTTCATCACTTCTGAGAGCATCCTCAGACAAGGATCACAGCTTGAATTCCTTTCAGAATGTTGAGTGTATTTATTGGATTGTTTTTCATTTTCATTTTTTTTAATGCCTGTCCTCATGTCTTGGTGACCTGACAATTACTTAAAATTACAGTCAGCACAGAAATATGTCCCCAGCCACGTAAAAGGCCATTTCGCAAAATGCGATGACCCAATCAGCAATTTAGGGGCGGATCTAAAGCCCACTGACATCATTGGAAAGTCAGGCCCATAGAAATATGCCACTCCATCAAAATCCCATTTGAAATTCATTTCTGCACTAGCTCCAGAATTTTATTTCAGAAGGTGGAGAAAGCTACAAGGGGAGAGGCTGTTCTAGATTTGATTTTGACAAATGGGGAAGAAGTGGTTGAGAATTTGAAAGTGCAAGGCAGTTTGGGTGAAAGTGACCATGAAATGGTAGAGTTCATGATTCTAAGGAATGATAGGAGGGAAAACAGCACAATAAAGATAATGGATTTCAAGAAGGCAGACTTCAGCAAACTCCGAGAATTGGTAGGTAAGGTCACATGGGAAGCAAGTCTAAGGGAGAAACAGTTCAAGGGAGTTGGCAGTTTTTCATAGAGACATTATTAAGGACACAGGAGCAAACTATCTCACTGCATAGGAAAGATAGGAAGTATGGAAAGAGAGCACCCTGGTCTCAGTGATCTGAACTCAAAAAAGAATCCTACAAAAAGTGGAATAAGTCAAATGACAAAGGAGGAATATAAAAAACCCACAAGTATGTAGGGACAAAATTAGAAAGGCCAAGGGACAAAACGGGATTAAACTAGCTAGAGACGTAAAGGGTGACAAGAAAACATTCTACAAATACATTAGAAGCAAGAGGAAGACCAAGTACAGGGTAGGCCCGTTACTCAATGAGGGGGGAAAAACAATAACAGAAAATGTGGAAATGGCAGAGGTGCTAAATGACTTTTTTGTTTCAGTTTTCACCGAAAAGGTTAGTAGCGATTGGATGTCTAACATAGTGAATGCCAGTGAAAATGAGAGCAGATCAAAGGCTAATATAGGGAAAGATCAAGTTAAAAATTACTTAGACAAGTTAGATGTCTTCAAGTCACCAGGACTTGATGAAATACATCCTAGAATACTCAAAGAGTTGACTGAGTAGATAGCTGAGTGATTAGCAATTATCTTTGAAAAGTCATAGAAGATGGGAAAGACCCTTCCAGAGGACTGGAAAAAGGGCAAATATAGTGCCAATCTATAAAAAGGGAAATAAGGACAACCCCGGGGAATTACAGACCAGTCAGCTTAACTTCTGTACCCGGAAAGATAATGGAGCAAATAATTAAGCAATCAATTTGCAGACACCTAGAAGATAATAAGGTATTAAGTGACAGTCAGCATGGATTTGTCAAGAACAAGTCATGTCAAACCAATCTGATAGCTTTCTTTGACAGGGTAACAAGGCTTGTAGATGGGGAGATGCAGTACAACATGTGGTATATCTTCACTTTAGTAAAGCTTTTGATACTGTCTTGCATGACCTTCTCATAAACAAACTAGGAACCTAGATGGAACTACCATAAGGTGGGTGCATAACTGGTTGGAAAACCGTTCCCAGAGAGTAGTTATCAGTGATTCAGTCATGCTGGAAGGGCACAACGAATGTGGGGCCGCAGGGATCAGTTCTGGGTCCAGTTCTGTTCAATATCTTTATCAAGGATTTAGATAATGGCATAAAGAGTAACACTTATAAAGTTTGCGGATGATACCAAGCTGGGAGCGGTTGCAAGTGCTTTGGAGGATAGGATTAAAATTCAAAATGATCTGGACAAACTGGAGAAATGGTCTGAAATAAATAGGATGAAATTCAATAAGGACAAATGCAAAGTACTCCACTTAGGAAGGAACAATCAGTTGCACCCATACAAAGTGGGAAATGACTGCCTAGGAAGGAGTACTGCGGAAAGGGATCTGGGGGTCATAGTGGATCACAAGCTACATATGAGTCAACAGTGTAACGCTGCTTTTTTTTTTTTTTTGCAAACAGCAGTCTAGAATGTATTAGCAGGGGTGTTGTAAGCAAGACACGAGAAGTAATTCTTCTGCTCTACTTCACGCTGATTACGCCTCAACTGGAGTATTGCGTCTAGTTCTGGGCGCCACATTTCAGGAAAGATGTGGACAAATTGGAGAGAGTCCAGAGAAGAGCAACAAAAATGATTAAAGGTCTAGAAAACATGACCTATGAGGGAAGAGTGAAAAAATAGGGTTTGTTTAGTCTGGAAAAGAGAAGACTGAGAGGGGACATGAGAAAAGTTTTCAATTACATAAAAGGTTGTTACAAGGAGGAGAGAGGTAAATTGCTCTCGTTAACCTCTGAGGATAGGACAAGAAGCAATGAGCTTAAATTGCAGCAAGGGCTGTTTAGGCTGGGTATTAGGAAAAACTTCCTACCTGTCAGGGTGGTAATTCACTGGAATAAATTGCCTAGGGAGGTTGTGGAATCTCCGTCATTGGATATTTTTAGGAGCAGGTTAGACAAACATCTGTGTCAGGGATGGTCTAGATAATACTTAGTCCTGCCATAATCGCAGAGGACTGGACTAGATGACCTCTCAAGGTCCCTTCCAGTGCTACAATTCTATGATTCTGTGATGGGAATGTCGTTTATATGTTTGCCTGAATGTAGTGCAGTTTGCCAGATAGAGGAAGAGGAAATTATCTGTTTCCTATAAAGTGCTACTAATATGCTATCTCGAGAAGAAATATGAAAACCCAGCATTTACCCTGTCAATGTCACTCACCCACATGCCCACCCACACACCCCTCAATGAATGGCGTTCTGCATGATTCAAAGCTTTATATAGTCCTGTAGCAGCCGCAGGTAATTCCCTGTGGGATTTTATCCCTTCATCTTCTCATCCTCTCTATTGAAGAGCCATCTGTTGATGTTCAACAGAATGTTGAGAGACAAAGATCTAACCAGGGGTAGTCAACAGGTGGCCCGTGGTTCAAATCCGGACCACCAGAGACTTTTCAGTGGACCGCGGGGCATGCCAGAACTCGGGGCTTCAGCCCCACAGATGTGTCGCCTTCTTGGAGGAACTGAGACCTGTCCCCCACACAGCCCCCCCAGAGATCCTGACCTGAGAGGGGGGAAGAAGAGAAACTTGGCTCCCCTGGCCCCTGGGGAGAAGGAGGAAGCAGAGAGTCCTTCCTCCATATTGACAGGTTTCAGAGTAGCAGCCGTGTTAGTCTGTGTCAGCAAAAAGAACAGGATTACTTGTGGCACCTTAGAGACTGACAAATTTGGTGCCACAAGTAATCCTGTTCTTCTTCTTCCATATGGCTTCCCAGAGATCCTGACCGGGGACAAGGGGGTGGGGGTAAACGCTGAGAGAGCTGCCCGTGTTGTGGCTCTCCAGAGACCCTGACCCAGGAGAGGGGAGCAAAGAGACCCGCCCCTCCACGGTTCCCCAGAGATGCTGACTTGATAGATGTGTGCATCATACACACACCTCTTCCTAGTACTATTCATAACCACTTTGTTTCCCTTTGCAGGGCAAATGTCACTAACACTTCCCCTTTGCACCACTCCTATCTGCCAGTTTTCATATAAAGGCATGACCTAGAGCAGGGGTAGTCAATGGGCAGACTGCATGCCAAATCACGACCGTTACATGCTTTTGAACGGACCTCAAAATCTTTTTCTAACTTATTATTATCATTGTTGGGGTGGTTTTTTTATTATTATTATTTTCTCTTGACTATACCTTGAACAAGAAATCTTGACCTTAACAAAAAATAATTGGCGACCCCTATCTAAACTAAATGAGAAGAAAGATGGTCTTTTAAATGTGGGCTAGGAAATCTGCATATTCTGAGTTCTAACTTGTCAGAGTGTGACAGTCAATTAACATCTGGTGCCGTCTGTTAAGTAGGGTTAATGATTTTGACCCACCACACAGGGGACTTAAGGGACTTATTTGTAAAGTGCTTTGAGGAATTAAAGTTCTACTTAAGTGCTAACGTGCTATTCTCATTTAATTTGACTGTTCATGTCCAGCTGAGGTCTCATCTTTTTGTCAGTTTAAAAGGCTGATGTTGCATCAAAGTAAAAAATGGAGTTGGTCCAAATTTTCCCAAATTTTGAAATTTCATGGCAATTTCATCAAAAACAAACGGAATGCATTTTTCACAGACAAAAATGTTTATGGACAATTCATCCTGTTTTGCAATTATCTATAGAGCTAGTCAATACGTTTAAAAATCTAAAATATTAATTGAGAAAAAAATGATGAATTTTTCATTAATTTTTTCCCATTTAAAAAAAAGGGAAGATCCTCTACTAAGATACAGAACGAAAATAAGAAAGTTTTTGTTTGTTTGTTTGTTTTCTAAGATACAGGTCAGTCTTCTTGTGTTTTGTGTATTGCCTCATTATTTATTACTCTGCAGTTTTACATAAATACCGAAGCTCAATTCAGACTCAGAGCCCCAAGACCTCAATGGATGATGCACTTGCTTTCCTCAGGGCTGAGTTGAGATCATTTCTTTTTCCTTAAGGGATCATGACATGTACTGCTTCTTCCACACCAGAGTCAAAATTAATTTTGCAACTTTCAGAGGCCAGTCCCGGCTGTGAAATGAACCCCTCCAGGAACTAAGGACTATCACAAAATTCATCACCTTCCACTCCAAGAGCAAATGGCGTGTCTTTAAATAAATAAATACATGGACATATGCCAATCTCCTAGAACTGGAATGACCTGAAAGGTCATGGAGTCCAGTCCCCTGCCTTCACTAGCAGGACCAAGTACTGTCCCCTGACAGATTTTTGCCCCAGATCCCTAAATGGCCCCCTCAAGGATTGAACTCACAACCCTGGGTTTAGCAGGCCAATGCTCAAACCACTGAGCTATCCCTCCCCCCTCTTTGATTTTGCCTTCCCTAGCATAAATACAGCGCAACATGTATATTAAAAAAACAACACACCCCAAACTGCATCAAAACAAGACACTTCAATGCACCCCCCAGGGAAAAGAGAGAGAACAAACAGCACATGCCTGATGTGTATCACTTTGCTTAATGCACTCCTGAAGAACATCTAGTGCTATAGTGATGAGCGCAGTATAAGAACCTACACAAAACAGAATAGAAAACATTGCATCCTTATAGTGTGTCATTGTGGTG
Organism: Chelydra serpentina; assembly: GCA_037349315.1. Lineage (NCBI taxonomy): Eukaryota > Metazoa > Chordata > Testudines > Chelydridae > Chelydra > Chelydra serpentina. The sequence goes on from JBAIAC010000051.1 coordinate 3,912,660, forward strand.
TGATGTATTAGGGTATCATGTGAGAAATAAACTACAGCAGTAGGGACCAGGTTGATTTCAGTGGGAGCTATCTGTCTAACCTGCTTAGGTTCTTTTGCAAATGCCAGTAGGCACCTATTAGCATCTTTAGGTGCCCCAATCCCTCTGAAAATCTGGCCCTATTTGCCTAAAACAACCATATTTTCAAGCAAATGCCCTTTGCAATAAAAAAAGAGAAATTCAGCAAATGTCTGATAAGCAAGTTTCAAACTGAATGCTCTTTTTCTAAGTTTTGTCTGAAGGGTAAGCAGCTCTCAGTGATAGCTGGATTTTATCTAGATCGTCACTTTCTATCTTAATTTTTATAACAATTTCAAATCACCCAAACACTGAAAATAAATGGGGCCAAATCTCCACGGCTTTTCCACAAAAATAGGTATATTGTAGCTAATTTATATGCCCTCCCTCTACCGCACAGCAGAGAGACTAACATGAGCTATGTTCTCTTGCATATAGTTTTAGGTAACAGAAGTGACAGCATGCTGTGTCCTCTCTAGGAGTGATGGGGAAAACTGCATCATTCTCCTTCTCTAGAATATGTGCATTTCCTCTCGGATATCTCTTCCCCTTCCAACTGTCTTTAGAAATCACCCTAAACTCACCAGCATGAATCAGACCGAGTGGGGGTTGTCATCCAGATAACAGGATATTTAAATTTTCCATGGCTATTTTTAGTGGGCTTGCTGGCCGAAATGAACTGGGGGGAGAGAGTAAATCTAGTGATGGCATCTGACAGGCAGCAATTCACCGAAGCCAGTGGGAGCTGGGAACGCTCAGCACCTCTGAAAACTGGACCCAAGATTTCTTGGGTGAGCACCCTAAAACAGAGAGATCCAGAATGAAGACCGCTTTTGATAATGTGTCTGTGTTGTTTGCATGAAACTTGATTGCTCAAGCCCTGTCCTGGGAACGACAGATCTCACTCACGAGGTATCTTACCAGCAGCATCACCAGCAAAGTTACTAAGCCATTTGTTTCAGCAGGATCCTGCAGCAAGTCGTTCCTCGGGTGAACTAGAGAGCCCATAAGCCCTGGCCATTTTCAGGAAAGGTTTAACCGTGAATATTCCGGAATGGAGTTGTGGCTCCCTACAGCTGACAACCAGCAGACAATGCGTGATAGAGCCCTGCCACCTAGTGGTCAATTCTCTTCATTGCTGCCAATAGCAAGAATTACAGACACTCCACTCGCTTGTTCCGAAATGTCAACGACTTGATCAGCTTTGAGTCAGTCAGGGTACTGTATCTGGAAGAATCATTTGCTGTATGATGGAGATGTCACTTCCTTGTTCCCATGAAGGACTTACAATGTTCAGGAAGGGATGATAAAGGGTGACAAATACTAGCCCACTGTCATTTCCTTAAAATTATGGGGCTCTGTGACTTTAAAAAAATCAGGCTCTACATTGCATGTTAAGTATGAATGGGGGGCGGAATTTGTTTTTTAAAATGTTATTTCAAATTTCTTTGTAATAGGTTATGGGGGTTTCTGATTATTTTTATCTTTGCTGATATGAATCAGGGAAAGGGGCTCACAGGCTATAAGAATATCCCAAGAGGGTATCTGGTGGTTAACATAAGCAAGAGAAGAGGGAAATATTTATTCATCTGCAACTAAAAAGAAAAAGTAGATCTAGTTGAAAAACGGGAAGAGTCACATTTTTCTTTTCTTTTTTTCCCCATTTTTCTTCAAATTTTGAAATGTTGGATGAAGAAAAATTTCAGCGAGATCAAAAAACCGACCGAGCAAAGAAGAGTTTGATAGATTTAAGATCCCCATTTGGCTGGTTCCCTTACGTGACCTTCTGTGTCTAATTTCCCCATCAACTAAAGTAGGGATAATGCTGCTGGCTACTTTTTAAGATCTACTGATGAAAGGCGCCAGGCGAGAACTAGGTATTTGTTTTGTATTATTATCACTCTCCAGCATGTAGAATTAAAAGGGTGAGGGCAACATTTTGCAAACATGGATAACTGGTTATAGGTATCTACTTTAGAGCTGGGCACCTGTGTCCAGAGGTTCTGCTGAACACCTACATAAGTCAGTGAAGGAAATGGGTGTTCAGTACCCCTGAAAATCAGGCTGCTGTTACCCAAGTGCCTAACCATGGATTTAGGCGCCTGGTTATTATTATCCAAATCTGAAATCTTTCACCCGCTCTATTAAGCTTCTGCACCAGACAGCTTTTCTTTGTCTGATCATTTACCTGGACCAGCTTTTAGGCTTGGCCTTTAGGCTTTGCTGGTATGGCTGAGCTTCTGTGTCTTGCTATATCTCTGCTAGAGAATCTCAAGTATCGCTCGATTTCTTTCCAGTTTCCAGCCCTATTCTTCAGCTCCTTTCGTCCGCCCTCTTTCGTGGTTTTGGTTTTGCTTTGGCCAAGAACATGTCAGAGGAGCTGAACTCAGAGAATGAGGGAGGCTTCATGCTTCATCGCTTTCCTTTCTTCTCTGGCTTCTTCTTGGCAGTGTCTAAACTTCATGTCGCACTCGGGGCTAATTAATTTGCACCAGTGGGGTGATCTTTCTCATTAGCGTCGCAGTAGAGAAATGGCTGCATGTGGTGCAGGCCTTGCAGAGCGGCTGGAAGTTTTTTGCCATTGAGGCCTAGTCATTAGGCCTTGGTGTGGCAAAACTCCCAATGACCTCTCGCTAGGACCTCTACAGAAGTTTGGCCTGAGTAGTAAGGACTGGGAGGGATTGAACCACCTGGAGAGGAGAAGGAGAGTCCTGTTTACAATCACAACCTCTCCAGCTCCGAAGAGTACCCTGCCTGATCCTCATGGGGGTGAATTATGGCACACAGGGCAGAGAGCTTCTGGGGGCCAGGTGATAGCGATGGAGGGGGATCCTCAACAAGGAAATGAGGTGACTACTTGAAAAATAAAGGCTTTGCAGGCAGAGGGTGCTAGTCTCATCTCAGTGCATCAGGGCTCTTGCTTTATGTTCACAATGGCAAATCAACAGGGAACGCTGACATTCTGGCTCCTCTCAGGACCTGGGTTTTGCCATTACATGCACTGGGGCCTGGATTTCACGCCCAGCATTTTCACAGGCCTGCGTTCCTAACCCTGGCACAACCGCTTGGACATAACCTGATGTTTCCGTTGCCAGTCTAGGGTTGTGTCTCAGGTTGTAGAGTTTTGGGGCTAGAATCTGGCTCCCCTCCTAGTGGCAGAGCCACATGCAGGCTTAGCCGGCTACCTAGGGATTCCCTTGGGGACAGGGAATCCCAGGGTGGTGCTGACTGCTGAGACTCCCTTCTCCTGGGCAGAAGAGGTGTGCTGGAGATGCCTCCATTGGGCTAGCATGGCTGGGCTTCTTTTAGAAGGCGAGGTTGTCTAAGGTCGATAAGCCTGGCTGTGTGTACGTAATGGCTGGGCACCGGGGATGGGTCTTGGTCTAGCAATTTATCATTTTATAAATCCAAATGCACATAAATAAATAACTTTTGCAAAAGGCCAAACCATCAGCCAGCTCCAGGACTGCAGGTGGTATGAAGCCCTCTGGTCCTGCACCAAATGTCGGTCAGCTGGGCCTTTCTTCCCCACCTCTCCCTTCTGTTTTCCTTCAGCCAGTAGAGCCTGACTGTACAGGGCTCAAAGCAGATGGAAGCAGCCAAGGGAGCTCTCACTGAACCAGCGGAGGAGGAGGCAGAGCTGGGAGGAGCCAGGGGGAGGAGCGCTCATCTCCACCATCCAACCTACATGGATCTCGATTTACCAATGTCCTGAGCACCTGCAGATCCCATTGCCTTCAATTAGAAGGGTGGGTGCTCAGCACCTCTGGCCGCCAGCCCCATTGCATCTGATTAAGTTACACGTTGAGTTCAAGTCATTAGGGGTTTTTTTTATAATCAGTTGCGCATTGATTAGTTGAGCAACACGAGGGTTTACACTGAACTCGACGGCATTTCTCGGTCTGCCTTTGTCTTGGGGGGTCACATGGCGCCCCTGGCATCTCGGTAGCGGACCTAGCAGCTTCAACCATGTCTGCCTTTGCCTACAGATCAAAGAACCGGTTGATGGCAGCCATGAACAGCTTCCAGTATGATACTGGCTTGGCTCTGCCCATTGGTCCAAGGCATTTTTAAAACGTTGACACCCTGAATGACAGCTCTCCCAGACAGAGAGAAAAGAAATGGGGTGTGTGGGGGAGGAATGGGGGGGCACAGAGCTGCTGGCATGGCAGGGATGGAGGAAAATGCTTTGGGGAGAGGGGGACATGGGAGGACAACGAGGACACAGCACCTGTAACGATGTGGAATGAGATTATGAGGGAGGATGGGGAGAACACAGAGCCCCTGGCATGAGGGAGGTGGTGCAGAACTCAAGAGAGCTTGTGTCGGGGAATGGGGGTATACGAGGTGCCCCTAGCGTGTGCAACATGCTCTTGGCCTGTAGAAGCCACAAAATGTGTTTGGTTAACATCCAGGATGCCAGAAGCCAGGCGGAGACCCTCAGTTTTAAGTGCCGCTGCTTTCCTTTCAGTCGGGAAGTAACTTTTTCACAGAGCAACTCTGCCACCATGTGGCTCCTTGACATGAACATGCAAAAAACTCTGCCGTTCAGTCCCTGCTCAGTGCTCCTTTGCTGTAAAAGAGAGCGGCGATCTTTTGCTAGCATTGGACATGGGCTGAAGCAGCCGCCTTTGGATCTGGAGCCAAACTAATGCGGAACAGTGTGAATCTGGGAGGATGGTTTTAGGTCTGACTCCAGTTAGCCTTATCCTTACAGTTACTCCCGAGGGCGTTCTGCGCCAGAACATTAAAATATTGTGGGCAGAATTTTTAAAGTTCTGCACATTTTATTTGTCAAATAAATGCAGAGGATCCAGCATGGCATTTGGGGGCACAGGCCACTGGCTGCACAGAGGTGGGAGATCGCTGTGCAGCTCCCCACCCCGGGACACAGACTCAGCAGTGGGGCTGCACCAACCCTGACACAGCACAAGGACTGGGCCTGCCCCAGAAACACTCCAGGGCCCTGCCCCTGCGTGCCAGGTGCACCAGGTGTGGGCAGGCAAGCTCAGCAAGGCAGGATCCAGGTTTGGAGGGGCTTAGTGTGGGGGGATCCAGGTGTGGGTTAAGAGGGTTCTGTGTGGGGTGGCGCAGTGGGGGATCTGGGTGCACAGGAGCTTGTTGGAGGGTTCTAGGTGCAACGGTTAAGGGACTCTGCAGGCGGGGTCCAGGTGAAGGTGGTTGGGGCTCAGCGTAAGGGGGATAGAGCTCAGAAGGGTGGTCTGGGTGTAGGGGGCTCATTGGGAGGTCCAGATGCTGGGGGAGTGGGGCTCAGTGGGGTGGGGATCCAGGTGCAGCTGGTTGGGGCTCGGTAGGGTGGGATGCAGAGGGGGGAGACTTGGCGGGAGGGTCTGGGTATGAGGGGGTCTGGATGCATAGAGGTTGGGCGGATGGGGAAGCAGCTCCCTGTACAGTGATCCTCCCCCTGCAGCTGAGGAGCGATGGGTGCAGAAAGCATGTGGCCAGGGGCGGGGGGAGTTTGCAGAGTTTCCTAAAGCTGGGGGAGAAATCTGGGGTGTGTCTGACACGGTCCCAGATGCCGTGCAGGAAATGAGAAAGTCCTGTTCTCCTCAGCCCAGCCGGGACTAGCAGCTGAGCCCAGCGCAGAGTAGGATCCACCAGCTGAGTCTTCCCCAGTCCTGCCCCCTGCCCCACAGTGATTTACCTCTCTGCTGGCTGTCCCGGGCACCCAAAACATACTGCTGGGGATGGTTGCATGATGACCGCTCTTGTGGCTTCCCTTTGCTTCCCCATCAGAAAGTAATTTTTCTGCGGGGAAGCAAAGAAATCTGCAGGGAACATATATTCTGAGCATGCGCAGTGGTGCAGAATTCCCTCAGGAGTATTACAGTGGAAAAAATTAGTAACCTTTGTTCAGAAAGGAAACTACCTCATGGCTTATACCTGTCTCATTAGCTAACATTCCACTGGCTGATTTTATTTTGTTTCCATTGGCTATCACAGGGGTCATCAACCTTTGGCATGCAGCCCATCAGGGTAATCAGCTGGCGGGCCGGGAGACAGTTTGTTTACGTTGATCATCCGCAGGCACGGCTCCCAATGGCCGCGGTTCACCTACTTTTCTTGCACATATGTTCACGAAGAGATGAACAGCACTTGGAACAGCAGTATAATTGAATTGTCAAGTGGTGGAAGATATTTACATGGCCATTCATGGATCAGCCTTTCATTTTAGTGATTTGCAGCATTTAGTTACAGAAGCAAACTTCTGGCTTTAAGCTTGCCAGATGCAGCAGGCTTTAAATCATTTCTTGCTTCAAATGCTGCGGTTCAGCCCTGACGAGACTAGACAATTACCACTTACCCACACCCGGGGGTAAGGAAATGTTCAGCTTCATGGTACGCGGTTACTGTGGTTCAAAGGGATCAAGGCCAATTGAAATTCCGGTTAAATATTTAAGTCGCATTAGTGTATTTCAGTCCTAATTTGTTTTCCCGAAGCCTTTTTGTGCCAAAGAGCTGATCAAGCAAGTGGATGAAGAAGGAAGTCTCCTCTCAACTTCAAAGAGAGTTTTGCCCGCCGAACACTCTTGGGCTGAACCATAGACCCTCACTCAGGAAAGCACTTAAACATCTCTTAAGTCCATCCCTGACTCCAATAGGATTTCAGCACGTGTTTCAAGTTAAGCACATCAGGGGGCATGGGCTTGATGTTCAAAGAGTTTGGGTCCAGATCTTCACGCACTCCGCATCCACCTTTGGTGTCAGTAGCAAAAGAGCTCAACTTCCTATTCAGGCACTGAAGTGAGGGTCAGGCTTTCAAAAGTACTCACCTCACAAGTCCTCTTGTGACACCTTATGGCCAAGATGGTCAAGAGATCAGCACCCAACATGTGGAGAGCCCTTTTAAGGAGCCGGCCCTAAATCTTTGGCAGAAAGACTCTGAAGCCAGGGTCTACTCTAGAACAAACACCAACAGGGGCACATGGACCAGTGCCAAGCAAGGGTCAGCTGCAAGCATAAAGCAGGGCAAACTTTAAGTAACCTTGCTCAGAACCTTACTGAAAGAATGCTGAGCACTGAACACCATTAGTCCTTGGCTACACATGGGCATAAACCACATTCAGTGCCAGTTTGGCTGCGCCTGGTATCAGCAAGGAGTATGACTGTGTAGTGTGGACAAAGCTCCAGCGAAGACAGCACATTTCTTAGGCAGCTTGTTCTTCGCCTGAATGTTATTTTCTTGCATGTGTTAACTCATTACAGCTACTTTTTTTTGTAGCTTTTGCAGAAGATTCTCAAAGAGTTAGTCATTGCTTCTAAATCATTTTGTTTCACTTCCTTTCAATATTTTTGTTAATTTCAAAATTCAGTAATGGAAAAAAAGTGTAATAGCAGAAAAGTGGGGAGCATATTTTATCCACCAGTTTTACGCTGGAGGAACTCCATAGACTTTACTCCTAATTTACTCTGGTTTAAGTGAAAACAGAATCAGATCCTCATGTTAAGAAAGTCTCTCTTATTTTAGTTTAGGTGGCTGCTATAATTTTGTTGTCCACCAGAGACTGCTGTTGTAGGACAAATCCAGACACACACACACACTTACAGTTGTGTGTATTCTGTGGGTGAAATCCTAGCCCTCTTCAATTTAATGAGGGTTTTGCCATTGATCGCAATGGAATCAGGATTTCCTTCTGCATTCCACTCCCACCTAAAAACTTTAACTCTCAGATAAGTTGGTAAAGAAAACACGATCTTTATACAAAACACAGAACGGGATTATTACAATGAAAAAAGAAAAACAGCCCTTAATAAACATGGAAAACCACCAAAATATTAGAGGGGTAGCCGTGTTAGTCTGGATCTGTAGAAGCAACAAAGAGTTCTGTGGCACCTTATAGACTAACAGATCTGTTAGTCTATAAGGTGTCACAGAACTCTTTGTCACCAAAATATTGTGACACACAAGACATTCTTCTAAACTCTTTTGCCTTTACAACACTGATACAATAAGTATATTTTCAGTTTTCCATTATGACTGGTCAAGTTACCATTATTAGTTTCATCAGCCAAAATAACTGTTTTCAAATCAAGCTGTAACTTTCATATTACAGCCGGTCAAAATGTTTAGAACTTCACATTTTCAACAAACTTCTTGGCAACATTTCAAATGCTGATGAAAAAACAGGACAATGTTTCAATAACAACAAAATCACAAAAATCTCATCCCTTTTTTGACCAACATAGAACCAGCTAAAAAGATTTTGAAATTCAATTTTTTTTGACATTTTTCACATTCAAAATTTGAATTTCAACAAAAAGGACATTTTTTTGTGAAACTCAGTGAAAATTACTTCCTATTTCTGCTCACCCCCTCTCTCTGTGTGTGAGTGTGTGTGTGTGTATATATGTATATGTATGTGTGTATATATATATATATATAATGTATATGTATGTGTGTATATATATGTGTATATATAATCCTGTTTCTGTTGTGTGTTAGGGAGATCTTTATATGTTAAATACATATGCTGGGGAAGTTCGATAGAATTTCACTTTATACATTATTGTACAATATAAAAATACCCTAATCAGAGAGAGCCTTTGTCCCCAAACATATTTTATAAAGTTTATAAGCTTGTGTCAGGGTTCCCTCCCCACTCTAAACTCTAGGGTAAAGACGTGGGGACCCGCATGAAGAGCTCCTAAACTTATTTCTACCAGCTTAGGTTAAAACCCCCAAGGTACAAAATTCCCTGCACCCTGAGAAATGCTTCTCTCACTGCCACCATCAAGTGTTTGAAACAGGAATCCAGGAAAGGAACCACTTGAAGTTCCCCTTCCCCCCCAAAATACCCTCTCAAGGCCGTACACCCCCTTTCCTGGGAAGCTTGAGAATAATCTCCTAACAAATTGGTTACACAGTGATCTAAAAACCCACCCCCGGGTTTTTAAACCCATAGAAAACAGTCAGCTTCTTAAAAGAAGGATTTTATTAAAACAAAGAAGGTAAAATCATCTCTATAAAATCAGGATGGTAACTATTTTACAGGGTACTCAATTTCCAAACTCAGAGGCATTCCCCCTCTGGACAAAACCTTAAAGTTACAGAAAAAACAGGAATAACCCCTCCCTCTAACACAGGGAAAGCTCACAAAGCAAAACAAACAGAAACCTACTCGCTATGCTGACTAAACTTACTTTAGAAAAGTGAGGTTTGGTGAGAAGATGACTGGTTGAGGAGATTGATTTTCTGCAGGTACTTCTTGTCTTCCAAGATCACTCTGACTCAGACAAAGAGCCACACACACCTTCCCCCCTCCCAAGATTTGAAAGTATCTTGTCCCTTTATTAGTCAGATGCCAGCCAGGTCAGGTGTCAGTCTGGCTACCTGCATTTCTTAACCCTTTACGGGTAAGAGGATTTTATAGCACTGCATCAGACCCTCTCCCCCTTCCCTTTATATTTATGACAGCTTGTGTTAACAGAATTAAACACACAATCACATACACACTGGGTTATCTGTAACGGCCGAAGTCAATAGGAAGTACATTACTCCAGTGGGCCTGTTTGAAAAGAGAAAAACAGGTCTTGAGCCAAGGGAAGAGGAGGAGCAAAAACAGAGTGCTGCCAACAAAGAATAACTGTGGCTGAAACTCCATTGGCCAACTGGCTCATATCCAGACTGAGGTAACTGGGCCTTTTTGGAGGGAAGTTCCAATGTCGTAATTTAGAATGCTGGCTGATCTTTACCATGGTGTGAAATCCCCACGGGCCCGGCATACTAAGTCCTACCAACCTGTAACTCTGTGGCAGGAGGCTTAGTTGCACTCAAAGATGCAGTTTGTTAGCTCTTGGACAGGTCATTTTTTAAATTCAATTTCATACTCAGCTGTTTTTAGCAGGCAACTGATGCTTGTACTAATCGCAGCCCCATCAAACTCACTTTGGCTGTGTTACAGCAAGCCACACCTACCTGTTCACGTGTTCCTGCATTCTGCTTCACAGTCCTTTGGTTTAGTAAGAGGTGTCCAGTCCAATCTGTGGCGTTGGATCATGATTGAAAGTGTGTGGAGAAAGGTGTGTTGCGAAAGGTACCAAGCCATGGAGGATGGCACAAACGGTTTGGGCTCTGAGCAGTCAGGACAGGATGTACACCCAGTTGATGCTGATTCTGTGAAACTCAAGTTCTCGCTTTGTGACTCTGAAGAAGCAGGTAGAATCCTTAACTGTATGTAAGGGTTGACCCGCCTTAACTGGTCCTTTAACAGCACCAGTACAGCCTTACAGTTTTAGATCCAGAGCATCTCAATCCTTGCAGACAAAGCCTCAAGGGATGCCACAACAGAAGCAGAACATGTAGAATGTTCTTAAAGATTTCCTTGATAAACTTGCAGCTGTTCTTAGAGTACCATCTCTTGTGTTCCAGACATTGGTGAGGTGTGGCTGGCTCACTTTGGTGAATTCTCACTTGGCACTCACTCACATCAGGGCTGCTCATTCCTATCTCCTATTTGTTATTGCATTTTAGTTAAACATTTCTACTGAATTGGTTCATCCACTGTACATTATAATAAATATATGAGGGTTTGTATGCTACCCTCTGATCAAGCACAGCCAACGTTTCAGAAACCTCTGTATGCATTATTAACAGTGCTTTGTTCCTTCCGGAGGTGGGAAAGCCTTCATGCAGTGACGTCTGGGTGCTGAAGGTCTTGTGATGCTGTGAAGAAATTAAAAAATCTGAGTACAGGAATCACCAGACCAAAGAAAATCGTTTCTGTGATTGAAATGACAACAGCGGAACAGGGCTGGGGGGTGCGGAGATAGAAAAAGAAGGAGGAGAGCTTTGGTCAACCTCACATCTGGAGGAAGATGCTGTATAGCTTCTTTGTGTCCTTCAACAGAGCTGAGCTTGTTGTAGCCCTGGCCTTGAGATGAAGGAATGGAAAAGGAAGTAACACTGAACATGTTCAAAGCTGGCGTTCTGACAAAGAGTCCATTGTGAAACCAAGGTGGCTGAATTAATATAACCATGTCTGTGTTTCAAGGAACCTTTTCAAAGAATTTATAAACTCTTTTGAGTTAACTAGAGAATAAGAGTCAGGGACTCATTCAAAGAGAAGTGACCTCATATCCCCCATAACACACACACACACACACACATATACCCTCACTGCTTTATTAATGTAAAAATGTTAGAACTCACATGTTTGTTTTAACAAATGCCCCACAGCTGAATTTCCTAAGCGAACAACAGTTATTGAATCTTTGCTCACGTATACTGAAAATCAAGACAGGCTCTGTGATAAACCATTTTAAAGAATCTGAAATTTATATTATCTTTTTTTATCCTCCCTCCACTACTGGTGTCTTCATGGCAATGGACATTGAAACATCCCTTTGAAGAGATCTGCTCATGATATCATGTGATACTACCACCCCATTCATCTTATAGTTCTTTTGTGTTATAAATATGCTGTCAAGGAAGAGAAAAACAAGTAGAAGATGAGCTCATATCTTCTTTGTTTGTGTTATCTGTATTCCTACATCACTTTTTGGGTGGGAGGGGGAGGGAATAGGATTTGATCATATCATTAAAGCATGTATCATAATGTAGTTACATAAAGGGGCAGAGTTAAGGTTGCACAGGCATCCTTAATTTAGGTATTTCCTAACTTTGAAAGGCTCGGCTTTGCAACCCTAAGTGTTCTTTATACATTTTTTATATGTAATTTGTATATGTGCTGTTCCAAACCCAGAAACCCATTACAGTATATTCTCTCCTGACATGCACTGTCAGCTCCTTTTTATTGTTAAAGTTATAGGTACTTATGGGTAAAATTCACCATTGCACAGAAGGCTGGCTCAAGGCCTGTTCAACATCTAAGCCTTAAAATAGGACTTATGTGAGACTTATGTGGTACCTCACTATACCCAAGGCCAAAGGTGTACAGAACAGAGTTCCACTGAGACCAGATCACAAGGTCTCTCCACCTTCATCCTTTTCCTTTCCTCTCCTCCTGGGAAAGATCTATACAATGACAAAGAAGGGTTCAGAACAGAAGGGTTCTTTCAGCTTTAATGTTGCCCGTAAACACTGTAATATAGACACATTATTCTGACATCTTCCCAGCTAATGTTACTGTCATCTAGAAGCGGAAGAGGGTTAAAAGTGCAGTGAAGAGCCCATCTGGGTTTTGTACAATGACTTTCAGAATGTCATAACAGCGCCATGGCTAACAAAATTACAGTCTGTCTTAAATAGGAGGCATTTATTAAAGAAAACATATAATTATAGCTACAGGTTTCCACATGACCTAAGTCCCAACTTTGTCTCCCTTATTTACCAGGGAGCACACATGACTTGGGACTCTGTACAGCACATAGAGACATCTAGTCGCTAAATAATATGCTGCAAGTAAAAATAATAAGATTAACCAGCCATGTGTTTTTAACCAGAACGTAGGTAATCACCGCCATAAGGGAAAAAGAAGGAGCTGATACTTTTCCCCCACACTGACCTACAGTCAAGAAAGTTTGGGTTCATTTCAGGAGATGGATGAAGGTTCAGGCTGACTTTGTTTTCTCCAAACTGTTTCACCAAGATAATTTCACAAGAAATAATGGCAAAATGATGGTGGCTGTGAAAATGGAGAAAACCGGACTTTACCAGCAGCTTCAGTTATTCCATATCCTCCACTTGAAGACGGGCATGTGGATTTATGTGTGAATTCTGCTGGCACATCTGTACGGAAACGCTTTATGCCTCCAGGGCATTGTCGTGGTCTTGTGAAAGAGAATTCTGCTGGTGACATGAAGTATCAGCTTGAAGCTTCTTGCGGTTTTTATGAGTGAGTGGTTTGGTTTCATTCCAGTTTTGCTTCAGTGGCCTAACACCCATGATGTTCTGCCTCATGCTTCCAGCTACTCAACCTGCCAAGAGGAAATGTAAGACTCAAAGTTCCAAGTGGTGGTGTAAATATAACTATTTTTATCCTGGGGTTTCGTGGCACAGATGTCCCATGACTGTGGAACATGCTTCTGCACGAGATTAGATTGACCATTTTTCTTCAGGATCTTAGGCTTACTATAAAGCTCACTTCTTGTGTCTAGCTTGCTTTTCCACAGTGAGGATGGTACAATTCTAAGCAGTAGGGCACGGAGGGAGAGGGCACGGAGGGAGAGAAACAAAGCAGTCATTGGAATTTTTAATATTTTAATAGTCAATCTTATCATTTAAGGCACTCAGATACCATGGTGATGCTTGTGGTCTATTGATATATATCTAAGGTGGGGAGAGTTCTCATTCTGGAAAACAGACAACTAAACTGCGAGAGGGAGGACAGAAATGTGCTATATTAAGGACAGAGCTGATTAAAGGGGGCAATTAGCGATAAAACATCACTTCAGACGTAGTTGGCAATAGCTATTTTAAAAGCAGTTTCTAATGCAGGACATGTTCCTGCTATCTGCAATTCAATGGACTACTGGTGGAAGAGGGTATTACTCAGTAAAGGTGTGGACCAGGTGCACACAGAGGGTCACAGAACTCCAGGGAAGTTCTGTTTTTGAGTAATCTTCCTCCAATAGTTGGTGGAGTTAGTTAATCTCCAGAGATCTGGTTCCCATGGATGCTGAAAAATGTGGCTGCTTCTCTGAAAATCACAGTGCTGCAAACGTCAGCTGCAGGGCTCACAAGAACTGTATTCCTGGCAAGGTTCTGCATGGCTGCTACATCTGGCAAGAAGGAAATGCTCTAGAATCTGCCTTTCTGCTGTTATTTTGGTCCTGCCGCATCCAGAAGCAGAGAAATAGGAAAATGGCAAATTATTCTGAAAGGTTAACTCCTTCAAACTGCAAAAAAAGATTCGGTTCATATTTGAAGGCCAAGGTTTGGAGGCAAGGACCAGTTTGTGTATCCCTACTTCTGAGGTCTGAGCAGTTTAACAGATTCTACGCAGACTATAGTTGCTTTAACTCTTCCTCTAGGATTGCCATTAAAATGACTCCTCTTACAGAGAGCCCTGTATAACTGGAATCAATAGATGGCAGCACCTTCAAAGAGACATCACAACGGCTGAAATGCTTTGCTCAAAAGAGCTGTAATCTAGCCTGTGTCTTCGCCTTTTCTGAGGTGTCTCTACCCCACCAGAACTTGAGGTGGCAGCAGAGAAGTGGATTATCATATTTCTTTGTGAATCCTATTCTGATAGGATTTTTTTTATGTTTGGCTGGTAATGGCTGCTCTCCAATTAAGGCCCTGAGCAATGGTGAAAAACAGCTGTTTGTTATGGGTAGACAACACCATGTCACCCTTAAAAACCATTCACATGTGACAGCCTTAACCATGTGGTCTCCCTAAAGACAAGATTCAATAAAAGCATTCAATGTTCCACATCTGAAAAGTCCTCTGCACGGGTGCATGCATGCACAACTGTGTACGTATGGTTGTGTGTAAGGGGTTCCCAGCTTCACACTGATTTCTGTGTCCAAGTAACCCAAAAGTTTGTTTAGAGTGCAGCACATTGAGGGAAATATGAACTTTGCTCACAAATATATGACACAAAAAGAATGATGAGTGGTAATATCCTGCTACATCAGTGCAGAAGCTCCCTTGAGTGTTGCCAAGGTTGGTCTACTTGTTATGGACCTCAGCTGCTGGATAATGAAAGAAGGGCCCTGCGTGACAGCCTACTGGATGTAATAAGCTGGGATTATATTTTTTGGAACGGCCTAATGATTTTGCATACCCAGCTGCCAATAAAATTAATGAGAATTTAGCAGCCAAATGCCTTAGGTAACATAGCAAATCCTGGCCATCCACAGTATGGACGGAGAAGAATGATGTAGTGTGCCACAGGTCAGGTATAACTAGGAGTAACAGAATTCAGAAAATCAAAATTTAAGGTGAATGGTAGGAAACTTTTCTTGAAAATGAAAGCTATTCAGCGGTGAAAGCATCTCCCAAGTATGTGGTAGAATCCCCATTGCTTTGGATATTTAATACAAAACTATGCAAAGCTCTGTAAATTATACAGGGAACTATATAGTGCTGGTAGAAGAATAGACTAGCTGATCAAATTGGTTTCCACCCCCCATCTCTAGCTTCCATGAGCCTATAATTCTGTCAGCAATCAAGTGACAAGATGATGGTCCAAATCCAGAGCCACCTGCAATTCCCACGGAAGTCAATGGAAGACGCAGATGTTCAGCACCTCTTAGCACTTGGCCTCATGTGCATGTGCAATCCACCCAGAGGCCTTACCACCGGGAGGCCAGACACTTCTCCCACACAAGCTGTGACATGCTGATAACTGCAGCTCTTGAAATGTGCTGCTGTTTTTCATACTATGTTTTTGTAGGGTTGGGAAGGCATCCAGAGCAGGTGTGTTAGAACCTGTCAGCCTCAATTGCAAAGTCATAAGCAGAGGAAATAACAAGGGTGGTGGGAGGGGGGGAATGGCAACAACTTTTCTGAATCTCAGACAAAAAAAGTTGGGTGGAAAGTCTGTCAATTAAAATTTTGTCCAAGCTGCGTTCCCCTACGCCCTTAATTTTAACAACAGGCCCACAAAGTCTCCTCTGAAATTCCGCTGTGTTTACAAAGCTCATCAAAAAACAAGAGGCCTTCTCTTCACTTGATTCATCATCATTTAGAATCAGCTGCCGGGACCCACCAGGGAATTAGAGTTTGAGTTCTGTTGTTTGGCTCTTACTGGTGATTCTAAATGGTGATCTATGAAGCAGCTTGATTTTTATGAGCAGCATGGTGAGCCATTCCTCCTGGGGATGCTGTGCTTCAGAACCCAGGTTTCTTTGGAGTAAGGAAAAGAAACAGTCTCAAATCTGAAGCCTTATTTGCCCTCTATCTATGGGACCCCCCTCTCCAGGTCTGATTTCTCAGCGGCGATGAGAAGAGCTAGTCGGAAAAATTCCAAAGAATCATTCTTTTGTCAGAATGTGCCAGTCTGTCGAAATCAAAATCGTTTTGTCCAGGAGGTTTGATTTCAATGAAGTGCTGACAGAATCCTACCTACCAGGCTGGTTTTGAAACTTCCCTAGTTTCCTCACAGCTCACCCACCTGGTAGGCTGACATGGAGCCGAGAGCCTGGCAGCTCCACCCCAGTCTGGGCTCCAAGGTATTCCAGGGTCCATGGCTCTGGAGGGTTGGGGGAGAGCTCTTCAGGCAGGCTGCCCCAGAGCTGAGGCATGGAAAATTTCAGAATTTTTAGTTTTCATTCCAAAGCAGAATGAAATCAGATTTTATCTTAATGTCTTAATTCTCCATGAACCAGACTTAATGACCTTTCTCCACTCCGTTCTAGGACTGTGTGGCTAATAGCTCCCACTGACTTCAGGCAGAAATGTGAGTACTCGGTGCTTTTGCAAATCCGCTCCTCCGGGCTTTTGCTCTTCCAGTCAACAGCAGCTGCTTGGGCTTGGATGTTTCCACACCATGAGCCCTATTTACTGCAGAACATCACTCTGAACCACAGAGATAATATTACATCATTTCCATCAATCGCCACATCCTTTCTCCTCTCTTCTCCTTTCTGCTTTCCTTCCAGGCCCTCTCCTTTCTCACCCAATTTCCCATCACACTCAGCATGCTGTAAAGCAGTGAGCACCCACCTGTCTGGTAACCGGGACAGAGGGGAACTGAGTTCTGAAATATAAATCCAGGTCCTGCCCTTTTATCCATCTCTTTCAGGTGAACAGACGGATTCAGGAGACTTCCCTGGAGTGAGGCTAGCATAGATTGTTCTTCCCAGGTGAGGGACTCAACTTCCTGTCTGGTACTTACTAAGGCTCCATTTTTCCTGGACTAAAAGAAGTCCTCCCCCACTTTAACACACAACCTCTCTTATTTTCAAACTGAGAAAGTCCCTTCTTTGAGAGCATCAAAGACAATAATTAGCAAATATATTTGCCCTATAGACTGACATGGGACTCCCAGAATTCTCCTCCCCACTGCAATGGACTCTAGATGCATGTGCATAACCCACTACCCATGAATTTTACATGGTCTCTGATATCAGACAGGTTTGTCAGAGGGGATTCACAGCCCAGAAAACATCCTCTTCCCTCTAGCTCCCTTGCCTTCCAGCAAGAGTCCACTCGTCCCCCACTGCAGGTAATGGACGTGCTAGTGGCCGAAGACCCTGCGACAAAGGGCAGCATTAACCACACTTAAGATGTCAAAGTAACTTGAATTCATTTCGGTGACATGGCGTTTTATTGCAAGAGTAGTCTAGACCCTGGCCTCGGCGCGATGCTGCTCCGCTGGGGCACAGCACATTCTGAATCTGTAAATGAGCCAAAACCATGGGGAGGAAATGGCAACTTTTGCTGATCCCTGCAGCTAAACAGATGTTAAACAGATTCCTGTGAGAAAAGTCAGATATTTGCAGAGACCGCTCTCTTCCCCTCTCCTCACCGGTTGCTCCCCAGATCTCGGGAGTATTGCCGGTTAGTAGTACACAATGTCAGCTTGGAGTGCCAGTGTTTTCACCTTATTGCCTGGACTACACTGGCACGTTTCACAGTAATATGCAAAATCAAGGCCCTATGCAACTGGGCCCCATTTACCCGTACGTGAGCTCTACCACCCCACGGCACAATGTTCCATTCTAACAGTACCCTGCAGTTGGCGCATGAGGTCTGCACTAATATTGGCCCTGATCCTGCAAAAATTTATGCCGGTGCTTAACTTTATGCACTGAAGATCCCCCCCCCGTTATGATCGTTTCCCCATAGGGGACACTCTAGTATGGTTCTGTCTAGGATTGCTCTACTTCAGGAAGGGCTTGATGAGCCAGAGCCAGACATTTGGCGGAAGGAACGAAGCCTGAATGTTGCCCTGTCTTGGCTCTCTCTCTTTATTCTCACACACACACGCCACTGACTTTACCACATGAAGTCTGGGTATCCCGTTCACAGCATGAGTTCTGTCCTAACACAGTGAAGCTCTATGCCTTCCAAGCAAGTGGGGCTCCCGGATCCCGAGCAGAACCACCCTAAAGTGAGGTCTGCATGGACCTTCCAACCTCTGATCAAGAAGTCTCATAGCAGGGCCTCCTCCTAAGCCTCATGCTCAGGGGTAACTGTGCTTTTAAGGGCCAACATTTCGTTTCCTTCCCCCAAAACCCACAACTGTCCGCTGAACTGCACAGCACGTTAACAGAAATAAAAAGGACAAGAGACGCAAAGAGGGAGGGGGAAAGACTAGCCCATCTTGATGCCTTTGAGTCACTCAGACGAAGTTCATTTCTCCTTGTCTATACAAGGCTGGACTTTCTGCATTTTCATGGTAAATTTGTTTACCGAGCCGTTGTTGAAATTCTGGAAGCAGAGAAAATGCATTTGCTCCATAACCTTTCCGGATCTGACAAGTCCTATAAAATCTATTAAAGCCTTTAATGAAATCCCCGCTCAGAGCTAGCTCCCGTGAATGAATGAGGAATCGGAATTTAAATTAAAATGTTGTTTTTGTAATGTGTGCGCTTTTGCCTGGGCAGGAATTAAAGGCACAGCCCCTGGGTTTAGGTGGGGGTAGGGTGACCAGATGTCCCGATTTTATAGGGACAGTCCTGATTTTTGGGTCTTTTTCTTATATAGGCTCCTATTACCCCCCACCCCCTGTCCCGATTTTTCACACTTGCTATCTGGTCACCCTAGGTGGGGGGAGGGGGGGTGCTTGCCACAGAGTGTCTGTCACAGCCCAGAGTGGGGAGATCTGAGTTTCTTTTCCCTGGCTGCCCCCAGTTAGAATATGGCTGGGTTTCACGGCCTACTGGTAGTAATTGGCTGGGTTTCCCGGTCTACTGGTAGTGTTGAGCCACAAGCACGAAATCCTGTAGGTCAAATCCTTTCAATTAGGAAAATAAAAATCTGTTAATTGCCCGCACGGACCATGAAATTGGATGCAGAGCTCTTGTTAGCAAATGGAGGACGCATTGTGTCCAATTTCCCATTTCTTCACACTGCAAACGCATCAGGTTTACGAGGTGTCATTTGCACTGGGCTCCCAGAGGTAGCCGGCTGTGTTAGGCAGGAAATAAACTGCCCTCTCTGCAGTAGCCTGTGCACCCTGCGGCCTCAGGGAAGCATCCTGAATGCTTCTCAAGGCTTCCCCTGGGACAGAGGGCCACGGCACTACAGCCAGCACAGGGCAGTGGTTTCCAATGTGACTGGACCCAGAGTTATTAGCACTATAGAAGCACAGTGAAGTAAATCCAGCATAAAGAGCCTGATTCAAATCCCATCAGAGTCCACAGCAGCCTTTGCCTTGGTTTCCAATGGACTTGGATTAGGCTCAAAGATAACAAAGAAAACAACTTCCATTGTCCCTCACAGCATGAAAGAAACTACCACACAGCACACGCTAAAGCAGAAAAACAAGCCACACACATTTGAACATCATCACCCTTGTTGATGCTCCAGGGGTAATTCGGCCTAGACTGAAGGAGAGCGTTTTCCAAAATCGCAGGCAGATAAAAGAAAAGTCGCTCGTTGCGCCCAGCATCTGTCACACTGGGGCACAGGGCAAGAGAGGTGATGCTTTAAGTTAAGATCTCTATAGAATAGGCACTAACCCTTCATCTCTATAAGAGTTTCAGGTCCTGCTCACATTGCAGTCAATAGGAGATGTGCAGCTAAGCCCCTGCTCATGGCTTCCTACCTTTATTAAGGCTGTTATTTAGAGCTGGAGAAATTCAGCTGATTATTAAATGTTAGCGCTGGTAGGAAATGTGTTGTCATTTGTTTTTTAACATAATTGCCCCTTTGACTCAATAGAAAACCCTTCTTTTTCATCAACATTGTCCGTGTTTTTATTGAAAATTGGGGCGGGGGGGAATCAGTTTGGGCTTTTTTAATATGAAAACATGAAAAATTAATTTCATAGAAAATAAAGTGTATTTTCCTGTTAGCTCTATTACAAATATAAACACTCACGTTCAATAAATTTAATTTCCACCTTAGTCTGTGTTCAGATGAGTGCATCTTTTCAAAGCACTTCACACCTATTAAACAGTGTTCATAATCTTCCCATTTTAGAGAGCAGGAAACAGAGACAGGGAGGTTAAGTGACTCACCCAAGGCTATGAAGAACTCACTGTCAAAGCTGAGATTATACAGAACTGTCTGCATGCAGACATGAGGGGTGTTTTAGGAATACAAATATTTTATTATTGGAATTAAAGTGTTGCTACCTGCTACACCTGTAATCTGCTCACTGGATTATGCCTATCTCTAACATACAGTAGCTAACCTATTAAAGTGACCCTGATTTGTTAATTATTGGTTTCAGAGTAGCAGCCATGTTAGTCTGTGTCAGCAAAAAGAACAGGAGTACTTGTGACACCTTAGAGACTATGCATCTGATTCCATGCATCTGATGAAGTGAGCTGTAGCTCACAAAAGCTTATGCTGAAATAAATGTGTTAGTCTCTAAGGTGCCACAAGTAATCCTGTTCTTTTTGTTAATTATTGTTATTATCAATCTGTATTCTCTCTTTGTATTATGTTAGCATCTAAAAGCTCTGACTGAAATTGAGTCCCCACTGTGGAAGGCACTGTATAAACACGTAGAAAGAGATAGTTCCTTCCCTGACGACCTTACAATCTAAACAGATTGAATTGGTTCTAAAATTTGACCCCACCGAAAAATTTATTTTTGAGTCCACATTGGAAATGTGGGCTCATAAATTCTGTCTGCAGCATTTGCATGTGCACCTGTTGCACCACCAAATTGTGTTTCTGAGTGCAATTTGGATGATTACTGCACATGAAAACGCATGCTCATGGCCCTGGAGCTGCAAAGCACTTTCACCACATACGTAACTTCGAGCACATGAGTCATCCCACTGACTTCAATAGGATGACTCCTGCTTGAAGGCCTGCACATGCTTGAGGGACTTGTTGGCTTTAGACCTATGTAGGAAAAAAACTTGATTTGCATACGCAAATGCAGGGTTTATGGGTACGGTGAGTGTGCGAACACCTGAATGTGTGATCTTTTCTGTTTAAAAAAACAAAAGGCCCCGAGATGAAACACAAATCTTGAAAGGAAAAAAACCCCAACCCAATCTTTGATTGCTTTCTCCTAAACTGGGCAGTCCCTCATCTCTGCACATGTGTGGTTGCAAGCAGAAATGTAATGCCTCACACCCTCCCGTTCATCTCCCCTGCTGGCTCCATTCTGATCTGTATTCTTATCCTCCTCTTTGAAGGAATCTTGCCTATTTCTGCCCCCTGTTGGCTCAGGAGGAAAAAGGAGGAAGGAAAATCAGTGGCAGGGCATTATATGATAACTGTATTGTTTTCCACCCATTTGAAAGCTGGGGTTTCAGCGCTGGTCCATCCTAATTGGGGATACCATCTGAATAAGAGGGTTAGGGTTACAAATGCAGCTTCGGTATCTGCATTTCCACAAACGGAACTTGCAATTTATACAAACAGACATTTGCACGTGCAAAAGGCAGGTGGCCCCATTTTGCACGCTCAGCAGTGGGGTTTTGAGCACAAGTTTCTTGAGAATCCTTGATGACATGAACTCCCCGGTAGATCATTCTTCACTTAGATCATCAGCTCTTTGTTCTGTGTTTGTACAGCACATAGCAAAGCAAGGTCCTGGTCCAGGACTAGGACTTTTAGGTGCTACGGGAATACAGATAATAATAAAAGAAGAAGAAAAAAGGAGCCTCCTACTTATGAGCACAAGTTGCACCTACATTTTTGTGCCTACAGTTCAGCCGCATGCACAAATCTGAGCAATAGTATCTCCTCCTGATTTGTGTGTGTGTTTCCCAACAAAAAATATTCAAAGGGCATGAGGTCTGCATTTGGTTTTCTACAGGGCTCTCCGCTCTCCAACACGTCTTGCTGTTTTCTACCAAACTACCCAGCTCCTGTTATCTCCTCCCAGGGAGCTCACGATTGTCTGGAACAAGGAAAACATCGATTACCTTTTCCCTCTGAGGTATCGAGGCGGCCAGAGCCCCAGCTAACTACAATCTCTGCCTTGCTTGCATGTCAGGAGCTACGTTGCTGTGTCCGGGGGCCTGTCTTCACGTACAGCGCCAGAGCAGTGCAGCGTTAGTGGAGACACTACTGCACCGTTGGGAGAGCGTCTCCTGTCAGCGAAGTTGTTCCATCTCCCGGAGAAGCAGCAGCTGGGCCCTTCTGTTGTGGCCTAAGAGGGTGAGAGGCTGTGAAAGGCACCTGTGTCAGTCCTGCTCTGCCTCGTGTGTGGGGTTTCCGCAGGAGGTGACTTCTTTTACAGATTTTAACCTTTTCCCTTCGGGGGTTATTTTTACCCAGAGGCCACCCTTGGTGCCTGCACTGCTGCTTTGATTCCCAGCGGACGTGTGTATCTAAGGCTCTCTCTGTCCTTAGCCATCTCTATTGCCCATGGTAGCATTTAAACTGCGAGACCCTCGGCCATCGCTCTTGTAGCTGTGACACAGTGAAGGAGTTTTGGTCCACAGAGAGGTTTTCGGGTTGCCTGGTGTCTCAGGATCCTGAGCTTGAGTTGGAGGGTGATTTAGCGACTTGTCTCTTTCCTTTTATCCACTCTCTTCCGTTCCCCCTGGGGTTTTCATGCTGAACACTTGGGCTTATATTGCAAATCAAAGCTGCTGCCGTTTGATAGCTGTAGCTTTGCTTCCAGGACAAGAGAGTGATTTAGGAATCCTGTGCCATCCTTTTAAGGAAAAAGTCAGCCACATTCTCCCTTTCTCTCCCTGCCTGTGTCTGTCTCGCTTTCTCTGACACACACACAAATTCTTACTCTCTCATCCTTTGAAATCCTCACATGAATAGTACTACATAAGCGCCAGTCATAAGCACCCAGATGTCTCCAGCTAGGAGGCAGTGGGATCAAGTGCATTGGTTCTCAGCCAGGGGTCCGGACCCCCTGGGGGGGCATAAGCAGGTTTCAGGGGGTCTGCCAGCATAAACTGGGCTTCAGCCCCAGGAGGGGCTCGGAGAGGGATCGCCACCTCCACCCTCTGACTCACCTCAGCGGGCCACCCGGCCTGTTTGGTTTGGGGTGGGGGGAGCAACCAAAAATTGCAGCATCACTGCAGAAGAGAGGTTTCCCCCTGCCAACAAAGGGGGCTGCCTCACAGCCATTGACTCCATGAGCAAGCAGCAGCTAGCCAAAGAGACACACCACTGCTCTGCCCTGCTACATCAGCACTTCACGGAGCAGGGCCAAATGGAAGGCAGAAATCTGGTGGGGCACGTGACCCCGCATGCTTCCTCTCCCCCGTGTGTCACCTCTGCTTGGGGGTCCGCAGATTGGTCCGCAGTTTAGAGATCACTGGGTTAAAAAAAGGCGGAGAACCACTGATCTTCTGGCATAGGGCGGATGTCTGGCTACCTGCAGTCTATTCCCCACCGTGGCACTGAACGGCTGTGTGACCTTGGTCAAGACAGTTCACCTCTGCGCCTCTCCTTCCCCTTCCTCTTCTTAGTCTGTCTCCAACTACTTCAACTGCAAAGACTTGTCCACACAAATGTTTAGTTTGCAGCGAGCTGGGGTGGGAATTTATCCCGCAGGAGCCTGCCGCGGACGGTCTGTGTGGACCTTGCTGGTGAGCACTAACCGTTCATGACTCAGCTGGTTCGACATGGGACGCAGTGCACCGACCCTTCGCCCGTCGGCTCTGGTGCTGTGTTATGCCTCAGCAGAATGCGGTGCCCTTGAGTGTGGATTGGGTTGGAGCAAGGGCAGAAGGAGCCCCTTCCCCATCCTGTGGCCCTTAGCACCAGCCTACGGAGCTGGCTGGGCCAGAGGGGAATATCCAAGGACACCTCCCTTCCCAACTTTGCCCCAAGAGAAATTCTGATCAAGTCACCCAAGGTTCCTTGCAGGGTCCCTGCTGCAAGGCAGCCCTCTCCCGCTTGCCTCCCACAATGAAGGTCTGTGCTTTAAAAGCACAATCCAGCTCTCTATTAAATGTCTGGGAGCTTCCCATCCCCGAGAGTAAAACCCCAGCCCTGGCCCAGGGCACGTGAAGTGCTGATTTGCTCATGAGTGCTCTGTGTCAAATTGCCCCGAGTTTCTGGCGCTGCTCGGGGAAGGAAATCTGAATGGGCAGCTAACTTCCCCTCATCTGTTGCTTCGCCTTCGTGAATACTAAGCGCCACCCCAGTCGGAGGCGCTGAGAGGGAAGAATGGCTGAATGCAGACAGTCTCTGAACAAGCCCAGGGATGCAGCTGGATGCTTGACACATTTGGTCTCAGTTGACTTGGGCCGGAGGAAGGAGGGAGGAAAACCTGCACTGAGCAACAGCTGCTTAGTCAGGGAAGACACCCCCCACCCCCACCCCTCCCAGCGGAGCATAGTTAGTGGCAGTTGCAGAGGGAGCCAGACAAGAATGTTTCAACTTCCTGAACAGAAGGAAGGTGCAGAGCCATGAGTCTGAAAGGAGAGGGTGGGGGGAAAAAACCCATCTGGGGACGAAAGAAAAGGCTAAAAAAATAAGCCATTTAGGGCCCGACCGGTTGGTGTGCATGGATGCAGCTTTGTGGAGATCAGGAGAGATGCACTGATTCCCACAGCCTGAGGATTGCACCTTTATCTCTGTAATACTCACAAATCCCCTACCGTGGCAGAAGGACATCCACAGGCAGGAACTAAGTAGCAGTGCAGGTGACGGTTCAGAAGAGATGCCGAAAACACACTCAGCTGTGCATTATTTAGTAGACGTTTCAGGGGCTCGAGAGCGGACGTTACATTTTTGGAACGGAGTGATACAAGAATATTTGCAGAGTGCTAACAACTGTGTCAGAAACACATGGCATCATCTACTCATTTCATTGCTTGTAAACTTCCCTATTGTTATTTATTAGTGTTGTTATATTGAGAGGAAGGATTGCCCAGTGGTTAGAATGCTCACCTGAGACTCAGGAGAACTGAGGTCGAGTCCCTGTTCTGCCACAGACTTCCTATGAGATCTTGGGCAAGTCACTTAATCTCTTTATGCCTAAAGTCCCCATCTGTAAAACAGGGATCAGAGCATTTCCCTACCTCTCAGGGGAGAAGGCACTCAGGGGCTATGTAAATGGGAGCCATAAAAGTACCTTAGCTAAAGTCCAGTGGTACCTAGGAAACCTGATCAGTGGTACCTAGGAAACCTGATCAGTGGCCCAGTTGTGCGAATTGCTGTTCAGGCAAGCAACAAAGAAGACAGCGCCTGTCCCAGGTTGTTTTTCCCAAGCAGTTGTTTGTGTTCAGAAGGCCTGTGTATAGTTTGCAAGGTGAAAACCTCGGCAGTTCAGTGGAACTCACCAATGGCGGAATGGATTTTTCTCAGACTTTCCAGGAAAACTCCCTGTTGGGCTGAGACCAGACATGGAAAGTGTCCTTACCGAAGGAGAGTGTCTTCGAAAGCGAGGGGGAAACCTTGGCGGTTATAAAAGCTGTCTTACAACCTTAATGTCTGTTGCCACGGTGCAGAATTAATCTGCAGTAGCGTGATTTGGTGCAAAGGGCCAAACTCTCTTTTTAGACACTTAGCTCCATATTTCCGACAAGCCTCCTGAATTCCACCATAAGTGCCACTTTCTACAAACCCCCACATGCAGAAATATTCAAAGTTTGCACAGATGCTCTTCGGAGGGAGGGGAGGGTCAACAACTGGACATGCCAACAAATATTGGGCTGTGCTCACTCCTACTCCCATTAAATTCAGTAGTAGAACTCCCATGCATGCCGGCTAGGGCCCTTTGTGAACACAGCTAGGAAGCCCATGGGAAATGTGCCCCTTACCTGCCTTCTGATCAGAATTGAGCAAGATTTGGCCATACAAATACTACTAAAGTTAATGGGAGATTAACGCCACTCTGACAATGGCTGGGTTAAATGGCAGTTGTACAGTAACGACTGCAACTCAACTGAGACGAGTTTATGTCAAGCAACTACGGCAGCCGTGTCCTTAGAGGGCAGCTCCGTGGCTCTAGACTTTTCCTGCAGAAGACTTGGCCTTTGAGTCCTGACTCCACCAATACCGAGTGATGATGCTGGTGGGTGGTCTCGTCTCCTGCCAGCCATTCGTTCACAGCACAAAGGCCCACCGTGCAATTCAACAGCTTCTAATGGGGTTGGCGGTCTCCAATCAAGAGAGGCCGGTGGCTGGGAAAGCAGGGGATGGAGCGGGTCAGGACTAAGGTGCACTGGGAGGGCTTGGGGGAAGTTTCCTCGAGACTTGGTCACTGAAGGTCTCGCTCTAATCAAGGTTGTTAGCCTCTCCGCTCACCCACAAAGGATGATTTCCTTGCCACGGCACATCTCTGACTCTCTCCTATGTTTTCTTCCTCTCTGTTCCATTCGAAATATGCCCGTCTGGTTAAAATGTTAATGAAATTAAACCGTGGTCTGCATTAAGCCGCTGCGCACATTCGCAATCCGGGTTAAGGACCTGCTGCAGATGGTGAGGGCTCTCCGAGGAGCTGGTAACGGTTCTGCTCTGCAAGTGTTGGAGGCAGCATTGCAGCCATTAGGTTTTCACTGGGGAGGTGGGGGGGGGGAGGGGGCCTTGAACGGGGCTACTGAAAAAGTTATTCATTGCCTTTCACATCTCGCCGTGTGCAACAAGATGATCGGCCTCCTTCCGTAAGCCAAGGCAAGGCAGAAGTTTTGCAGCCCCCTGTCCTGCTCTCTGGGCCATATGGTGTGACGCTAATCTGCTGAGCTACTGTTCAAGCAGGGTTACTCCTTTAATTAGATCAGCTTAGAGAGAACCAGGCCTGTTCTTCAACCAGAGCCCTCTGCATGTTAATGCCAGACTCAGGCAGCTTAATAGCACTCCCGTCCCCGGGAGGGGACAGTATCAATGTACCGGCCCTAGTGCTAGAGAGCGTCGGAGAGGGTAATGAGAAGTGATTTTAATGAGACAGAGGGACGGCTCCAAATTTCCTTTTCAAATAGATACCAGGGTCTTTCTTTGGGCTTCGAGGCAGAGTATTTAACTTGGCTAAGTTAGAAAAGGGGACCGTAAAAGGGATGGTTTGGGTTTGCTTTCCCAGACACTTGAACTTCACATTATGGGGGATGTTTCCTGGCTGCCGTAGCAGCTAGGTCCTCTTGGAGAGATTTCATTCCAAAACCCTTTGCAGGCCGTTAGCAACCTCTCCTCCACCCGGTGCAGAGCCACACTTGAGAGGTTTCCTGGGTTATCTCCCATTGTAGGTGGGATCCCGGCTCTGTGTGCACAGAAGAAATGGCTGCAGGCCTCAGATGTACTTATTCTCTTCACTTACATTCAAAAGACTTCTTTAAATTACCATTTTTTCTGCAGCAGGCGGGCTGGCTTATAGGGTATGTGGCTTACGCAAGGGTGTGATATTCTCTTACAAAGTCTGTAGGTCTATTTCAAAGACGACAGGGAACCTCTCAGAAACTGAGGGACTCTTTGAAGAAGAGAGCAAGTGTACGTTCTATACTACATCAACACCCGCAATGCAGGAATCTATGACTGAATCAAAATACCACCTGGACGTGAAATGGTACAAGTATCCCACGATCCCTACTTCCGCAGCGTGGCCAGCCTCACACATTCAGAAATCAGGGGTCAGGCCGCAGATCATCATGAGCTTGGCTTTGAAATCATGCACTTCTTCCAGTAGCAAATACTGGGTTCTTTTCCTTTGCTTTCGGCCTTCTCACAAAATCACTTGGCTCCTGGAGCACAGGGTTTGAAGAATACGCTAAATATCCCAAGACTCATGATCAAATCATAGAGTTGGCAACATTGCTTGGGCTCCCTAATAACCAACCCCCTGGGAGTGAGTACCCCAGCCTGGGAGAGGCCACTGAGTTGTTAGATTTCATTCCTGGATGGACTGGCTCTGTAGCTAAGGGCTTGTCTACACTACCCGCCCGATTCGGCGGGTAGCGATCGATCTTCTGGGGATCGATTTATCGCGTCTCATGTAGATGCGATAAATCGATCCCAGAGCCGCTCCCCGTCAACTCCGGAACTCCAGCTCGGCGCGAGGAGTAAGCGGAGTCGACGGGGGAGCGATCCTGCGCCGCGTGGACCCGAAGTAAGTAAACTTAGTTCAATCTAAGATACGTCGACTTCAGCAACGCTATTCTCGTAGCTAAAGTTGCATATCTTAGATCGATACCCCCACCCCCAGTGTATACCTGACCTAAGCAGTGGTGGGAATGGTGGGAAAATGCATGGCAGAGCCCGCGGGGTTGTAGCCTACGTTGAGAGCTGCTTGCATTGAGCTGCACAAGGAGACATTTGCAGTGCACAGCAAGAGGTTTTACTGGGATCACAATACCCAGGGACTATGGTGTATATTCCTGCATGCCATCTACTGGCACTTTATCTCTTTACTATTTACAGATGCAGTATACAGGCACATCTCTTTTATGGCGTGCTCTTGTAACAGGTTGGTTGACCAACCTACACGTGCGTTTAAATATATCCAGGTTCAAACGTACCACCAATCACTGAACCTCTTTGCCCAGTCTCTCCAGATAAAGAGCCACTCACTCAGCAACATGAGTACAGCTCCTGACACATCACCTCGCAATTTATTTTTCTGAGTCTGCCTGAAATTAACTGGTATACCTTAAACATTGCCCAGCTGGAAAAGAGGAGCATAGCAGGAAAAGCAACTGTCAGGAGAAAGTAAGAAGGAGTAGGGTAAAGCAAGAGGTGATGTGCTATTGAAAAATGGCAAAATGTTACAACCAATAGACATCGCAAGACTAAAGTGTTATCCACTGGTTGGATCTGCTGGTTGCAGCTAGGGGCATGTTTTTGTTTCCTGATTGTACAGTTGGTTCTATGCCAGCTCCAGCATAGTTTAATGCAGTCTTAGGACTCTAGATTTGGCCTGGTATATACAACTCAACGCATTAAACCAGTGAGTATCTGCCTGCTGGAAAAATATCCAGCAACTTTTTTCAACTACTCAATATTGGAGGCCTTCTTAGGACTTTGAGGGGGACCAAAAGCTGCCCCAAATGTGATAAAATATTCCCAGATCGCTCCTGAAATCCTGATCTGCTAACGAAAGATCCAGTCACTTTAACCTTGTCCTCAGATACAACTGGAAATCTTCAAAGGAAGTCATGGGACGCTGCGTGTTCATATGAAAGATGAATGCTGACCTCACTAAATAATTGCTTATTTCTCTACTAGGAGATGCTAGGAAGTAGGGGCAACATGCAGTCATTATCAGACTTCCCAGTACCAGCGCTGTATGCCAAGCAGCCACTCCAAAAAGTTCCACAGCTGTATGTAAATACCACTGATCAATACAATCTGACTGATAACTCTGCTGCACCAGCTGAACCCTTGCTTAAGAATGTGATATATTGGTCCTAATGCCTTCAGGGCTACACGACTTATGTTACCGGGCAGTCCCATGACGATGCCTCGTGACCTCATTGACCCGCACAATAGATTACCCGGCTGAATTGTGACCTCTGTAATTCCAGCGTGGAAAAAGGAAGGGTCACCCCCACAACTGTGCACAGTCAGAGAAGGTGCTGCAGAAATAACGATCTTACCGGCACCAGTTGACGCACATGAGCTCATTTTCATTTGTGTAAGGGGCATTTATTGCAGTCACATTTAAATTAGGAGCATATTTAATGTCCTCATTACCACTCCTCCTGGAGCCTGAATTTCCTTGGGTTTCTGTGAAGTGGAACGTGAAATCAGAATCTTGCCCATGATCTTCTTTTTGTTACTTATTTGACACGACATGTTTTATTCAAAGATCTCAAAGCACTTTACAAAAATGAAGTAATTAGACCTCACAATTCTGCTGCAAAACAGGTATTATCCCCATTTTGCAGACAGGTAGACTGAGGCACAGAGCAGCTACCGAACATGCTCACTAGCATCCAGTGAACTGTTACGTTGCAGTCCACATAGTCACGCCGTGAAGCAGAATCAGCCCCGGAAACCAGGAGTCCTGCTGGCTGGTCCCTGATCAAAAAACTAGACCCACATTCCTCAGATAGTCTATCTACAGATTATTATTTATTATCGGTATTATCAGTCGTGGACCCATTGTGCTAAGTGCTGTACAAATATAGAACAAAAATAGAGTCCCTGCCTGAAAGAGCTTACAGTCTAAGTAAAGATTCTAGATAGATATTAGTAGATCCAGAAAATTTCATGTCCTTCAGCTCTCAGAAGCACATAGCTTTGTTTTCCAGCTCTCTCCCCCTGACAGCACAGTAAGTGACAACTTTGTTCTGTGGAGGGCAGTCAAAATGCATCAGCCGATATGTGCGTTGTCTACGAATCATATAATTCACAAGGTTTTTGACAGATCATGGTTTGAATATGATTTTTGTGTGAAGGTTATTACTAGAACTGATCACAAAACAATTAAAAATAGTGATTTCTTTAATGAACTTTTGGGGTTTTTAATTTTTAAAGTACTGATGAAAAGTTTCAAAAATAAAAAACATCTACAAGAGCTATGGTTTGGTCAAAAAAAATTAAAAAGAAATGGGCTATATTTTTGTCAACATATTTCTGGGTTTTTTTCTATGTAAAATTCAAATTTTTGACCAAAAAAATCACAGAAACATTTGAAAGTTGAAAAATGTCGACCACTTCTGGCGATGACCAAATATATAGCAAGCAAATGTCATTGATTGATAACAGCATCGAAAAAGAAACCAGTGGAGTTATTTAAAACAAATATTCCAATACAAATTGGATGGACAGTCAACAGACTAAAAACGGGGGTAAGGGGGCGCAAGTTTCTGTGATATAATAATATATGTGCCAACTTACCTGGCTAATCGATCTTTTAGTGCAGTGGTTCTCAGGCACCAGTTCTGATTTCAGCTCACTGGCCATTAGTGTTTTAGGAAGAGCAGTGATTGAGGAATTCATTTAAATGTTGCTTACTTACAACTAGATTTAAGCTAATGAGCAAATCTCTTCAGAGCATTGAGTCAGACAATGGCACACGTTTAAATCAACAGCTGCTCAATGAATACATTTGTTTTCTACGGCTGCCCTTTTAATTTACTATTGGTAGCGGTGCCCCTGTGGAAAAGATCTAGACCCTAATTCGGCATCACTTTCTAAAACTGGCACCCTTATATCTATAGATAGGAGAAGCATTCGGCAGGATGCAATGTGCTCCCTGCAAAAAGAGGTGTTTTCACATCGAAACAGCTAACTCCTGTTAGCAATTTCTAAACATTTTTCAAAGCATTTTTTTTTCTAAAACATTTTTGAGTCGAAAAGTTCATTGAAACGAACCCTTTCTGATCAAATGGTTTGATTTAGACGAACCAACATTTTCTCATGGAAAAATGCTTACTTGAAAAATTCCCCATCAGTTCTGAGCCCACCCTGGAGAGAAGTTTAGTGTAACCAGTGAAGAGGGCAGTGGGGAAAACTGTCTCTGAAATCTTCCATTGTTGTTTGTGGTGGTGTTGTAGCCCTGTTGGTCTCAGGATATGAGAGAGACAAAGTGGATGAGGTAATACCTTTTAGTGGACCAAGTTCGTTGGTGAAAGAGACACGCTTTTGAGCTCCCCAGACCCGAAAAAAAGCTCCGTGGAGCTCGAACTTCACCAATAGATGTTGGTCCAATAAAAGATATTACCTCAACCCACCCAGTAGCGTAGCCAGGGGGAGAGCAGGGGGAGCGGCCGCTCCCCCTTGAGCTGAAGCGGCGCTGCTAAAAAAAGGCGCCGCTTCTTTTTAAGCGCCGCTTCTTACACTCACCCGGCGGTGCTCCGGGGCAGGGCCCCGCAACGTCACCCGGCGGCGCTCCGGGGCGGGGCCCCGCAACGTCACCCGGCGGCGCTCCGGGGCGGGGCCCCGCAACGTCACCCGGCGGCGCTCCGGGGCGGGGCCCCGCAACGTCACCCGGTGTCGGGGGCGGGGCCCCGCAACGTCACCCGGCGTCGGGGGCGGGGCCCCGCAACGTCACCCGGCGGCGCTCCGGGGCAGGGCCCCGCAACGTCACCCGGCGGCGGGGGCGGGGCCCCGCAACGTCACCCGGCGGCGCTCCGGGGCAGGGCCCCGCAACGTCACCCGGCGTCGGGGGCGGGACCCAGCGTCGGCCCCCACCGGCGCCACCGGAAGCTGGCGTCTGTGCAGGGGGAGGCGCCTTTTTATAGGGCCGCTCCCCCTGCGCTCCGGACCTGGCTGCGCTGCTGAACCCACCTTGTCTCTCTGAAATCTTTGTTCTTCAGGCGATTGAATATCCTCAATAAAAGCCCATCAGGGACTCCAAAGCCCATCTCCTGGAGTCATGAACATCCTATGCATGCTGGGCCAGACTCCCCTCCTCCCCCACATTGCACCTTGCAACTTCAATCAAAGGCGGTTAAATCATTCCACCTACTCTGCATCCTGCTTTCCATCTTGCTAACTTCCAGAGGGCCTCTCCTTAGGACCTCCCTCCTCAGATGATTTCTAAGCAAATATTAAGAAAAGGAGATGGGGATGGGGCATGAGGAAGGAGGTAAAGCTCCACATTGAAAATTATCCTCATTTGTCAAAAGTCACTGGGTTGCAAAGCCAGCACTGTGGGTTGCTGTTTCCATCTCTGATTATGCAGTAAGGAAAGCATCAAAAACCGTCACAGCTTCCCTCCTCAACTGGAAATTTGTCCTTCAGCCGGTGGTTTCATGCTAAGGAGAAAATGGTCACTTGGAAGACAGAAAAAATGTTGTGAATATAATTTTTAAAGTCACAGCCTTTTATTTGCCTTCCCCTCTGAGGAGGAAAGGCGTTCTGTAAAATCAGTGTTTCCTAGTCACGAAAGGACGTTATCTTTTTGTTTTGTTGGTTCTTACATAAAGAAGCAGAGAGAGGCAGTTCCATGAATGAGGAGTTCCCATTTATGAGGATGCCAAAATCTAGAGAGATACTTTTCCAAAGACAATAAACTTCCAGTACAGATGTCATTCAGGGTAATGTCTGGATTGACTGCCTCATGTCCAAATGGGTAGATCACAAGATTACTGTTTTCCGACTAAGTAAGATAATCAAGGCAGATATTTTTCCTATGCTCAAGATAAAAACAGGAACCAATAGCACTGGTATATTTCCCTAACCACTAATGTGCCAGTCTGCAGTGCCCCTTCTAGTCTAGTGTTGGGCACACACAACTCTACCATTGCTGCCAGTCCTGAACGGTAGCACCCCTGTTATTCTAGTCTTGCATCCTGGCTATCTCTGCCAGAGAATCTGAACCGTGGCCTGCCACACCAGCTGCTACTCCTGACTTGAGCTTGTCCAGAGCAGTGACTGGCCCTTACTGCTAGTCATCTTGGTAGTTATTAGTCACATGGATGACTCCCGGCTCACTTAGAACAATGAATGAGTGGAGAATTTCCACCTGCCATATTACCCAGGTAAACACCAAATTGAATTTTGTGTGTCCAGGGCCGGCGCGCCCACTAGGCGACCCTAGGCAGTCGCCTAGGGCGCCAGGAGCCGGGGGGGCGGCTGGCCGTGGCTGCCTCCCACCCTCCCGGCTCCGCGGCTGAGCCGGGAGCACACCGTGGCGGGAGGAGGCTGCCGCGAGCGGGGGGCTGAGCTGCCGGCCCGGGGCGGGGGGAGCTGCCGCGGGGGGGGTCTGGCTGCCGCAGGGGGGAGGGGCGGTGTTAACTGGGGGGCGCGGGGGCAGGGCTGGTGCACTGGCCCTGTGTGTGTCTCCCTGCAATGCACTTGTGACAGCCACCATCTAGGAACCACCAGCTCAGGGACCTCGAGCACTAAAAGCATGAGCTGGGATAGCTTGAGCTAAAGGCTTCTTAATTGGGTCTGTAACAGACTCCTATCCTCTGTGGATCATCACAGAGAAGGTTCTATAAACACACTCACCGGTGGGTTACACATACACGAGAGCTGGGTGAATACCACATTTTTTTGGTTCGCTGGTGGCGCCAAAAAACGGGGGACACCCCAAAACAATTTTTGTTTTCAAAATTTTCAGCGACTCGAAGCGTTTTTTGAAAAAATGAATCTCAGGTCGAATAAAACGTTTTGCCCGATGCAAATTGAAACGTTTTGGTTTGATGTCAAGCATTTAAAAAGTTTTGAATTTTGAGTAAAACAAGAGGAAAATTGGAAAAGAAAAGCCATTTTGAACCAGAAAATCAAAATATTTCATTTACAAAATGTTGAAATGGCACGGTTTGATTTTTTCTGATTTTTTTTCACCGAAACAAATGGGCAAGGTCAGCACAAATTCACAAAATATGTCGGAGCTGCCGAATCTGCATTTTTCATTTTAAAAAAAAGTGTTGGCCAAAATTTTTTGCCCCGTTTGAGTGCTCACACTTGATTTTTCTCACCGTGAGCTCAGCCAATACTACGCACCATAAAAAAGTAACATCAGCAAAAGCCAGGGTTGTCAACTCTTATGTTCGTATCCTAAGTCACGTGATATACGTTATTTTCCTTATCACCTCAGCTCCTGGTGTCAAGTGATTTTGAGAGCATCTCCACTTTCATTTTTAAAAAAGGAAGTTTCTCGCCCTCGTGGTTGAAAAGAAAAGCTCTAAAATGTCACCCAAATGTACCCCAAAGGCTCAGAAACTGGCAGGCGAATCAAAAGATCCCAAAATGATTTTTTTAAAAGCTCTTGGTTGCTGAGCCAATCTTGTGATTTTTGAGCACGTGGAGCTGGCAAAATTGATGCCACGCAAGCCCTTTGAAGGCAGAAGTGAGAGCCTGACTGACAGGGCGTCAGACCAGATAAAGTAACCACCGCCCAGCTGTGAGAATGGGCATGTTACACCTGTGCTTGAAAACTTTTTTTTTTTTACTCAAATCTGTTTGTAGTTTCTTTTTTCCCCCCTCTCTCCGTTGTGCCACCCCACAAGGCCTTCTGTGTAAGAAAGCCTCTCTGTTTTTAATCAACCTAATTAGTCGATCTTTAATGCAATTAGAGAGAAAATTTACTCCCCCCGTCCCGTATCAATTAAAGGCCTACTGTTGCAGGGTAAATTTCTAATCCATTTAGAGATGACCCTTCCTCCACTCCCTCCCTTCTCCTTCTCCTCCCTGGCAGAGGGTTGCTTCCTTCTCCATTTTCTTTAGGAGTCTGTTCAAACAGCACATTGTGAAGAGTAAATAAATTACTCTCTGCCCTCTTGCCCTCTTTTCTATAGCAGCCGGCCCTGTTCCAAGCAGCTGCCTTTATTGTACATTCAGACATGGGGGGGAGGGAAGGGAGACAAAGGCCCATGCGGCAGGCTTGCACGCTCCCAGGTCAGGAGGGGTCACGCTGTGCATTCTTCCTTTCTTCGTTCCGTCTTTCCCTGCTACCGTCGTGTTGTTTCGCTTACGTTTAGGCCGCCCCGCATTTATTTATGGTTTTTACTCACCGCTGGAGTCCGTGGACCTAGTTCTTCACTGCCCCAGCGCAGGATGGTAGCGTGTTCTGCTCCTTTCGTGTCTGACTGCACCTGGCTCAGAGAATCCGGTCCCATTTCTAGTTCCTTGCCCACTGCCTGTCCCCAGTGGTCCCTCTACAGCTTGTGGCTCTAGACTTCTCTCTGTGTATCCAAATCTACGGTGCACGGAGCGGTGGCCAGTCTGCGGAATATGAGGAGTGGGATGTCAAGGCCAGGACTTACATTATTGGCTCATTTTCACCCCGAACGTCAACGTGATTTTTGCTGCGGAAAGGCCAAAGGCTGGAGAAATGGCGCAACTCCACGAAACTGGGCAAAGGCATATACTGTGTTTTTTCTTAATTCCATAAACTTTGTCAGGGTTGTCACCCCAGCTGGATATTTTACCCAGGTTTCATAGATTTTTATAGCCAAAAAGGACCATGGTGGTCATCTAGTTTGACCTCCTGCAGAACACAGGCTACAGAATTTCACCCAGGGATTCCTGCATTGAGCCCAATTACTTGTGGCTGAATTAAAGCATTTTTACATGTAGCCTCCTGAGATGTGTATAGGGCTCTAGCCTTTGCGTCCTGGAGGATATATGGTGCACTTATCTTTTCCTCCCAGCTGATCCTGTTCCCACTAAAGTCTATGGCAAAACTCAGCGGGTGCAGAATGGAACCCATAGTTCAGGGATCCAGCATGTTCCTTCCTGCTGTAACAAGATCTAGGCTGGGTGGTCCAGGCTTCCCGAGTTTAGTGCTAGCAGTGACAGGGAGACATCAGAACTGTCATTTGGAAAAGATCTGAACTGAAAAACCAGATCAGAACCCCCCCAAACTTCCCTGAGCTAAAGTTCCTGGCTCAGATCCATCTCTTGCTTTGATAAAAGGAAGAACATGGCATTTGCTTGACAGTTGCTGAGCATGGGAAAGAAACTAGTCCGCAAACAGCTAGGGTCCCAACATTTTTAAAACGTATGAAAATAGGCGGACGTAACAAACAATGTGACCGTTAATTTCATTCTTCATGTGCTGCTTATGCACAGAAAGCCAAGCAAATAGCAGCAAGATACAGCATCTGGGACCATTCAGTAAAATGGAACACCTGAGCTAACACAGAGAGAGGTGGCAGCAGGTGAGGCTGGAGCCAAGCTCACCTGTTTGCTGACAAGCTCATTGGAAGGAAGGGAAAGAGACAGGAAACAGAGAATTAGTTGGTGGTTTTTCTTTTATCCTTTTGCAGGTCGGTGCAAAAGGGCTTGTTTGTACAGGCAAAGGCAAACAAAGGGGAACTCAGGACTAAAGTGTGGGTGACAGATGCTGGAAACATGTACTAGCAGCCCGGCTGCTTCAGGCTATAGAATCACCTGTAGAATAGCTCTGCTGGAGAAACAAGAGTAACCGAGGCCAGCAGGTGAGTTGAGCCTTGCAAAGTTATCCCGCAACTGCTTATACGTCCGGTGCAAACACAATTAGATTCATTGCTGCTTTCTCTAGGTAGGCAGGAGGATTTTCACAGCTCTGATCTTCTCCCAGCCTGGCACAGAATTACAAGGTCCTTCTCTCATGGATCACTGAGCTCCTGCACTTTCATAATGAACCTGTGTTTAATGCTTGACTTCTCTGTGTCATGTTTAATTATGGCAGCTGTAACTTTCTCGTTGCCTGGCTTGAAATAATATCTAAGTGCTTCTGTGCTTCAGAGACTCACTGTTCTTTTTTCTCTAATTAGAGTTTCCTTAAAGCTGGTGTGAGTGCCTCTATAAACAATGATGTAGCTAGTTCCTGTACATTTGTCCCGGTGCCTCAAATTTCAAGCAGACTGTAAATGGAAAAAATATATCTCCAATCTACTCGGCATCTGAAATAACATGAATCAAACACATAGAAGGAATAGTATGCTAGAACTTTACCTGATATAAATCGGTGTTGGTGAAGCTATGCAGATTTACACCAGCTGTGGATCTGGCCCCTAATTTTTATATGAAAAATTAAAATACCACTGAGAATATTTTCTTCTGGGAGTCCACCCAAAACTTGGCAACCCTGTTTCAGGACAAAAACAACAAAACAGAACATCTCCATAGGAAAAGATGATATAAAGGTTACTAGGGAGACTATAGGGAGATGCTATTAAGTAATTGAAGTTACACGCATCCAGTGACAATGAACATCATGTGGTGATGCAATTGTCCAGCACAGTCCAGGATACTTGATGCGTTTGTCAAGGACGCTCTCAGTAGCGTGGATTCCGTAGCTGGAGTACATCCTTTTAGCATCAAATCCATTGATACGGTTCAAGGCTGTCCCCTTCAAAAACAATGTGCTGCAGAACCCACTGGGACTGTGCATGTGCGTGTCTGTGTTTGTGTGTGTGACATTCCCATGCATACAATTCAGGAGTAACGGGAAGACAAAAGCGTTTTCTAATATTTTGAAATAACTGCAAAGGCCAAATGCAACTAGAAATGTTCTTTGGGGAATGATGGTAAAGATGCTGGAAGGCTGCTTTTTTATTATTATTATTATTATTACTCAAACTTGGGTACATAAAAATGAGGGTTTATTACATTAATCCTGGATTCTCAGAATTGTGCGCTCATATTTGCCCATAGGAAAAGGTCCATGCATCTCTGGGCATGCCATGGCATGTGTGTATTTACTCTGATTCCACACACTGCACAACTGAGAATGAACCCCTTTGCTTTGTTATCAATAGGAAGGGACAACTTCTTCTCTTAGTCCCATGGGCCCTGCTTTCATTAAAGTCAATCAGAACTGAGGCCTGAATGGTACAGTGATGCTAAGGTTTCAGTGTTGATTAATCGAAGTCACAAACTTCAGATCCAGAACAAGGTGTAGGAAACGTGGGGATTGCCAGACTGGCTCAGACCTGAGGTCCATCGAATTCAGCATCCTGACCCTGAGTAGCAAGTGCCAGATGCTTTGGAGGAAGGTGCGAGAAAACCTGCAATAGATTTTCTTGGGGGGCAGAATATCCCATAACTCACCTCTAATAATTAGGGATCCATTTAATCCCTGAAGCATGAGGGTTAATATCCCTTTAACACCCTTTCTATTTGTAACCATTAGCTATTACAACTGGGTAGTCTTGCCATCCACATAAATATGCAATCCTTTTTTTTTAAATCTTGCCGAGTTCTTGGTCTCCACCACATCTTATGGCAGCAAGTCCCAGAATCTGGCTGCATGCTGGGTGAAAAAGTATTGCCTTTCCGCAATTTTGAATTTGTCTCCTTTCAGTTTCAATGAATGTGGATCCAAACTTTCCCATGCCAAATTCGGGGGTTGGGAGAAGCTGGGATCTCTTGACCCTCCCTGAGGAGAAGGGAGTGTCCCAGTCTCATGATGCCAGGTGTAACCATTACAGGGCGGTCAGAGGGTTTGTCCCGCCACTGGAGTATTGGACTGACTGGCTGGAAACAAACCAGGGTTTATAATGGCAACAAGAGTAATTTTTAAAACCTGTTTTGACACGATGTCCCCCCTTGAAAAGAGGCACAACCCACAAGCCAATTTTTAAAACAAACGGGCTTTTATGTTTTTGCCAACTTGTGAGAGAAGGGGGCTTTAAATTGGCAGAGATCAAGCCACTTGTAAAAGCAAACACTTTCAGACTCAGCCCACCTGCACTCCCAAACGAAGAGAAGCAAATGTTCCCCATTTTTTTTCAGTTTATCTCCCTCCATTTTTTTTCCTTTTGAATAGAGATTTTGTTCTGGTGAAAGTGGAGAGACTGGTATCTCTTTCTTAACGGAAGTTTAGCTACCTATACAACCAAGGAAACTGCAGTGTGAACACACACCCAGAGACATACCGCACTACTAATGACATTAGCTACAACCTGCCAGGCTTCCTGTCTAGGAGTAAAAATTAATTTGTCCAATGTAACTCCGAACCACAGTCCTTGGTCTCTAGGGACAACTGCTGTTGTTCTAAGCTTTGAAATTCTAGGTGGTGCTATTAATATTGGGCTTTTTTTCTCCACCTCTGAAAATATTTTAACCTAAACGGTGCATGAATACAGGAGAGACAGCGTGTATACTGTGCATAAGTAATTCCCAGCTATTATTTTGAAAGGGGAGATCTAGGATGATTTTAGCAAACACATTCTCTCTCTTGAACATCTTTTGTTTTTCCATGATCAGTTTTCCCAGTCTGACAAAGCAGTTCTCTGTATAATAACACCACATTATAGGAGGAACTATCAGATACAAGGTAAAAAGAGAGGAAATCCCTTTTATTATTTATTTATTACACACACTTCCAAGGTGCCTGCCGCTGTAGGGTCTGAGCATCACATAATACCGGCATAAATCAGATGGAAGCCATATGTTACACTAGACAACAAACCAGTGATGGCTTATGAGTTATAAACTCAATCAACTGTGAACAAATCTAAGGTTCCCTGGACTAGTGGGCTTTACTGCACGTTGTGATTTGAGAGCCCTGAACTGTGGTCCAGCCATGAGCTGCTATGCCTCATGCTAATCTTCTCTTCTTGTCCCCAGGTCTAATATAGGGGATCTATGTCATGTCATGTTCCATTTGCACTTCCCCCCCAAATTCAGCCCCTTGAGAATAAAAAGCAAGCAGACACTAGGGGCCACATTCGGGGGGAGGGATAGCTCAGTGGTTTGAGCATTGGCCTGCTAAACCCAGGGTTGTGAGTTCAATCCTTGAGGGGGCCACTTAGGGATC
This sequence comes from Chelydra serpentina, assembly GCA_037349315.1. Classification (NCBI taxonomy): domain Eukaryota; kingdom Metazoa; phylum Chordata; order Testudines; family Chelydridae; genus Chelydra; species Chelydra serpentina. The sequence goes on from JBAIAC010000051.1 coordinate 3,952,775, forward strand.
TGAGGCAAAAATTGGGGATTGGTCCTGCTTTGAGCAGGGGGTTGGACTAGATGACCTCTTAAGGTCCCTTCCAATCCTGATATTCTATGATTCCGTCAAGAGCCCATCGGCTGCTGAGTTGTTTTGAAAATCCGGCCTCATTTGTGGGTGCCGAACACTTGAAAATGTGGCCTCGCACACATCTCTGTATGGCCCTCCATGCCCCCTCTCCCCACGAAGACAGGGGTGGGCTTTGTCTTGTAACTGACCGAGGTCTCCACTCTTCCCTCCTTTTAGACATGAGCAATGGCAGGGCGTTTCTAATGCTGGGGAACGTTGGTCCCAACCACCAGACTGAAGAGGAAAAACCGGGGAGGGCATTCTCCTGAGGGAAAGGGCCCATCGCGCCTTAAAAATTCAGTGGAATCAAATGCCCTGTAAAACCAGTCAATGAGACCATAGCAGATAATTATAAATACATGACGGGGAGCGGGTGTGAAGTGTGGGTGAAATAAACAAGAGTCTACAGCACCTCCATAGCAGCCCCACCTTCCATGGGGCTATAGAAGAGAGCGTGTCTCTTTAAAAGGGCCCGGTTATAAAACTTCTGCATAGTGTTAAGAGGCCTTTCTCCTGAGAGGAGGGGATGGCAGGCACTGGGAGTCTCTGAATTACAGTTTGAAGCATTTACAGCCCAGTCAATCCTAATTCATTATTAGCTGTAATTGTTTCAAAGAAAGTGTCCACTGTTATGTAAAACACGGTCCCAGATGCTCCTAATGGTTCAGACTCTCTGATTGCTATAATTTGCAAAGCTTTTCCCTTTTTTTCCCCCTCTGTAGTTATGTTCTGCCTTTTACAAGAGGGAGCGAGAGAAAAGCACGTCATTAGAGGAAAATAATAACATTGTACCTGAAAGTCCATTAGTGAGGCACATATAAAAGTATGCATCTGGTCCTCACTAAATCCAGTGGGCTAGTCCTGACTCACACACAAACACACACCGGGGAGGGGGCGGGAACACACACACACACACACACACACACACACACACACACACACACACACACACACACACACACACACACACACACACACCCCACACACACACACCCAACACTACCAAGAGACGAATGGTGCAGATTTGCTGAGGTTAACAAAAAAATACTCAAAACCTGAGCTGTACAACATGGAATGGCAATAAACCAGTCTGGCCACTGGGAAATATAAATAACCAATGCCTCTAATAAATATACATGGTCTTCCTGGCAATAGGAAATTGACCGTCAGCTGGTGTATAACAATTCTTAACTGGCAAGCTTGACAGGGTGATGATTTTGTTGGGGTAGAGGTTTGGGGTATTTTGTTTCTCTTTCTTTCTTTTGACACACACAAATCCAACTCCCCTCCTCTGTGAGAGTATTTTCCCTGTTATTATACAGACACAACTGTACTGAGTGCACATAACACTCATCCTAACTCCATTGGCAATGTCCAGCATACTGAAAACAGGACTTGAAGGTGATGATCCTTGCAAAGAGTTTACTGTTATCTTTGACCTCCATTGCTATTTTTTAATGTAACGGGGTCAAGTTTGGAGCAGTTGTGGTGGGGACAGGCACTCATGACTCTCAGGGGCTAAGATGACCCCTGCACAAGTTAGAGCGGCCACAGGGCTGCTTTAACTTACATGAGCTGGACTAATTCCCAAATGATGGTCTACCAATCCAGGAATACCCCTTCCTGTCCCCCAACCTGCCACTTCCCTACCACAGAAAACCCTTGTGCTGAGAGGTGATGAAGAATGGGACCAGGTAGTTTTGCCTGATCAAACAGATTGCATTGCTAGCATGGCACAAAGAAGACTTAAGCCAAGCCGAGGATCTGGTCCAGTATTTCTATTACATTAGTGTCCAGAGTCCCCAGTCGTAGCTGGGATGCCATTGTGCTAGGAGCTAATACATGTGTAGACATGGGCCCTGCCCCACAGAGCATACAGGACAGATTGTTTGGTTTGGCTGAGACATACTGGGCATAGGTTCAGGAAGGGGAGGAGGTGGGGAAGTTGGCTTTACCTCGCCTTCTTTCTTTCCTGCTCCTGGAGAGAGGACAGACCTCAGCACCCCTGAAAATCAGGCACAAGGTGGGTGATTCAGTTCCGTGTCTCCAAGAGGTTTCGCAGTGCCTGATCCAAGGCTTTTAGTGCTCCTTTACACCCCTCTATCCCTTTTACCCCGAGTAAAGAGGGTGGGGGAATGGCTGTCATAATTATTTCCAGCTGTGATTTAAGGGAGCGTAGATGAGTCCAGTGATCTTTCAACATATTTCTCCAGGCTGAATTTGTACTAGGATGGTAGTGACAGAAGTTGTTGCTTTCTGACACCTGTCTGATGGTCTATGTGGAATAGCCTCTGACCAGTTCCTAATGGAGAAGTATACACATGGCAAAAACTGCCATCGCAGCTGGTACCTTTAGTCCAAGCAGGGAGATCAGGGATGGCATGGAAACTGGAACTAAACTGGCCTTTTCCCCCCAAAAAGGTGATGCTCCTTTCTCTAGGTCATTGTTGGTAGAATCAGACAGGACTGTAGGAAGTCAGACAGAGTCACATAGGAAAACGTGCCCCGCTACTCTCTATGCCGTGCCTGGCTTATGGATGAACTGAAGACTTCAGTGTCCAGGGCTCTTTAGCCTGGCACCTTCCACTCGTCCCTTTTAAAAGATCTAATCTTTGGCAATTCCCTTCCTCAAAATACCTTAAAACACTTTTTAATTTAGACAAAAAATGTCTGGAAAGTGTTGGATTCTCTGAGGATAACTGCACCGTCCCCTGTGTCTGGCAGCTGTTACAAGTTCATAAGTTATCCTTGGGTGAACTTTTCTCCTATTCATTGGTCTGGGATTTTTTTTTTTTTAAAGGAGGCCAGATCAAGGAGGAGCAAAACTGAAACACAAAGGCCAATGTCGAGAGTGAGACGGAACTAGGGAAGGGGCTCCATGAATTAAAGGTTTGCCCTTTCACCTCTGCTCTCCCAGTTCAAGTACAAAGTTAGCTCTGGAGTAATACACAGGAAAGAGGGCAGTGATTTCAGCTGAGAGACCGCACTTCCCACCAAACTCCCTCTACCAACCCACCCCAGAGTTGGACCCTTCAGGGCTGTGGAAGGTTCTTTGTCCTGGAAAGACTGAGAGGAATGATTTAGCAGGATGGCTGACTTACCTTTCACCTCCAGGGAGGGTGGTCCTAGCAGGTCATAACTGAGGTCATTGGAGGAGCAGAATGTGACATTATTGTGAGTTTGGAAATCTCAGGAGTGGCTTTCAATGGAAAGAAAGGCAAACCAAGAGTGGTTTGAAAGGTTCCATCTCCCTGGGTTTCCCTCCCTGAGGTAGTGGTTGGAAATCTGCTAACTTCCCTGGAAGTAGTGGGAGTAGGGTGACCAGACAGCAAGTGTTAAAAATCGGGACAGCGGGTGGCGGGTAATAGGAACCTATATAAGAAAAAGACCCAAAAATCGGGACTGTCCCTAGAAAATTGGGACATCTGGTCACCCTAGGTGGGACAAGGGAGCTTTCACATCTTAGGAAGTGTTTTCCAATCATGATTAGAGCAGGTGACAGGGAGTCAGGTATCCTGGATTCGAAAGCTAGCTCTACAGACATCTCATTTGTATGGCCGTGGGAATGTCACTTAAATCCTCTGTCCCTCCACGTATGCATTGATAAAATGGGTCGGACACCCCATGAAGTAGGGTGACTATATGAATGAATGGGTATAAAGCACTTTAAAATCTTAAAACGAAATCCACTGTAGAGTGAAAATACCATGTACGTGACTGTAACAATGTCTCTTTAGGACTTTAGAGGAACAGAACATTCTCCATTCAAGAGCAACCCAGCAGGAGCATGGGGACAAGACAAGCAACTATAGAAATCACAGTGTCTCTGTGTTGTCTGGACTACTTCTTGTGTGCGATACTGGGACGTATCTTAGTTTAATCCTTGCATCGTGACACTGCAAGGTGGATGTCATGAAAAGGGTGACATCAAACTTCAGACGCAGATGACAGAAGGGATGTGTGGTGGGGATGGGATGACCTGGATGAAGATCTTTGTTAACATGCAAAGAGACGCAATAATGGGGAGAAATTGGGAGGGCAAAGCTAAAAGACCTTGCACTTACAAATTAGAACAAGAAATTGTACAGTGCCGGCAGCTAGGAAGCTCAAAACCCTAACCAACCCCCAACGATCACATACAAACCAAGACATGTTTCTTGTTTGATTTTTTTTTTCATCCCAATTAGCTCTCTTCATTCTTTCATCACAGAAATTGTTTGTGCCTTTAACAAGCGGGCCACATTTGCAATGGCTTTTTGCACAAACAATGCCGCTTGGCTTATAGAACTTAAAGGGAGTATTCCATGCATCCGCTGCTTTCCTTTCCCCTGCTTCTGCAGAATAACTTAAAAGTCAGTGATTCCGACTGCAATTATAACCTAAAAGCACAAATAAAGGATAAGCTGGCATCCTGCTGTTTCCCATTTGCATCCATGTCACATGAGAGAAGGGGGGGGAGCTGCTTTTAAGAAACATTGAATCTGAGGATCTCTTACAACAAAAACAGAAAAATTATTACATCAGTTGAGGCAGTTCTGAGATGCTGTCTGAGTTGCCAGGAAGAGCTCAGTCAGAAAACAGGTAACCACTCTGGTTCAGAAAGAGGTGCTAAGAATTGACACCCGCGGTAATCCACCCTACCTATGATGCAGAACAGTGCGATCACTGAATTCTGTGCAGTGACCAGACGCGTGAGTGGTGTCTTATGCGACAGCATGTAGGCATTAATATGTGTGAGTGTGAACTTTGCCATTGCATTATAAACACCTGTTACAAATTTCCAACCAAAACTGCGAGAGATCTTATGCCTAGTGCACAGCTGACATCAAGTTACCCCTGAATGCAAGGCAAGCCTTCAAGCTTCTAGTTCCTACATACAGTTATCCAAGTTAGCCCCTGACTATGAGTGCTCCTCTACCTGGAAGCCACATGTGGTCACTTGCTTTAAGTGCCCTAACATTACCTTTCTTGGGAGGAACAAAGAGCCACACTCCGCTGTCATCTAAAATTTCCAGGAAAAGTTCCTTAGTTCCCGCTTTAGTAGGGTGAAATCACAGGCAGATTTGGGTTTCTTTGTCTTTAGTGCCAGTCAGGAAATGATTTATGGTCCGGTGGAAATTTCTGATGAAAACAAACAAGCTTTGGTGTTCAGTGACTTTTTCCCCCTCAAATGTTTTTGCCTTTTCATCAACCCCTGCCCCCCATGGTTTCAGGTGACCAAATCGTGAAAAATATGCAGTTTTCAGCCAAAATGTTATGGGGTTTGGTTGTTGAAAACTAAAAGTTTTTCCGTTTGAGTGCCTGGGGCGGTTTCTTGAAAAAAATAACAACGTTGTCAAAAATTGATATTTTCCATGGAGATTTCCATATTGATGAAAAAGCCATTTTTGAAAAACAAGAACAAAAAAACAACCCTGAATGTAAAATTTTGATCAGCTTGATTTGTCCAGCTTCTATACTGTCCCTGCGCTGAGATTTATGGATGGATTGATTTTTAAAATACAGGGATTCAAACTGCTCAGGAGTATCAATAGAAAAAAAATTGAGCTGGAGAGAAGTGGTTACTATCTGGGAAGAAAGTTGGTAGTTTGGGGCGACATGAATTTAGCCCGATGGGTGCACTCCCCTTTCAGCAGTGTAAATGTGGCACAAAATCATTCCCATTGTAACGTCACTGAAGTTATTGGAATTAGATTAGTGATGAATAGGGCCCACTAAATTTTGACGGGGACAGATGGCCATTCCTGGACTCTGGACCTCTGAGCCAGCATCCTATGGTTTGATCTGGTCTGACAAACCTGATGTTCCTGTATGTCATTTGAAACTTGAAAGAGGACGTACATGAGGCAGAGAGAAACTAGTGGCTGGTTAAATGTCCCCAATGCAGGACAAAATCTATATAAAACCTCATATACATGATCAAATCTATTGAATATTTATGGATGTGGACATTTCATACTTGGCATGAAACTAGCTCTGTAAATATCTCAAAGCTGTTATGTTATTAATCCTGTCTGAATTCACAGTATTTTAAATATATGACCCAGAAGCCGGAGGTGTTGTGTTATGGTCATTGTCATGACCCAAGTGCAGGAAGAAACTCTGAGGGACATCCTTGAAAGACATTTATGATCTAAGAGCAAGATGAACTCCTTAACGAGTGCAACTAGACCTCAATCAACACCCAGGATCCAACCCAACCTGAATCATTATGGGAGCCTGGAGACCAGTCTGGATTCAGATCAGAATTTCACACTCAGCCCTTACAAGGAACACCCCAGGATTTGTCTTTTTCTCTCCTCTAGCATTTTGCATCTCAGAATCTCTCAAAGCACTTGACAGTTCATGGTTTAAACCTCACAACTCCCTTCTGGGATAGGCATTTTTGTCCCCGTTTTGCAGATGAAGAAACTGACTCAGCAAGCGGTTGCATGACTTGCCCGAGGGCAGGCTACATGGCTGTTCCGGAGCAGGAGCACAGCCTGGGTCTGCAAAGTCCCAGCTACATCCTTTAACCATAAGACATCTTTCTTCTCCCCAGAGGCCTCCACTCTGCCATTGGCTGAGACTATCGGAAACAGAACCCTGTGGCAGCGGATGGCACTTTGCTCTTCCGCTCACCTAAAGACAACTCTCAGCATGGGTATGTCTCAAATTCGCAGCCCTTGCCAGTACAGAATGGGATGGAGAGAGCCGGGGTTCAGCCTTCCCATCCCTGCTCAGGCTGGGGAAACAAAGCAGCTGAGCTGCAGGTTCTCTGGCAATTTGTGAACAAAGTCCTTTCCCCAAGCACTTCTCCCCCACTCCCAGCCCCGGCAGCATGTGATTTGCATACAGATGCTTAGGAAATCCTCACCACTGCGGAAGCTGATTGGCGGGGCTTGGGTGTGGGAGCTGGGGGGGCCAGAGGATAGAAAGGAGGTGAGGCTGGCCAATGTGTGGCCACCTAAAATCTCTGTCTAGTAGTCGCAAGAAAGTCTGCTGACTCCCAGAGCCCAGGTGGCAGGACAATGGCCATTCAGAAAGGGCTATTATTGTCCTGGCAGTTTTAGTCTCTTTCCCCCTCCCCCAAGCCCCTTGCTTGGAGAGCAGAGCGGTGGCTGAACCCTACAGGAACACATGGCATAGCATTCACTGCTAGCTGCCCTTGAGCTCTTGCCTTGTTCTTTTCTGGCAGGGGTGGGGAGGGGAAGATGGAGCTTTTGTCTGAGTGTTTGCACTCAAATATCCCCCTCCTCTCCGTTAAATGTGTGGGCTTTTACTTTCTACTGGCGTTGGGACTGAGGAGTTGATTTGATCCTGTACAAAGACAGGAACAGTCTGTCTACTTTTTTCACAGCTTTCATCCTCCTCTTTGTGCTCTTATCTCTCTCCTTCCCTCATGCTTGTGCGCTCTCTCTTCTTCACTCTCCCGCTTTTCCACCCCACCGTCTTTCTTCCCTCATCTTGTCATCTTTTCTCTTTCTCCATTCCACTTGGTTTTCCTCAAAGGGTTGGATATTACATTAAGGCAACTTTTTGATCATCTGCACAAACAATCCCAAATCCCTGATTACAGTGCCCTACCGATGCCTGTGTGGCTGTGTAAATGTATCTGGGTGGTGTCTGTCTGTATCCACATGACACAAGCTCTGTTCTTTCCCATCTTCACCCTTGATCTGTACTCTGCCCTACAAAATCCATCCCCATACTGTGCCCTAAAATGAGCGGGGCAAAAATGCCAAGACAATATGGCCGTGAATTTTTGTTTGAATTTTTAAATGAACCCCGTTGTTCTATCCCTCTTTTGCAATTTGCTTTCAATGAGTATTCCAGCAGCTGAGTTTCATGCTCAAGAACATATGGGGGAAGTGCAATCTGAGACCAAATTATAAAATTCACATGCACAAATACTCACATCAGGAGCGATTGCGTGCTCATCCAGTCAGCAAACAGAAAAGATATCATGTGACACACGTTGACAGGAAAGCTCACATTTTGATTCTTAGCAATCAACGTATAGAATAAAAAATATTGAAAGGATATCCATCAGATACACTTGAATAATGAATAAATGAAGGGAAATGGTGATTGGCTAATGGGTATTCCTTGAGCAGGAGAGAAGGATACATTTGTCAAATACATTATTTGCACAGCTGAACCCCATAGCGTTTTGCAGCATTAAGGAAACTGATCTCGTATATGCATGAAACAGGAGAGACGCTAAATTCGTCACATTCTTTGAATCCCAGTTGTTTTCTCTTGTCTTTGCTGCTGGAATTCAAATCCCAGTTGGCATATGAGAAATGCACAAGCACTGGAATGGACTCCGCTAGGTTTGAATGGCGTTCAGTGGGGTAAGACAAAGGAACCACAAACATTCTGTGTTAACTAAGAGCTCAGCAAAACCAAACCATGTGTATTTAAAAACAACAACACAACAACAATAAGTCAGTGGAAATGACTTTGCTCATGCGGTGTCCTTGTAGTTGCTGCTGTTGTTATTGTTATCAAATATCCTGCATGGCATCCCAAATGTGTAGCCTTGGCAAACAGTAAATTGAATTCCCTCGTCACGTGTACTCTTAAGAGGTGCTTGCCATGCATATAGCCTTGGCATAAATTAACTGAATATGTCATGCAATTGTTACACTGTTCCATAGGCTTTTCTGAGTTGACCCATTCAAAGCTGTTTATTTGCATCAATTTCCCTTTGCAAGTGTAACATGGTGCACTCTAGATCTGAGCAGATGTGTTTGGAGTAGGTTGTTTCTCTCCTCTTTCAATCAAGGTGTATTGCTTCCTCCTCCAAGAATTCAGTCTGTTACAAGAGGAATTGATCCAGGCAGAATGTTAGCTGTTTTCAGGGAATCCATAAATGTTTCCAGTTGCTATTTAGGTAATCAGTGGCCATAGTTTAAGCCTTGAAGTAACCAGTAACTTTCCTCTAATGTGTCTTTTAATGTTATATGCGAGAAGATCTGCACTCAACAAAAAACACTAAATGAGATGGAATATCTAAAAGAGACTTTCCTGAATTAATACCTGCTTCAAGTCCAACAGCTGTGGGTGAGCTAGAAAGTCCTATGGGCCTCTGTTATGTAGGAAATCAGACTATATGATCACAGGAGTCCTTTATGTCCTTAAAAATCTCTGGCTCTATGAGTACACGCAACATCATTGCTCTGAGTTCCTCCATTGTGTGAAAGGCATTTTTGGTATTCTTATCAGTAACATACTATAATATATTTTGCCTCCTTCTCATAATGCTACACCAGAGATGAAGCGGGGCCATCTTTCCTTCTTTGGCAGGCTGGATAGGCAGCCACAGACTAGGTACCAAAACGGTCTCCACAAATTATTGTGAAACAAAGCAGCACCCACAATTTTTTGCACTTATAATTTATGGGAGTAACAATGAAGGTCGGTGACTAAAAACTTGGTAGAAGGCAACGCAAATAACTTCTTTCTTTCAAAAATTCAATATTTCAAATTTTTGCTTTGAAATATTTTACAGTGATGGAGAGTCCCACCTCCAAAGTCAGCAATTCTTTGGACTGTCAATTGGCTGATACACAATGCCAGGCTTTACTCATCTATCCTATCTCCTATCCAATGGCATTGACGCATTTTACAAACATCAGTGAATTACAAAAGGTGACAGATTGGACCCCCATTTCGGGGTGCCACTGGATGTGCTGGGGGTCTGACTGAGCCGGCCTGTCCCACCAGCCTGGGTTCCCCTTACTCTGTGCTGCTGTGACAGGCTCTCAAGCCCCTTTCCAATACACACACAGGTAGGGACACACCCAACTGTAGAATCACACAGTCTGCAATCAGCTGTGTGTGGGAGGACTCAGCTAGGGGATTGCCCAGCACTCCTGTGAAGACACTCTTTTAGACCATTCGTATATGTACGTATCTGTGATCATGTGCATGCGTATGAGAGAGAGGATCACTGTCTCATTACATATGATGTGCATGTTAGGAATGTGTGTACCATACCTCTCAACCTGGCAAGATCCAAACACAGAACACAATGTGTGACCCAAATGAAGGATGCACAAAAATCATTCATGCCGGATGCTCAGAAATGTTGCGGGATTCGCTCTGTTAGCATAAACAATTCTTTCCATACCCTCATTTTCACGATTCTGGATTTCTGATGTAAAAATGTTCAGTGATGAAAGTGAGAAGAGCCTCTCCACTTCCCCCCCAAAAAGTGGTTAACTTTTAGAACAAAATGAGTGGCATCTCTCAAAATGAAGGGACCGGTTGGAAGGGCTGGTATGTACAAATGTGGCTATGCCAAATCAGAAGTAGACTTGAGGCTACATGAAAATGGAGAGAGAGAGAGCGGAGCAAGTTCTACAGGACCTTCAATTCTAGAACCCCTGAAGTTCTAAAGAGTTCTAGAGCCCGTCTTCCCTATTGACTTTCTACATGAATAAAAAACTGAAACAAATGATTTATGTATTTTCCCCTAGGCACCTGATAGAGACATAAGAAAAAGCATTTTACAAATATTATTGAAGCCAAGAAGTCCTATGGTGCTGAGGGACAGATTTATTGGTGGGATGGAGAGGTGGAGAAAAAGAGTTAAAAAGCGTTAAAAAACCCCTCAAACAACTGAGCGTATTTATCAGATCTGACTTTGGGGCGGGGGGGCCTTCAAATTCCACTTCCTCTGTGACTGGGAGGCAGAGAGAGACACAACAACTTCAGAGAAGGTTGCTCTGATCCCTGCTCCAGATTATTAAAGGGAAAAGGTGCTTCCCCCCACCCCCGTTCTGCTTCTCCATTTGCACACAAAACCTCCAGGAGCGAAGAATGCCTGGAGGTGGGGGTGGCCTCTTCGGTCTGACCAAAGTCCAAAGAATGACCCGCTTGGGATCCTAGATTCCTGACCTCCCACTTCTCCGGGCCTTTTTCTGTAAGGAATTTGTGTATTCATTACAGCAATTGATTTTTTTTGTCTCCCTCCCACCCCCCGCCACCTTCCCCACTCCATCCTCCCCTTTTGCACTTCTTGGGATTTATACCCCCACACAATCAGCACTTTGGGTTCATTTGCTTTTGTTTCCCATTAATTGCTCGCTACTTTGCACCGCCTGGCTCCTCCCCCTTTTGAAAATAAATTTTAGAAAGAGAAAGAGGGAGAGAATGCCTGGGCCCGCTGTCATTTTTGACATTCACCCCAGTGACAGCTGGACCCTGCAAGACTGGGGCCTGTAGCACACAAAGCCTATTAGCTGTGGCCACTCACTTAATGAGGCCTGAAGCCTGGAAGGAAAATCTCCTCCCAGAAGTGTGGCAGGGTCTTTTGTTGTTCTAAGCAGGCTGCTGTTTGTGGAGGGCTGCCATTGCTTCTTTCCTCCTGCCAGCTAGGCCTCTCTATTTACTCAGGAAACAAAAGCCTGGCCATGTCATCATGCCGTGAAGAAAATACACACAGATACTTGGATTCACATGCACGCACTCAGGGACATGTCTCTCTCTCTCGCACACACCTACAAACTGAGCCCTCTTGTGCCCTCACACTCGCATGCACACACATTGCCCTGCATAGTTTTTAGTGCCTACATATGCACACTCGTGGAAGCATTGTCTAGTGGTTAAAGCACAGGACTTGCATTCCGGGGATCTTGGTTCTGTTCCTGGCTTTGCTTTTCTTGCTGTGTGGCTTCCTAGCAACTGTGGGCTAGAGCTGGGCAAAATTTTGGGGATGGAACTATTTTTCTGCAAAAAACACAGATTCGGTAAAAGCGAAATGGGTTGCAAATTTCTGTTGGCGTTGCTGAATGATTTTGGTTGGAAAAGCAACCCTATTCCAAGGAGATTGAAATGTTTCAACTTTCCAGGTCAAAGCAACTTTTTATTTCAAAATTTCCTCTTCAATTCAATCTTCAACAATGGAAAAACATAAAAAACATGCTCAAAATTGAAAATTTTCATTTCAGGTTGAATGAAAACTTTTGTTCACCCCAAAACACTTTTTTCGCCAACTTTTTGATTTGCCAAAAATTCTGACAAATATCATTTTTGGGTGTAACTGAAACAAATTTGTTTTTTAAAAAAACAAAACTTACCAGTGAACCAAAAAAAAAATCCATTATTTGAACGGCTCTATATGCTCAGGTTATGGACCTATGTAATGGGGATTATAGCACTTCCAAAAAAGTCACATTCACTAGCCTTCATAAAGCTTTGTGAGATCCCAAGAAAGATGGTGATGATGATGGTATAGAAATGAAACTGAAATCCCATGCTTTTCTTGAGTACCAGCAACACACATGCATAGACGAGGGAGATGAGGAATGGCTTCTCTTTTTTTTATGAGTAGTTGCAGGCAAAAAATGATATTTTCACCAAGGAAAATGATAAAAAGAGACAGAACCAGAACTGGTGGGAAATTTTTCTAACATTTTCCCATCAGAATCTAAACTTTCCACAGAACGTGTCAGTTTCCGTGACATTTTGTTTTAAAAAAATCAAAATGAAACAATTTGATGATGTCAAAACATTCTATTTCAACATTATCAGAATGGAACGTTTAGCGGGTTTATTTTGTTTTGAAGTGATTTTTCACATTGAATTTAATTTCCTATTATATTAAAATTATAGTATAAAGAAGCCAAAATCGAAATGAAACATTTCTAAGTGATTTTCTTAATTGTATTTCATGGGAAATTTTGAAATTCTTTGGGTTTGTTCCAATTTTCCAAATATCAAAATCACAGAATTTCCCACGAAATGGACATTCTGGTCTGACACCGCTCTAATCCAAACCCAGACTTTCACCCCCAACCCAGAACTTCTTTCTGCTGGTGAACAAAGCTTCTTGCGACAGAGAAAGAGAAAAGAAGCTATTGTGTGTTTTGCAATAATCACAACAAAATGACTCCTCCCCCCCACCCCCGACTGCAAATCATTTGTTTCAAAAATGTGACAGGGTTACAACAAAATTCACTTCTTCATGAGCCCAAGATTAATTCTGCTCCCATTTTCCCCACGCGTTAAAGCCAACTTCATGGCTGAAATGCCTCTCTCTGACTTTTATTTCCACCATGTTATAAAACTGTTTGTGGGTGGGTCCCACTTTTGGATGATCCCAAAAATATCCAGAAGGTAGAAAATCTGGGGTTTCAAATGGGTTGTTTAATAACAAAGGGAGAAAAAAGTCCCGACTCTACTCTGTATTTTAAAGTTTTCTTTTTTCCAGTCCTGTATTTCTAAAGGGCCTTTTCCCTGGATGCTCTGTGAATGAGAAGACATAACCCTGTCTTTCTTGGGAAATATACAATGATATTTAATCATGAAGGCACACTATAAGGAAATCCTGTCCACCCCTCCAGCTTCTGCTGCTGACTCTATAACACAAGAGGCAGAGTATCAGGAACCCTGCACCTGCCCAAATTCTTCTTATGTCTTTGTTTCTCTTAGCCTTCTGCCCTGGCTTCTGGTGAGGGTAGGCAACGAGGGGGAGTCAGACAGAAGAGAAAGTGATGTTGATATGATGTTGCCAAGTGCTTGCCTTCGTGTAAATGATGATGCTCCTTTTGGCCCGTTTGACTTTCAGGCCACTCTAAGGGAGGACGGAGGAGGAGGTTGACCTTTCTAGCTCCCGCTGGCTTTGTTTTAACTACTTCGAGTGTGAAGACTTTGTTTGAGCTCCCTTATTCACTGTCAAAACTTTTGTTAGACAGAGTGAAGGCCACCTGTCTCGCAGTAACCTAGATGGGCTCACGGGGGATGGTGATCGTCTCTGTTTTGGAACTCGACATTCTGTTTATGGGCGGCTCCCACTTTGGAAAATGTGTTGGGAAGATAGATTGGTGGTCAGACTATCGGTGCCTGGGCAATGGTTGGGGTTGTTATTTGCGTAGTGCCAACCGTAGGTGCTTTGCAGACCACCCCAAAGAGCTCCCCATCTAAACTGAGAGCTTCCTCCCTAAAACATAATACCCATGAAAACCAGTCGGCCACATTCATGTACCATTCACTAACGTTCTCTTGAAAGCCATCCCTGGGGCCCATTGAAGCCAATGGAGAACCTTCCCACTGAATTTCATGGCCTTTGGATAAGGCCGATTTTGGAAATAAGAGCCTGGCCTCTTCGCCTTGGTCAACTGGAGTTCTGTGGAGATTTTGGACTAGATTTTGATAAGGAGAAATTCATAGCACTGAGTCTTCCCTTTGGTGTAAATATCTCTCTTTATAAGTGGATAAGGACATTGCAAAGGAAATCTGCAAGGAAGTTGTGGTTTTCTTCAATAAGCAGGGGCAGGAGGCAGGGAACGAGGATTTCTCAATTGCTGTGGCCTCTTCATCTCCGTGTCCGTCTAATAGCTGCTAATCGGATTTCCATTTATAGGCTCTTTTAATGCTCTAATGTTCATTCCTCTGATATTCAGCTGGGGAGCATAAGGCATAAGTAAGGGCTGGGCAAACAGTTCAGTGAACTAGTGCAAACTAGTGGCTCACCTGGCAAGCTACCAAAGAGCCGGGAGCCTGAAAGCCGGTGGAACACTGGGAGTGCTGGCTCTGCAGCAGCCTTCTTGGAACAGATAGATTCACATGGAATCTTTCAATTTCGATGAATCCGCATTTTCCATTGGCACATTGCTAACAGCTCTAGTTCACAGTGCAACCAGGCCAAGGTTTTCTAAAATGGTGTCAGAAACTTAGCCCTCTAAATTTATAGGTAGACACCTATATAAGTAGCCAGATTTTTTTAAGTGCTGAGCAACTAACTACTCCTGCTGAAGTTGATGGGAGCTGCTCAGCCCATCTGGAAATTAGGCCACTTACTTAGGTGCCTGATGATGATTTAGGCATCTACATTTCATCTGCCATTTAAGGAGCAGGAATGCTTAGACTGATGCAGATGGCTGCTGCCTCCATCTTGTTTCCAGGAAGATTATTCAGTGATGACAATCTCCTGAGTGATTATTTCCTGTATGCAGGATACATAGACACTGCGAGTCTGGTATCCAACATCATGACTGAAAATCTATATATTGCAGCAATGCCAGGTGGGCTTTTTGGATTCATGAGCAATGCAGGATTTTTCCCTTGTGGGGGAAAAACATATTTGTGTAGCATACGAAATGAGAAGTGCAAAATTTACATAAGTAAAAAAAAAAATCTGTTGTAACCTACCTCTGGTTAATCAAAGTTAAGTTCATTGTAATGCAACATGTATTGTCTAACTGCATGTCAAATTTCCATTCTTCTGAATCTTTTGCATGGTTCTAAATCTGCTAGACATGGGACTGCTATGTCTCTTCTGAAAATAGAATTTCAGCCCTACTGATTTAACAGTAGAGCTGGTCAGGAAATTATTTTTCCCTTAAAATTTTTTGATGAAAATAAACGTTTTTTGTTTAGTAACATTGTTCTTGGCCATTTGTGGGGGGTGGGGGAAAGGAGGGGTTTGGCACCCACAAACATGTTGATTTTCAGTTTTCTAACAAAGCCCCCAATTTTTTTCGACAAAACTGGACTTTTGTTGAGGAAAGAAATGTTTGTTTAATCAAAAAATAAAGTGTTGATGAAAAAATTCCAACGAGCATTACTTAGCACGTTGTGCTTCGTGGTTGATATGTGACTGTTCCGTCAATACACAGTGTGTAGTATGGTTCTGATGAGCAATGAAATCTTAAAAGAAAGGACTTTGATCTTTTCACATTATGTCTGCCAACCATTAAGGCCCCAAAGTTTCCTATTTCCCAGTTTCTCTTCCTGCTGCAGTCTCTACCATGTCCTGATTTTAGTAACATTTTGAGGCATCACTTATGTTTCTAATATAGCTAGAGTTGTACTATATATCTATATATCTCTATATAATTTTGATCTATGAAACTGAGCTAATAACGCATCTGAACACAGGGGGATGTTACACAGGTACAGCTCCCATTAGAATCAATGAGTCTTGAATCCTTATTAATATTCATGATTTAAATAATGGTACTGTTCAAGGGCACCAATCAGGATCGGAGCTCCACGGCGCTAGGTCCCATACAAACATATAGGAAGCCACAGTCCCTGCCTGGCATCGATCAGAACAAAATTTGTCCCTGCGATAGTTTATAGGCACGTGTTCTATATTTGATCACATATTAGGGGAAGATGCTTTATCCTTTATGAGCCAATAAATACTAGTTTATTAAGCGCTCTCATTATGGTTTATATGCCGTCAGGAACACTAGCATTTGGCTTATTCCTGGAAACACCTAACACTCCGCGTTAAAAGCCCCTGCCGTTTGAACTCCTCTGAGGCTGCTGTTAATAGGTTAATGAGACCCTCATCTGACTGAGTGAGAGTGCCTGGCTTTCTAAGATAAAACTATCCAGTGACATTGGGAGGCTGGGCCTCTTTATGACTGAGCGCCATTCATCTGAGTACACAAGAGCTCGCAAATTTAATAAGCAGAATCCATTTCAGCCCTCTGGCCTGCCATGGCAACAGAAGAGAGGGGGCTACAGCCTCCATTGCTCAGGCATCATTATCTCCCAGGGCCATCTGCTCTACAGAAGCACAATCCCAAACTAATTTAAATAGAGCCAGCCTGAAATATGACGCCTTTTTCCAATCTCTTCCCCCGTTTACATGTGCGCACCCACACGCACAAACACACACACAAACACAAACACACAGAATAAGATGTGAAATTTAAAGGATGGGGAAAAAAAGAGAGCTCAGATTATAAAAATAATGAATTGGGAGGGAGAAGAAAAGGGGGAGGGAATCCCTCCTTTAGCTGCCATTCCCAGAGAGCAAGGGGTTGTAATAAATGTCTTTTTCAAATCATCTTCCTGGAAGAAATATCTCATAAACAATGATTCATCACCTCCTCAGAACTCAGCCTCCCTGGAACAATTAGGTGGTGAAGAAAACTAGCCCAGTTAATTCAGTTCTTTCCCTGTTTTATGACTTATAGCCCACCTTTGTCATAAGAGGAGACATTTAATAAATTACCCTGCGTCTACAGGTGTATCAACTATTTACCCACATACAGCCTGGCTGAGGCTTATTGCAGAAAGCCCTGACCTCCATGAGGATTTGGGGGAAGGTCCTCCACTGTTGTGAATTGTCATAGCTCTAATTAAGTCAATGGCGATATAACAATATACACCAGCAGAAGACCTGCCCTTTGGTGCCCTATTATCATTGCTTGTTGTTGGGACTAAAGTTGCTTCAGGCGCCTCCCAGAGCAGAGTTAGGCAAGGCCTTTGCCCTGAAGAGTTTACAATTTGGAATTAGATGAGACATATCAAGGGAGGATGAGAAGGAAATAAAACAGGGTTAGGGTGGAGTTGGACAAGGGGACCGCAATAAGATCAAGGGGATTTGCAGTTCATACGCACTTCTAAACAGACTCGTTTGTAAACCATAAGTTTTTATTTAAAGTGTAGTACGCTCTTTGGAGGCTCAGCAGAGATTGGATTCAGGGGCAGGGACAATACAGAATTGGGAGGTATTTGTGAGAATAGTAGCCCGATGTGTATAAAGTCCATGAAGCAATGTAGGCTATAAATGTGAAATAATAATAAGTGATGATGAAACACCAGGAAGACAGCTCTCCTGGTACTGAGCCACTGAATTGCTTCTATCTACCTACATATCTATTAATCCAAGAGCGACAAGGTGGGTGAGGTAATATATTTTACCTCTTGTTTTTTTCACTAACAGAAGGTGGTACAGTAAAAGATATTACCTCACCCACCTTGTTCCTCTCCTATATGGAGGCCAACACAGCTACAACTCTATCTATCCATCTATCTATCTATCTAGCTATCTATCCATCCCCATACATCCCCTCTATCTATCTATCTATCTATCTATCTAGCTATCTAGCTAGCTATCTAGCTATCTATCCATCCCCATACACCCCATCTATCTATCTATCTAGCTAGCTATCTATCCATCCCCATACATCCCCTCTATCTATCTATCTATCTAGCTATCTATCCATCCCCATACACCCCATCTATCTATCTATCTATCTAGCTATCTATCCATCCCCATACACCCCATCTATCTATCTATCTAGCTAGCTATCTATCCATCCCCATACATCCCCTCTATCTATCTATCTATCTGTCTATCTATCTATCTATCTATCTATCTATCCCCATACACCCCATCTATCTATCTATCTATCTATCTATCTATCTATCTATCTATCTATCTATCTATCTATCTATCTATCTATCTATCACCCTCTTCAGCTAAGGAGAGATTTAATCCAGAAGAAGCAGTTGACACAATTAAGTGCATTTAAAATCACATCTATAGCTCACAGAGCTGGACAGAAAATGTTTTTTTCCATCATGCGAAACTTTTTGAGAGTTCAGAAAATGTTCCCATCACAAACTGGGATGAAAAGTAAAAAATCTCAAAAATTGGCATGAATAAAAAGTAAAAAATTGTTTCAAGTCAATCAGAATGTTTCATTTAAATTTTGACCGTTTACAATTTTTTTTTACTATAACTAGATAAAATTTCAAAACAAAAAAAAAGCATTTTGAACCAGAAAACCACATTCTGTGTTTAAAAAAGTCAGAATGTTTTGTTTTAACAATTTTCCTGCAAAAGGTTTTGGGTTTGACAAATTGGTGTTTTCTGACCCCCAAAAAAGTGTTGTCGAACAATTCCAGTCCAGTTCTAGTAGCTGGTTGGAAAAGGGGGAAAATACTGCAAGAGTTTTTGAAAATAATCATTTCTCATTTGTTTTCTGTTGAAATTTTGTGAGCATCTCTAGTCATGCCACATGAGTAAATATTGATACGTAGCAAACTATTTGTCCTACCTGCATGGGTGGAACCAGCATCTTTATAATGAACAGTATCAGAGTCTTTCTAAAGGACACCAAGTGAAGGTGATAAGTATGTTTAGAAATGTTTCTTTCTCTATAGAATTGATCCTATCTCTGCTTACATAGCTGCAGTTCTTCATGCTCCCAGGGCCTTAGCCAGTTCCCATATGTATGCAGTAGTGTCCAGTACATGTATATAATGGAAAGGATCCGCTATTTTAGCTTTCAGGGCATGCTGCAATGTGACATATGACTTTCCCAGTTCATGCATATTCAAACAGCACATCGGTCCCCTTAGCCTGCAGCTCATACCTGCCAAGATTCATGGTTTCACTGTGAGACATGCGGAGTTCATGTGGATTACACACAGTTAGTCTGCAATGAGTTGATGAGATCAAACTAAAGACGAGCAGTGTGGCTGGGGAGAAATAGAATAATATACACTCATTACATTTATCTAGTGACTCTAAGGCTCCCAGCACCCTTAATGAACTGTACATGCAGGGATCATTCACCTACAACTGATAGGCAGCCACCTCTGGGATAGAACATGCATGGCAAGTAGCCAGGAAATCTGCGTAACTGTGTTTAGGAGGGGAAGTGGAGAATAGCTGTGAATTGATACATGTCTTTGCTTGTAACCCCAGGGGGATTTTAAGCTAGCAGAATGTAATTACTCATCTTGGAATTTGGACCCTGGGGTTACCCACTCCTACAGTGTTTTGGAATCTTTTAGAGGCAGATTGTGTAACCATTACTCATACTGAATAATACTCTCATATGCAAACAGTCTCTTTGAATTCATTAGGACTATTTAGTATTATTATGTATTATTTGTATTGTGTTAGCACCTATCAGAGATCAGGGCTTCATTGTGCCAAGCACTATACACCCATCGCAAAAAAGACACTTCCTGTCCCAAAGCACTGACAATCTTAATATTAGGTGACACTAGTCCTGGTGAATGTTTTTCAGGATCAGGTCTTCAGTGACCATTGCTTCATCTATTCATTCCTGGTATTTTGCTAGCAGTCCTTTACACCTGTCTCTTTTGCTGCCGCTTCACACAGTGTGGACGCTTCTGGGGTGAGAAACTTCTCTGCAACTCTTGCCCTTTAGAGTCACCTTCAGATAACTCTATGTCAGATCACTTTTGATATGAAACAAAATGCAAAATTTCACCCCCCGACAGAATCAGAAAAATTCACAATTTTACTCATGGTAAAATTTTGCTACTTTTGCTGGGAGGAAAAAACCCAAACTCTGGATTTGCTGACACACTGGGTATAAATTCACCCATTATCATCCTCATCCCATAAGGTCTCAGGGTTTCTCCTGCAAAATGAAGGCTGATCATTTCACCCAGCTTTGTCCCTACCTCCTACTCCCCACTTTCCTGTGTGATGCTCCATCAGCCATTGTCTCAAAAAAAAAAAAAAAATCACACGTCCAAAGGGACTTGCCTATGGGAGCAGAGTCTGAGGAGTTTTTGAACATCTCCCTCTCTCCTTTAGGGGTCTGGCCATGAGGATTTCCTACACCTCTGCTGTCCCCGTGGCTCTCCTGTGTGTGTTACTTCCCTGACTTTCATTGCTCACTCAGTGCAGGTCATGGATCCTGGCAAGCGGAAAGATCTGGAGAGTCCCTCAGTCACACTGTGAAAGGTCCTTTCAGCTTTACACCTGCTCCAGTGTTGGGGGCAAGTCCTGATGGGCAACATCCCTTTTCTGGAAACTCATTTGCCTCACTAGGGAGGGGCAAGAGAGTCTGTGCACTGTCCTCTTCTTAGGGAAAATTAAAAAATCCAAAGTCTCTTCTTTTCCCTCCTCTCGCTCTCATTTCCTTTCACCCCCTCTCTTTCCATTCTCTTCGCTCCTCTCCATTTTTCACTCTTCCCTTTCCCTTTCTCCTTTCCTTTCCACCACCACTCCATTACCTCTCCTCCCATTTTGCTTTCCTCTCTCTTGCACTCACCTCCCTTTCCTCGCTGCTCCCTCACCCAAATACCTGTCAACCACTACCAAGTCTGGCCCCAGTCCTGCAATCTGATCCATGGGGGTGAGGGGAGACCTTTCCACTTGGGCCGAGCCCACATTTGGAGCAAAAGTAGGAATGAATCAACGAACAGACATTTATTTAGCTGTACAAGGGCCCATTTTCAAATGCTGGCACCATCACCGCCCATTCTGACCCTGCATTTGGATTCTCATATCAGTATATCAGTTATTTGAACCTCTGTGCCAATTGGTTTCTCCAGATGCAGTGTTTGGATGTCCTCTAGTTGG
Source organism: Chelydra serpentina (assembly GCA_037349315.1). Taxonomy (NCBI): domain Eukaryota; kingdom Metazoa; phylum Chordata; order Testudines; family Chelydridae; genus Chelydra; species Chelydra serpentina. The sequence continues at coordinate 3,973,959 of JBAIAC010000051.1, forward strand.
CTGCTGTCACAGGGCAGAGTGGACCCTTTAAGAGGGAACTGGGCCAGTCCACACATGCCTCATTAACAGCCTGGCCATGGAGCCTGATAGAGGGTAACTGGTCTCCATAAAGAGCCGGAGGGGGACAGGAGATAGGAAGTTGTGGCAGAGCTGGGGAAGAGTTGCAGTGAGCAGGAGGTTCCTACTGGAGGCTCTTGAGTGGGAGAAGGGCTGGGAGTGCCAGGCAGGACAGAAGCCCGGGAAGAGTTCCTGCGAGTAGACACTGGATGCTCAGAAAAGAGCAGGGAGTGTTTAAAGGAGCTCAGGGCGGGCTGAGAGCGGAAACTGAGAAGAAACTTGAAGAGGGGCAGACCTCGGGGAGGAGGGGCTGAGTGTATTTTATGTTAATGAACCAGATCCCAAGAAGGGGTGCTGTTATTGGACACAAGACTTGGTGGAGTTATTGACACATCTGAATAAAGAGAAGTCTCCATGCATCTGAAGAAGTGGGTTTTTTACCCACTGAAGCTTATACCCTAATAAATCTGTTAGTCTTTAAGGTGCCACCGGACTCCTCGTTGTTTTTGTGGACACAGACTAACACGGCTACCTCTCTGATACTGAATAAAGGGGAAACTGAGGGAGACTGCTGCAGCACCACCACAGGCCATGAGGGGGCGCTCCGGAGGCAGCTAACCCAGTTACAGCCACACTTGGCAATTCAAAGATTTGTGAATACTTTGTGCCTGCAAAATATTCATACACGCAATCAAAGAGATTGCTGTGCACAAATCATGCATTTGCATGGGCAAAATGAGTTGTTACGCCAACTATAGGAACATTTACACACAACTGCATGCACAAATGCACGTGTGTATATTTCTCTACGCTATGAAGAATGTCAGTAATATCTCTGATAGCTATCAATACAAACATCTAGTTTTAGGTGTATTAAAAGTATCTTATATAGCTTCTGGGATATTTTTTTATTTCACATCTCTTTTCTTTATTTTTAGACAGAATAATACAAATTAAAAAGGCTTCAGAGTCAATATTTTTAAAGAATGTTTTTTCTTAAATTTCTTTTGTGTATTCGGATTTACACTGTGACTCTGTTGCAGGAGCAAATTCATGTCAATCAAAAAGAGACCCAACAGTCAGAAAATTGGTCCCCTAACTGAATTAGATGGATGGATTTCAGGATCGAATATCTTCAAATCCAGGGGACTTGAGATCACCAGTTTTTAACTCACCGGAGGTGATGAATCCCATTGAGGGGACATACTTAGGGATTTAAAACAGATCAGTTTCTTGGGAAGACAGATAATTATTTTTATTAGAAAGGAACGATAGGGTTATTTGATGCCAGAGCATCTGTCTTTAAACTGTTTCTCTATTAGGAATAGATAATAAGAATTAAAGCTAAGGAGCCATGTAATACACAGATCTAATTCTATTCAGTGGTTCTGGTGACTTCCTGTCTACTATGATGTCACCAGAAAACCCAATGTGGAATTCCCTGGTACTGAATGAGATTGCTTAAAAAGAAGATAACAAATATGCAGCATTCTCCGTATGTTTCTGTTTGAATTGCTCTCCGTTCGCATTCCGTATTCCCTAAACAGTCATGTTAGCAGTGATAGCATGTTATGTTGATGGCACTATGGCTGTAGGATGCCAGACCAGTAGTAACAAAACATCTCTTTTAAAATCTCATCTGAAAACATGTTTTTTTCTCCCTTGCTGGTACCTCTCCATCTCAACCTCCCCTTAGAATTACTTTTTATTTAACTTTGTTATTGTAATAAGTTTGATATGCAATAAGTGTGAAGATACTATCGACAATAAGAGCTCATTCCTTCAGTGCCCTGAGTGCCCTCAACTCCCATTGAGATCCTCTCTACAGTCACCACCTACAGAACAGTCGCTATTAACAAGTCAGTATTTACCAACACAGCGGTAGCTGAGAAACTACAATTATTCCCCATACTTGAAGACAAGCCATAACTATGATACCACAGCACGGCTTGTGTTGGTAAACTGTGACTTGTTAATGGCAATCACTGCATGAAAACCAGAGCGTACCCCACAAGTTGTAAAACACATTTTACTCAATAGCAGAGCTGGGTAACATTTGTTAGAATTTTTTTTTTCTGAAAAAGGCAGATTTGGGTTGATCAAAACATTTTGTGAATTTGTGTCAAATTCACCATATTATTTTAGTCAACAGAAAAAACACTTCAGATATAACCAAAACACTTTGTTTTGACATTTTCTAAACAAAAAAATTTTAAAAAGGAAAAAGAAAAATGCTTTTCTTAGAAAATGTTAAGACAACGTGCTTATAATGCTGGGTAACATTCCACAGCAGTGAGATGTCAAATGACTAAAGAGATGTCGTTGGAATGATGGGGAGATACGGGAAACATTGAAACACAAATGTCCAAGACTCGGATATTATGAGTCAAGGCAAAATCTTGACTGGCGGACATCAACTAAATCAGGAACCCAACTGAAGGAAGTTTCCATTGCTGGTATAAAAGATTATATCGAGGGTTTCCTCATCGCTCTGAGAGCACATCTGAGCTCTCAGAGAAGTGCATTTCGGTTCAACAGCTGATTGGTGTCTTTTGAAATACTGGCTGCAGATCATTCCTAAGTCATAGCCCATGAGTTCCTAGGTTAGGGGTATCCCTGACAGTAGAGTGCTCAATAAAACACCTTCCTTCCATCTCAACAGCATCCAAACTGCAGACGGGGACTTTTCCTAGGGATATATTCTAGAGAACCCATCCCATGCCCTAGCTAAGAGAGAGGGCAGTCTGCTTAGACTACCATCAAGATCAGACAGATACCTCTTCTCCTTCTCATACTCCCCCACATCTCCAGTTTAAAGCAATTCTTTTTCAGGCTTTTTTTTTTTTTTTTACCCCTCCTATGCTTGTATTTCATCCCCTGACTTCCCAAGCCTCCTCTTATCAGTGTATTAATTATCTCCTGGCTGCTGGGACTAGTAATTATCCCTCTCTAGTGCTTTATGGGCTTCCCTGCACAGACTGCAATGAGTATGGGGCGAAATGGCTCAGTTGGTAGATTGGGCAAAAAGAATACACTTTTTTTTTTTCCCTGCTCTAGAGAGGATGGAATCGGGGAAAAGGAAAGAGCAATGTTTCTTTGGAGTGATGGTTGCGTGGATGTCTGAAGCCTGGGTCGTCTTAAGGCACTCGGAGGGAAATATTTTAAAAGTGAATAAAATGCTTGTTTATTTGTGAAGACGTGGTTCTCCATTTCTCGTGCAGCGATGGAGGAGATCTGTACCACCTAGAAGCTTGCAGGGAGCTGTTTGCCCTGTATTGTTTTAAGTAGCTGCAAAAGGCTCAGTTCTTGCGTGGGAAGTGCAGACTTTTGTAGGCTCAAGGGTAGGCAGGCATGGGAAGGAGGAAACTATTTTCTGAGGCTTTCTTTCCAAGCGCATTCACGGGATCTATAGGAACCCATGTTTCAAATGAGCCTCTAAAAATGGCTCCTATAGATGTGCCCCTACTTCAGTGCACAAATCCGGTAGTTGAATAAATAAGTAGGCATTTGCACGTGCAAACTGAGTAACGGCACACACTGTTACCTGCCAACATACACTTTTGCACATGTAGATCGGGATTTGAACTGGGTGTGTGCAGTTCTGGAGGCCACTTTAGAAAATCCTAGGGCTGGATTCACCACTGCACTACTCCAGGTTTATGCCAATGTAATGCCATTGCTTTCACTGTGAAACCTGAAGTAACTCAGTCACGGTGGCCGGTGGCCATTAAGCCAACACTCATTTCCTTCTGCTGACTCAGGCCCCAACCTTGCAAAGCCTTAGGCGAGTAACCCTGACTTACGTGAGTTTGCAGAATCGGGCCCGTGGGATCTTAAATTGTGTTGTTTGTTCAAAACCATGATGACGAGGCAACGTGGTGGCTTAATTGCAGTGGTCTGCAGAGCCATTTGGGAGAGGCCCATTTGACTCCTGATCACTGTCTCTTATTGCACGAGGCCATGGAGGATTGAGGGCACTGCAGAGGCAGCATAATGAACCCCCGACATCGGGAAAAACTCACATTGCTCAACATCGCCCCCCCCCCCGACCAATTAAGGTGGGTTGGATCCTCAGTGAGTCCCATCCAGGACTCATCTGGAGCTCTTATGCCAGCACTCAGGGGTAGGGGTTGTAAGGAAGAGGGAAAATGGAGGTAACCGTATGCCTTTCCCCAGGGATGCAGATAAGCCCCTGTAGGCTGGGAGCGAATGATTGTGTTTTTCAACATTCAGAAATCCCCAGGTAGCAAGATGTACAAGAAATTCCCACTGGGGAGCCACAAGGGGGATGTAGCATTCACTGGCAACAGAAATCTCAGTTTAGTCATGATAGGATGGCAATATATTTTTTGCCAGATGCACTTTGGGTTTCATTAAAGATTTCAAGCCCTCATGTGTGCTTGTTTGTGTGCCCATGCGGGCATGTGAGGGGCAATTGTGTAAGAACATTGCATGTGTATCAGGAATATCTAAAGGTTGATGCTGAATCACAACTTGGACCGGATCTGCATTAAACTGGCTAAATAATGTTAGCCAGACAATTTAGTCACCTAATTTCCAATATTTTAATAAACTATTTTACAGTTTAACCCCCATTATGTGCCCTGTCTAAGGAGCGAGGTGAATGCTTCAGGAAGAAATTCATAGTCATTTATTTGACCAATTTCACTAAATAGTTTAAATAAAATGTCAAATGAATATTTATTTTCTGTTACTCAACTAGCTGTATCCTCATGCTTAGCGGCATGTAAGCCCCATCTATAGTTATATTAAAACTATGTTCCCCTTCTGTGCAAAAGATGCGCAATGGCAAATCAGCCCGGTATTTGCCTTCTTGACAAGGCTTGTCATGCTAATACTCAGGCATGTCACTTTGTCTGTGTACAGGGTTGGAGAGCGGAACCTCCGGAATGAAGATGAAGCAGCTGGCAATGGTGTGCTGTGCAAATAATCTTAACAAACCAATTCTAATTTGTAGCTGTTGTTTCCCACGTTTTTCTATAAGCTGACGCATGAAATGAATCTTCATAAAGTTTTTCACCAGCTGAAAATGTAAAGAATTTATACTAGTTAGACACGGGGCTACTACATTTCTTATCACCTTTTAAAACAAGTTAGGAGTCATTAGGTGAATGCTTGTGTTCATAAAGATGAAGGATTATAGCTCCTGGCAAAATCAGCTATTTTTTGTCAAGCAGTTCACAAAATTTCCCCGTGGAGATCTGCTAATGGACCTCAATCCTGATCTGACACTCCTCTGCTGTACAAGCCATGGACTGCTCCCACACAGTGGCTCCATCCAGACCTAATGTGCCACCTACTATTCTGGTTCTGAGCTTCTGATCGGAGATCAAGTCATGCCCAATTGTCCCTCACTGGGTGCTGCTTTTGTGAGGTGGATAAATGCTCATCAGGGACCAGGTTGGAGCCACCAAACACATTTTACCTGTGACCTACAATTACCTATTCTGTGTTTGTACAGCACCTAGCACAGTGGGGGTCCTTGACTGAAGCTTCTAGGTGCTATGGTAATATAAATGATGATAAGTCACACTGGAATCCAGACCACCAGAGGTTAAAGGTCAATAGAGGGGTTTTCAAACGTTCTCATAGGGTCCACCGGCTCTGGAGAGAGCGACCGTCTCGTAGACCCATTTCCCCTCTCCAATTTGAGATCACAGGGGTCACTTCTCCCATTTTCAGCTGCAGAACGCTCTGTGGCAAGTGGGCAGCAGTTGCAGACTCCCACCGGTTCACAGAACGCATGTCAGGAGCCCCTGGACTGAGAACCTGTGGATTGTTGTGGTGCCTACCTCTCCCTTCTCTAGCTAGATGCCCTACCATTCACCTCTGTCATCTTAGCCCAGTGTACCATCTTTCCTTGCACAGTTGGTGTAGTGCGCTTGAAGCGGAAGAGTGTTGTCTGATTCAGAGTTCCTTTCAGCATCCCACTGTTGAATGAGTATTAAGTTGACATGCCACTGCCCACTTAGCAATCAGCTGAACAAGGTCAGTTTCCAGGCCTGACTCACTGCTGGATGGATTGCTTCCTCAGTCATTGGTCATTTCCCTGTGAGATCACCCACCCAGGGCTGCAGTCTGAGAGCATGTCACTGTTTATAGAGAAAGCTGCACTTTGGTAAATGTCATCCTGACATTAACTAAATCACAAGCTGTCTCCCTCTGGCCGCCGTTCGATCAGTGACGCTTCCTCCTGCACCCTCGCTCTTGGTGGCCCTTCTTGCTGTTTTTCCTCCCTCGGTCATTTTCCTGATCTCATAATCCTGCCGCAAACAGAGCTAGGGAACAAAGAGGTGTGGAACGAACAGGAGTCCCTGCTTAAGTACACGTGCAAAATGTGATGTGTTTGTCAGTCTTTGTGGACTTGATCCAAGCTGGATTTTTATCACTGCTGCCAGCAATGCGCAGCATTTTGTGCTGAAATCCACCCACTGGACAAAGTTGCGAATTTCTTTTAGGCACAATGACAGACTTCTGCCAGTAAAAGCTGCCTTTCATTTCACTAGGAGGAGACTGGAGATCAAAATTAAAGAAAACGTTGCTTTTATCCTTGACTGGTGGAGAAAGTTTTCCTTGATGGTTTCCCCCCACTGATGAGTGTTGTTATTGTTTATTTGTATTGGGCTAGTGCCTAGAGATCCCAACCAAGATCAGGGTCCCATTGTGTTAGGCGCTGTACATAAAATTAGCAAGTGATAGCCCCTGCCCCAAACACCTAAATAGGCAAGACAGACAGAGGATGGGAGGGGCACACAGACAGACAGAGAGACATTCAGAGAACTTCCTACAGCATTGACTGGACTTTCTCTGCCTTCTGGCTATTTGCTCCAACCCTCTCCCTCCAAGTCTCATCACCTCTACTTTGTTTTACACCCTCTCTCTTACCCTGCCCACTTTGTCCCCCTCGCTCCCTTTCCTTCAATGTACCTTCCCTTCTCTTTTCTTTCCATTTAGCTGACCCCCTCCTAAGTCCACCCACTCCAAAATAAGTTGTTGAAGTACCACAATGTTTGCCTGCCTCCATCACACTGTTCACTCTGCCTATGTGTTCTATCCCTTCCCCCACTGTCTGCCTCCTCTGATTACCTTGTGAGCTCTGGAGGGCAGGGATTGTCTGCTACTCTATTTGTACAGCACCCAGAACAGCAGGGCCCCATTCTTGGTTGGTCCTGAGGCACAATCATATAAACACGATGAACAGTAAAAACGAAGTGAAGTGATTTGCCAAAGGTCACATGCCCCAATCAGTGGCAAAGTGAGGAATAGAATCTGAGTCTCCCAGCTCTCAGATCCCTGCCTTCTCACTGGACTATGCTGCCTGTAAGTACGCAATTTTTTGTCACATTTATCTAGAAGGAGATGCGAGCGCTCAGGTTTGAAAACCTGAGTTTTAATACGTTGAACAGGGCAACAATTTTTAAATGTTGTGATGCATTTAAAGTTTTCTTGCAAAATCAAACAGAAATAAATGGACCGGAGGCAATAAAGTCCAGTTTTTTAGACCATCATGACTAGGCATCATGCGTCTTTTCTGTGATTATTAATATAGTTGCCATGATTATAATGTAACAGCACATGCAAATGACTAAGTTGATACCTAACCGGCTATTTGCAAACAAAGTCCTGACAAATCTGGGTGAAAATTGTTTTTGCAATTACATTCACACAATTAAGAAACTCCGGATGCGAGAGAGAGAGAAGGCATACAGAGGAGTTATTCTCAGATGCTAGCAATGGTGCATACAGAAATATTGTTACTAGTTTAGAGGCTACTTTTAAACATTTAACCTAAAATATATCTTTTCAAAGTAATCTTTTGCACCTCCCACCATATGAATTTCAACATTGTCTTTGTCACAAATTGATTCTTGCCCTCATTTCTTGGTTTGAACCAGAAAGAAAAGACGATCTTTTGTACTGGGACTCAGGAGATCGGTGTTCAGTTCCCAGTTCTGTCCTAGACTCTCTGTGTGACCTTAGGCAATATACTTAATTGTTGTGTTTTCCCACCTGTAAAATGGAGATAAAATACTTCCTTTCTTCTTCCCGTTGTCTGTTCCCTATTTAGACTGTAAGCTCTTCCACAAAGGGACTGTGTATGTACCGTGCCAGCAGAATGGGGCCTCTTGATAGGAATTACGGCTAACCTAGAGGTGAATGGCTCTGAAGTCTATTACCATGCCTCTGAGTCAAATAGTGCCCCCCACTCTTCCCTCTAAGCTGTGCATGTGTGCGCGCACGCACAGATCCTAAAATCTGTGCACATGGTGAAACACCACGCGCACAACAATTTGCACAGAAGCACAACAATTTGCACAGAAGAAATTTTTTTGCGCACACGCTCTGTCAAAAATTAGAGGGAACATTGGTGCCCCCTCATCCTCAGTTCTTCTATTTATTTGGGGCATGTATGATTCCCACACAAGCCGTACAGTTAGATGATGAAACTTTGCTCATCCTCTGAGCTCCTACCATCCCCGTTTGAAAGCAGATTGTTCCTGGGCATATAAAATCCCTTGGAAACTGAACCTTGTCAGCTAAAATGCAAATATTTGGCGACAAAGTGTTCATTACAGCAGAACTTGATTTCAGGGTCAAACCTTTTTGCAGCAAATTGTTCGCCAGCTAAAATGTTTATTGTCACCACACTCTGGCAGTTTTGACAGGGCCTATCAAGCTGAGCTTGACAATCTATGCATGCTGCGTCTCCAGCTTTTTGCTGCGAAAGTGAGGAGAGATGGTCGGGTAAGTGATTTAATACAGAGGCAAACCGTCCACAGATAACTGGAGAGATCAGTGGCAGGGCTCCGCCTGTTAGGGACTGGGGAACTATTTATGATGATGATAGTGCCACACTGACTCTAATGCAGTCAGACGGTTATATGATAAAAAGAAATATATTTTGTGGGGGGGGGAACAGGTCCTTTCTAAATACAATGGGTAGGTTTCATCTCTGGAGCAGACCTCTGTTCTTTTACTATTATTATTATTTACTGCTATTTATTTATTAATTTGTATGATCATAGCGCCTATGAGTCCTAGTCATGGACTAAGACTCCATTGTGCACGGTGCTGTACAAACGCCGAACAGAAGACGATCCCTGCCCTCAAAGAGCTTACAATCTGAGCACAAGACAAGAGATGGCAGAGGGATATAGGCAGCAGCAAGCCCGCCGATGCGGGGAGGCAAAGGGGGCAATTGCCCAGGGGGCTGGGTGATTTAAGAGGGCCCTTGGCTGCTGTAGCAGTGGCCGGGAGCCCCGAGCCCTTTTAAATCACCCAGGCTGGCCGCAGGCGCGTGCAGGGTGGTACTGGCGGCGGCGAAGGCAGCCGGGCGGGCACGTGGAAGTCCTGGCTCTGCCAGAGGAATGCGCCGGGCAGCGTAGCTGGCAGCTCGTTGGGCACCAGCCAGCGCAGGCGCGGCACCACCCAAATATCAGGCAGATCTTTCTAGGGGGACCATTGACTGTTCTGCCCTGGGCAGAGCCGTCCCTAGGGTATGGCGAATTGGGGAGACCGCTCCGAGCCCCGTATTTTGGGGGGGCCCTGCGGGCTGGTGTGATTGGCCAGCGTGGTTGGTCCCAGAAGTGAAGAGTCGGTCCCAGAAGTCATCACTTCCGCCCCGGGCCCTGCACCCTCCTAGGGACAGTCCTGGCCCTGGAGCCTGGAATTGCTGTCGGGGGGTGGGGGAGGGGCTGGGCAGCGGGAGTTGCAGTGAGAAAATATTGCCCAGCATGCTAAGCCATGGTCTCTGCACACCAGCAGCCTAACCGCGACCAAGCTTTTTGTAGGCATCCTGGCAAAGGAGAGTTTTAAGGAGGGATTTGAAGGGAACAATGAAGTGGCTCTGTGGATATTTACCGGGAGCTCCTCCCTTGTGTGAGGGACAGCATGGGAGAAAGCACAAAGATGCTTGTTTGAAAATTTAACCAGGGGGCAATAGAGTCTGGTAACATCAGCTGATAGGAGGTGGGAGTCGACCTCTTGCTACTGAATGAGAGAGGACAGGAAGGGCGAGGATGGGCGATGAAGGGCCTTGGAAGTGAAGACAAGTAGCTCATGTCTGATGTGATAGAGAAGGGGAAGTCAATGGAGGAATGCAAAGAGAAGGGTGACAATACTTCCTATGAGTCAGAATCCATGTCTTGAATATTGACCATGCCCAACTAGAGTTGAGGCCAAACCTTGCACCCCTCCTTGTCTTAGTTGTGTTCCTCTAGCACTGATGCTGGTCTGGTTATTTTAGTTACTGATCAAATAATATTTAACCCTGGTATAAAATTGAGTCCTGGGGTAACAGTGACACCCATAATTTATTGAAATTTGTATTCAGAAGTTCTGGTATTTCCCTTGACCGGTCTTGTATAATTTTCAGGTGCATCTCATCTGGGCCCACTGTTGTATGTGTGTATATACATGGATACACACGTATTAGGCATGAATTCAATAAATCCATGATTAAAGTGAAAAAAAATGAAAGTCTGGGATTGTTTCTTTGCACTAATGTTGTTACAACATACTGGCTGGAATTCCATTTATAGTGAGCATCTGCTTACTCTGATATTGTGCTGGGAAACAAACCAAGACCAGATTGCACTCCCTCCAAAATGTGAAAGTTGGATGAAATTTCTCATTGAAATTTCATCCAAATTTTGCATTTCAACGAAAAGCGGCACTATCCAAAAGAATTTTTCATGGAGTCTTTCCCTGACTAGTTCCATTCATTAACAATGTGGCCTCCCCAAATATGTCACGGAAATGTTTAAATCACACTTTCTGTAATATGCATGTGTGAGATTCTTCTTTTCCATGTCTTTGTTCATCCATCATTTGCACAGTCAAATTCTGCTGTCCGTGACTTACTGTCGAAAGTAAAGTGCAGAGACAGTAGGAGCTGGTCCATAGATTCTCCAGATGTGCTTAAGTAAATATGGCAATATTTGGTCCAAGGACTTTCCAATTTTCTTCTGCTTTAATCTTACTATTATCTGTGCAAGACAAGCCGTTTCGGAGCAGTCCTGTATTTGTTTATGCTCTTCAGACAGCAAATATTTTAAAAAACCCTGTTTCATCTCATGTGTTTCTCCTGACATACATCAATTTGAAATCTCCTCCATGCATGAAATACAGGCACTAAGTGGAGGTAAGTGACCTTGTTGAATCTCCGGCCACTGCAGCTGCCCGGGAGTGAGAGTGGGGAAGGAGGGGGAAGGCACTTTGCTGTCTGCCATTAAAGCCCCAGGAGGCTGAAGATGAGAGAAGGACAAAAGTTTCAAATTGCCAGGACATAATTGTGAAAGTCATTTTGCAAGTGCAGAGCCTTTCACGATGCCACCTCTCATCTGCCAAAGTGGGGTTGGAAAGACAATACAAGGGAGGAATATTCAGCAACAAAGAAGCCACCAATGTAAAGAAAAGAGTTTTCGGTAGATTAAATGGGGTTTATTTTTCTTCCCATTCAGATAAACTAATAGCCTTCGTCCAACTGGAATTTATTTTGGTCCAGTTCTATCACCATCGCTCACGCCGAGCCAAGCCAGCTAGGTGCTACTCAGACTGAATAATGGTGGCAGAATTGGGCCAGCTGTTACGGATCTGGACTTTGATTTTACATGTAATCTCTATTTTCTGATTCAAGCCACTCATGACTTTATTTCTTAACCCCCTGAGGCTAATGGAGGATCATAGAAGCAATAGTGCACTTAAAGACTCAACCCCCGCCCCCAAAACAGCAAAGCTGTTTCCCCCAGTCCTCCCCCCGCCAAAGAAATCTGGATTAAGAAATCGAGCTTCTTTAAACAAAGAGTTCAGCTCAAGATCTTGGACCAAAGAGTGCATTACAGTCATTTGTTCTTCATTCTTTGCTACCCTTTATTCCATTCACACTCCCCACAATAATAAAAATAAAATAATAATAATAATAAAAAACAACCCTGACAGTCGTGTCCTGCTGGGATAAATTGCTTTAAACTCCCCTTCAGTTAATATCAGCTTTGTCCCTGTTCCTTATTACTGTTGCCACCTGTCCCTCAAACTGCAGGCTTTCCCCTTCCAGTTCCCAAATTACCCAGGATGTGAAGAGAGGGGGTTGGGTGGGCCTGCTCTCTCCCTCTCCCCAGCTCCCTGCTCCCATCCCTGCAAGTTCACTCCCTTACTCCGGAGGGTCAGCGGGTAGGGCTTGCCTCCTCCTGACAATCGGGCTTTGTGTAACACAATGGCCCCTCCTCACTTTTGGAGAGAACTCTCTCTGTGCGGCAGGCCAGCCACGCGGCCCACCAGACAAAACACTAAAGGCCAAGAAGAAAGGGTCACCTGTTTTCCATGTCGGAGTGATGGTGAGCGCTGTGCAAGGGGTCACCTGGGCTATGGAAAGTCCTGGCCCTCCAAGCCCACTGGGCCATAAAAGTTCGCTGCTGCCATACATACTAAACACACCCCTGGTTTCTCTTTAGGATTCAGTGGTAACTCGCTTCCCTCCACTTCCATCTGGGAGGCTTGTGAACGTGCTCCTCCCTGGCCTTTAGCCAGTTTTCCCCAGCTGGGATCAGTTCAGTGCCCTGTTACCATCTGTCCCGTCAGATGCAGGGCTGCCCGTTACCGTTTGGACACAGCCAGGAGGCAGGTCCCCCTCCTCATCCCACCCACCCACCCCTATACTCTGCACTTTAACAAAGCATAACTTGAGTTCCCCAGTCACAGAGAGGCCAGGACTGACCCATTTGGGACAGCAGGGAGAAAGGAGCCAACACCCCACTGCCTCCATCCAGAGACGACATTTCTGTGACAAAGACTCAAGGCGGCCGGACGATTCTGTTTCAACCATGGGCCGCTGACAGCATCAGATGAGGGGGCCATGTCCTAACATTGGGGGAGGGAAACACTGTTCCCTCTAAGCTGTGCACGTGCGCACACAGGTCCTAAACCCCGCGCTCACGGCAAAACACCGCGCGCACAACAATTTGCACAGAAGCACAACAATTTGCACACAAGACTTTTTTTTGCGCACACGGCCTGTCAAAATTAGAGGGAATGTTGAGGGGGAATCCTTTGGGGGGGGGGGGGGGGACGACCCTTTTTCCTGCTTCTAGGGGCAAAGCAGAGGCGGGTGGAGACTTTCCCCAGGTGCAGAGGGAAAATGTCAACAGACACACTGAAATGACACCAAGAGGAAAGAACATCCCCCCACCCCCTATACACACACACACACACACTCTCCTAAGCAAAGCCCGAAGCAGCAGCGGGGGGGTGCTTTTCATAGAACCATAGAATATCAGGGTTGGACGGGACCTTAGGAGGTCATCTAGTCCAAGCCCTTGCTCAAAGCAGGACCAATCCCCAATTTTTGCCCCAGATCCCTAAATGGCCCCCTCAAGGACTGAACTCACAACCCTGGGTTTAGCAGGCCAGTGCTCAAACCACTGAGCTATCCCCCCTTAAATCCAGGGCGCCTCTCTGCTTACAGGGGGCAGCCGCTGGGGTCCCTGCGGATGGCCCCGTTCACGCCCCTGCACAGAGACAAACAGGAGAGTTCGCACAGAAGTAGCAGCGCCCGGCTGGGCTCTCGGGGCGCATGCTCAGTCCCAGGCGGCCGCTTCCCATTGTCTCCAGCCCCGGGGAACAATCGCGCCGCTCGGCGGAGCCCGGATTGGCCGGCGCGCGGGCGGCCTTGATTTGTAATTAGCAGCTCGGCGAGCTCCCATTGGCCAGGCGGCCTCGCGCTCCGGGCCCCTCGAGCGCATAAGTTTTTGCTCTGGCGTGTAACTTTTTGCAGGGATGAAGTCACTTCTGACTTGAGCTGTTGTGCTTTGCTTTGCGTTTTTTTTTGTTTTGCGGGGAGGCGGTGGCTAAATCGCTAGCAAGGATGAAGCTGTGTGGAACTTTCCTTGGTTCGTAAAAAAGCCTCTCTAAACTTTTCTTGACTTCTGTGTCTTTTGGTTTTGTTTTTTTCCCTTCCTTGCAGCGTCTCAGCCGGTCTCTTCCGCGTCTGCGTTCCCTGTCATTGTTCAATGCACCCAGCAAAGGGGGCGACAGTGACTCTCACTTTCCAGGCGTGCCTCGCTTTGTGTCTGTGGCAGAAAGGGAAATGTGTCCGGGGGACCTGGAACAAACAAACACCAGAAAAAAAAAATCCCATCTATCTGTGTTCTCCTCTTTTGAGTGCATGGCCGCAGAGGAGCTCCTGAATTCAAGACATAAAAGCCAAGCTTCACCTCTAGTGTTTGCACTTAGCAAGGGAGAGTCTGACTTTGTTTTTAAATAGCTCGTTTTCAAAATAATTGACATCGACTAAACTCGATGTCAGATGGAAAAGCTTTTAGATCTAAACACTCTTACAAACGTAGGCGAAAATGTGTGTCACTCTCACCGGCTCTTGCTGAAATTAGACTCCAAATAATGCTTTGTTGTTGTTGTTAACTATTCGGTTTATTGCAAAAAAAAAAATGGTGCGGGTAAGGGATTTTTTTTCTGTGTTTGTTTCACATCCAAGCTTGGTCCAAAGTTCTCCTCTTTTGCGTATTAGTGGATAAATAGGGGGTAGCTCAGATATAAAGCTGACTTAAAGCCTGTTGGGACGTTGCTGGAGTGTCCTAAAGATTGCTCTTCACAGCCGGGACACAATGCAGACAAGTGTTTTGTTTTTGTTTTTAAATGCCATGTAGAAAATGCAGGGTTGATATTGCAAAGATTTGCATGGGACTGATAAGGAAGCTGATGCCTTTAAAGAAATTGGTAGTAGTTTAAAAAATAAGCTTCCAACTGTACATTTCTTTTAGACAAAGAAGTTTTCCTCCTTGGGGAAACTGTAAATCGAGAGAGAAACCGAGGGATATGAAAAGTTTTTGTGTGCGCGCGGTGGTGTTCCATCTGCCAGGGGCTTGCAGTGGGCAGGTCTTTCTTCCCCAACCCTTCAGCTGTTCCATATACAATATTAATGCTGGCCATTTCTATTCGGCATACAACAGCACTAATTGTAGTCTGAGGCATTAAGGCAGGCAGCCCATCTGCATCAAAGCTTTCAGAAAGAAACAAGAAAAATCTTTCACCCCCAGCTGGTAACCGTAGAAATTGGTGCCAATTGCAAATGCAGAAAGTTTGAGACCTAAAGTACTTGCAAAGAGTCTCTGGGAAGCAAGTAAACTGCAGCTTAGCATTTTTATGTCTGGATATACACAAGTAACTGCACTTGTATTTTAAACAATCTTCAGACATAGACCTTTAATTTGATTTTTTTCAATGGACTCATCCGGGTTTTTTTTTTTAAACCAAAGGATTAATATAATCCATTTTTGTGGGTTTTTAAAAAAAATCTTTCCACGTTCATTTTGTAGGATACCTATCAATGACTTGTAAACGTGTCAATTTCAGTTTGCAGCCTCTAAGATTCCAATGTTTTCCCATAATCTTTCTACCTCAAAGGAAAAGAGCCATATTTAAAATATGGAACAGATGCTAACTCTTTCTCAATTAAAAAGTGGCTACTTAAAAATCAGAAATAACATAATTTTAAAACATACATTTTAACTATTAACATTCTGTGTTTCAAGTAATTTCTTGGTCTGGCATATGTATCTGTGAAAAGAGAACAGAAGATAGTAGACAGTTTGTTCGAAGGCTTTGCTCAGCTATGATCTTCACTTTAGGAGCTAGCACAGGGGCGGGTATTCCTAAATCGTTTCTGGACAGTGGCGACTAGCCTATGGCAGGAGCTGTCCATTTCGCCGGTGCTGATTGTCCAATGTTTGCCTCCTTTCTCTTGAATTTTCTCATCTTTTCGGAGGCTTTTAAAAGTTGAAAACGTTATATGCTAATGTCTTTAATCCCCCCTCCAGTTTTTTCCAGGTTAAGCATGTAAGCGATTTATCTTCGTTTAACAAAACAAACACGTTAGGTTTAAAAGCAAGATAATAAAAACCTCAATATTTTGCAGAAGCACAAAGGGTCCTGTGGCACCTTAGAGACTAACAGAGGTATTGAAGCATAAGCTTTCGTGGGTGAATACCCACTTCTTCGGACTGCTTGCATCCGAAGAAGTGGGTATTGACCCACGAAAGCTTATGCTTCAATACCTCTGTTAGTCTCTAAGGTGCCACAGGACCCTTTGTCGCTTCTGCAGATCCAGACTAACACGGCTACCCCTCTGATCCTCAATATTTTGTTTCTCTTGAGCAACATCTTGGTGATAACGATAAACTCTAGCTTTACACTAATCCCATTTTGTGTCTAAATCTAAATTGGTTGGATTGGATTTACCAGTTAGAAAAAAAAAGTTAGTTTGCAATTGAGGTTTTGCATAAACAAGGGAATGGTATCAGCAATCAATTGTATAGACTTTGGAGTTCCAGGGTAAATAAGTTTAGAAGTGTGTGTGTCCCCATATGCATGCATACACACAAACACCTTTTCCTCTTGTTTTCCATACGATCTGTTTTGCTTTTGTTTCCCAAGTTTTAGTGCTACACGGCTGAATTAAATAGCATTCAAGGAGTACCATCCAGTATTGTTAACCGAATGAAGCTGATCGCGCCTGATTCCTCCCTTTTGATTCTATCTTGAATGCAGAACAATGAAGATTCAGTGTAGCACCGGGCCTGCTGCCTGGAGATAAGAGTTTAATAGAATTTCTGAATGCCAAAGGTTTAGGATGTAAAATATCCCTGTCCTCGCAGCATGTCCAAAGGAGATAGAAAATGGCTTTTCAGGAGTACTCTCCGCTGAATTCGTCCTTTTATGTTAATGGCTTAGAAGCTCAGGAAAGAGCCAGTCGCTGGGCCTGCAGTCATGGAAATGGGCATTGTAAGATGTGCCTTTCCAAGGCACTCTGAATGTTCTAGGGTTACAATGCTGTTACATTAAGCTTAAAACAATACATTCCGAATGAAAAACAGTCCAAAATAACTAAACAAAGGACGTGGGCTTTGGCCCAATAGTATCGTGGTGGGTGGCAAAAATGGGGTTTTATCTAAAGAGTATTCCTTTGTGGTCCCCAGGACGATCAATGCCATTGGTTTGGAGGAGAATAGGATCAGGGCCCACGAGGACACGACCGGTCTTTTTTTTTTTTTTAAATGACCGTGAAATATCAGGGCAGAAGTCTCCCTCCGAATAACTGTCCTTGACTTCTTTTCTCTCGCTCTCGCTGCTCCACAAAGATGGACACAGGCGCGATGATCCGCTCCTCTCCGCCTGCTCTAGGGAGAATAAATGACTTTAGTGGCGTGTCGGACAATGCTGAGGTTGCAACTTTTGTCTTCTCTTGGCCTGTCTGTCCCCAGGGGCATCAGTCTGGCTCGGCGGGGTCTCCTCCAGACCGGCCACGGGGGACCCCAGCCCCGGAACTCCACTTTGGTTGCCTAGCTCTGCAACCGCTCTCTGGCTCCAGCATCTCTGAAGGCTCCTGGGGGGTTTTTTTAGTCCATGGGTGAAAACTGCAGCCCGTTCCTCTACAATCTCCACGAAGAGGACAGTCGAGTCACCTTCTCAGTGAGGGGAGGAGGAGAGGCGAGGCAGTGCAGAATAGCCGGAGTTCAATCGGATCATATTTCCGCCACGATTTCCCGAAGTTACAATCAACACCTAGTAAAAGTGCTAATGCACCCGTGCAACCCAGGGGGGAGGTGATAAGGTTTGTCCTTGCTTGCCCATGGGGCGGGGGGGGGGGGTGTCTCTGACAAGAGCCGGGACAGACAGCACGTGTCAGCTTCATGGATGGTGATGAGGCCTGCGGGGGGGACTATTATGGTGATAGCTCTTGGGTGGGGTGGGGGGAGCAGAGTCTCTTTCCGGGAGGGAAACAGGCTTCCAGGAAGAACCGATTTCTCCCCCCCCCCCCCCACACGCTTAAGTAGAGCTTGTGGGGCTGTTTTTAGAAGGATCCTTCTCGTGCTTTCAGCGGAAAGCAACACAGGGAACCATCTGAAACCTTCTCCGTCACCCCTCCCTTCCTGCTTTTTGATGGGGAGGGGGGTGTTTTCTGGGAACGTGGTGTGGGGTGCTTTTTGAAAAAAGAAATATACATACATTGTAACAACTGCCCCCTTGAATATGTACATCGGCTAATATGCAATACTTCCTGTTTCATATAGGCGATAAATTTCCCCGTCTCTTCTTTATGATGATAGGTCATCTTCCTAACCACCAATAAATATTGTAAAGTACTTTCGCTGTAGCTATGCTAACCTAGGGCATCTGTCATTCCCCGGTTGTTGCTATTAGAAATTATTGGACTGTACCACCGGCCGGGAATGCACAGGGGGGGAGGGATGCGGACGGCAGCGGGAACATTCGCAGCCCTGCTGTGGGCTCGGCGTGGAAGAAGCCCCAACTCTTCTGCGTCTTAATTATGAATCGCCTTGGGCCGAATCGGGCCCTTTCTGGGGGGTCTGGCGGCGGGGGTGGGGGGTAGAAGCCGGAGGGGGGGGGCGGCGGGTCGAGCAGCGCCCCAGCGCGCTCTCTCCACTCCAAAAAGTCAGCAGCCCCATCTTTTTGATGCTCTACTGTAAATTTATTTCACCTCGGAGAGTAAACAGATCTATTGCAACCCCAAGGGTTCATGGGTAGTGTATTTACAAAGGGAAGGCGCATCAGGCCCCCTCTGTGCCATTTCCATTAATGAGAGCGGTCATTAAGTAAATGAGACATTGCCTTTAGCAGGCTTAAGAGTTCACACACTCAGGAGCATCAGCTATTTAATTGAAACCAACAACCCATCTTACACGCACGTTACTGGTGTAGGGAAGTGGGCAAGCCTCCAACAACTCTTTCCCCCTCCCCACCTCCAACCTCTTCCCCCCCCTCCCCATGTAAATTTCATGATTGCTTTCCGTGATGTCATTTTGAAAAGGGGCAGACAATAGCTGTGGGGAAAAGGTAAGTCAATATTATGTTCTTTCGCTGACAAAGGCGGATAATGCTGGGCGTTTGTGTTTTTTTCACCTTGGATTGGTACAGAGCAGAGGAAGGGGCTCTCGGAGAACCCAGTTAATGTAAACAGATGCAGGCTTGGCTCTTGGAGGCAGGGTTTGTTGTTTTAAAATTGCATCGGAGAACCGAGGCGGTTTTATTAAGATGATGATTATTCCTAGGTCCATCTTCCTCTCTCTCTCTTTCTCTGAGACTCTAGTGGACATGTTATGCTTCTGACTGAAGAGAGCTGCGGCGGGGGGAGGGAGGGAGGACAGCATCGTATTCAGCTGGGAAACTTTCTGAATATTTCTGGAAGAGGAAGAGCAGATATGTTTGTGGACATAGAGATCTGTGGATGTTTATCAGGAGAAATCACTGTGGTTTTAACAGAAGAAGCTTCGTAAAGGGAGAGGAAAAAAAGGCAAGCTTCATAGTTTATTTCCCTGGGATATCTTGGATGGTACAGTAACTTCCAGTCCAAGGTACTGAACAGGAGCCGATGCTGTGACTGACTGTCTGAGGTTGTGATCTCTCTGGTTTTTCTTTTCTTTTCTTTTTTCTTCTCAAACTGCTGAAGGGGAAAGGGGGGGGGGTGCTTTACATATTTTGTTCTTGTTTGCATTGTACAAAAGATGCAGGCCAGTATCTTGGGTCTGCTGTTTCTTACTCTTAAATCATTAATGCGCTTTGCGTTTTCCTTCAACTGAGTGAAGATAATTAGTTAAAAAAAATAGGAAAGAGCCCATTAAAATGGCATGCATTTAAAAGCAAGTTGATGGGCGGTGTTAAAAGCCCATGTGTTGGCTGTTTCAAGTAGTAGACTTTTTTCCGACTACTTTCCACTTCTCTATTTCTAGCAAGGAGAAATGAGGAAACCATGTCATATTTGTTTTCGTGTTCTCTGTTTCCCGTGACGAAGTCTTATTTTTAGTCGGCTTTGATCAGAGGTTGACTTGAATGATCCCTTTAACAATTCCACCGAGGAGGAAAAGTTAAAAATCCCGCAAAACGTTCGCACAGCAAGTGAAAACAGTTCCTTGGTCCCGGGGGTTGGGGTGAAAGGACCAGGTTGCCGGATGGCAGAGGTTGTTCTGTATTAGGGAGACCCCCTCCGGAAACCATCTCTTGTAGCAGTTGGGAAGCAAAAAAACGCAGACACGTTCAAGGTTCTTTCGTTCGAGGGACCTGTGCACACAAAAGAGCAAGTCCCAATAAGATGGACATAAACCACTGAACAAAACAGATACCTAGTGGCAGGAGGCCTTTGTGTTGTGAATCATCGGGATATTTGCCTTGAAATCCTCCCTTTTCCCCTATTCTGAAGGGAATCGTTCGCTTAAGGCTTGGCTTGGATACAGGACCTGACTGTCTGGGGAGGGGGGCTCTCCCCTACTTTTCTCTTTGACTTACTAAGCACCGGTGTGTAGTTTGGCAGGACAGCCATTTCAGATCATCCAGGGGCTGGAGGCAGGAGTGCAATCTAACCGTGCCAATGTGCAGCCGCAAACACACCCTATCGCTGTGTTTATCCTCCGTCTATTGTCGGCCCCTCTTTGCTTGTCTTCTAATCCTTTGCCCAGGAAAGGCAAAGTCCTCCCCATCTCTCTGCCGGTTCCTTTCTTTATTTCTCTCTCCTCGTTGGCTCATCTGCTGTTATTATCAGCTTTTTCCATATGGTCACTTTAATTAATGGCAGACAAAAGGGGGAGGGGGGGAGCGAGAGGAACCCAGGAATTGGAGTTTGTAGCTGGTGTGTCGCTGATGCTGTCATAGAAACCAAGATGCCGCCTGGACACTTCTTTGTATGATGCTGTTTATTGTTCCGGCGGCGGCGCACGGCGTGGCAGGATCTCTGCGGCAGGGGGAAGGAAGCACAAACCCGTTTGACGGCGGAGGCCGTTCGTGGCTCTAGAATTCAAGGCTCCCCAAACAACTCCGGGAAGTTGGTTGTTAAGCTGTGACGGACACGCGCGCTCCCCGTTTGCCTGTGCCTGGTGGAGGCCGAGATCCCTTTCTGGGGAGGGAGGGAATTGGGATCTGAAGGGTGCACCGCGGGCAGAGGGGCTCTGGGAAGAGCTATTTCACCCTTAAGAGAACTCTGGAAAGTTTGTGTTGTGTCAAATGTCAGAGGGGTAGCCGTGTAGAAGCTACGAAGAGTCCTGTGGCACCTTATAGACTAACAGACCTTTATGCTTTCATGGGTGAATACCCACTTCTTCAGATGCGTGCAGTGGAAATGCCCAGGGGCAGGTATAAATATGCAGGGGAGAGTCAGGCTAGAGATAACGAGGTTAGTGGCACCTTATAGACTAACAGACGTTTTGGAGCATAAGCTTTCGTGGGTGAATACCCACTTCATCGGCTAACCTCGTTATCTCTAGCCTGACTCTTTCCTGAATGTGTATACCTGCCCCTGGACATTTCCACTGCATGCATCTGACGAAGTGGGTATTCACCCACAAAAGCGTATGCTCCAATATGTCTGTTAGTCTATAACAGGGGTTTCAAACATGCACCCCCCCGCATTGAGTTATTTCCTGCGGCCCGCCATAGGCGCCAAGTTCCAAACATTACCCAGTGTTTATATTTTATTAAAACCCCTCTTTGCAGTATAGTTTTTAAAAAGTTACTACATTGATTTTTAATAGAATACTCTATTACTCTTTTTTTACTGTACTTTTGTATCACTGTATGAAAAGGTGTCAATAATGCGGCCCTTGGGCCAACGTACTAGTTCTCATGTGGCCCTCGTGGTGATTTGAGTTTGAGATCCCTGGTCTACAAGGTGCCACAGGACTCTTGTTGTTGTTGTTGTTGTGTGATTAGCTGCAAATTCAAACCGCATTGCTAACCGGCTATGGAGCGAAGTGTGTTTATAGACGGCACGTCTAGCTGCAGGTAGGGACCACAGTCCTTTATTTGTATTGGGGGTCAGGTGTCCTAGTGCACGAGTAACACTCGCAACATTAGCGTGGAGGGTCAGCCATGGAGGAACGTGCTAGTAGAAGGAACATGGAGCCGCCTGCTCCACTCCTTTCTGTTTATCGTGAGGACAAAGTGCACGCAGGGATGTTCTGACAACCAAGAGGGTGAAAACAGCACCATCTCTTCAGTGTCCCTGCAATCCCTGCCTCCTAGAGTCTCCCGGGGGTATTTGATGGGATTCCTTTGAAGGAGGGTTATTAATAAATATTCGTCACACGGGGGCTCAGTGTGGGAAGACAGCCCGGGTGTTTATCAGAGTACTCTGCGGGCAGGCACCCTTGTGTCCCTCCCAACTATCTGCCCAGCATCACGGCCGTCTCCATGGGTTTGTGGGTGGGTGGCTTTTTAAGCTTGGAGAAGGGGATGTGTCTAGAGCCGCGCGCGGAAAAACCGAGCCGCTTTCCCAAGCCCGGTGTAGCCAGGTTTGTGTAAGAGGAGGCGGGTTCGTGGGAGGCGTCATCGGGTCGCCCTTCGTGGCTCTTCGCTGACCTTTCAACTGCACGACAGTCCTGGGGCGGGGAGGGGGAAGCATTCGGGGCAGGCATCAGAAATGCAGCTCGCAGGTGGGATCCCGCCAGGTGGAGGCGCGTCTCCCCCCGGGCAGGTTTTCACCCGGGTGAAAGAGAACCCGGGGCCTGCCCGGTCTGGCTCCCCTGCTTAACTTCCACGCGGGTTCCCTGCTACCCGTGGCGGGGTGTGTGTGTGTGTATAAAACTTACCCCTGTGCAGAGGCCTAGATGCATCACTGAAGTCGGGGGTCTCGTGCTGCTTCTCTAAACAGGGGGTGAATCTCACAACAAGGCCCCCAATTCAATAAGACAGTGACCTTAAACAGCGACCCCCCCCGCTCTCCCCTTTATAAAACCCCCTTTAAAAATACAGGGTGCTGTGAATTTCCGAGCCTCGCAAAATCCTGCCTTGCTCGACTTCCTAGAAATACTTTCCACCTTTAGCTCTTCAGCCAACGTGACGCCCCCCTGCGCATCTCCTGCCCCCCTGCGCAACGTGACACCCTCCTGCCCCCCCTTACTCCAGTGCCTGTGAATATCTGTACAGACGTTAGGTGTACACAACTGAAGTGTGTGTGTGTCGGGGGGGGGGGCGGTTAGAGACCTAAGATGCGTGGAAACTAAAAAACTTCAGCTCCCGGGTGGACTCCCGGGGGCTCTGCAGGGGGGGGGGGGGGCTGACGCTGCTGTCAGCCCGGGGCGGTGTGTCTGGGCACCTGTTCGCCTTTGGGCGCTTTCCGCCTTTCTGGGCTGTTTTTATGCGGCGCTGGGGTTTGCTGGCGTTAGCGGCGCTGGCCAAATGCTGATTTCGCCGGGCCTCATCGCACGAGGCGGGGGGGGGGGGGGCAGCAGGACCAGGTGACTTCAAGCCAGGGAGCTGACGACAGTAATTATCCGGGAGAAGAAACCAGCTGGGTAGAGCCGCTCTCTAGTAGGGACTTAATCAGAGCCGTAAAACTGCAGGTCGGGGGCGGGGGGCGGGGGTCAGGGGGGAGCTTGGGGGTGGGCAGCGTCCGGCGGACTCGGAAGGGGAATAGCCGCGGAAGCAAAAAACAAAAAAAGTCCATTGCTCGGAACTCCAGCCTGAGGCCGGTGGTGCTGGCTGGCTGAGCGCCGGCTGTAGGTTTTTGGAGGGGAGGGAGCCTCTGGTAACAGGTGGCTGAGTCCCGGAGCTGGGAGACCCCCCCCCCCCCCCCAATACTAACGCAGGCATCGAGCGTGGCTCTCAGAGCAGCCCTAGACGCCGGGCTTGCTCTTCCTCCCCTGACACCGGAGTGACTCCTGATCTGAAAGTGGGAACAGAACCCGGTCCATGCAGTGATTTCCGGGTGTACACCCCCCCCTGAATTTCCCAACCCCCCCCCCCAGTTTTGTGAACTAGTTACATGCCAATTTAGTGACCCCCCAGTAAATTCGAACACCCCTAATTTCAATTCCTGGGGAGGCCAGTGGGCCCATGTACTTTTAACCCCCCTCCCCCAAATGTAGTCGCATTTTGCCTTGGGAACACGCTGCGCCGTTCAGATCAGAAGCTCCTTTGCATGTGCATGTAGATGTCAAGTTACACCGCCCCTCCCTCTCCAGTCTGTCCGATCTGTATCTGATTCCCTTGTTTGGGGGGGGGAGGGGTTGCATTGCTCCCTAGCTGGGTGCATGCCAGTTTTGACGCTGTTGCCAAAAAAAGAAAACAAACCCCAATTGCGCCCTGTTCCCTATTTTTTTTAAGTTCTTGCTGTGTTGCTGATAGCCGCCTGCAAGCGGGGGGGGGGGGGGGGGGGGGCTGCCTGCCGGTTCACACCCTGGTAACCAGATCACACAGACTGGAAGAAGCCGGAGAAAGCTTTTGAATTATTACTGGAAGTCAGATGATCCCCCCCGCAGGGCTGACCCGCGTGTGCGGCGCGTCAGACCCGCTGCCATTTTTACGCAGACATTTTGAAACCACTTTGAACCGTCGGATCTGCCCGAGCGCAGGGGCGGTGCGCGCCTGGGCGCGTCCGGGCTCCTTGCATGGGGGGGGGGGATTTTCAAAGCTTTTGCTTCAAGCAGTTTTCTCCCCCCTCCCCAATCCCATCAAATCTGTTGTGATCCGGAGTGGGGAAGACGCCCCGGCTTCATCCGTTCTGCTCCCCGCCCGGGTCAGCCCCGCTGCGCTCGGCTCCCTGCAAAGGGGACCCGATCTACCGTCCCCAGCGGGGAGATTCGGCCTCTAAGGCCGAGGAATAACCTGGGGGGGTGGCTGACTTTGCAACCCGAGCTTCCAGTAAATGTCGGTGATGGCCCTCAGCTCGGGTGAACTCATCCCGACAGCCCCCCCCCCCCCCCCCAGCATTTCCCAGAAAGCGCAAAGTCAGCCGGCGCGAAGGAGCTGCTGCGAAGTCAGATGTTTGTGTTGAATTGTAAGTAGGGTGACCAGACAGCAAGTGGGAACAAATCAGGACAGGGTGGGTAATCGGAGCCTATATCAGAAAAAGACCCAGACATCGGGACTGTCCCTATAAAATCGGAACATCTGGTCACCCTAATTGTAAGAAGGGTGGGGATGGGCCTGGTTCCGCCTGTCGGCGGGGAGGGGAGAGGGGGACCCACCCTGGAGGCAGTCAGCGCTGCTCAAAAGAGCACCAACTAAGTCGGCAACGCCGGAAACTTTTATATGAAAGCAGCCGGTGGCTGGCTCGATCAAGCTCGGGGGTAGAGCATCAGTTAAGGAGTGTTTCAAGGACAGGTGGACAGAGATCAGAGGGAGGAAATTGTCCTTGTCCTGGCAGTGAGCTCCGTGTATTAACCTAGACAGACAGACGCTGCTTAGATCTTAGTGGCAACTAGCTCCTTCTCATGGTACGTTTCTACGGGTAGGGTCGTGAATACATTGTCAACTTTCCAAAGGATAATAATACAAATGAATAATCTGTTGCCCTTGTCCAATGATTTCAAAAGCCAATAAAAGTGGTATTTATGCCCCTGTTCTGCAGCTAGGGCAATCGAAGCACAGAAAGGTTCAGTCCTGGGCACAGGACCTAAGAACATCACTTCACCCACCACTGAGAGGCAGCCACCTCTGGGGTGGATCGGGGCAGCTTTTGAAGCAATGCCACACTAAATATCAGTTGATAAAGAACTTGTATCAACTTAAGAAAGAAAAACTTGTAGCACCTTAGACATCCGATGAAGTGGGTACTAACCCACGAAAGCTTATGCTGAAATAAATTTGTTAGTCTCTAAGGTGCTACAAGTTTTTCTTTCTTATTTTCGTTTTGCTGACACAGACTAACACGGCTACTACACTGAAACCTTGTATCAACTTGAACGTTATTTGACTCTACAAGGGGACTTGATCTTTCAAGGAGTTTAAGTAGCTTGGAGGGTGGGAGTAGGGGTTGGGGGGGAATATCATGCTATGAATAAAGAAGCCAGGCTGTACATGCAGACTAATTAACTTCTAAAGAACTACTGCTAGAGTAATAATGCATGCATTGGTACATCACCCTTCCCCAAGGACTCTCGCCACCTACCAAAAATGTAACTAAAGGATAAGGGCCACATTTTTTCCAATGGCAGAAAGAAAACCCACTCCTTTGTCATAACTTTTGCTGGGGGTGAAGAAGAGAGGCAGGTAGGGCCCGGGTGCGTGTGACAGAGTGAAGAGGATGCAAATGTATCATCTTGATGGGGCGATTCCATGGAAACTAGTTGCAACTCATTATATAGTCCCCAGCCTTCCTATGGTCTTTTCTCTGGGATGGTATTATCTACCCTTCCTCTGCTTCTGAAGTTGCTTACATGGGCTATCT
Source organism: Chelydra serpentina (assembly GCA_037349315.1). Taxonomy (NCBI): domain Eukaryota; kingdom Metazoa; phylum Chordata; order Testudines; family Chelydridae; genus Chelydra; species Chelydra serpentina. The sequence continues at coordinate 4,000,225 of JBAIAC010000051.1, forward strand.
GCACATTTGTCACTCTGCCTTTGTGGCGTTGGGAGGTGAGGCAGGAAACTGGTCTGCACAGCATCAGCCTCTCCCGAAACTCACTGGAATTTCCAATTCCCTGCGGAAGACATTTTCAGCCTTCTCTTCTGATGCTACTTGCTTCTCAAACCAGCTATAGGTTTGAAGGGAGCGGAGGGCTTCTGGCAAGCTCAGACAGAACCACAAGGCTGCACTCTCTCCACCATGGGCTATTAGGGTGGGAAGAGAGACCTCCTAGTGAATACTGGGGCAGAACCCTATTTCTCCCACCAGGTGTCAGCCCTCCGTGAATAGTCAGAGCGTGGTAGGATATGCATGGCTTATGAGGACTGGGCCCCTTGCCTACTCTGACAGGTTGGCATTCCCTTAGCACGTGTGTGCACATCACATTGGCTGGATGAGTCCATGGAAACTCCACACAGGGTGACACTCATGGTATTGTCCAAACTTTCCAGTTTTGCCACTGGCTTTGGTGAGGCCAGGATTTTATCCCGGGGACCAGAGGCTTGCGTTCAGATTTTCCCCCCTTCCTTCAACATCCCTAACTCTCTAGGGTGGCTTGTTAAGAGCAAAGTATCCATGGTGAAATTGCTCCACTAAGCCTGTGTTCCTTGCTGACTTGCCCCATTGTCCCGGATGGGCTTAACAAGAAACCAGAGCTCCCACAGCCGGGTGGACTCTGGGAGAATGCAGCTAACCAACTGGTGGCTTGGAAGGGTTGAGGGACAGGTTCTGGGGTCTAAGGCAGCTGGACAGCAGGGTGTCTGGAGTGTTGGGCACTGCTTTTGAGTGTTGGGCATGGGGCCTGCACTTGGGAGCATGCCTGAGAGACCCAGATCTAGGAACCAGTCAATACTCAGACCCAGGGGAGTTAGACGCACATGGACCCAGGAGTTGGGTCTGTTTACAACAAACTAGTGCCTGCCCAGAAGCCGGGTCCAGGGTTTCACGTTTGGTTCCTAATCCTGTGCTCATCTCAGTAGATCACCCCTGGAATACTGATTTCTGATACCCACTGTACTGCCTGGCTCAGAGGTGCCCCTGTGCATTGCCTGTGTGTGGAGGTAAACTTTGGAGGAAAAACTGAAGCAAGGGGATATGGTGACTTTGAAAGCCTCTATAGTGAAGGTCTTGGCAAAGGTCCAGTGTAGTGTGGAAAGGAGGGCAGAAAGGCAGATGGGGGTTCTGTGAACACTTGAGCACACTTTTTATTGATAAATGGCAAGTAGGAAGAGAATGAGATCGGTGTCTCTGTGGTTAGACTATTTCAAGCAATTGCCGGGTCTTTAAAATAAAATAAGTGACACGTTGCTTTAATACTGCCCTTTATCTTTTTTTAAAACAAAATGAAAATGGAAAATATAATAATTTTCACCTGAATTAAAATGCCTTTGATCTTTGTCTTTCATTGAACTTTTTGCTTCAGAGAGAATAGATTAATAAACACTTTCAAATGGAAAAATATAGTTTGAAAAGGTCCCCTTTTTATCTTTAACAGAAAGCTTTAGTGCTAACCTGTAGATTGGCTCTTTTTATTTTCTTCCTCCTTCCCTTTTTATGTTAACAGCAATAAGTTTGCTTTTATTGTGATCACACTGGCCTTTCCTGGTCACCTTTTATTCTTTTCTTTTTTTCCTTTTTTTAATTTTGAAGTTAGCACATTTAAAAAAAAAATGGCAATGTTATTTGAATCAGACCGAATGAAAGAGCAAAAAAGAGAATTTTAATCTGCCCCAAGCAAAACTGCCTTGTACATCTGTCATGTTTGGGATTAGTGGAACTCTTTAAAGAAGCTGAAGACTTTTTAAACGAAGTATTAAACATTTGTGACCTGATTTCCATTCTGACAATGTTCTCATTAATAAGAGTGCAGGCTGAAAGACATCTGTTAAGCCCTGGTTGTTTTATGAGTATTGCAGAATTTAAAAAAGACATGTAAATGCAGTAGTTAGGGCCACAATCTTGTAGTTAGTTTCAAAATAGTGATTTTTTTTTTTAGTAGCCGAGTGAAGATGTTTTAAAAGGATTCCACATCCTGTGAAAATTGGGCCTCTTAAAGGTGTGTAAAGATGAGTACCTAAAATCATTGATTACTTTTTGACAATGTAGGCTTTCGGTCCTTACTTAGGATAAACATCCCTCAAAGTCAATGAGAGTTTTACCTAAGTCAAGAATGCATGTTTTTGCCCTTGAATTTGCCTTGCGAGGGGGGGGGGGGGGGGGCGACATTCTGTTCCAAAATGGAAGGTTTGTAAGAAATCTATTTCTTTTGTTTGAAAGCAGCAGTTTACAACTCCAATAAAGCCTTTTCAAGTGGATAAACGCCTAACACCATCCAGCGAGTAGCAGGCAGCAGAAAGCAGGGCCCTAAGGAGCTTTCAGTGGAGCAAACTGAAGCTGGGAGGTGCTTAGCGTTCTCAGCTTACATAGATTTCAGTAGTAGATAATGGCTCACAGTATCTTGCAGGGCTAAGTCCTATCAAAATAAAAACCAAGGAGGGAGACATCCATAGACACCCATACAGCATATTTGAATGTACCCCAATGTTGCTCCTGATCACAATAAAATGAAAGTCCTTTGGGGGTTTGCTCCCTGTGTTTTGTCTGATAACACAGATGAAGTAAACAGCTCAGTTCAGACCCTCGTGGAAAAAGCATATGTGCTCAGTAAACCTCTTGCTGAAAGAATCTTTCAATATTAACACAGGTACCTAGTTTAAAAAGGAGGTTGCTGTCGACGGCATCCTGTTTATGCTTGCTGGGTAAAATATTAACTAAAGCATCTGAACATAAAGTTCTGGTGTGAAAGGATATCAGCAGGGGAGAGCCATATGGTGCCAGCATGCTAACAAAATACCAAACGTTGGAGATTCCTTTTTGCAGAAGGCTGAAAACTCTACTTCCCATACATAATATATGAGTTCACGCCTTTGATGACTAATGTTTAGAGTACAAATGGAACAGGCAACTCCTTGGAACAGACGCAACTTAGGGCATGCTATTTTCCCTTCTTCCTCTGTATAAAAGAAATCAATCTTGAGCTGTTAAGATACATTTATCCAATATGCTGTAAGACAATATGTTTCCAGAACTGCTGCATAAGCTGCCTTTGCTCCAATTAAATATAACTGCAGTGGGACTTAGGCGAAAGAAGAAACCTACCAGCTTGAAACCGTTTGGAACTGGAATAGATGCGTCTAGGTAGGGCCAACTTCCTGCCCCACCCCCAGCCTTTTCAACAGAGGCTGGGCTACTCTAGGGGTTTGCTCAGACCCCTCTGAGATCAGAGCCCATTTGAGAGCAAAAAATTAGAAATAAAAATGTCTCTTGAAGCAGCACCTCAGACTTGTTTACCCAAGTGCTCTCTGCCAGCTTAGGAGTCAGGTATATCAGCAGAAATGAATTGAAAACCTACATTATGGAGCTCCCATAGTGAGTGTTATTATAAGGTACATGAGATGTCTCTGGGGGAGTTTTCATATATACACTACTTAAAACCCAAGGTATTACTGGCTTAATCTGCAGGTAACCCTTACTGTGTACTTGATTTTATTTCATTTTTTTAACTCTCTCAAAAGCAACCATTTGACATTGAATAGATATACTGTGCACTTGTCCCCGGGATTTCCATGTAAAGCTTGCTGAGTTTTCTAGCCAAAATACTTACATATAAATGCCTGTATGTTGCACGTAAGATAATTAAATAGAATTTCACCAACTGCTTTGGATGGTTTGAATGGCCTAAAATGTCCTAGAATCTGAATTTTCCATCTTTCCAGCCCCCGTGACTCTTCATTTTTCTTGAGCTTGAAGAGGGGGAGTTCTGCTAGGAGAAAAGGAATGGTTTATCTAGCAGGAAGGCATTTGGGACCCAATTTCGGAACTCCAAATCTTGCATGTGAGCACTCAGATCAGCATTTGGGCACCCAGCATCCCTTGGCCGCCCCAAGGACTTGCAGACTCATGGGAACCAAACACTAGAGATGGACTAGTGCCATAAAGATGTGGATCCCGACCCAAAATTTCTCCATGCTCAGGGGTGTTTGGAACACAGGTTTTGGTTCAGCCTACTTGTACATATAGGCACCAGCTGTGGAGTTGCCTATAATGGCGTATGGCCCATCCGTGACTCCTATTAGCAAATATCTCCAACAGCCAGAGATAAGACACTAAAGGAGAGGGCTCTGATTACTGCAGAGAATTCTTTCCCAGGTGTCTGGCTGGTGGGTCTCGCTCACATGCTCAGAGTGTAACAGGGCTGCCATATTTGGGGTCAGGAAGGAATTTTCTCCCAGGTCAGACTGGCAGAGTCCCTGGGGGCTTTTCACCTTCCTGTGCAGCATGGGGCCTGGGTCACTTGCTGGTTTGAACTAGAATACATGGTGGATTCTCTGTAACTTGACGTCTTTAAATCAAGATTTGAGGGCTTCAGCAGCTCAGGCAGAGATTATGGGCCCGTTGCAGGAGTGGGTGGGCGAGGTTCTGTGGCCTGCGGTGTGCAGGAGGTCAGACTAGATTATCGTGACGGTCCCTTCTAGCCTCAGCGTCTGAGTCTAAGTTGGTGGGGCAGATTCTCTGCTGTGCACAGGTTCTGCTGCTTGACGCAGTGCAGTTGGGATGGGGGGGACTGTCGGGGCTATGTGGAGGAAGGCATAGGAGCTTGTTTTGTCAGACTCCCCTAGGCTGAGGGTTTTCCCAGCCGGGGCGTTATGGGAGCTTTCAGCTCCCCTTCGCTCTGCCTTAATGATGCAAAGGGAGCGGATTGGGGGCGGGGGAAAAAATCTCCCACTGCACCTGGAACTAAATCCTAGCATTTCCTAATTTGTGCCTGTGCTGATTGGGTGTCTTGGTTCTGACCTATCTCTGTAACACTATGGTGCCGGTATCGCTCCTATTGACTCCAGTAGGAACTGGCCCAAACTCTAGAAAAGCAAGTCTGCTAAGCAAGCCCTGGCCATGAGCTCAATTAAGAATTCTGATGCTATTGCTATTATCAATCTGCATTCTCCATCTTACAGGAAACTTATTGACTCATTGGTTGGAGCCCAGGAAAGAGCAAGGGGAATGATCAGGGGACTGGAGGGATTAATTTACGAGGAAAGTCCAAAGGAAAATGTGTGTGTCAGTTGGCTCAACAGTGACTTCTGTCTAAACTACAGACCTCTGGGGCATACTTGGGTCGATCAAAGTTGTGAAGAGGTGTGATTTGGGACAGACACAGCCATGCCATCTGAAGCTCCTCACGTCAACCGTGCTTTTACCAGAATAGCTTGCCTCGCGCAGGGTGTGTGTGATATGGGCTATACTGGTAACGGCACGTGAGTTCTGCTGGTATACACTGTATTGCTTTCCTGGTATAGGAATACTGTATATTATACCAACAAAGCACTCCTGGTGTAGATGTAGCCTCAGATGGGATGTGAGAACAGTCCATAGTGGTGTAAGCATCCTGGAGAGAGTGGAATTATCTAGGGTGCACAAGGGGTGTGACTGGGAATAATGGGATGAAATTAAGAGAGGAACAATGTTGGCTGAAATATTAGCCTTTCTTGACAGGGAAATGGTCTCGAATGTCAAATAGCCTCCCAAGGGAAGAACATTTTTGATTATGACTATAACAAATGAGGATCTCTTATGGTCTCCTCCAAATATAGGAAACACAATGGAGGAATACTCTGCAAGAGGCTATGTTAACCCCTCAGGGGTCTAGAGTGACATCCCAGACTACTCCGCTTCATCTTATCATGGTACCACTGTCCTCAGTCTCTTGTCTGCGTTTATTTACGTGTGAAGTAACTCTCCAACTCCTTCCTTGCTTTCCGTTCTCCATGTATCTGTTTAATCACCATTATGCATGAATGCTTATGCATCAAAGTAGAACATATACCTTGCAGTGCAATGAAGAATGCCTCTGAGATGTGGTGGACATTTTGGGTGGGGTTCCGAAAGGCAGGCAGCATTGGTTTACCAAAGTATTACTGATTTGGTGAGAGTGGAGTGTCTTAGGGTGTGTGTGTGTGTGTTTTTCAGAAGTTATCGTTTCCTATGGTGTTAATATATAAACCTGGCTGGAATGAAAGCATCTTCTGATGTCTAGAGAGAGATGTTGTAGTTATATTGTCTGCTGGATAGTAGCAATCCTACAGTCTTAATTTCTACAGTTGATACAACATCTATTTTCCATAATTTTGAAGCTTTGTGTCTCACCAGCTTCTGGCAAGTGGAGTCAAAGTGTGTTTGTGGGCCCAACGTTTTGATTTAATTAGCAGGTGAACAACTAGCTGCTTTGCTCAGAGAAATGCTTTCTCCAATAACATCAGTGACAGGCAAGGATTACTAGCCCTATAGAGATAGCCGCTCTGTTAAAAAGTGGCTGGAAGCTGTGTAGGTACTTTAAAGAAAAAGTGACAGCCCGAACAGTTAACTTTGCCCCAGGGGTCTCAAAGGAGCCCACGATGAGTTGTCATCTCCTCTCACACTTCCCTTAGAAACTTTCAGCTACACAGTGTTGAGAATGGAGCTTTCTGACTGGCAGAAAAACAGATTGCCACTCCAGCAGCAAAGGACCCTTGGCACGTTCACTTCATCCATCACTTACTTTGCAGGATTATAAACAGGACTAGGTGGTTGTTGTTTTTTTTGTTTTGTTTTTTTTGTATCCAGTGATCGTAAAGGTCTTTGGCTGTTTTAGGGATTTTGGAAGAAATACAAACTTTCATGCTCCAGGGCACGAGACAACCTCTAATTAGCAAAGGTCAGGAGGAAACTTTCACTAGGGCCAAGATATCACTTTACTGCCTCCTGCAGGGCTTCATGCACCTTCTTCTCCAGCAGCTAGTACTGGCCACTCTCAGAGGACAGTGAACTAGATGGACCCTGGTCTGATTCTGTACAGTGAGCCCTATGTAGCAATGTAGCCCTTTCGGTGTTTGCTGGGAATGTAACAATTGCAGAGTGAAGAACAGCATAGGCTTGATTGTGCCCTGACCTCAGGACCCCATACAGGGGGAGGTGCAGCATTGTACAGCCCTGGAAGGAGCTATGAGAGGCTTCCTACCCCAGGAAGGAAAATGGCTGTAGGAGCCAATGTGCCATCCTCTTGAAGAATGCTGTATGTTCTCCCCAGGTACCAGGATGGGACCGCTCAAGGGGCACAATGGCCCTGCTTTCTCTGACCCTTTAGGAAGGCTAATGTGGTGGCTGCTGGCCTGGTGCAGTCTTTGCACTCAGGGAAGCACAAGGGCTGGGATTATACCTGAGCCATTTCAGGGGGCCCAAGGGGAAGGGACTGTCCTTGTGCCCTTTTTCCATCTGCCTCAGCTCTTCACAGGCAACTTACATACCCATGCCAGCCTGGGCACGATCTGGCCTCTGATTCATGCCCAGTGATCAACTGTTCAGTCAATGGCTGCTCGATCAGACAGGTAGAATGTTGGTGTTCATGAGGCCAAGGCAACTGGGGACGGACTGGCCTGGCTGGACATCCCAAAAGGAGCCTCGCCGGGCAGGATGGGGACTTTTCCAATGCAGCACAGAAGCTGGGGTGGAGGCCAGTGCTAGAGAAAGTTCATGCTGCCCCTTTAAAAGGGTTCAGTCCTGCAAGCACCTCAGAACCAGAACTCTCATTGCTCTCAGCGGAGCTGCCATTGACCGACTTCTGTGCAGCCCCCAAGAGAAGGTATAAAAGCCACTTCTAAGCATGTTCCCCACAGCACTCTGGAGGCATTCTGTCTGCTTCGGCGCTCCGCAGAGAGAAGGCTTCTGGCTACTGCTCCTGGTGTCGTACATGTCCCCCCTTCCCGGCTGCGAATGCTTAATCATTAGCCTATTAACTCTCCTTCGCACTTAAAGAGCGATCGCGACGTCTCCATATAGCCTAACACGATAGATATAAAGGTATCACACTTTCCTATTTCATTTCAATTCAGTGGGTCTCCAGGAGCACTGGAAATGGCACCCCAAGGATGATGAACATAGCTGACGATTCTTCTTGCTTTTAAATAAACTGGGCGCAGCAGAAGCCCTTGCTCAGTGTGTGATGCTACTGGCAAACTGGTGCTTTTATTTTAGGCTGCCTTTTTAACATCTAATGGGGTCATTGATTGACTGCATGTGCAGAAAACTGAAACACGCTTCAGCAGCCGTACCAAGTATGGAAACGGGGGGCGCTGTCGAGAGATGATTGACCCCCTCGAAGGCTGAGAGTCGTAGGGTGCTGCGTAATGCTAAGTTACCCCAAGAGTGATTATTTCATGATGATCTCACCTCCTATTATGCCGTATTGCTTCTGTCTGTTTGACTCTGACACACACCACTGTGTCAAATTTTCACTTTTCAGATGACGGGAGCGAGAGAAGGCTTAATATCATAACGACAAGCTGGCATTTTGGAAGTAGCCCACTTAGTCATCTAACTTTACGTCAGTGGCACGAACAGCCAGTCTGTTCGCTGGCTGCTTAGCAGCCTGCCTTAAAGCCAGCCTCTCCGCTCCTTTATCCTTTCAACAACGGATGTGGCATCCGACATATCTACACACACACAAAATCTATTGGCTGCAGATTTTATTTATGGAACCTTGCCAACTTGACTCATAGTGAAATGTTCCCCAGTTCCTTGGGCACGGGTATTTGGTGGAGCAAAAATAGCAGAAATCTGTCTGAAATCTCGATTTTTGACTAATGAGGAATGTAGGGTGACCCAATGTCCCGATTTTATAGGGACAGTCCCGATTTTGGGGACTTTTTCTTCTATTGGCTCCTATTCCCCACCCCGTCCTGATTTTTCACATTTGCTGTCTGGTCACCCTAGAGGAATGGATCAGATTTGAGAAGCAATGAAGTGTGTCTCTGAAATTACTAGATGTTTGCATGATAGATCAACGTCTCAGCTGGTATAATCGGTACAGGCCCCTGACTTTGGTGAAGCCCCGCTGATTTACGTGAGCTGAAGAGCTTATCCGTGACTTTTGTTTTTTAAATCAATCACCCTGGTTTTTAAAAACAAAACTAAAAGGACCCAAAGCGTTTTATTGGTTTTTTTTGTAAAACTGGACATTTTTGTTGGCTGTCCGTAAGAATGTTCTGCAGTTTGTAGAGGTCTGTCTTTGCTAGTAAAACGTGGGTTGCTGGGCATGCTTGCAGAGTCTTGCTACAGTCAGCACTGACAGGGGCTGAGATTTTTCATCCTCTGCTGCAGCTCCTGTGCATGGAGCAGAAGGTCCAGAATGGTGGAAAGAGGCCCTGGTCTAGCTGGCGGGCATTGCAGAACTCAGCCATAAGTTGGCCTTCTGAGGACCCCCTTGCAAGCCTTGGCATAGGGGATGTGCCAGACATGGGGTTGGGGGGAGGGCAGGGGAGGGGTGTGTTGGGCATGGAAATACAGCACACAGGGCTGCAGAGATTCTGGACAGTACGGGAGCACATAAGGATCTAGGGATAGGCTGTCATAACTGAGACAGCGACAAAGGGTCCTGTGGCACCTTACAGACTAACAGAGGTTGTTAGTCTATGATAACAGAGGAATACGTCTGTTAGTCTGTAAGGTGCCACAGGACCCTTTGTCGCTTCTACAGATCCAGACTAGCACGGCTACCCCTCTGATACTTGATAACTGAGACAGGCACCAAAACTGCCAGGGGCCACAGAATCAAGAGGCTTAAAGCCACCTTAGCCTCCCCGTCCACGAGGCTGGGAGTTCTGTGCTGTGCCACATAGAGACTCCTACCCTGGAAGTTCGAGGTTTTGCTCTGTGCGGTTGGCAATGCCCTTTTTTTTTCCTGTCAAAGGCCTTTCGAGCAGATGGAGACCTGGGCACCACACTAGAGAGGCCTGAAATTTGAAAGGCGCTTGTAGGTTTGGATAACAAGCGCCCGGACCTATTTAAGGTTTTGAAGACCGCAATGGAACATGCAGTAGTTTTGCTTACAAGCCGTAGACTTTCTTCACGCTCACTAGCGTGTTAGGGATTTCGTTTATTGTGCTAAACTCCTTACGTGCGGCTTCCCCCTCAGCACAGACCCACACTCACTCCCAACCACCGCTACTGCGCTCTTCCTTTCCCCCCGGCTCTTATATTGACAGCTCAGATACGCTGTGCCAGATTCCCAGCTGAGTCAATGAGCCTCATTCTGATCTATCGGACATCAGCCTAAATGGGGAGCCACTCCAGTGAAATCAATGGAGCTCTGCCCCCCGTAAAACCAGCGTGAGAGAGAAGAATCAGGCTTCGCTCAAAGCTGATGTAACTTACACCTTCTCCTTGGCAGATTAGTTGCACCAGGTTAGAGACTCCCTGAGGCTGAGTGGGCTACACTTACAGGTGGTGTGGAAGGAATGTAATTTATACGTGTGTGCGTGGAAAGGCTCTAACACAACTGGAGAGACCCTCGCTAGATCTAAAGGGGTATCTCTGGCGTGCTGGGTGAGGCTGGAAGAAGGCGTAAGCTGCCTCCCTCTCAATTTAGCCCACTCTTCCAAGGGAAGGGGAAAAGCTGAATTCGCTGCAGGTTTTGAATCTGCAATTTGGCTGAGGATTTTTGGTATGGGGGCAGGGAGCAGGGGAGGTGGATCCTTCCTATGGAAAATCTTTTGAAAAAGAGACATCCTCTGGAAGAGTTTTAATGCCAAAAGCAATACAACCCTCATCTCCTTTCTATTTTCGTTCCCCCTCAACCCCCGTTTTCTGACTTTGGCTCCGGTGACTCTGCCTTCCTCTATTAATGCCACATTTCCTGACTCGGCCAAAGCGGAAGCAGTGTCCTCTCTGCTTGGCTCTGTTTGATTGGGATGTAATATGCCCAGCTCTCATCTCTTTTCACCCTGCTCGTCTTGTTTTGTTTTTCTTTCCCCTCTGTCCCTCCCCAATTCTCTTTGTCCTCTTGCCCACTTATTTAAGAACATAAGAACGGCCATGCTGGGTCAGACCAAAGGTCCATCTAGCCCAGTATCTGTCTCCCAACCGTGGCTAGTGCCAAAAGCTTCAAAGGCAATGAACAGACCAGAGCAAGTATCCAGTGACCTATCCTCTGTCATCCACTCCCAGCGTCTAGCGGTCAGAGGTTTAGGGACCTCGCTTCTGTCTCTGCATTCTCCTTTCTTTGTCCATTCTCCACCCCGTGTGTTGTTCCATCACACGAGCGTCTCTCTTCCTGGTTCCCCTCCTCTCCGCCCCCTCACACACACTATTTTTCATTGTTTGTATTATCATAGCACCTCACAACCCTCATCATGGATCAGTGTGCTTGGTGCTGTACACAGGTATAGAGGTGTCTTTCCACACCGTCTGATTCCCCAGCTAAGGTGTGAATGGCCCCTTCATGTGATGCCCATGCCGGTGGGCTCAGGGCCTGTAGCACGTCTCACAGGGGCCCCTGTCTCTGTGCTGTGTGACACAGGTCTCCAGCTGAGTGGGGAACAGCGCGCCAAGCAGAAATTCCAGAGGAGTCAGGGCCCCAACAGCACTGAAGCTGTGTGAGGGAGGGGCGCTCCCATGCTGCAGATCAGTAAGAAGCCAGAGCAACTCTCCACTCAAAAGAGGATCATCTACCCCAATAGCTCTGTCCAGATATTTGCTGCCATAAAACACATGATATAAACAGCATTTTGTTAAAACAGCATGGACCACATCCCAAAAGAATACGCGCGTACCCTTGCGAACCATGTGTCTTATGCATGCAAATTGGCGGCTGTATGCAGTTTCCTGACTTGCCTTCCTGACTGTACATTTCCCACATGCAATTTGGATCCGTGTGCACGCTTTTCCCTCTCAGTGTGTGCATCCTTGAACTCAGTCATGCAAAGTCAGCCAGTGGGACTGGACTCTAGCTGGGTGCTGAAACAGAGATGCATCAACGCATCACCTATTTGAAATACACTGCTGAAGTGCACACGTCTATATATGAGACAGAGCACTGGACTGGAACTTGGACGACCTGGGTTCTATTCCCGTCTCTGCCACTGGCCTGCTAGGTGACCATAGTCAAGCCACTTCCCCTCTGCGTGCCTCAGTTTCTCATCTCTAAAAGAGCTAATGATAATGCAAAGCACTTTGAGATCCACTGATGAAAATACTATATAAGAGCTAAGTGTTACTATTCTACTTGCTGTATTGTCAGGTGTGTGTCAAACTCACACTTGATACGTCTTGTGTAACAGAGGAACTACATGGTGCTTTTCACTGAGCCACTGGCTTCTTCCTTCAAGAAGCACAATCTCATGGTGCTGGCCACCTCCTCAGGAGTCCAAGCCGTGCTGGTCTTCCTGAATTGTCCCTCAACATCTATTGGCAGGGAATTCTCCTGCTGTGTCGACATATTGGCTCCACAGAGGCTTTTGATTTGGTATGAAAAGTAATTATTATCGTGGTGCTGTTTAGCAGTTGTTTTTTACTATGCTGGTAAGGTTAAAAGAAATAATAATAATATAAGAGCGACTCAGCCAGAGTAACTGCCTGTAACATGCTATTTGCATTTTTAAGGAAATACTTCTTTGAGACAGCTTGGGTGAAAGGTCAGTATTTGCATATAAATGGAAAAGAAAGTGTATGAGGCTGGAAGTTACAGCTATATTATTTTCTCAGCAGTGAGCTGCTGTTTGGGAGATTAAGGGACAGGGATTGTATTTGGCTTTTATTGAATAGAAAAGTTACCAGGAAAGCCAAATTAGAACAAAATAATGAGGCAAATGTGCAAGAATAAAGAAGCAACATCCCATTACTCCCTTCCCAGACACACTCATGTGCAAACAAGCATGAAACACATCATGCATACACAGGGAATGTACAAATGCCCTGACAGACACCGAGAGGAACCACACAAGCAAAAGGGCATTGAAGGGCAAAGCAGGTTATAAGTAGGGACTGTTATGTTTTTCCTGTACCTGGCAGTAGAAGGTATGTTGCGAGTAATTGTCTGAAAATGATAAGCCAGTAGTTTAAATTTTGTTCATGCTTGGATCCGTTCAGTTGGTAATTATCAATGTGCTTATATAAGGTTCCCGCGTTTGTGGTCAAAAGAAACAGATGGGCAATCTAAGCAGCTTTTTGTTGCTCCCAGGTTACTAGGCTAATGCACTAGGTAGCGACTAGGCAGCAGGACTAGGTGTTACCTAGAAAGCAGCAAAAAGTCAAAACCAAGTGTCACTATTGTTGATCTCTCGTTGTCCCACAGAACATAAAAAAAGGTCGCTAGGGATGTGGGAAAAAATGAACTGGTGGGTTTAATAGTCCTTCTTTGTACTCTTCATCTAGGCAGTCCTCTCCTAGGGCACCAACAATGTTATCTGGGCCACGCTTGCTTGTAAACATGTTTAAATGGAGATGCTAGTGGAGAAATCATACCAAAAATGTGCTATTTTGGAAACACATTTTAAACAGGGCGGCCAGTTAATTTCTCTCTCGGGTTGCATTGGATTTCCACTTTAAGTCCTCAATTCAGCAAGCACTTTAGCATGTTCATAACTCTTACCCTATAGCGTTCGATGTGCCTGCTCTCATGAGTAAAATTAAGCATGCGTTTAACTGTTTGCAGGTTTGGAAGCTAACTTAGTCAAGCACAATAGCATCCATTGTATAATAGTAGATTTGTTTTTCCTGAGGCCCCCCCCCAAAAAAAACATCTGTAACTTATATTTTCCTATTCTTTTGCTTTTTCCCCCCTTCTCAGAAGGCAGAAGAGCAGCATCACAGTTTGAGAACCACAGAACTAGGAGCAGGGGGGGAAAATGCTGAAATACCCAAATTCTATTCACTGGGCAAAATGGTCTCTGGTTTTTTTTTAAGCAACATATTTTAGAGAATGACACACAAATGGAAGTGCAGCTATGTGCGTGAAACATTTGTTCCCCCCTCTTGAAGAATGTGTGAGTGACATGAACATCAGGGAGTGGAAGGAGAAAGATGTTGGTTTTGAACCTCCTATAGCCTTTTTAAATGTATTTCTGTCACACTCAGAAAAAGGCGTCTATGTAACTGTTCAAGAACACTGGACCCTAAATATCCTTGTTCATGAGCGGGGGTCTATAGCCTCATTTGTTGTTTTTATATTGTGGGAGCACTTAAGACTCCATTCTGCTAGGTGTGTGAAGCCAGGATTTAAAAAGGGTCCCTGCCCCCGAAAGCTTACCCTTGACGTGTGAGACAAGAGACGACAGAGCCTATTCGTTGTCAAGTTTTTTGTAGGCAGCATGGCAGAGGCGACGGATTCTTCCTAAAAGTGGGGGCGGGCATGGGGGGCCCTGCTGGGGAGCCCGGTCCCCTCCACCTGCCCGGGGTAGAGGCCCTGAGAGCAGCCCCCAGCTTGTGTCCCTGCCCCCAGACCTCCCGACCAGCGCAGGAGGGTCCGTGGCTTCCCATAGCTGCCCATGCGGCTCTTACCGTGACCCAGCTTCCAGCCTGGCCGGAGGCCTCGGGGGCCGAAGAGCTGCTGACAGGTCGGGTGACCAGATGTCCCGATTTTATAGGGACAGTCCCAATTTGGGGGTCTTTTTCTCACATAGGCACCTATTACCCCCCACCTCCTGTCCCGATTTTTGACATTTGCTGTCTGGTCAGCCTACTGCCAGGCCATGGTAAGAGCTGCCCAGGCAGCTATGGGGAGCTGCAGACCCTCCATCTGCCCTGAGTGGGAGACCCGGGGGGGGGGGGGCAGAGTCATGGGTCGGGGGCTGCTCTTGGGCCCCTCCCCCTCGGGCAGGTGGCGGGTTCACGGCTCCCCGGGGCCACTGCTACCTGGGCCGGACTCTAGCTTCTGGTGTGGCCGAGGCATGGGACCTTGAGGGGAAAGAGGAGGGGCAGGGGGCTGGGCCCATGGCGAAGAGTGGAAAGGCCAAACCCATCCACTTTCAAACGTGGGAGGGCCTTGGCGCCCCTCCACCCCCATTCCGGCATCTGTGCATCATGGCAAAGGAGGATTTGAAGGAGGACAATGATGTAGCATTGGGATGTTTATGGGGAGCTCCTCCTAAGTGCCAGGAGCAGAATAGGAGAAAATACAAAGGTGCTTGTTTGAAAATGTAACCAGTGGTCTATGAAGGCGTATAGTGAATGAGAGAAACGTAGAGTGAGGATAGGCCATGAAGGGCTTTGAAAGAAGACAAGTAGCTTATGTTTGATGCAATAGAGAAGGGGGAGCCCATGGAGGGATGCAAAGAAAGGGGTGATGTGGTTGAAGTGATAAGCTAGGAAAACAATCTTTGCAGCAGCCTTCTGAATGGATACGAGTGGACGGAGACAGCATTTGTCAATGCCGGAGAGAAGGATGGTGCGGTAGTTGAGATGAGTCTGCGTGGATGGCCTGGAAAGGCTGTGTCTTGGAGATGCCATACAGAAAGACTCAGCCTAGAAATCAGGATCGGAGAGGGCTGAGTAGAAGATGGTGCCCAGGTACGGGCCAGAGTGACAGAGGGATGCCAGTCTTGTTCGCTGTGATTAGGGCAGGGCTTGGGGGCGGGGGAATTAGAAGTTGGTTTAGGCCATGTTGAATTTCGGGTGATGGCTAGGCATTCATGAGATGTCTGGGTAACTGAATGGAGGACGGCAGAGTGATGCTTCTGGTGCTACCGGAACAGCTGCATCCTGGTAGCAACAAACCCGTCTCTTTCCCTTGACACGGCCAGCTAGAAGCCCTTGTGTTCCTCTCTCTATCCTCTCACCATGGTGCCTTGCAGAGCCGAACTGGATTAGCCACAGCAGGCACCAGCAAACACCTCTGAGCCATACTTCTGCTGACCTGATTGCTTAGTTGTTAGCAACGCAAGCTACACGGGGAGCATATGTTGGACGCAGAGAGAGGGAAAAAAGCTGACCCTACTGAAATTGCAAACTTTTCTTTCCCGTGGGGAAGAGGGACGGAAACTATTCACAGATTTCACCAGCTTTGAATCCCCGGAAAAGTCTGAGCATGGGGTTAGGTGGTGGGTTCACATAACACTAGTTCACCTTTGGAGGAACGCGCTCAAAACTTAAGGCCACGAGTGAAATGATTTTGTTTGTCTCACCTTGGTCCCTAATGGGCATTTGACCATGACCCAGTTTTGCATAATTCACCAAGGGTGTAGGAGATGCTGGGTATGAAGCAGCGGGGAGGGTAAGGATAGTGCTCAGGCGTATTGGCAGGCTGCATAAGGGCCCAGGACTATGGTGGCAAGATGTGTCAGATCAGGTATAATGTACACTGACCGAGCCACAGGAGAGTCAGTGCCCAGGACGGAGGTGCTTTGGTGTAGAGGTTTGTCGGGGGAGGAGTTTGTCCCGTGGCCTCCGAACTATGTCTCTTGTAAGCGGTGTCTGTATTTCTTGTCAACGTGAAAGTCATTTGCCTGATTGCTTTCAATGAGATTTACTGGTCAAAAAAATAAAGAAATAAAGGGTTTTGGGATGTGGCACAAATTATTGTGTGCAAAAGAGACGAGCGTGAATCGAAATGTCGGATGTGCATCATGGGGAAGTGCCCACACACATGGATCTCCCCTGGTAATGTATACTGGAGAGCCACGGCGCGAGGGCATTCCCGGAAGCACCTGTGAGCCCCAACAACCCTGAAACTGCTGAGTTTGGGTTTCACGCACAGGGTGCTCCACAACGCAAACACCAGCACGGGCTGGGGACCTGTATTCTGGGAGAGTGGGGAACTGCCTGGGAAGGGAGGAGTTCAGGCCCAAACTGGGGCTTGCATTTACATAGTGTGAGCTTTTAGAACTACAACTTCTTCTGATCTGTCCCCACCGGGCCACTGGGTAGCCAAATGCTCATCCGTGGCCTCATGGTCTCCAAACATAAGGACCTGAATCAATCCAACCTCCACTGTTCCCTCTAAGCTGTGCGCGTGTGCGCGCGCACGCAGATCCTAAACCCCGTGCACACGGCGAAACACCGTGCGCACAAAAATTTGCACAGAAGCACAATAATTTGCATAGAAGAATTTTTTTGCACACACGGCCTGTCAAAAATTTGCACAGAAGAATTTTTTTTGTGCACATGGACTGTCAAAAATTAGAGGGAACATTGCCAACCTCTTCCCCCCACCATCTCTGGATTTGGAGATATTAGTTCTGTTTAGTTTGGAGAAAGGGGCAGTACCTCACTCACAGAAAGAGATGAAGGATGGTCCCACAGTTGAGGCTCTGATCTGGGTCCATTGCTCGGCTCCACTACAGACTCTTTGTGTGATCTTAGGCACATCACTTAGTCTCTCTGTGCCTCAGTCTCCCAATCTGTAAAATGGGATGATAATCCTTTTCCTTTCTCCCACCCATTTTCTGTCTTGTCTATTTAAACTGTTGGCTCCTTGGGGCTTTCCTAGGCCTTGGAGCATGCAAAGAGCTACCAAGAGCTTCACCTAAACACCTAAACTTCACCTCAGCTTCACCTAAACAAATTGACTAGGCCCCTCTCCAGACAGGCCAAAGGTGATGAACACATGGAAGAATCACCAGAAATCTAGAACCACTAGCACTTCCATCTATACATCTCACTCTAATCTATTTCTTAAATCGTATTTACTGATAAAGTCAGAGATCTGTATCTATTATACGGCTGTTTAACTTCAATTAGTGTTTTAATGATTGGCTGTTAACCATGCAATATATAGTTAGCATCCTGTATAAAATCTTAAATTAAATGCATGTTTGGGAAGCTAAATTCCAAGCACTGGGCACTGCTTTTCTGCAGTACACAGGATGATAGTCACTTTGGATGGGAAACATTGTGGAGCCTTGAAAGGGGGTTAAACCTACATTCGCCCAGCTATGCATGGGAAGAATGGCTAAGGTAGCCTGGAACAGCCATCTCTGTTTATTTCGAAACCAACAGAGGTTTTAATTCAACTCCCTTGAAAAAGCACCCTGATGCAGCGCTGCTATGCTACCGCATTCTTGAAGGCTAAACTGATACGTGCACTCACAATGTATCCGTTCAAGCAAATCTGTGTTCCCTGCGTGTGGGGATTAAGCAGGAGCATGGAGAAATTTAGTCACATTTCAGGCTGGGTTTCGTTGTGCTACGTCCCGTCTACTGTATAAGAGGGGTTCAGTTGTGCAATTAGGATCCATCAGATAGCAGCCTTAAATCAGTGATGAAAGGATCTTTAGTGATGCCTGCAGGAACAAAAGCCCTCACTACACCACGGCTTTGACCACACAGGAAAACAAATTCTGGTTAATAATGTTCTCCAGGTAGCTGGATCTTACGCTGCTGAGAACCAGCCTCCACCTGGTTGTAAAGGGCAGTGAGCAGAAGCCCTGTTGCTTTCCTTTGTGGCAACCTTTTCACAACATTTAACACGTCTCTTTATAAAATATTAGAAAGGTGAATTAATAACTTGAGGGTTTTCAAAAGAAATCTGCATTGGTAAATTGCAAAGAAAACAACCAGAATAGTCCCTTACGTTCATGCAGTGCGTGTGTATTACAGTTTATTACACACAAAAAGGAATCACCCACCACGGTAATGCAGCTGCCTCTGGTGTGGAGTACAATAGCAGGTGGTGGTTTTTGGTGGTGGGTTTGTTGTTGTTTTTTAAAACCGTGCACAGTAACCATGTCTGCATGACATTGCTGGGGGGATTTGAGTAAGTACATTGTCATTAAATGCAAAATGACTCCCTTTCCTTTTTTCCTATTACCGAAGAACAGTGTCCAGAGCACCTCAATGGTAGATTCTGGGAACCTTTATGCACGCTTCCTTTCCATAAAGGGCACCCAGGCTGCAAGTACAAAAAGGGCCTACTCCAGAGCCCATTGGCATGAAAGGAAAGGCTACTGTTGAGTCCAGTGGACTCTGGATCAGGCTCTAAGCGCAGCAACCAAAAGTACTATGCTGCTTAGAGAGTTTTTCCCACACAAAATGAGGTTCAATTTCTCTTGAGATATACCTAGCCCATCCCAATTTTATAAGTTCCCCAACGTAGCCTTCGTGGTGCTTCTAGATCAGCTTTGGGAAAGAGGCATTAATTCACCTCACTCCAGCTTCCCATCCTTGGCCATGCCCTGATGTGTGTAGTATAAGAACACAGCCTGAATTTTCCAGACTGAGGTCTGACTGGCTTGGCTGAAGCATTAAATACCGCCTCAGCACATTCCAAGTCATGCAGCCAGAGGGCTTCCCTTTGCCACAATAGCATGCTTGAGTAGCAATGGGGGGAAATCTCATCCTCTTCCTTCGTTTTATTTTTTTCTTGTGTCTGTAGGAATAAAAGAAGCTTGATGCATACTTAAAAAAAAAAAAGTAACCTGGTGCTATGAAGTGCTGGCTGTCCCTGTGCTGAATGGAGTTGGGTTGGGTGTCAGGAGTTGCACATGGAATTGCCGGATTGCTGATCTTGCCCCTGGATTCAGCAGGAAGAGCTCTCATTTGGAAAAGGTTTTCCTTCCACTCCCGTTTTTCTGGATGGTCGTTGAGTTTTTTTATGGTACTGATGACAATATATCAGCGAGCAGAGACCTGGTAACTGGGAGTCAGGCATGCCTGATTTTTAAACCGGTGACTGACTCTCTGTGGTCTTGGTCAAGTCACTTAAACTTCCTGCCGCCCTTTCCACAACTGTAAATAATGGAATGGAGCAGAGAATTGTCAGACGCTATGGTGATGGGTGGCAGTATAAAGTCCTAGGATAGATGGATGATACTTGTCTACCTCACCGGACATTGCACTTTACCTTGACATAAAATGTTGTGTAGAAGTAGCAGTAACCCTTTGCCTTAAAGGAGTTGAAACACTCTAGCATTTATTAAGTATGAGAGGGGTAACCGTGTTAGTCTGGATCTGTAGAAGCGACTAAGGGTCTTGTGGCACCTTATAGACTAACAGAGGTATTGGAGCATCCACAGGACCCTTTGTCGCGTCTAGCATTTATTAAACCACCAGACACATTTAGCCCACATATACAGTGACTTAAAATTAAAATCATGCCTTGAAGAAAGGCTGTAATGTAATGTGCTTTATAATGGTGTCTTACAACATTTTCCCCTTAATGTATTACTAATGCCTTTTATAACACCCTTAAATGGAAGCTCCATTTCTAGAGGGGCTGCTACCTGTATTTGGAAGTAAAGCCTTTCATAGAATCATAGAATATCAGGGTTGGAAGGGACCTTAGGAGGTCATCTAGTCCAACCCCCTGCTCAAAGCAGGACCAATCCCCAATTTTTGCCCCAGATCCCTAAATGGCCCCCTCAAGGATTGAACTCACAACCCTGGGTTTAGCAGGCCAATGCTCAAACCACTGAGCTATCCCTCCCTCCATTTCATTGTGATTGGTATTTCCAAGCCTGTATGTGGTGGCCACCTTGTTTTTAAAAACAAAGTTAAAAACCCCCCCCCAGAAGTGTGATATAATTTATGACTCAGGCAACGTGGAAAGTTGATGCCTGCGAGGGATCGCACATGAGATCCCATCCTGCTTGGTTAGTCTAACAAGCTTAAAATAGATTGCTGGGGAATAATCAAACCTTTTCTCATTTTGAAACATGAAACCTGTTTAATGCTTGCTGTACTTCTGGCAGCTTCCCCGTTGCAGATATGTGCAGAAGAGGCAAATGGAACTAGGACTTTGCCATATGCTTCCAGGCAGGGAGCAGAGGGGATTCTGGAGCTTTCACTGACGGGGCTGGCCCCCAGTGTAAATGCGGAGCAATTCCGTTGAAGCTGCTGGAGTTAGACTGGCGTAGAACCAGTGGGCAGTCTTGCCAACTCTTGTGACTTTTTATCGGGGACTCATATTGGCGTTTCTCAAAGCCTCAGCTCCCGGAGTCATGTGAACATATGAGAATCTCAACTTTCATTTACAAAATAGTACGTTTCTTGAGCTTGTGGTGGTAGAGAAAAGGTTGAAAACGTAACCTGAGTCTGTCCCAAAGCTTCAAAAACCAGATGGCGAATAAGAAGCTGCTCATGTTTTATTCTTTGGCTTAAAAATCCCAGTCTCATGAGTCTGGGGGGCGTCCGCCTATCATTTTGTGAATGCTTAGGGCTGCACTGAGTATGGCTGAGCGGAGCAACAGGTCTTTGTAATGCAAGGGATGCATAGTCCACACCGGACTGAAGGTGTCGTGTGGCTGTCTGGATGGAGTCCAGAGCCACCTCATCCCTCTCTGCACTGGCTGGCAGCCCTTGAGGGAATGCATCCTACATCTCCAAAGAGAGGGCAAAAGGGAGGACGCTTCACCTAGTGACCAGGGAGGCCTTTTCCGATTGCCACACGGTGTGTAGCTCTGCAATGCACAAACACATCACAGCACCCCTGCTTATGAAAGCCTGAGCACAATCCTACAGCAAGTTGTATACGGCCTTTGGTAGTATTCTGATGTGTAGGGCACAGAGAGAGAGGAATGCGCTGCCAATGCCTACGTCTGCTCCGTGTTAGTGACATGCGCGAGAACAGGCTGATGAACCTCTGAGATGCACCTGGTTTCCCATTGGGCAAACTAGGTGCTGTAAATTAGGGAGCTACAAATCCTTGTGGTCTCGTTTGTTCTCTCAACTTGTTTCCTCTGCAAGGCTTCAGGGCATATATAGATCCAGACAGAGATTAGAATAGCAAGATTGATTGGGAGGAAAAGTGGAGCCATGGTGCCACAGCAAAACAGAAGTGTTTTTCGGCCCGATGCAGGATTTTGTGTGATCACAGGGTATGTATTTTTTATATACTAGAGAGGAGCCCAGGCTGTGAAGTTGGGGTCAAGATCTGAATTTCTTCGAGGTCTTTTGGAGGTGCCAAGATCCAGGGTTTGAAAATGAGCCCATGCTGGGAGGAAAACCCAGCTTGTGATGAATGCACAGTGCTCATAAGGGAACACAAGGAGAACCCCATCCTACACAATAGATGACCTAAGGGGGCACAAAGCAGGGATGGGGAAACAAGTTCTATGAGTTGCGGATAAGAATCTGGATATTATGCAGTTCCCACATCCCCAGTCTGGCAATGATGCGAGGTACCCACAAGAGCCACTGATTTTATTTGGAATTGTGTGAGCTCAGCTCCTCTCCAGATCAGTTCTTAAATGGTTTGGGTAATGTGTCAGATCATTTCTCAGTGGGCAATTCTGTACCTCACAGAATCTCTATGCCACTTGGCAATTAACTTCTTCAGCTCAGCACTTCCTGCCTCCCCGGGGAGACGTGTGCTATAAAAATCAACCCTGCCTTAGTCCATTTTGAACTAGAAACTCAGTGCAGGGTTGCATGGAGTTCTCTGCACAGCTTTTCAGCATGCTTGGGTCATTGCCGCCTGGACTATTTGCTTATTCTAACTTTTTTTCTAAAATACGGAATGAAATAAAATACCTTCTTGAATCTTTTAGAGGGGAAGTTTTACTGTTTAACTTTTGGGGACATCTCAGGGAATTGGATTAGCTGGTGAATTCCTGGATGAAACGTATTCTGTATTTTATTTAACAAAAAAGAACAACAAAACAAAACATTTCTATGGCCATGGTTCAAAATACTGTAGGCCAAATTCTGCCCTTGGCTATGCATGCATAACACTCCCTGTTAAATACTCCAAGTAGGGTCACAGCAGTGGGTCGGACCATGATGGAATAATGCCGGGGGTTTTAAAAAATAAGGGGGATTCCATCCGATTCAAAAGCAACTTGATTGAGTTCAGAGCGGCTGCAAAGTGGGAGGAAGGTCACGAGGCACAGACATTGAATCTGATTCCACCCCCCCCCCCCGCCCCACAGTCTGTCAGACAATCTCTGGAGCTCATCGTCCTCCAGAGTGCAAACAGCTGCCTCTCCTCTGGGGTGGCCTGGGAAATTTGCTAGGTGTAGGAGGAACCTCCTTCCACACCTTGCAGCTGTAGCCACGTGAGCTGTGATTCTGCTGAATCCAGGGTTTGGGGGTGAGGGAGGGTGCAAGCCGCTGCCCTCTGGGGAGTATGCGTGTCAGCAGTAGGGATACAGGAGATACCATTAATGTGCTAACAAGGTTAGCCCAGCTAACTAAATTCAGGACGGGGAGACAAGGGCTGGAGTGTGGTGAGCTCATTGCGACAAGCAGCTCTCCGACAAAACCTTTCTGGCTGTCAGGGTGTCTGTGTTTTCCTAACACACATTGCCTGTTCCCTTCCCTGTTGCTGCTCAGTCACATGGCATGACCAAGAGTATAAGGAGGTGGGGATAGGGTCACCTGTAAGCGTCAATAACTGGCCAATGGACGGGGAATGTGGCATCGGGTGGTCAGATTTACCCAGGCAGTTGCCTAGGGTGACAGCTGTGTCATTCCTACCCTACAAGTTGGACACATGTAAACAAAGCAGGCCCGATGGGGATGGGAGCTATGCTGTTTCCTCCTTAAGGACGTCTGACGCTCATAAAGTCTGAGGCTTTTGCAAACCCCTCAAACCATGTATAGGGGTTGCAAAGACATCTTGAGTCCATGAACCTTTTTTCTGTAATTTAAGCCCATTTTTCCCAAGAGTGATTGTTAGTTTAAAACACGTATTTCTGGTTTAAAGGGAAGTCTGTGTCAGGTGAAGGACACCCAGCTCCTCTGAGATAGTCTGGGACATTTGGGTGCCCTGTATATGGTGTATAACCTGCTTTTAATTTTCATTTAACTTTTGCCTTTGTTTTTATATATCCATCCTTCTCTCTTCACTGTCCCACACTGTCTTTTCCACTTTCTGCTCCATTTTCATCCTGCTTGTGCCATCTCTCTTTCTCTGCTCCTCTTTTCATAGAATCATAGGACTGGAAGAGACCTTGAGAGGTCATCTAGTCCTGTCCCCTGCACTCCTGGCAGGACTAAGTATTATCTAGACCAGTGTTTCCCAAACTTGGGACGCTGCTTGTTCAGGGAAAGCCCCTGGCGCGCCCGGCCGGTTTGTTTACCTGCCCCATCTGGAGGTTCGGCTGATCGCGGCTCCCACTGGCCGTGGTTCGCTGTGCCCGGCCAATGGGGGCTGCGGGAAGTGGCGCGGGCCGAGGGATGTGCTGGCTGCCCTTCCCGCAACCCCCATTGACGGGGCACAGCGAACCGCAGCCAGTGGGAGCCGCAATCAGCCGAACCTGCGGACGGGGCAGGTAAATAAACCGGCCCGGCCCACCAGGGGCTTTCCCTAAACAAGCGGCGTCCCAAGTTTGGGAAACACTGATCTAGACCATCCCTGACATGTGTCTGTCTAACCTGCTCTTAAAAATCTCCAATGATGGAGATTCCACAACTTCCCTAGGCAATTTATTCCAATGCTTAACCACCCTGACAGTTAGGAAGTTATTCCTAATCTCCATCCTAAACCGCCCTTGCTGAAATTTAAGCTTCTTGTCCTATCCTCAGACATTAAGAAAAACAATTTTTCTCCTTCCTCCTTGTAACAACATTTTACGTACTTGAAAATGGTTATCATGTCTTCTCTTTTCCAGACTAAACAAACCCAATGTTTTCAATCTTCCCTCATAGGTCATGTTTTCTAGACCTTTAATCATTTTTGTCGCTCTTCTTTGGATTCTCTCCAATTTGTCCACATCTTTCCTGAAATGTAGCACCCAGAACTGGACACAACACTCCAGTTGAGGCCTAATCAGCGCGGAGTAGAGCGGAAGAATTACTTCTCGTGTCTTGCTTACAACACTCCTGTAACACATCCCAGAATGATGTTCACTTTTTTTGCAACAGCGTTACTCTGTTGACTCATATTTAGCTTGTGATCCACTATGACCCCCAGATCCCTTTCCACAGTACTCCTTCCTAGGCAGTCATTTCCCATTTTTTATGTGTGCAACTGATTGTTCCTTCCTAAACTTGCCCAAGGCTATACAGGAAGCCTGTGGAAGAGCAGAGAGCTGAACACAGGATTCTGGAGTCCCTACCTAGTGCCTGAACCACAGGTCTACCTTTCATCTCACAATGGCTAAGGGACCAAACTGAGACTCGAGAGCTCTGGTTTCAAATCCTAGCTCTTCTACAAGCTCCCTGTGTGTCTTTGGGCAAACAGTTTAATCTGTCTGCACCTTAATTCCCCTGTGTGTAAAATAGGGAGCATTTTTCTCTCATGCTTTTCTGTTTTGTCTATCCAGACTATAACCTCTTCCAGCCGGGAGTAAATTTGACCTTGTGTATGTGCAGCCCCTGGCAACAATAGGGCCCAATCTCAGTTGGGACTTCTAGGGGCTACTATAATAATCAGGTTTCAGAGTAGCAGCCGTGTTAGTCTGTGTCAGCAAAAAGAACAGGAGCCCTTGTGGCACCTTAGAGACTAACACATTTATTTGAGCATAAACTTTCGTGGGCTACAGTCCACCTCATTGGATGCATAGAATGGAATATATAGTAAGAAGATATTTATACATACAGAGAAACATGAAAAGGTGGAAGTACCCATACCAACTGTAAGAGGCTAATTAATTAAGAGGAACTATTATCAGCAGGGATGATTTTCAGAGACACAAATGGGAATTGGATGACCAACTCCCATTGACTTTCAGTAGAGGATTGGCAGTAACTGCCCCCGGTGTCACTTAATCTCTCCTCCAATAATAGAAATGACCACGCTTAGAGAACGTGGAAACACACCATGGCAAGAGCAAATGCAACATATCCCATTAGCTCTTTCCCGAGCAGTAAACACCTAGAGATGATTGAACTCAAGTACAGAGTGGAGGGCTTCCCCGCATGGCGCATTTCCTCCTTTTATTCTGCAGGTTTCTTCTTTTGTAACTCCTCTTCCATTGGTGGTAGATAAATGGAGCAAGGCTTGGAGAACAGGCAGTTAATTATTCAGCATGAAATGCCATAGGGAACCACAATTAAAGATTCAAGGGGAAGGATCGTAGCAGAATCGCCCAAAGCAACCACCGTTTGCCAAGGTGAGCTGTGACATTCGAGGCCCTGAGGCCCAAATCCTTCTGATCTGATTGTGACAAGGTATAACTTAATACAGGGAAGCCTAATATACTGATGCTGCAGCTCGCACCTAGGAGCAGATCCTCAGCTGGTGTGAATGGGTGTAGATCCATCGATTTCAATGGAGCGGCTTCAATTTACACCGGTTGGGGTTGTGGCCCACAGAATCTATAGGTATATCTACACGTCAGGCTGGAGATGTACATTGAGCTAGAGCTGTGATAGGGTTAGTGCGCTAAAAACAGAGTGGTGGAGGGGCTCGCTGCCCTGCGTACATACCTAGTGTCTCAGGCGGTACATACTGGGGACAATTAGCCCCTCCCACCACTCATCCTGCTGCAGCTATGCTCTAGTTTTAGGGCTCTACCATGAGCGACGCTAGTGCAGGTATGTCTCCATGAGCTGGCATGTAAATTTCCAGCTCGACGTGTAGACACACCCTAGAGTCGAAGTTAGAATAGATGAAGGAAAAACCTCCAAGAAATTGCCCCTCTCGCTCAGGTTGCAGATACCCCCTGGTATTTTTCCAAGTTAAAATGCATATAATAGTAATAACTAGTTCTTACATAGCACTTTTCATCTGTAGACCTCAAAGGAAAAGAAGCAACGATCCCCATTGAACAGATAAGGGAAGTGAGGTGCCCACGGTCATGTAGCAGAGCCAGGCATAGGACTGAGAGCAAGTGGGTCGCGGTCCCGTCCGTGGGACTATCTGCTTTTCTTTAGAAAGATCGCAGACCTTAAAGTTCAGAAACCCAGGGGTGTGCAAAGCCCAAATGTGATGGAACACGGTAAAATGCCGTTTATTTTTTCTTTCTGTTGGGGAAGGGCAGATGAAGGATTGTTTCACTGGGTGTATAACAGCATTACAAAAAAACGTTGCTGCTGTCAACAAATGGAAAAGGCAGTCGGATTCTGCTGTTTGTGGTATGGTGCCCTTTGTGCATCTGATCCTTGCTTTTATCAGGATCTTTGATACTGGGTGTTCTGGAATAATTACACACTCCCTTTCCCCCAATGGATGTGATGCTTCTAATAGCATGTTTCTATCACTGCCTTCCTGCCCAATCCAATCTCGACTATGAGGTCGCTCTGGATGGCATTACAAGTGCAGGTTATGACTCCAAAAGTAGCTGCTCTTGCAGCACAGGACTGAGAAGAACTGGTAATGATTGTCCCAGGAGTGGACTAGCAAAGCAATAGCAGGGCCAGACCGAGGTTTAGTGGCAGGGTTGTGAGCCAAGAATGGACTATTATGGGGGCTGCAGGCCCGCACCGGGAGATGTGGCATTGGCGCAGCCACGTGTGGGGAAGGTTTACATGGAGCGGTGCTGTCCCCGTCTCTAGTCAATGTTGTGAGTCCCTCATAAGAACCCCAATCCACTCTAAAATGGGGGCGAAACAAGGACTAAGCTAAATGGAAATGGTGGGACGAATAGCAGCTCTACTCCAGCACAGGCGGACTGGGCTGGTGAATGGGGAGAAGTCTCAAGAAGCCCCTTCGTGCTCTAGTGCTGACACTCAGGGGACGTCGATGCGCCAGCCTGAGTAAAGCCGGGGAGGAGGGGGACACACCAGCTTGGGGCCAATGGGCTCCTGTCCATGACTGGGGTCTCCAATGGGCCCTCCGGGGGAAGTGGCGGAGCAGGGGGCAGGGCCATGGTTCAGCCGCGGGAGGCCGCCCCAGTTCTAGGGAGAGCAGTGCTCCTGGGTGACGGGGTATGTCGGCAGGGGCTTGGGCCATGGGTTCCCCTCTCCCACATGCCAGTAAGTGCCGGGAGGCGGATGCTAGGCGGGTGTGCGAAGATATCTTTCTTCCAGAGGCGATGCAAGAGTCAGCAGTGAGCCTGGTCCTTCCCTATTCAAGCAGGAGGCTGCGAGCCAGCCTCCCATCAGAGGGTGGGCTCGGTCTTCCCTCGCTCCAAAGTGGCTGTGTCTGCAGGAGACCTGCCCTTTGAAAGCCCCGGTTTTGTATTTTTTAGCGTGGGTTGGTTTAATGGCCCGCTCCCGAAGTGCTGGTCTTGTAAAAAACCGTTGTCATGGAAACCTGGGGTGAGAATAGGGACGCCACATGGCTCTTCGCAGTGTCCAGGGGATGGGCTCGTCCCCTGCTCAGACGTGTGAATGTCTGTGAAGGATTAAAATTCAACGGGATCTGCGTCAGCGGGGAAAGGGATCGGCAGAAGGAGCTCAAAGACCATACAGAGGAATTCAGAGGTTGATCCGTACCACAGACCCTTTGGTGTGTTTTGTCAGTGGCCCCACCCTGGAAGGCATCATTACGTTTCCCAGTTTGATGTGGGAAGTACCATCGCCCCATCCTTAAAGCTGGTCTGCACAAGTGAAATTCACCACTGAAAAGATGGGTAGGAGCAGAGTGCTCTTTACCTAATTTACCGAGCTTATAAACTCTTTGAGGCAGGGACCATCTTTTTGGTCTGTGTATGGCGACCTGGTACAATCTGGGCTCCGGTCCCTGACTGGGGTCTCCAGGTGCGACTGCAATAGAAATAATTCCACAGCTAGGCTCCTCTAATCGGTACTGATGAGTGAACCTCAAATGCTCGGTTTTGCGTTTGAGTTGAAATAAGCCAAATTTTCCCTCAAGAGCCTGTTCCCCTCTCGCCTGCGAGACAGGGCTCACCTCTCATGAGACGAGTTTATCTCCTGTGCTTTCAAGTGGAGTTGGTTGAAAACTTCTGAATCCTAATCCCACCCTGCCACACACAAATCAGGATAATTTTTTTCGCAAAACCTTTGGCAAAAAATATACTTATTTTCAGTACCATAGGGTACAGTACCAAAAATCCCCCCCAAATCCTAGAAACATAAAGGCTGAATTTCAGAGCAATCAAAGTTTAGTTCAAGTTTGGCTCCAGGCTCAGAGCTGGGAGTTCTTATATTTCTGGACCTGATGGACCATCCTTAGGACCACATCTTGATGTCCTTACTCAGTTTTCATTTGTGCCAAACACCCTTTGACTTCAATGAGCATTTTACCGGATTAAGAAGTTAGGGTTGATCTCCCATGGGTGTCACTGTGGAAAGGGATGGTGGACTCTGGGCCAGCAAATCTCCAGAAGGACCCCCTTGCAAAACATCCCCCTCTGCTCCCATTGGGGGAGGGGTTGCCCCTATGCTGTAAAAGAAGGCCCCAGGGCCTACCTACAAACCCAATAGATCTCCCCGTATCCTTAGAAACCAAGGCCATCTGCCTGGAGCCTCTGTGCCTCCATACTAGCCCTGGCATGCATCAAGGCCGCTGTTCCAGCACTGCCGGTGACCGCCCCCTGGTGTTGGCTTCCAGTTGTGGTGGGCTCAATGGTAAGGATCAGACATTCCCAGGCAGTATTATCTCTTCTGACCAAGCTCCACGGGGCCATATGTATCCACCCCATCTCCACCCTCTCCCCTGGCACAGACACTAGGCCCACCGAGGTCTCTGTGGATTCAGAGGGTGGAGGGACTGAGCCAAGTTAGGCCATGCCCCTCCCTCCTTGCAGGTTGGGGACGATCTGTGTGTACTGGGGCCCCTCCAAGACTGGACTGATCTCGCCTTGAGGGGAGAGATCAGGGGCCAACTCTTAACAATTAACCATAATGCTTTGGAGGAGGATAAATGCTCGATCCAAACTTTTTATGAAGGCTGGACCATTGACAGCAACAAACCCAACAAGAAACCTTCACGTTATTAAGAGATGGACCTGATGCGTAGAATGAAACATGTCACCAGGGAATAGCCGCATGTAAAACACCATTTCCAACATCCTCTTTGCCCACCAACCCAGCCCAAGGACAATTATTTTTTGGTGGCAAACCTAAGTTGTTTTTTCCAGTGATCATCCTGCCTTTGTGCTTGGGTGGCAAAATGCTGAGGCAATTGTGGTAGTTTGGTTTACAGTTCTCTAGCTGTTTGTTGGTTCTCTCCCCCTACCATGTGTCAAGCGGTAATCACAGTGAAGGAAATCTGCGTTGCCAGTTCTGGGATGTCATTCCCACTGTCGAGTGCCAAGAGGATTCAGGTAGTGTCTTGGTGTGAGAAGCTAGGAGCATGTAAGGCCTTAGGGGGAGGAGCCATCTTTATTTATGTTCTGTGTATGTACAGTACCTAGCACAATGGGGGTCCCAGTCCAGTGACTGGGCTTCTAGGTGCTACCACCGTACAAATAGTAACGAGGGCTCCTCTTTCTCAATCCTGATGGCTCTGTGGAAGGGGTGTGGCCAGTGGCCACAGGACTGGTTTTGTTTCCTGACACTGTATTTCTCTTAACCCTCCAGAAAATGAGTTCCGGGGCGAGCTGCTGAATCAAAGGTGGACACGCGGAGAAAAGCTCAGCAGTTGTGAGACAGCAAAAAGCCTACACAGCAGACACATCAAGGTGAGCAGGCAGGGCGACCTTGCCAGAGCCTAGCAGCAAAGCAGCCTAGAAGTCCTGTTCCCCCTGCTTTGTGGGACTGTAGGCTGCACCATTAGAGAATCGTATTACCTGACCTTCCCTGCAGCATAAAAAGCTGAAATACACACCCCCTGCACTGTTTCAGCCTCTACGGAGGCTGTAGGTTCTCCTGGTGCAGACAGAACCCAAAGTGAATTGTCTCCAAAGCAGGAATGAGCAGAAATCTCTACCCATCATGAATCCCAGACACCAGGTATAAAAGGAGAGAGGGCCAGCCTCCAGCTGTAAAATTTGGATCCAGACCCATGTCTGGATTTTTTTCAATCCTTTCCTTCCCCACGACCCATCGTTCGGGTAGGCTTGGGTCTGGGAATCTGGGTAAGGCCCATCTCTGATTAAAAAGGCTCTTTCTCTAAGACACAGACTCATTGGAAGAAGCCGCTGGTACACCAGGTGAAACTCAAAGCTTTAGAAGGAGATAAATGGTTCATTCATTCATGAACCCAGCCTGTTAGTTGTCTGAGGGAGAGGAAAGCAACTCTGACGTTCTCAACACAGCAGCTCTTTTAGGGAAAAGTGTCGCAGCTGTGACCCTGTGAAAGGGGTAAAGCCAACACTATCAAAACTCACGGCATCTTTGGAAGCTTTAATTCAACATAAAACTGGGCTGCTCGCTATGCAAATGACACTTCCTGCTTTCTTTTTGGCCCTACCAGGAATTGTCTTGATAACAAAAAATCATCAGGTGATGGACTATCAGTCCATTCGAATAGCCGAGAAATCACCCTGTAACTGATGTTAATTTACTTCTCCCACATTGAAAATTAAACCTCTCTGCAGAAAAACCTTCTTTGCTTAGCAAATTGTGAGCTAATGGCAAGCGCTGTCCGGAATGCTCATGCCCTGAGAAAGCGGAGTAAGCAGATGTTGCTACATTTAAAATGGGTTCATTATGACTTTGATACTGGACATGTCATATAAGCACTTTCTTTGGATTTAATAAGACTGTTGTACGTGACTAAAACAAGGATTAAAAAAAATTATTCCTAATAATACTTATCATTCAGCATTTGCAAAGCAAATATTCACTGATTGTCACAACACCCTAGTTGTGGTGTGTTGTTTATCCCCATTTTGCCAGTGGGGAAAGTGAGGCAGAAAGGTGAAGGGATTTGCCCACGGCCACAGGATAAATCTTGGAACTGGGATTAGGACTCAGGAATTTGACCGAGGACCGACAACTGGTAGATATCTAAAAATACAACCCCACAACTTCAAAAGTTCACATGCAAGTCAGGAAGTGGTCATGATAGGGTTAATGGGTATTATGGTACGGAGTCATTTTCCACTCCTACCTTACTTCCTGCGTAGTCAGTGGGGGGTTGTGCACCCTCCTTCCCCCATCCTTACTGGGATGCAGTCAAATAAAGCAGCACGTTTGCAGCCTGCAATCCTGACAGTGGACTTTCACCCTTTAAGGACTGCATGTGCTCACCTGCCCATGTCCATGAACAGTCACATTGTGTGTGTGCAGAGGTTGGGCTTGGACACACATACGCACACGCTTGTGCAAATTTGGACCTGGTCCTGCAAGCCCCTACTCATTGGACCAATCCTTGCCTTGGTAAGGACTGCTCCCCTAAGCAACAGTTTGCAGGTTCTGGTCTTATATTATTAAATCTAAAAGATAACCTTTACTAAAAGGATTGCCAGCTTTTCAAACAGCTTTCTCCTATGTATCAAACATCTGAAGTCAGGTTAAGAACACTTTTAAAGATGCACCTCTGCACATCAATGCAATGAAGTATCCATATCCTGTTACAGATTTCATGTATGTGTTTATACATACATATAAAATATAAACATCTCCTTTTTATGAGGTCCGGTTGTAATTTGTAGTCCAGAGAACGGTGCAGCGGAGAAGGACAATGTGTTATGTGGTGGGGTTTGGGGCATACAAAGAAATAAAGGCTCAGGATGAAATTTCTCTTTACAGGTTTGAAATGAGATATCAGAAGAGTGACGGGTAGAGTTACTCTTTAAACAGATCCAGCTGAGCCCATCAGGCTGGAAACCTCTATTCATAATTGTCCTGGGCCCTGGCACTGCATGGGGAAAAGAATCTCTCTCCTTCCCTCCCATCCCCATCTCTTCATTCTTTTATGCTCTTGAATGCCAGGTGTACAGACTATTGAATAGCAGGTCGTTTGGGTTGATGAAGGCTGGTAGAGATGACATGAATAGGCCCATCAGAACCCATGCTTTGGCGTAACCTCCTGGCACTAAACCTGGTGGCAATTTAGGGGAGGGACATGCAGCAGCAGCGTGACAGTTTCCTGAGATTGTACCACACGGGGAGAAAAAAGCCTTATGAAAATGCCAGCTTATTACAGAGCTTGAAAACAATGGTGTTGAGGAACTGCAGTTTCCCTTTTAAGGATGAGAGAATTGTTTGTACATCCTAAACCACTCAGAGCCCTCTGAGGATGAAGTGTTTGGATTGCATGTTGTAGCACTTTCAGTAGGAAACTATATGTAAACCTAAGCTACCGCATAAGAAATTACCTTGGCCTACTGCCTAAATGTCAGCCCTGTGAATGCAGATGATACAGCTGTGGCTATGTCAGATGTGATGCCATGTAGCAGCTTTTCTGGTCTGTTTCCCCCATGCTCTGCTCTTGCTACAAAGCATTAGCACTTGGTAAATGTTTCATTTGTGCCGTAAGTTTTAGCAAATGAAAACTGACAGTACAGCTTCATTAGGATGTTTATTATCCAGCTGTAATTTTTAATTTGGGGGTTGGTATGAGCTGCAATCTTACACATAAAGATGTCAAGGAGAAATCCTCCCAAGACTTGAAGCCGGAGAAAACCACGCGGGGTGTCCTTTCTCTAAAGCAGCGAGGGAGCAAAAAGCAACCGCTGGTTTATTCAGCTGCGAAGGGGACTCACAATGGGTGGAATGTCAGGAGGATTTAAATCAACCAGCAGGGAGGACCCTAAAGGGGAAGAAGGAGGAGGGGGGAAAACCAACCTCTGAGTGTGGTTACAAAATAACAGCTGGGAGCTACAGGGCTGATGTTCAGGCTTCAAGATACATTCTGCTTTTTAAAAGTAGAGGGGGCTTTAAGCTAATGGCAAATCCACCTCCCCCCCCCCATTTTTTCCCCTTTTAATTAACAGCTACAGCGGGCCCGTGGTGCCAAAGTCATTATCATTTCATGGAATGTTTGCTGGAAAAATACTTTTGGGGGAGTGGGAAGGGTGGTTCTTAGAGTCTGATCTTTAAACATTTGGTTGATGTAACGCCATTGGGCCACATTCTGACCTCACTTGGACCAGGTGTAACTGCACTGAAGTGAAAGGAGTGATCCCCGGTGTGAGTGGGGGCACGGGGGGGAGTGAAATCAGAATCGGGTCCCTTGAGCCTTATCCTGGTGGTTGCACACTTGTTCCAAGGCGCATTGTTGATTTCCGGATGGGAAGCTAATTCCCCAGCAGTCAGAGCGCCATAGGGCAGATAACTGAAACTCTAGCTGGGCCTGTTCTAGTTGGGAGGGATAGCTCAGTGGTTTGAGCATTGGCCTGCTAAACCCAGGGTTGTGAGTTCAATCCTTGAGGGGGCCATTTAGGGATCTGGGGCAAAAATTGGGGATTGGTCCTGCTTTGAGCAGGGGGTGGGACTAGATGACCTCCTGAGGTCCCTTCCAACCCTGAGATTCTATATTCTATGACTTACACTAATAACGTCAGGAGGCGGAAACTAAGGGCTTGATGGTGCCTGGGGCTGAGCTCACCCCGAGAGGTGCTGAGTGTGTTAGTTACCTGCACCACCGAGCTTGCTTCCCTCCATTCAACCTACTTCTGGGGACAGGCCCAGATCTTCAAATGAGCATGTGCCTGCTCTTGGAGGGGGCGTGTGCTGGCCTGGGGCCCTGTGATAGTGCCCCCTCTTGGGGCGGGCGGGCGAGGGAGGGACATGTGCATACGATAGAGCTGGCTGCTTTTGAAGGAGCAGGCGCTATGTTAATAAAGCTTAATGAAGCTGCCAGTTAAGCCCCCCCCCCACCCCGTCTAGCAATGTTTTGCAACTAATAAATTATCGTAGCCCAATTCTAATGACACATGTCATATAAAAGTGTCAATCTATTAATCACGTGTGTGGGTTGATCAGTGCTTTAATCTTCGAAGGGCTCTCCTGGAGGGTGTGGCACTTATGCAGGAAAGCGGCCTGGCGCTCTCCTTCCTAAATGGGATCTGTGCTGGCTTACTGAGGGCTGGATTGTGGCCTGGGGATGGAGTGGCAGGCAAGCTGCCTCACCCTGGGAGGCTTCTCCAGAGCGCCCCTGTCCAGGGGGAGACGTGGGGAATACCGCATTGCTCACGGTGAAAAGGCAGCTCTCTCGCTTCCAGGCTGCTCCACTGCTCAGCCTGGGGGTGTGAAGGGACTTGCCCACCGCACCCATATGCTGAGAGCGGCGCAATGGGGTTCTCTGCACTGAAGACCTGAGATATGTAACACCAGATCGGGTGGGGCTACTTACTCCCCCTGGCTCCACTCCACAGCTGTGTTAAAGTTGGGTTTAATTATTACTGCCTCCTCTTTGAGGGACCTGCCAAATGATCTTTTGGGGGTAGGGACGGGGGAAGAACAGAAAAATCTGACCAAGAATTATTACTCAGTCCCTTTGGCTGGAGAAACATGTTTCTTGTATCATTTTCCTGATCAGCTTTTGCTGGGCTGGTTTCAGTTATTTTTTTAAAAACTTTCTTTTCTGTCTGAAGATGAGACCTAGGTTCTTGTCAATGGAACTGGTATATACCTTCAAATGAACAGTCATGGAAACTTTGCTTTGTTTTTTGCTTTTTCTTTCCATTTAAAATCAATATTCCACTGAGAATCCCCACCCCTCTTTGTCGAAACGAATGCTTTCCAAGTAGGTTTATTTCTTCCAAGCGCTGCAGTGCTCTTGAATATACATAAAGTATTAACGCTGACCTTGGGGAATTTCAGCATGGCCCTTAATGATATATTTGCATAGAGCTGTCAAAACGACAACATGGGCTCCACCCCATGAGTGGTTGAGAGGTGTACAAAGGCAGTCACACTGGGTGTCTTAAAGAACAAGAGATGGAGCATGAGCTTAAACAAGTCCAAATCGTGTTTAATACTTCCGCTAGGACTGACGAACATTTGGTGACGAACATTTGGTGGCTGTTTCATTGGAAGAGAAATGTGGGTGTTTTTTTTTTAAAAAAAAACCTATAAATATTTCATCAAATTAAGCTTCAGATCTATATTGTATCATTATTATGATAGCACTCGGGTAGTGTTTTAATGATTATACTCATATGGTACTAATGTGTGTGTTTGTTTACTATCAGTTTTGATTCATACCTTACTCAAGCAAAACTCCCACAGAAGTTTATCTGAGTAAGGGCCTCGTGATTTGGCCCTATAGTATTAAGATGTTGTTCACATTATTCAGATTAGGGAAGTGCCAAGGGCCCCCAACCCCCCATCAGAGGTTCATTGGGTTCTGTATAAACACATAATAAGGGACAGTTCCTGCCCCTAAAAGTTTGCAGACTAAATAGATACAGGATGGAAGGGGAAACAGAGGTGAAGTGACTTACTCAAGGTTACCCAGTCAGTCAGTGGCAGAGTTTGGGAGAGAGCCCAGGTTTCTTTGACATCCAGTCCCAGTCCCCTATCCACAAGGCTGTACTGTCACATAGCACTGGGATAGTAAATCCAATAGGGACTTTGCTATTGGTGTTGATTTTACATGGAAGTTGCTCGTATATTATGGTAATAGGTGGCCCTATAAAATTCTAAGGTAGGTAGCTAGTTCTATAGTGTCCTTGTAGTATTATGAATATGCTATTGAGCTAATATACTATAGGGCTGGCATTCTGTAGTTCTTCAGTTTAGTGCAGTATTCAGATCATCAGAGCAGTGTTACATCGTTTCAGAGATCCAGGATAAAAGATTGTTGCAGTGCAGGGAAATGCCCAGAGGGGTTTTCATAGAGGAGCAAGGGAGATGGTTTTGTTTTTTCAGTCTGAATTAAAATAATAATAATAATAATAATACAAATCTGGGTAGCTTTCCAACCGGGTTATTATGAACACTAGTGAGAAACCAAATGGAAATACCCTGTCAGTCTCCAAGACTGCCAACATGCTCTGTGTGACCTGAAATTTCATGTTAAAATGTTCTGTCTAGAAGACTTCTCATTGATGAGGCAAAAACTAAAGGACAGTGGTTTCATGTAAGCCTCATGCATGTGAGCCTGACAACATTGAGATCTCAGGATGTTCACGGCTGGCACTGTCAGCTTAAGCCACCAGAGAAAGGGATAATGGGGCTCAGAGGAGAACATGTCCTTGTATTTTTGCACCTTGCTGGGAAATGTCACCCAAGAAAAAACGGTTTATTTTCTAGTCTAATGATCTTTAAAAACCTGACAGATGTTTGTGTGTGCTTGGCTCTCATTCCACGCTGCTCTATGGGCTCTGGCTGTGGGAAGAACTTTATTTCAGATGGGCCCACAGTTTCAAAAGTGCGTGCCCGTGTGTGCGTGTCTTCCAGAACGATTAGCCTCCATCTGAGCGTGCTATTGGAAATCCATCAGATTAGGAGGGCAGTGTGCCATATAGAGGCCCTCCCCTTTCAGCATTCCACCAACAGGCCCCCTGATAATTCAGTAGCCATTTAAAGGGGCTTTTGTGGACTTAGGAGAAAGGCACATGCCATGCGGCTATGTCTCCTTCCCCCACATACATTAAATCTCATGTGTGTTGCATCCCCAGTGTAAAGCAGACAAATACACCAAGCTCATGCTGTTAAGCCAGAATCGGAAGTCAGAAGGTGATGTTTTTATCTGACTCGAGCAGGGAGAAACCAATGATATGAAAATACTGGTGGGTTTTACAGATGGAGAAAAGAGCGAAAGAATTCTCGTGCAAAGCCAATGCTGGCGCTGACGAGAGCTGGGTGAAATGTGTCAGACTTTTTTTTTTTCACCGCAAAATGCATATTCAGATTGACCAAAACATTTCACCGAGTTGCCAAATTGTTTTGGGGGCGGAAAAAGTGCGGGGGAATTAAAAATTTCAAAAAAGGATTGAAATGTTTCATTTTGACCGTTTCTAAATGAAATGTTTTGCTATTTCGATTCCAAACTTTTTGTTTCGAATTTTGCGTCATTTGAAAGTAAAACCCCTCAAACGAAACGTTTCATTTTGAATGGAATGTTTTGTTGGACTTTTTGACTGTCGTTTTGCAAATAAAATAGCCATTGTGCATTGACCCACAGGTTACTTTTTGTTCGGTCATTTTTGGGATGGCTACTGCACCAAAAAATCTGTTATTTGCTCAGATTTTAAACCATGTTACTCCACAATAGTATGTGTCTAACGTAAACTATTAGGCTAGAATATACAGAACTTAGAAAGTTTTGACTCCGCTTGACAAAACATGTTAAATAGGTAGGCAGTTGAAATATGGGATTGGTAATGCAAGCCATGCCCTAACTCATTACTGCCCCAATGCCCACAGCAAATCTTATAAAAGAGCTCAGAAAGTCTATTTATCCTATTTTGATGAGTTCCCCAGTGCTGTAGCCATGTGAAGCTCTTGTCAAGAAATAGAGGGTCTTATCCATGGGAAAATGTGAAAAGGATACATTTAGGGTGACCAGACGTCCTGATAAAATCGAGACCGTCCCGATTTTTGACCATTTGTCCCGCGTACCGATCGATGACCTTTTGTCCCGATTTTCAGTCTTCTTCTGGGTTTTTTTTTGCTCCACAGCTTCCGGCGGCAGAGGCATCTGGCGGCAGAGGCTTTTCCGTTTTTGTTTTGTTTTGTTTTGTTTTGTTTTGTTTTTTGGGTGGGAAGTCCCGATTTTCGGGTCTTCTCATCTGGTCACCTTAGATGCATTGCAAAGCCAGCTGATCCAGCCAGCCCATTTAACACTTCCACTTTCCAGTACTTGCAACACCAGCAGGTCAAACTGTCAATATCCCTCCGCCTTTTCCACTTGTGGTCATGTGATGGTCTGTCCAAGCTCTATACAGTTGTTTCTTGTAGTAGCTGCAAAAAGCAGTGCTGTGGTGCCAATGATGCTGACCAGTATGTGGGCAGGAAAGCTGGGTGGCTTGCCAAACCTCTCTTTCAAGTCCAGGTGAAAAGCGTTTGCACCCAGACACTTTGTGCATGCTCCAGCCCTGGCCGTTCAGAGTTCCCGCCTACTTTGCATCCTGTGTAAGTGACGTATGAGTTCTCCTTTGAGGATCGAAGCCACTATGTGTCTGCAGAAGAGCAAAGACCCAGAAGTCCCTCCTGCACTTTATGCGAAAGGTTGTTTGAAAATGTGGGCCTCAGTGCATACTCTGTCCATCTCAAAGAGAGGGTCGGTAGTTCAGTCTCCATGGTGACTTAATCCATGGCCTATCTTCTGAGCTTCCTAACAAGAAGGGGTTAATTGGTGACTGGCTTTGTGATTAGGCGCATAAATACATTGTGCATACTGTGTATGAGGATACCAACTTCTGGGCACTAGCAGTGCTTAACTGGCACAGTTATGAACAAGCTATCTAGGCTCCAGGCTCGCTTTCCAGTCTACCTTCCCCAAAAGGGCAGGATTAAGACCTGAATTTTTGCCGCTCTGTATTTTGTTCCCTTTAAATTGAAGCTCTTCACACCAAAGCGAAGAAGTGCTTCCTGCTGTCCTTTTAAAAAAAAAAAATAGTTGATACATTGCAAATGGCAAGGTGCTCTGGAAAAAGGAATACCACAGCTGTTCGCTCCATCAGGAGGAGTTAGCAGTCTGCAAGCAGCGCCCATTACGCTTTCTGCAGCCTTCTCTATTCTCTGCTTTTTGAATAATTTATCTGCAGGAAATCCAAATGGCCAAGGCCCCAACAGAATGTTTGCCAATTTCTCTGGGAAAACTGACAAAAAAAAAAAAAAAGCTCCAGATTTCATTTCAGCTGAACATAGCCGCCTAGCAATCAAACATATTAGTTCTATTGTACAGCATGCATCGGAAGGCATTAGCGAGCTAGCGCCGAGCACGGCACATTTGAAAGGCTCATAAATGTAATGAAGTCCCGTTGACACCTGCTCCTCTCCACACTTTAAATGTGAGCCATTGGTCCATGGGGAACCAGGGCTTTAAAAATAGAAATTATAGTAATTGTCTTCTGGGTTATTGGGAAGGTTGTAATAAACGTAGAGAATAACGCTCCGGCACCACAAGACTATAGCTGACAGGATGCATAAATTACTCCAGGTTTTGATTTTTTCCAGCTCTCCCCTAACAAATGACATAAATCACTGGATGCTAGTGCTGCATTACTAGGGGGCGGAAGGGAGGGCTACGCGGGGAAATTTCATCTTGCTGATTTGAGTCATTTTCTTCAGCGGTGGCACCTCGGGGGGCTTTGTCATCTGCTGGCTTTTAGAAACTAAACTAAACACCTTAGTATGAAAAATACAGGTGCAAATCGCACTTTCTGCCGGTTCAGTTCTTACAGTAGAGAAACATACACCCACATGTTTTGAAAGGGTACGTTCACGAACTTAAGCAGAATTAGAGGAGGCATTTTGAGTCACGCATTTAAATACAGCCTCTCCTGCTCCTCATTGAAGAACAGATCACGTGGTCAAGAGCTGGCTCTTGTGATGGGCTTTATTCCAGTGAGGAGCCGGCGTGCTTTGTTTTCATTATACACTATGCCAGCAGAGCAACAGAGAAGGGAAGCAGCACCATACTGCTCATTACAGTGCATGCTCGAGCTGCACTTTCCAGTTCTGTTCCCGTCCTTCGCCTTTTGAATGTATTTAACCACTGCTAGGATTCCACACACCCGCTATTTAAAGAGCGGTTTTGGTTTTCAGAGCCCCTTCATTTTGTTACATTACAGAAGCTCATCACAGGATGGCCAGCAGGACTTTGTTGAGAGGAGAACACTTAGTCAGGGACATTCTGTGCAGAAGGTAATTCACCCTTATTAGGACAAACCGGGTTTGGATTTTCTTGTTCTCTCTCCAGACCAGACATGCTAATCGTGGGGATGAAATACCCCCAAGAAAATGTATTATCTTCTCCCTCCTCCCCCATGCAACCGTTTTAAATGGACACTAGAATCCCAGTTCTCTGCACCACTTGGATAAGGCTAAATATGTTTAGCTAGGCAGGAGTTCAGGTAATCAGGAGTCAAGGCATTGCGACAGAGGCAGAGTAATTCCACACTAAGTTGCACAATGCCTGTGTCAGGAGACAGACTGATGGCTCAGCGGAAAGGGAAGTCCGGAAGTCCTAATCAGGAATCCACTGTACCTCATCATAAACACTTACATCCATGTCAAAAAAAATGTACTTGGTTCCTGCTCCACTTGATTCCATGAGAACAGACCCCTGCCTCTACGTGGAGTTAAGAGAAGATCAGGATCCAAATTGATGGGGGGGGGGGGGATCTTGCTCCTGGTTACTTCTTTATAGATCTGGATTGGAGCAGGGCACAATCCTGCTGATATAAAGAAGTTTCTAACTTCATACATCTCTTTGACCATCTTTAGGATGAGGTGTAAAACTGATGCCCTGAACGCTTTTGAAAGTTTGTAAAGATCCATTGGTGTGTTTCGTAAGAGCCTATTCCTACTGTTCTTCTAGCGTCTAACCCCTGTTGTTATACTCTGCCTATTGAGATTGCTTGCAAGAGGGTGCTGTTTTTTATTGGGGACTGCAGGTGGGGCTGTAATATAAATAATTATTTCTCCTCATCCTGCCTAAGCTGTTGCATGGTGCTGACTGTTCAACAGATGCCATGTTGCACCCCAGAGGTGGCTGCACCGTAGCTTTCAGTACTTCACAGTTTGTTGTGATGCTTAATTAATTAATGTTGAGCACTTTGAAGTCACAAGTATTATTTATTCATGTTGTCATTCCCTACTGAGCATAATGTTTGATGTCCACAATCTAGAGGTCATCTGGATGCCTCCTTCCATCTGTGTAAAATTTCTCTGAGTGAAGGTAGAGGGGTGCTGTCAAGCGCGCCAAGGAAAAAGCTACACAGAAGATGCTATTCATAGTGCACGACAACAACTTTATTGAACATAAAGACATGAACAATACAACATGCCCTATACTCACATGCCAATAGATGGCGATTTTTATATACACTGACGCTCTACAACAGTGCAGATGCCACTTTTATCATCTAGAAATCTCATGAGAGGGAATTCATTCACGGATGCACAGAGCAATCTCCAGAGCTTGTGGTTTTAGACAAATAAGCTTTCTGTCCTACATTGTATTGCTCACTCGAGCCCTCCTTGCAGCCTGCCAACAATACCAGCCTTGATCATCTGCTTCTCCCCTAAGCATCTCTATGCTGTCTCCCACAAGGCCCCTTGTGGGTAAGAAAAAGCTCCCAGTCCAAATACAGCCACTGTCTTATCCGCCTTCAAAACCCTCCTCAAAACTCACTTCTGTTGCAATGCACACAGAAAGCTGCCATCTGCGGGAAGCCAGGCAGATGGAGAGTTGCTATTACGGGAGAGACAGTGTAGCCTAGTGTACAGTGAACTGGATTGGGCATCAGAAGACCTAGGTTTTATTTCTCGCTCTGCTGTTAGCCTGGTGGATGACCTGAGGCAAGTCACTTCACCGCTCAGTGCCTCAGTTCCCCCATTTGGGGTAATGGGATAATGACTTACCTCCTTTGAGATCTACTGATGGAAAGTGTTATAAGAGAGAGGAGATATTATTAGAACTGCGACTGATTGTCTGAGAACTGCACCCACAGCTGGGCTGTGCGAAAACA
The DNA here is from genome assembly GCA_037349315.1 of Chelydra serpentina. Lineage (NCBI taxonomy): Eukaryota > Metazoa > Chordata > Testudines > Chelydridae > Chelydra > Chelydra serpentina. The sequence goes on from JBAIAC010000051.1 coordinate 4,042,317, forward strand.
TCCCATTGCATTTGTTCCCCGTCTTCCTCCATACTTTTTAGTCTTATCCACCTGGTATGTCTTATCTTGTAGCATGTAAGCTATTAGGGGTACAGACTGTCATTTTACTGTATGTTTGTATAGCGCCTAACAGAATAGGGCACTGACCTGGTGGAGACTTCTAGGTGCTACACCAATAGAAATGTTAAATAATAATAAAAATGCCTGTGCAGATCCTAGGGACCTGTTAAAATGTTGACACATGTTAAATAATACTGATAAAAAGCACATGGAAAGAGTGGCATGGCCTCTTGCTGAATTTTGTTTTCAGACATGAGCCCAGCTACGTCTGATGCTGTGCTGGAATGGCCACATGACTCAGAGAGGGAGTGAAATGCCAAAAATGTGGAGGTTGCATTCAGATAAAGTTCTAAAAGTTTAAAGGCTAATCAGAACCTCCTCCAAAACTCGCTGAGGCTCTGTCTTCACTGCCTAACAATGGGTACCGCTTTGCATCAAGACCGCTAATTCCATGTAATATCCTTGTGGAAACAAGGCACAAATAGTTATTATATCGATGTAGTTAGGTGGGGTCAACCCTACACCTAGGGTGACCAGATATCCTGATATTATCAGGACCATCCCAATATTAGGGGCTTTGTCTTCTATAGGCAACTATCCCTTCCCCCAAAAACCAGTGTCCCAGTTTTTCACACTTGCTATCTGGTCACTCTATTTACACCCTACCCAACTTGGGATTTACCTCAGCTGGCTACATACAGGTGAAAACTACAGTGCCTTGTCGCCATTAGGGTTTCACACTAACTTAGCTGTCTCTTTGGAAAAGCACATGTTTTTCAGTCAAGGCATAGCCTTGTCTGCAAACCTGTGCCTACTGAAGTCAATGGGACTGCTCCATGTGGGTAAAGGTAAGAAGGATTGAGACCCTAGTCTGTAAATCTCACAGGAATGAGTTGGCTTGCAATATTCCCAGTAGAAACTGTTTCAAGTCGGGCTTGGGGTAGTGCAGTATAGCCTTCTTTGCAAGCGTGCCAACAATTCTGGGGGACGTAAAAGCAGGAAGCACAAAGGTGCATTTGTGTGTAAATGTTTTTCCAAAATATCTGCTCTAGTACAGAGAGGAATTGATTCAGGGACGTCCTATAGCCTGCAGGATGCATACGCTTGGCAGAATTTGATTTTTATTTTTGTATCATTTTGGATAATATCGATGTTTGTTTACTTTTAAGGCTCTTTTTTAATTTTGATCAATTTAAATTTTCAGAGTTGGGCAAAATTAGGGGGCATCTAGTTTTTGCCCCCTGTTTTTATTGATTTAAATTTTCACTGTCGTGGGAAGTTATGGGAGGTCAGACACTAGGGGGCTCAGGCACTCAATATTCAGTGACAGTAGCTGGTGAGATTCCAAAAGTTAAAGCTGTATAACCATTAAAACCCAAGTTGCCCACATCACGTGTGAAAATAGATGAAATAAATATCTTGAAATCAAACTCCAAGTTCTCAAGCAGCATTTTTCTTACTTTGCCTATCCGTGAATTTCAATGATCATCGATAGGAAATATTTTGTCATCGGTTTGTGTGTGTACGATGAAATCAACATTTACCAATAAAAAATCCATTCCTTCCAAGCCAGGAGGTCAGAAGAGATGGTCACCCTAGTCCCTTCTGACCTTACAACATATTACATTTTTCTAAAGTTAACTGAATTTCTTGTCATTCATAAAAGGGTTGATCTGAGTTTGGGAGAAAGCTGTGGGCTAGTTCTGATATCCCCTAGTTACCATGACCGTTAATAGAGCATGATTGTTGATTGGGGGGGGGATGTCTTTGTACCTTAGTCCAACTATTACAGCACTAGGTGGGGTTTTGAAGACCTCTGGGGTAACATTTCCCCTGTGCAGAAGACCAGCACAAACCCGCTTCACCTCTTAAGTCTCATTAAAACCCTTAAAATGGGGTTTTATGATACTTCCAGGGTGCATAGACCTGGAGCTGGGCCCGTGCAGACGGGAGAATTTCACCCACTATGATTTTACTCTGTTCTAAAGTTCATCTGGTCATGCTGAAGTTCATCTGGTCATAGAATCATAGAATCTCAGGGTTGGACGGAACCTCAGGAGGTCATCCAGTCCAACCCCCTGCCCAAAGCTGTAGCTATTTTCCTTCATGCATACCGCTGGGAAAAGACGTTGGTAGGTTTTTGGATACAGGTTTAGTGCCTCATCCTGTGATATGACGTCACCCTCCCCTCTCGCTGCCTTCAGTGGTTCCTGAGGGGCTGAGTACCTTGCAGGCTGGGCCCCTTTGCACAAAACAAAAGCCGCATCTTGACAAGCCAGGCTCATATGAGTAATCTTTGCTCATGGGAGCAGCTTCCACTAACGTCAATGGAAAATCATTGCTCATAAGAGTAAAACGTTGCAGGGTCTGGCTCCAAAATTGTGTCCTTATAAAGTCCTTTCCCACACCTCGCCCTGGGATGAAAACATGCAAGTCGTTTTATACGTAAAGGGGCAAACAGTCAGCTGGTTCCAGGAAGTCAGTGGAACAATGCCATTTTGCACCAGCCCTTAAAAAGCAATGTCTGCAAAACATTGTTCCCTCTAAGCTGTGCGCGTGTGCGCGTGCACGCAGATCCTAAACCCCGCGCACACGGCGAAACACCACACGCACAAAAATTTGCACAGCACAACAATTTGTATAGAAGAAATTTTTGGCGCACACAGCCTGTCAAAAATTAGAGGGAACATTGCAAAACAAAGCCAGCGCTTTCCTTGGAAGGCCAGAATGTCATATCCATTCTCCCGCTGAGTAGAAGTCCTCTTGACTTCAGTGGGATCGCTTGTGGTTTAAAATACTATTTGATGATAATCAGGGTATCACAAGCTGACCATACAGAAATACTTTGGGTGAAATTCTGCACCCATCAAAATCAATGGCAAAATTCCGACTGACTTCAATAAGGCCATATTTTCAGCTGTTTGGTCCATAGAGCAAGAGAAATGCTACATTCCTATTGGGTGAAGTCTTCATATTATAGGGAAAAGACAAATCAGGGCTCCTCCCCTTAGAGTCAACCCAGCAAAGTTAGTCTGGCCTTAATTTTAAAGTCATACAATCAGTATCTTGCTCAAAAAGATATTCCAGCCTCCCCAGCTCCAGACATTTATATCGGGTAACTGTTTCCAATACATTCTATGTGACTGAGACTTTTTTTTTAAAATGCTAATTTTGTCGCTGTTTGATTCCAGATGAGTTTAGAAAATGATGATAAGAGAGCACGCACACGATCAAAGTCTATCAGAGGTGAGCCGTTTATTCTCCTCCTGTGTGGAATTACATACATTGGCTAAATCCGAGGTTAAATCCGGTTTTTCCAAGCAGGCTCTCCCAGAATCTCATTCTTTCAAGTTTTTAAAACACTGCTTCCCCGCCTCCCCACAACCCAGGAGATCTGTTCACAAAAACAGCTCTAGCAACAAACGCTTACACCCCACATAGTATTTAACCTTCCCTCCTCCCCCCCCCCCACAAAAAAAAATCCCTTCCATGCTTAGTTCTATAGGAATCGTGATAGCTTCAGATCAGTTCCAGAGGCTTTCATCATGTATGCTCTGCTAGAGGCTTTGAAGTTGAACATCTGAGAGTGCCTGGCAGAGGTTGTACACGCTGCAGAAGCAAACAGGCCGTCTCATGGCGGGGACTTGAGGACAAATGACTTGTTAATTCAGAGCTTGATTGCTATTTATTTTCCAGCTTTACCAAAAATAATAATGTATATTTCATCCTCTAGATGCCTTTTCCCCGCAAAGAAGGAAGGTGCTGTAATCTATTGCGCTGTGTTAAGTCATAACCAGGTCACTGGTACCCTGTGTAATGATTACAGATTAACCTCTGAATTTATTTTCTCTTTTCTGTGTGTACGGCTCTGATGCGTTTCAAAGGTCACTGAAAGAGAGGAACTAATAGCACTGGCGAAAACAAAGGGTGATGTGTGAAGGTATCATGCAACTTCATCCACACAGCTGGGCCATTATGCCTCGCTCCACGCTGACCTACATCATTCTCCTTCTAGGCTGTATCAAAAATCAGATACAGCCAATTGTGCTGAATCGTGCCACATTCCGTGGTAGTTTTTGTAATATATGTAACGCTCATTAGGGGTTATAATGAGACCAGCCTGATTCTGCTTAGTTTCCCACCTTAAACCTGCCTTAAACATATTTAAACCCAGGTGTCCTGATGTGAAAAGGTAATTTCTTGGCTACACCATGCTACTTACTGTTGCCTCCAGTTTGTTTAAGCTTGTGAGTCACTCCATTGAGATTTGGATCCCCCAGAAACCCAATTAGCTCAAACAAAATGAGCAGCTGTGTTATGCCTTTTAGCCTGTGCCATATAGCACGTTTCTTTTCTTTCTTTTTTTTCTTCTTGTTTTTCCCACCCTGGCTGTTTGGATTCCTGGCTGGACATCAGGTTTTCAGTAAAGATACAGTAATGTCATCTGTATTATTCAGAACTGAAGACTCATCCCTAAAAATCTAGAGCCTGTGCTATTGTTACAAAAGAGATCAAAGCGAGAAACTAGAAACATGCAAACGTAGAAAACTATTTTAAATGCATATGAACGGCCGAAAAACTGAAGAGACATGCGAGAACTCTGTCAGTTCCTTTACCGGTAGAGGTCCAGATCCTGAGCTGATTTAAATCAATGTGGCTCCATTGATTTCAATAGTGCCACGCTAGTTTACACCAGCTAAGAATCTGGCTCATTGCGTGTGTGTTTGTGTCTACATAGAGATGTAGGCCCTTACCCTGAAAACGCTACATGCTTAATTGCAACACGCTTAAAGTTAAGCATGTGTGTAAGTGTTAGCAGGCTGAGGGCTGCAGAGAGTTTATGCTTTTCTATTTACTATGTAGCCTTGCATATTTTATGATCTAGGATGACTTAGCTCAGCGGTGGCAGAGGAATCTGTGTTTTTACTCACGACCTTGTGTTTCTTTCCACGCTTGTTTCCTGCCCCTCTGCTCAGTGCCCACGGAACTCATAGGACAGGAGGTGAGGTAAGAAAAGTTTCTTCTCAGCCCCATAAGTTGGGGAGGGGGAGGGATTCTGGCACATTCCTTAGGGAAATAAAAGCCGTGGAAAGCATTAGAGGGGGCAAATCTATTACCAGGCCCAACCCTAACTCCTCCTGCAGCCCCTTCTTCTGCCCCTCCCACGTGGCGAGGCCCATTTTATGGCTATAGGGAAGGGGAAGAAAAATGAACAGGATTTTAGCTGTGTTACAGTTCCCTGTACATCATGTAGCCAGCCACTCAGGGCTTGGCCCTGGGTAAGTCCCTTTTGCACCAGCCCAGAGCGCAAAGGGACCCCAGGAGGGTAGGGGAATCCCCCGAGTTACAGCAGATTGAAACAAGAGGGGAGAGTTCTCATCGAACCAGTGTAGGGGGAGCTGTAAGGGAACACTGCTTCCCCACCCCAGGCAGAAGAGAGGGAGCACTACCCCCTCTGCTCAAGGTGCATTCTGCGGTGGGCTGAGGGCGGGGGGCAGCCGGATAGGGATGAGAAGAAGCATTCTTTGGCTGGCAGAGAAGCCCCAAGGGGATTGGTCCAGCTGGTGTTAATTAGTGCAGCTCTGTGACTGCCCTATTGCTAGGCCCCAGTCCAGCCCATAACCAGTCCCAGGAGCAGAGGAGGTGAAACGATGCTCAGGGTCTCCTCTCTCTGGGCTGCACCAAGGGTGAGCTCAGCCAAGGATCCAGCCCCCAGAGGGAACTGTAGCCTTAAATAATGGCACTTGAAAAAGTATCGCTATGTACAACGGTTAACAGCAAACCTCCCCTTCTGTCTCTTGTGTCCTCCCTCTGCTCCCGTTCCTGGATCATTCTCTGGTTCTCTTCCCCTTTCGTCACTTCTGTCCTCCTTCCCCTATCCATGTTCCTGGTCTCTATCACTCCTTCCATCCTCCCCCCTGCCTTACAGGATGGATTTTAAAATTGTTTAGCCCCACAGGTACAGGATAAGATTTTTCTATCAGTAGATCTGATGCCCACACCCCCCGTTAGCCCCGATGACTGAGATGTCCAGGCGGTCCTGTTGTTCATTTGCTGTCGCTTGCATGCTAGCAACAGCAAGAGAAAAATCTGGAGCAAACCTTTGCAGTCTTACAAAGCTTTTTATTATAAATCACAGGCTCCGGGATCTCTCAGATCTCTGTAAAACTGACATAAGCGCTTATGCAAGAGGAGGATTCGCTAACCTGGGCATGTGTTAATGGCAGGAGCTGCATTGCCTAGTGGCCTCTATTAGGAAGCTTTCCATGTCAAAGAGTAATTGGACCTTAACTGTCCTAATTTCTTAGAGTTTCTGCTCCTACGCTCTGCTATGGTTCCTGAGAGACTAGCATGGGCATTACACTTCCCTAACTTTTATTGCTGAATCCTTGAGTGGAGGTGGTAATTGAAGCAGGTGACATATTTCAGGGGCAGCGCAGAGTGCTCCACACAGCCATCTCTGCAGCTGTCACCTAATTGCCTGATTAACTGGACGATTAATCGACTAATTGGAAGCTAGGCATCGTCTGCATGACAATCAGAAGGCTTTTGTAAAAGTATTAAAGCTGTTGAGAGAGAGAGAGAGAGAAATTTGGTGAATGGTGCAAAGAAGGGGGAACCATTAACAAACCATGGAGCCCTCTGCCGCTCGTGACCCCTGCCAAGATGTAAGAAATTTCCATCTCTAAGGCTTTCACAAATCAAAGTCCTAGGCCACGATAAAATGACCAGGCATTCCAGAAAGCACTGAGCGCCCACCCTCTGAATACTGGACACCTTTGAAGTTGTCTAAAGCTAGGCACCAAAAATTGAGCCACCTGAAGTCACTAGTCACTTTAGATACATTTGGCTCAGAGCCTCTGGGCTATTATCTTTTTTTTTAAACCACAGTCTGTAATTGACTGCCTTAAAAACGGGAATCAGCCTTAACTGATTCAGCAACGTTTAGAAAGGCCCATAACATCTTCATCAGAGCTGCTCTTGTTCCACACTAAATAAGCCTTTTTATTTTTTCAGGCGAGCATAACCACTGCGCCGTGTCTCTGTGTGCAGTCACTTAGAGTGTGTCTGGGGCTGGTTAGAACAGAGCAATCTCAGTCATGACTGAAGGCAATTAAAATTAAATAGACTTTAAGATCATCAGTAAAGGGGAGGGGGGACCCTCTTCCAATTATGCACATTAGCCTGGAGAGATCTTCTTATGTATGATCTCGAGCATGTCACTTGGAAGAATCCTCTGAGCTGCCGCTTCCACTCCTAAAAGGAACCCCGGGAAAGGTGCAGTTTGGTTTGAGCGTAGGCACCGTAGAAAGGCTAGGAGGCTAAAGAGAACACCATACATCCTCCAAGGTGATTGCATGAGTTAAAGGAGGATCATCGTCTCAGAGAGAAAGCAGGTCACAAGTCAGTTTATTGCAAAAGGCAGCCCTGGGGTTTCAGCTATGGATATGTGTAGCAGGACCAGAGGGGTTTTGAGTTCAGATGTTGAGTCTCTGGCTTTCCTTCTAGTCAGCAAGCTCCCAAACACAAAACAAACAGGGCAGCGCTTCTGTTCTCCTAGGGCTCCCTGCCCTGAATCCTGGTCAGCAAAGCACGGCACCGCATCAGCTGCCATGTGGACCTTGGCCAGGAGTTAACCCTCAGAACTGCCTGGCTTAGCTGGGCTAGTTCACAGGGACACCCGCGGGCGGGAGGATCCTGAAGAGTTGCTGCAGTTTCAGCAGCCGGCAGGTGGCAAGGGCCTGGCACAGGGCACGCTGCACAGGCAGGGCAGGACCTGGGTGCCGGCCGCAGCCCCACTCCCCGCCGCATCGGGCATGGATGCTAGTTACGAGATCACTATTCATGCAGCTGCATGTGCACGCGGCAAACCCCCCCTGGCAAATTGCATCTCGTGACCAGCAACTGGCAAGAGAGTTGGGAAACCAGCCAGGCCAGTCAAAAAACTGGTCAAGCCGTGTCCCGGGTGGCCCCCCCCTGGCTTTGCAGCCTATGGCAGTAGCCAAAGCCTAATGTACATCCGCCAGGCAAACTGGAGCCCTCTGCACTGAGGCTGCCGCTTCAGCTGAGCAGAAGGCAGGGCAGGGGAGCTAGTGAATTTTGTCCAACATGCTCCGACTCCTATCACCAAAGGCCTGGCTTCCCATGTCAATTCCTCAGCCTGGCCTTCTCGGTAGGTCCCCCATTCCTAGCGTCCTCAAACAATGCTTGTCTGACAAGCTGTAAAATGAAATTAAAAAACCATGATTTATTTTATGCACTAGTACAAAAAAAAGAAAAGAAAACTAAACAGCGGCCGTGGGAGGCAGGGTACGGTAGTTGTCTGGTGTTTAAAGGCTTGCTTTTACACATGCAAATCTTTAATTAAACATACTCATAAAACTATAATGAACCGTTCATTTAATTAAATGGGGTGACTCATTTCATTAATTTTTAGCAAACTGCAAAGCCATCATCCTGCCCTCCTTGCTTGGAATTCAAAAGGATGAAATGAACTATTTCAAGGAACTTATCTTCCCTTTTGCAGTTTTTGTTCCTTCTGCACTGATTCTTTTTAACTCTCCGCAGTTTACATACTTTAATTAAAACGCATTCTCCAAGTCATCACCATTCTTGTTGCTTGATTGTTTCCCCCTCAAGCTGCCCTACTCCAGGATGTAATGGCTCAGGACACATCCGTGGAAAGTATGCAAGACACAGAAGGTAAGATTTGGTCCGGAGGATTTCCAGTCTAAGGAACCTGAATGCCAGTGGTAAAGAGAGATGTAAGAATCAAGACAGACTGACCCTGATCCAGCTCTATTGACTACAATGGGAGTTGGATCAGGTCCTAAACGAGCTTCCCCAAACTCACGGCCAATGCAGAAAGGAAGAGGCTGTGTTGCTATACAATGAGTTTATTAATCCTGCTGAGATGTCTTCTGGCTGAGGACTTGGTCTGCTTGCAACTTGCCTGCATGGTGGACGGGGGTGGGGTGGGAAATAACAGTTTGTTAGCAGCCTTTGAGTCCATTCTTCTGCTAACAGATTTTTCATCAGTGATTATACTGTGCAGATCTGGACTCCTGATGCCCAGGAGTTAAATATGCCACAATGGCTGGACCTAAATACCAGTTCTAGTTTTATAGCTAGAAGCAACCAACAGTCTTTAGTATCCAACAGTGTCCAGGTTACAAACAACTGGGCCTAGCGTAAATTGTGACAGCAGATACTGTATAAGATGCCATAGGACTAACTGCTTTTACTGGGTCAGGCAAACTCCCAGTGATCTCTGAGCAAAAACTGAGTCAAGGCATCAGGAGCTGGCCCATTCATAGGTGAGTTTCTTTAGGGAAGAGTGAAAAAGAATGAAGGCCAGATCTTCAGCTTGGTCAACACATCTAGGACAATGTAAAGCAGCGGAAGATCTGGCCCTCCCTATGCATTGCCCAAAGTTGACCCGTTTCTCTTCAGTCCTTAAAGGACTTTTTTACCCCTTGCTTCATTGAATAAAGCCTCCATTTCTGGGGGCTTTCTCAGACCGGCCTCCCTCATGCAATGAGTCCTCTTTCCCTCTAGTTTACAAAGCTGCCCTCTGGCAAAGAAGAGGAAACTTCAGGATGCTGAGGCCGAGCACCTGATGTCAAAGAGAAAATCCCATCCCCTGAAGCTGGCCCTTGACGAAGGCTACAACGTGGACAGCGATGGGAGCGAGGAGACCGAGGCGAAGGAGGAGTCTGTCACTGACGAATCAGAGGGGACTTTGGAGGAGGAAGAGGCAGAGACGGTAGAACAGGAGGAGATCCCCGGCCCTGAGCCAGCGGAAGGTGCTTTATCATTATTGATTGCAGAGCTTATGTTACAGATGGAAAAAGGGCAGTGAGTGTTAATAATGAAGAGTTATAGCGCCTCTAAATTATGTATAGGATGGGTTCTTCCATTATTATATTCAGTGGAAAAACAACAGAAAAGCCCTGTTTAATCTGAGAAGGGCTGTTCCTGGCTACGCTGCTCACAGACTGCCTCCAATATCTTAAAAATAAGAGCTTTTCCATCACTGACGATTCCTGGGGAAGGAACTATATAGAGTATAAAAGCACTTCTCTGTGCGGCTCAATAGGTAAAGCAATGGGAAAGACAGCCTGGAGTCTTGGAACCTGATCCAGAGACAGGTTGTGAGCTTTTCTACTGTCTTCAACCTGTGGAACTCCTTGCAAGAGAATGTTGTGAAGGCCAAAACTATAACAGGTTTCAAAAAAGAACTAGGTAAGTTCATGGAACATAGGTCCATCAATAGCTATTAGCTAGGATGGGCAGGGATGCAACACCATCCTCTTCCAGAAGCTGGGAGTGGATGACAGGGGATGGATCACTTGATGATTACCTATTCTGTTCATTCCCTCTGAAGCACCTGACATTGACCACTGTTGGAAGACAGGATACTGGGCTAGATGGACCATTGGTCTGACCCAGGATGACTGTTCTTATTCTCAGTGGTCACAGAGTAAGGCCTCCTAGACCTAAATTCGTGCCACACTCATTGGCTTTGGGAGGAGGTGTATGTGCGTAACCAGGGCAGAGTTTTGGTCCTGGGATCTTAGCCTTCTCCCTTATCTCTTTCCTTGTAAATGTATTTGTGTATCATGGACCCTTGTTTATTGAGGCAGTTTGCATCAGCCTCCAACGGGGTGCTCTTTAGCATGAAAACATCGCCTTGGGCTAGTGCAGGCAACATGCAAAAATGTGCAGCTGATGGTTTTTGATGGCTCAGCGGAGAAAATAGATATCCGAAGGTGTTGCTCATCTTATCAGTGGGAATAATTTTAAAATGGAAATCCCATTTTTTAACCTGCCATTACTAAATGCAATAAATCAGGTTTCACCCAGGGCATAACAGCAAGACTTGGGGTTCAATTAAGCTGAAAGGAGACAAAGAGCTCTTTATGAGTTTATAACGTTTTTCCTTCTTTCTTCTTTCAGTAAGAAGCCCAGCAAAATCATCACGCTATGGACAAAATGCAGCTACCAGTACATCCGGCCCTAGCAAGGCCAATTACAGCAGCTATCAAGAAATCATTGCCAACTCTCTCCTAAATCTAGGCCAAATAGCAGAAGAAACTCTTGCAATAGAGGGGCAGCTGCCTGAAAATGAACTGCAGGTCTCCAAACCTCCTGTTAATGTTGTGCACCTGGTCCACGAAGGGGCAGAAGAAGAGGTGGTCGAGGAGGAATGTGACAAGGAAATCATCATCCAAACTGAGGATGCGGAGGAAGTCATTGAGGTCACTAGCGAACGTAGCAGTGAATTGTGTCCAGAGCATCGGGATGACATGAACTGTGAGGAGTCCTGCAAGTTGCAAAAGGCCATGCAAGCAGAAGCAGAAGAGGAGGAGGATGACGAGGAGGAAGAGGAGGAGGAGGAAGAAGAAGAAGAGGAGGAGGAGGAAGAAGAAGAGGAGGAGGAGGAGGAAGAGGAAGAAGAGGAGGAGATGGCACCTGAAGTGATCTGTGAAGAAACTCCTCAGACATCACGGGACTCCCAGAAAACCCACTGTGAAGGGCGGTTCAGCCCAAAACCCGAGTACTCGGTCATCGTGGAGGTCAGGTCAGATGATGACAAAGATGACGACGCTCGCTCCCAGAAATCCGCCGTGACTGATGAGTCTGAAATGTATGACATGATGACCAGAGGGAACCTGGGGCTGCTGGAACAGGCCATCGCGCTCAAAGCCGAGCAGGTGAAGATCATGAGGGAGCCCAGCCGCCTGCCAGGGGAGCACGTAAAGCATTTCCAGGTGGACGAGAAACAAAACAAACCTTTGGACACGATCAGAAAAAACTACTACAGCAAAGGTGGAGTATCTGAACATGCTTCCGTGCATCATCTTCCTTCCCCAACAGCCTTGCACTGTGAAAGACTCTGAGCTTCACTGCTAAGCATCCCATGAAAACTAGCTGGTTGTGGGTTTTCAAGCTCACTTAGGCGATTGAGCCACATAGTTCCTATCACTCTCAGTGGGAATTGTGTGGCAAGTCCGCTAGTTGGCTTTGAAAATCTCAACCTGTACCTCTAAGACAGAAATGGCAAAAGCAATGCAGAGTGGATAATCCGGGAGACTATTTATATCCACTTTATTTCTTTCCATTTATTAAAATATTCCCACCCAGTCTTCTGGCTGTAAAGTCTTCCCAGTGACAATTAAGACCAAAATCCATACGCTAGGACCCTCCAAAATAAACTCAGAACAAAATCTCTCCCACCAGTATCAGAGGGGTAGCCGTGTTAGTCTGGATCTGTAGACGCAACAAAGAGTCCTGTGTCACCTTATAGACTAACAGTTGTATTGGAGCATAAGCTTTCGTGGGTGAATACCCACTTCTTCAGATGCATGCAGTGGAAATGCCCCTGGACATTTCCACTGCATGCATCTGAAGAAGTGGGTATTCACCCACGAAAGCTTATGCTCCAATACGTCTGTTAGTCTATAAGGTGACACAGGACTCTTTGTCTCTCCCACCAGTGCCAGCGTTCTACTCATTCTTCCCGTTCCAGAAAAAGCCTGTGAGACCAGATACCATGGACCTTGTAGCCTGATGTTAAGGTCATTTGGGCTTTGATGCCATATTTTACTTGAGCAATAGATAAGTAGAAGCCTTCTCCATGGGGCCATGATGTACGTATTGAATAGACACATGGAGAAAGTTCCATCAATATCCTCAATCCATCAATTTCATCAGAATCTTTAATCAGCACCAGTTTACTTTTAAATAGATTTTTGAACTAAAACTATAAAGGAAAGCAGTAGACAGGAACCGCCTGATTCCAGGCACACCTCTCCTACTGAGAGTTTGTCATCCTCTTTCCTAGCACAGGGCAGGTTAAAAAAAAAGCGGGTGTGGGGGGAATATTTGCAAATGTTTCCCCCTTTTCATTTTTGAAATTAAAAATTTTAACAATTTTTGAAATTGAAACACAAACAAAATCAATCAGCTCTATCAATTTCCATTTGAAAATGGACGGAAAAATTTCACGAAGAATTTTATTTAAAATCTTCCTAATTTATGAATGAATGAATGAATGAACTTTCAAATGTCAAAACCATTAAAATTTGAAAAATGTCAATTACTTCTGCATAGGACTCATATGACAATATCAACCTGAAAACTAATACAGTTCACATATTTTTCAAGCAAGGTATAACCTGCTGAGCCTTTCTGGATTCTGCAGGAAGTGCTAGACACCAAGTGGGGAGGCCTATAGAAACTGAAGGTTGGCTTAAGATCAATAATTTCTTTTGGCTTGGCTCGGTCCTTGATTGATGATGAGAACATAAGAACATAAGAATGGCCGTACTGGGTCAGACCAAAGGTCCATCCAGCCCAGTATGCTGTCTACCGACAGTGGCCAATGCCAGGTGCACCAGAGGGAGTGAACCTAACAGGTAATGATCAAGTGATCTCTCTCCTGCCATCCATCTCCACCCTCTGACAAACAGAGGCTAGGAACACCATTCCTTACCCATCCTGGCTAATAGCCATTAATGGACTTAACCTCCATGAGTTTATCCAGTTCCCTCTGGGATTATCCTGGAATAATTCTTAGATGGCCTCACTGACCTTATATAGCACATTACAGGATACATTTTCAGCCACACTGAGCATGGCCTCCCTTTTGTATCCACCCGCAAAACTTTCACCTGTATTTTTAAACCCCCCAAAATTTAATTGGGTGTGCAAATCAGTCTTTGCACCAGTACCTACCTGATTTGCACCAACAATCAGGCAGCTAGTGGTGTGAATATTCAACCTTGGACTTTCACTTGAACTACAGGTGCAAACGTACCCCGAAGTCTAGGCGATAAACTCTTTCACAGCAGTGCTGTACAATAGCTCCTTTGCTTGTATCCAGTCACTCATGATTTGTACCCACTTGCTGCCCTTGCCTTGGGTAATATTTTCCCCTCATCCCCCTCCCCATATTTCCTAGATCCCTCAAGACCTGAGAAGCGAGAGATCAAATGTCCTACTCCAGGTTGTGATGGCACCGGTCACGTCACAGGACTCTACCCTCACCATCGCAGTCTGTCTGGTTGCCCACACAAAGACAGGATCCCTCCAGAGAGTGAGTATACTGTAGGGATTTCCACACCGCAGAAAAAGGGCTCCCTAACCGGGGTGCTGAGGCACTTAGCTGATTTGCGCGTTAGAGCACATCTGTATTGCAGTCTTGAGTGTGAATGGTAGCTTGTCTAGATGTAGCCACACTACCTGAACTCTAGTTAGCCCACTAAAAGTAGAAGCGAGGACACAGTGGCAAGAGTCAGGCAGATTTGTGCAGTTCACCCTGTGAGCTAGCTAGAGTACAGGTAATGCAGGTCCGTCTACACAGGTTGCCGTTTACACCCCTAGCTGCAATGTAGATGCACCCTTAGAGTGAAATTCACCCCTGTGCGGAAGAGCCCCTCCCAAGGCCAGTACACCACTGAAGTAGCACTTAAGCCCTCCAAATACAACTTAAGTGGGGCACAGCTCATGTGCTGGGCTTCTGCCCAGGGGTAACTTTTGCCTTAAGAGCATTGTTTAATTCCTTGTGTTGTGTGATGCAGTTACAGTGTCTTACCCTTATGATGACAAAAGTTATAGCTACCCTTATGGGAAAGTTCGGGAGAGTTTAATAGAAAATAATAACCTTTTTATAGGCTTTTAGATCCATCTCATACAGATCTCCCGCTATAGAGTTCTACAGGGTGGTTTAAAAAAAATGCAACTTTTAGAAAGGATCTCATTCTCTATTAGCTTCTCTAGATGTTGTCAGTCATTTCTATAGAATCCCACTGAGCTTCTGTTGAACCATGTCGGTTTGGTCCCTATATTGAATCCCAGAGATTTCCTCTCCCCCCCCCACCCCACCCCCCAATGGAATAGCTTGTCGGGAAGAGGGAAGAAGGGTGCCAAAAAAAAAAATCTCTACAGCAGAATTTAATTTTTTTTTATTGTATAGCAAAAAAATGTAACCATTTGACATGTGCACTAGAGTCAAATCTCTTTTTAATCACTCATCACCCTGACAGTTACAACAGCCCACATAAAAATTCATATATTCTGCAGAAAATGTTTATCATTATGCCATTGGCTTTTTTCCCTTCCAAATATAGATTTTATTTCTATTTGTACCACTATCCTAAATAGAATTCTCTGTACATGTAAATAAAGTTCAGTATTGTGTGCTCATGATAATGGAATAATGGCCAAAAAAAAACCACAACCACTGCCTTATCTGTAATTTCAGAGGTTGCAGACTTGCCATAAACACAGAACTGCAGGAGACAAGGCTAAAGTAACAGTTATCTTCACATAACTGTGCATACAAAAAAATAAAATAAAAAGCAGGCTGCATGCTTTCTAAAGGCTTGCAAAGCAAATTATTTTCTTTACTTTTAAGGTCAGCGCTGCAGGGAGCAATAATCCTGAAGATTAAAATTTTTAAAAATCAAACAAAGACTAGTCCTAAGGATAAAAGCATAGATACAACTCCAATCACTTAAATCCACCTGAAATGGGCAGGCATGGCTCTGGAACGAAGGGGGAGGAGGAAAAATGGATTGCAATCAGCTAACAAGGAAAAAAGACCAAGCTGGCCTGTGCAGAAATGCTAATCTAGTGCTGACCTGAGCAGTGTTGGCTTGTAACTCTTTTCTGTATGCAGACAACTTTTAATTGCCCAGTTTCATATTTGCTGATTTTAGGAAGCCAGCATCAAAACTTGACTATTTGTCTTTTTTGCTCTGTTTTTATAAAGTTGTTTTTACTTCCCTCCCCTCTTCCCTTCCTTTCCTCGCTACAAAGTCTTGGCAATGCACGAGAATGTGTTGAAATGCCCAACACCAGGCTGCACAGGACAGGGTCATGTGAACAGCAATCGCAACACACACAGAAGGTACTTACTTCAAGTTCTAATCAGTAACCGCAGGGGCTGAAACGTCGTCAAGGCAAACAGCAAAAATTACATTGGTTTTATCCCTGCATAATGAACTTCACACTGAGATATGGTATAACTAAAACAGATTAATTATAGATGGCTATAAAGAAATGGAAATCAGACAGATTTCCGGTATCAACTGGAAATGGGCAATAAGGCAGAGCAGAGTTTCTTGGTTTGGGTGCAGGTATTTAGCTAGGGTGGAGTCAATGAGATGGTATTCAGCTCTAGAGGAAGTTTAAGATGAGGTTCTAGTCCAAAGGAGGGTTCGCGTTTGATGGCACAGAACACTTGTGAGGTTTCTTGGTTGGTAGAAATGTCATATGATCAGCTATTTTCCCATGAATTTCTGCAATCGCAGTATGAATTTCATCTGTAGCTCCAACCAGAAGTGAAAAATAGCCCCCTTCTAGTTTTGGATCTCATGCAGAACCTAATCAGTAGAGATTGGTTCAGATCTGGAGATCTGAAATATTGTACCTCAAGTTCTGGTTTTGCCCTAGCTCTAGTGTAAAGAAGGTTATTGGTGGATGAGAATGCTGCGGTGGTCCTCAGAAGATGTTTCACTAGTCAGGAGGGCTTCTAAGAAGCGTATGGTGCAAAGAAATGCCAATGGTGTTGCCTTGGACAATATAGGCTGTATAACAGAGTGCTGGGCTTATCTAGCTCAAGCTTAGGATTGTCTTGGTCAAATCATTTGACTTTAATGGACATACAGACTGACTGACAGAATCATAAATGTTAAATTCATTTGCGGGCGCTAGGTGAGTTTGCTTAATTATTTATTCAGACGTTGTTGGGGAAGTCATGAAATAAATGGATGTGATGAATGCCTCCTCACAGCCTGAGAGGCCAGAGGAAAATGAGCGAAATGTTCTCACTTAATTGAGAAGACCCATTTGTCTTGCGCACTAACTAGCAGGTAGCAGTGAGCATCTGCAACGCAAGCAGAAGCATCCACCGTTACTGCCAGATGCGCCTGGGTGGCAGCTGGCCCAGAAAAGAGCAGCAAGAGTTGGGAGAGAAGTTCATTTTCAGTTTACCTGCAGGTCAGCCCAGTGATAAGACAAGGCACTGTCAGCTGTTTTCAGTCTGATAGTCGATGCTCAGCATGGGTGGAGGGGAGAGGGGGGCGGGGAGCAGTGGTTGAGAGTTGGGTTCATGAACTAGATTCAAGTCTAGTGGCCCAAATTCAAATCCTGGCTTGGGTCGCTGGTGATAATAAGCACGAGGGCCTTAGTCAACATCACAAAACTGCCATGAAACCTCTGCTCAAAAGGTGTCCATGACTGGAATAGCAGTGGTGACCCCAGCCAGGATTGAGGGTCAGATGCAGAGCTCTGTAGGGGAAGATTGTGGAGCGCCTCCTGTACTCTGCCTGCTCAAGCCAGCCCTAGCAGCATCTCTTCTAAAGGAACGCTGAATTCACAGAAGTCAATAGGAGTTTTGCCTGACTCAAGTCTGAGTAAACATGGAGGGCCTGGAGCCCGTCTCCATGGGAACAAAGCCGCTCCACCCGTAATTCCAGTCAGATCCTTGCACAAGGAGGGGAGCAGGAGTACTTTCTTTCATAAGAGGAGGTTCCATGCCCCTCAACGCCATGAATCCCCTGAGACCATGACAAAGAGCCTCTGTACAGAGGCCCTTTGCCTCTGCATTAGTGCCAGGGCCCCGCTGGCTCCCGTTCACCCCTGGAGAGAATCGCTTCTACAGGGGCCAGGTTGCTAGTGGCTCCCTTGGCATCAGCTACTTCAGAGCCGTTCTTTGGCCTTGAGGGGGATGTTTTCCAAGCCGCTGAGAAGGGAAGCCATCTAAGTTGCTGCAGACTCTCTCCACAGGAAATTCCACCAGCTTCCCCTGCAGGTGTGAAGGGGAGAATCCAGTGTCAGCCTGCGGGCTGCCTACCCCAGGCCCTGCACCTCGCTTGTCCTTGCCTCACCATCTCCATGAGCGTGGAGACTGAACCCTGCAGAGCTCTGACAGAGGAGCTTCCACAGTGGGGACAGAAGAGGGGTGCTTGACATGGAGGTGGCCCAAACCGTCCCAGGACCTCCGCCCCCCAAGCTAGGATAGGAAGGGGGCAAGATCCCCACTTCAAACATCTGAAGAGGGAGCAGTCAAGGCCTGGAGATCCAGCTCTGCTAAAATGGGAGCCTCTACTGTAGTTCTGAGTTACAGCTAATCAGGAGCTGCATGGCCTAGGCTGTGTATGGCTCCTCTTCAGCCTTTCCTGGGCAGAGTGGGGAGTAAGTAGCTTCTCCTCCCCACCCATTTCATGGCTGCCCAAAACAGCGGCCCCTTCACCCCCTGCATAGGGTGGGCGTGTTCTGTTCCCCTGCAGAGAACAGGACTCCACAAAGCGTCCTGGCTCCATCCCCCGCCCTTGTAGCAACGGCCCATGGAATGGAGCTCATGCATCCAGGGGTGCAATCTGTCCCATGGCCAAGGAGCTGCGCCGAGGGGGACCGTGCCTCTCTCAAGGCAGAATCTTTTCGGGACTCCTTTGGGGCAGGGCAGTGCCACAGCACAGCCTATGGACCGCTGTGGCTGAAAAGCCACACTCAGGCCCCGTCCATGTAGGTCGTGGTAAACGTGTGCAAAAGTCACACTCAAGCCCCCCCAGTACAAGTAGATGTTAACACAACTGCACATCTACAAAGCACATTTTCCACTGAAATCACCCCTGGAAATGTTTGCTTAAGCAAGGCACCCGAACGAGAAGGAGGAGAAGGAATTCCATTTATTAATAAAAACTTCTCCAAATGAACCATACCTCCCTCATTCTCTCTTTGAGGAACTCGACCCAGTTTATTGATATTTTTTTATCCATATCCTGGTTCTTTGAATGCTTTTGAACTTTTGTTTCTGAGCAATATCACGGTGGATGCCTGAATGTTTTACAGCTTGCCAAAATAATAATAATAATTCATAATAAAGAGATTTTGTTATGGGCTCAGTGCAGATTCTGGTCTGTAAAGCCTATGGAGATATTCATCCCAGTTCCTCATGCTTAGCTTTCCTTTCTTTCTCTTTTAATTCCATACAGTTTATCTGGGTGTCCCATAGCCGCTGCTGAAAAATTAGCCAAATCTCATGAAAAGCAACAACCGCAGGCCGGTGACCCCTCTAAGAGTAGCTCCAATTCTGACCGGATACTCAGGTATGTTAGATTTATAACAAAGGATTTGCAACAACATTTCTTCCAATCCCAACTCCCACCCAAAATAAAACAATGTAAAATCGGTTGCAAAAAGAACCCCGTCCCACAATTCATCCACGTACTGCTGTATCTTGGTACTGCCAATGCCCGTTATTGTGATCATAGGTCTCTCCAAAGTGCGGGGATATTTAATTGATGATCCCATGGAGGGCATCCAGGACAATGAATTGCTTCTGTAGCATCAATTAATGCTGAGGCTACAGGCCAAAGGGGTTTAACAGTACAGCAGAAGGCACTTGTGCTGATTACACTACAATGCAAACTGCCTGAGAATCATGGCTATTATATTAGCATTATAAGTAGGGTGTTTTTTTTTTAAGGCCGCGTACAAATTATTCAGTCGCAGCTTTTTTTAAATAAACCCCCACAGTCGTCTTTCTTTGCAGGAGTTGGTTAGAAGGGCGTGTAGTCATTTTTGAGGGATTGGATCGATTTTGTTTTGTTTTTATCTGATCTGCCTGGGATGAGGCCTGGCCAGCACTCAGAACGTCCCCGATGATTCCTTGCCGACACAGTTTTGTGATTCATGATGCTGCACATGGATTGTAATATGGTTAGTTAGTTTACAATGAGAGCACTAAGGCAAGACTGCTGCAAACCCTTCTAAATGTTGATGTGCCACAGCGCAGCGAAGCACCAAGCTCGGATGGGGGTTGGGTTTTTTCCAGAGCAGCTGAAAACCCAGGTCAACTGGAGTTGTGAGTGCTCAGCATCTTTGAGAAAAAAAAAATCCATTAGCATTATTTATTGATTGATTTATTTATTTGTGGTCGCCCCATTATGTGCTAAGCCCGAGATGCTCACAGTCTAAGGAAAAACCAGTGGAAAGAGGTTAGGGGAAGGGGAATAACAATAGGCATTTTATATACAATTTATATGCAAGTCAAATTGATTCACTATGGGCTGCACGGCAGAAGTGGGTCATTAAAAGGACTCTGCAGATAGGGTAGCGGCCTTCCCTTATTGTGTGTTCATATTTACTGTGGCGTCAAACCTACAGTGGTGACTTGAGCGTAACTCTGCTCTCTTTATAATATTTAATGCCATTTCTTTTTAGCTGTCCCAAAGGAAAGCACCACCCCAAGATTTTATTTCTATTGGCAAAGCGCAAACATAGACACAGTGTCCCACAATAAAAGGTTGCATTGTGATTCGTGCAATTAACATCACTGGATCCAGTGCAAGAATTAGGAACATGACATTTCCAGCCCGACTCTTTAGATGCTCAGGGTCAGATTCTGATCTCTGTTACTCCGGTGTAAGTCTGGAGGAAATGAAATCAGAATCTGGCCCACGTCGTATTTTGCAAGGAAAACCCGATAAACCCAGGAATGGAGTTAGGAAGAAATGATCCTGCTTTGTTTTGGGCATAATATTTGTAAACCATCCTCTGGAGAAAAGAAATGGCCTGGCACATTCACTGTGAATCACTTACAAAGCAGGGAAAGGAAAGAGAAGTAGTACTGATTGTTGGGTTTGGGTTCTTTTTTTTATCTGCAGGCCTATGTGCTTTGTGAAGCAGCTGGAGATTCCTCAGTATGGGAGCTACAGGCCCAACATGGTTCCATCAACCCCTAGGGCCAACCTGGCCAAGGAGCTGGAGAAGTACTCCAAGGTCACCTTCGATTATGCAAGTTTTGATGCTCAGGTTTTTGGCAAACGCATGCTTGCCCCAAAGATTCAGACTAGCGAAACCTCACCGAAAGCCTTTAAATGTAAGTTGGGACGAGTGAGGGGTTTGGTGCTGAGTGCTCTGTGCTTTATCATCAAATATCACGTGCCAGAGAATACTGTGGCTCTTGGGAGGGTGTGTCTGAGTGAAGGGGATGGGACAAGTAAGAACAGCGGTCTATGGAGTGCTTAGCCCCAAGGACAGTTTATTTGGCGTCAGCTTTGGGGAGAATTGCATCCAGCTTTGGGTACGTTCATCTGAACAATATCTCGAGATGGGATAAGTTACACAGTAGCCTCTAGTTTGTCCCCAATATCTTACAGCTCGTATATATCCCTCAATTCATTCATCTGTTTCTATTCTAGCTAGTTGGCTTATATTTTATCTCTTCTCTATCTGATATCTAACTAAGACATTCTACCTGTTTGTCTCACGTATTATATTGTATTAACCATACACCTTCTAGCCATCAGTTATCTAACATCTCATCTATCTTATCTACCTACCACTCTTATCTACCAAGGATTTTGCATGACTTGGCAGAGCCATTGACCAAAGGAAGCCTCCCATTAGATGCATGTGTAAAATGAAATGATCAAATAACCCCCGTGAGGATGGACCTTTAGGTGTAGGAGTTGAGGCGGACAGGGTGGGCTAAAATTAGCAATCGCATGTTACACCTCTGTAGCGAATGGCCAACGCAGACTCATGCAGTTTCACTGTTTAATGTTCCTACTCCATTAGTCTCCACACATGCATGCTGGATCCATCTTTTAAAGCATAAAAAAAAAAAAGGATTTAGGAAACCAGTTTGCAGAAGTCAGCAGCCTCAAGAGGGCTTTCTCTTTGTAGCTAATCCCACTTTCAGAGTCCTGTTTAATCCTGACGCAGCTGCTCTCTAAAAAGTGCTCATGCTTGAAAGCATCCCGGTTGTTGCACTACAATGGAAGCTCCCTTTTATTACAGTACTAAATCTGTAGAGGATCAGACAATGAAATTGGATGGAGGCCAGAGAGCACAACTGCCACTGTCATCCTGGGTTAGGGCTGATGGAAAAGTAATTTGTTTCCCAGCACAAGTGATTCTGCTGCTGAATAGATTGTGTTATTTGCAATATTCGCAAAGAATTTGCAGGGTAATTGTACTGACAAAAATAATTCCAGCAGCCCCACTAGGATAATCCTTTCTATTTTTTCTCGTCACTCATTTTTACTAATTTGCTGATTGCAAGTCCATTAGTGCTAGCAATACTTATGAAATGGAAAAGCATCGCTGAGTGTACAGTGTGAAATTGAAATTGGCATCTCACCAGTCTGGATATTGTCAGGCTGTGCTTGCAAATACCCCAACCCCACCAAAAGACGTGGATTAAACTGGACCGAAATTAAAAAAAGGAATGCACAAGGATAACCATTTGGGCAAGACTCTCATGGGTTAATCAGAGCAGCCAGATTAATATGATTGCCAATCATAGCAGGCAAATCTGTTCCTTTCATTAAGGACTTACTTTAAAGAGCTCTTCATCCAGAGGGATGGGTGCACATAACGCCTGTTAATGTCAATAGGCATTATGCACATACACAATGAGGGGGGAAGCGGTCCTCGGAAAGATTAGCAGTTTAGATTGTCTTATTTTTAGAGTTCATAGTGGGAATAATAAAATCATTTTGCTTTGCTATGGCACCTTCATCTGAGCTCGTCACGCTGCTTTGCGAAAATAGGCCAAATCGTACAGGCCTTTCGCAGGCAAAACTCCCACTGAAGTTAATGGGAGTTTTGGTTGGATAAGGGCAAAGGAAAAATTGACCAAGAACGTCAGGATCTGGCACGTCAATGTGGAAGTACAGAGCCCATCCTGCAGCTGGATCCATGTGAGAAGCCCCCTCCGCCTTCACGGAGACACTGACTTCCAAGGGGCTCTATGTGGATGACAGAGTCCTTCCAAATGGATTGGTTTGCAAGATCTGGGCTATGATTTATATTGACTTAATCCCGGAAGACGGCGAGTCTCCTCACATCCCACTAGTTTCAATGGGAGTCGAGGGTGCTCAGCACCTGGCAGGGTGAGACCCAGGTCCGGCGCAGTGTATAAATAATGAACAGGGCAATGTCGTTCTAGACAGTATGACTCTATTCTAGGATATTTAATACAGCCACACCAGCTGTCAGAAGAGCCATGTTTCACTGCTGTCATCATCAGCAAGTCACATTTTATAGCTGAGATTGGTGTGGTTTTGCTGTTAAAATGCAGTTTTTAAAAAAATTATATATGTTTGTATAATTATATGATGTAAAAGTTTTGAGAAAGCAAAGGAAAAAAAACGGGAAGATTCACTATTGTTTCCCCTTTGAAGCCCTCAGGATAGTACAGGTGTATGGTTTTAATGACGAGGGCGACAGTATTCTGGGAATTTGATGGTGCAGGTAGTTAATGCAGGAACCTTTCACCTTAGCACACCTGAGCATGAGTTCCCGGCTATTAGCACCTTCAGTTCCAGGAGCACTACATTTGCTGACAGGTTTATAATAAGTAAAGGGCTGCCATTGCAGTAGGCATATACACTGAAATCAGTGGCATGGGATTGATTTGCCTATAACGCTCATGTGTAAGTTATATATCAGCCCTGTATTGTTCCCTTTTTGCAGCTAAACCTTTTCCAAAGGCCTCTTCCCCCAGCCACAGCCCTTCCAGCAGTTATGTGAAGAGCACTTCATCTTCCTCTACAGGCTTCGACTACTCTCACGATGCCGAGGCCGCACACATGGCTGCCACCGCCATTTTAAATCTCTCCACCCGCTGCTGGGAAATGCCAGAAAATCTCAGCACCAAGCAGCAGGATCTTCCCAGCAAGGTGAGCTTGACTGCAAGGCAATGCAGGGGGCTGAGGGTAAAATCCACAACAGCAAAGACAATGTAAATGGGACACTGTTCAAAAAAGATCTTCAGGTAATTAACTTCAATGTACTTAAAACCAGAGCTGGCTGAAAATCAGAATTTCTGGCCTGAGGGAAAGGTTGATATTTTGACCTCAGTTTTCATCCCGAATCAGGACAACATGCCAAAACTTTACACAGAACAAAAGGCTCTGAAAAGTTTTGATTTCCGAAATGGCAGAGGGGAGACCCTGAGGCATGGTGGGAGATGTAGTTCTAGTCAGGAAGCCCAGCCAATGGGGGAGAACAGGGACAGGAGGCATCTTAACTACAGCTCCCATGAGGCACCGCATCACCTCAAGTGAACGCAGGTTATTGTCAAACGGACCCTCAATGAAATGTTTCATTTAGATTTTTCCCAAGGGAAAATCACATCTATTTATTTATTTATTTATTTATTTATTTAATTTATTTTTGCAACATGTCAAATTTGAGGAAGCCACATTTTCTGTGGAAAAAACCATTTAGACAGAAAATTCCGGACCAGCTCTACTTGAAGCCTAGATGGGACTGGTACTATTGGAGCTTGACTTCACAAGCCCCTGGTTCTGCGGGGAGCTGAGCACTTCCTTAGTAGTAATGCATGCTTGTACCTCAAGCAACAGAAGGCGCTTAGCACCATCGAAAGGCACTCAGCACCTTGCAGAATGAGGCCTAGACTGAAAAATTGGGAGTAGCGCAGTGGCACGCAAAAATAATGAGTGTCCGTGGTGGCTCCATGACCACGTTTGCTTAGATTGTACATCTTTTGCGTATTCGGCATGTCCTGTTTTGAAGAAAAAGTCCTTGATGGTTCATTTGGAAAACAGGTCAGTATCCGCAACAGTGTCTGTAGAACATGGGCTAGAGGCATGGGGCTGTTCGAGACAAGCATCCCTTCCAAACAGAGGTTGCATACGCTGCTGGGACATATTCACATGGGACATTTCTGAGACGAAATCCCATTCTGCTCCATTCCATCCCATTGACTGTCAGCGCTTGAAGAAAGCGGGTGGCATGCTAGTACCCACTACTCCATACTGCTTTAGGCCCCTGACTTCCCTGTAAAGCAAAAGATACCCAGAAAACTGATTGCAGTGGCTCATTTGTTGTCCCCAATCTTTCAGTCTATGGACATTGAGGTGGATGAAAACGGGACGCTGGACTTAAGCATGAACAAGCATCGCAAACGGGACAGCACCTTCCCCAGCAGCAGCAGCTGCAGCAGCAGTCCCAGTGTGAAGTCCCCAGATGTGTCCCAACGCCAAAATAGCACAAGTGCCACTAGCAGCACCATGACCTCCCCCCAGTCCAGCCAGACCTCCCGGCAGGATGAATGGGATGGCCCCATTGACTACACCAAACCAAATCGTCAGCGGGAAGAGGAGCCAGAAGAGGTGAGCGGTGATGGGGCCTTGTAATGAGATGCCTTTTCCACTGAAATGCAGAGAGTGATCTATAGTAATATATTTCCACTCTAGAGACCAGTGACTCCTGGCTTCCTTGGGCACTTTACTCCCATTGACTTCAATGGGGACAGAGACAGGCCAGTGCTAAGTACTTTGGAAAATCCTACCCATGCTGTGTTTAGTTTTACTTTCTCTCTCTCTCTCTCTCTCTCCCTGCCTCTCTGATCCTTTTTCAGCCTCTCTGTCTTCACTTTTCCCTCTGCCCACTCCATTCTCCAGTTCTCATTCTGTTTCTGTCTGTTGTTTTCTTCCTCTTTCTTGCTCCTTTTCTCCCCCCTCTCTCCCGAGTAGAATGCAGACGTGATAAGGTTGAAGTTGCATGCAAATTTTAAACCCTCTGGCCCAGATCCCTGGGTCCAATCAGACTGCACCCAGCACAGGACACAGGGTGAAAGGGGAAACAGCTCTAAGCCACCTTTCTGCCACCCTGGTCCAGGGGCTGAATCAGCCACCCAGCATAATTTAGAGCAACCTAACAGCTGCTCAAAATTATGCAGATTGGAGTGATCCCTTAGGGATTGCTCCCCCAGCCAGGGATCACCACAGTACAGCATGCTCAGACCATGCCCGCTCTTACTCCAGCCTGCTCCAGAGTGTCCCTCTGCAGTAGATGGCATAAAGCTGGCTATGCCTGCTTTGCATCACCTAGGAGTTCTGTAACATCACGTTAGGGCAGATCTCCTTCTACTTTGTGTCGCTGGAGTGGGGCGGAGAGGCTGGAACTGGGGACCAAGATGTGACCCAAAATGTGCAAGTGGCTGCAAGCTCAGGCAAAATGAGTTTTCCCCACTCCCGACTGAGAGGACTGCAGCGTGAATGAACGAGCCAAGCGGAGGGGAGAAATAATCAATGGCTATAAACCCAATGGCCTCATTCTGATCTCAGTGACATCAGGGTAAATCAGCAGCGACGCCAGTGAAATTACACTGGCGAACGTCCAGTGAGAGCAAGACCAGAACCAGGCACCGGACGTTTAGAATTCCTGACAGGAAGGATGATCCGGTGAGTAGGGTGCTCTTGGGACACTTCGGGTCAGTTCCCTGCTCTGCCACAGACTTCCTGTGTGACCTTAGGCTAGCTGCTTAACCACTCTGTGCCCCAGTTTCCCATTTGTAAAAAGGGGATAATAGCACTGCCCTGCCTCCCCAGGCTGTTGGAAGGATAAATATTGCGAGGCGCTCAGATGATGGGAGCTATAGAAAGGCCTACGATGGATAGATGGACTCTTTTGATCCCTCAGCCCTGCCATGTTCGCAGCATGTGGATCAGTAAAGATATTATTCCCGCTGGTTTCTTACAGTCAGAGCCCGCAGCCCATTCCTTTGCCTCCTCTGAAGCAGATGAGCAGGAAGTGTCAGAGGAGAACTTTGAAGAACGGAAATACCCCGGGGAAGTTACCTTAACCAACTTCAAACTTAAATTCCTTCCCAAGGACATCAAGAAGGAGCTACTCACGTAAGTCCTGCCTCTTTGATGGCATAGCCAAAGTGAAATGTATAAAATGCTCAGGACAGCCGGGAAGAGTGGGGAGGTGGGAATCAGTTTTAAAAAAACCACACAACTAAAATGTTCAGCATTGTTTCATACTGTGATGGTCTTATTTAATCCAAACACTTCAAACCAAAAGCTTCAAGAGAAATCTCATCCTCTGACTACTTCTGATTATCAAGATGAAGTGTTATCCCAGATGGTCTTCCTGGAACTGTGTAATGATTAAAAGAACCTAGTTAAAAGCTCTGTAGTCCCTGGATTCATGAAAGTGGCTGTAATTTCCAAGACCATTTTCCCTATATATTTCCCCTTAAAATTAATACTGGTGCAGTGATCGAGGGAAAGAATTTGCCTAGTCCCCTGCCTCCTCAGGTATGAGATGCTAAACTATTCTTTGAAGTCAGTGTGGCCAAGGGATCTCGGTACCTCCCAGCTGGTGTTCAGAACCCAGCACCATCATGCCCCGAGTTGAAAAGGCAGGTAAGAAGGCAGTCTTGCAGCCATCTCAGCTAGTGGAACAGTGTTTTCTGGTAACACAGAGCAGTGAGTACAGCCCCCTTGAAGAAAGCTATAAAGACCCTGCAATGTATACTATTGAAACAACGCAACTGTATACTACAGTAACTCCTCACTTATCGTTGTAGTTATGTTCCTGAAAAATGCGTCTTTAAGCGAAACGATGTTAAACAAATCCAATTTCCCCATGAGAATAAATGTAAATAAGGAGGTTAGGTTCCAGGGAAAAATTTGTCACCAGATAAAAGACTATATTATACACACACACACACACACACACACACACACACACACACACACACTATACATTTTAAACAAACAATTGAATACTGGTATACAGCGATGATGATAGTGAAGCTTGGTTGAGGTGGAGGAGTCAGAAGGTGGGAATTTCCCAGGGAATGCCTTAAAATGAACTAGCACTCCACTGAGCCCTCAAGGGTTAACTCTCACACTCTACAAGCCAGCAGGAAAGATGTGTTTCAGAGATAGAGTTGCACATTTCCAAATAGGTATCAAGAGTGGGGTCAGAAGTACACTGCCTTGTTAATTAGATCAGCAAGCCTGGCAGCTGCAGCTTCTGCCTAAGGCAGCAGCTCCCTTCCTTGTGGGTCCCCCCTGCTCTATGGAAGATGGGGTAAGCAAGGTGCAGGGGGACATTAGCCCCCCTCTTCTTCCCCTCCCCACCCCATAGCAGGCAGGAGTCTCGGAGAGCAGCACATGGCAGTGGGGGAAGGGACGGCTGAACTGCCATTGATAGCCTGCAAACGATGTTAGAAGGGAGCATTTCACAACTGTAAAGGAGCATGTTCCCTAATTGATCAGCAACGTAAGAACGAAACAATGTTAACCGGGACGACTTTAAGTGAGGAGTTACTGTATTGCACTGTGCGCTACATTTGAGAGGGCCCTGAGCCAAACCCCAGACCTGAATGCCCGTAGAAACTTGGAAAGTTTGGATCCAGAACTTTTCAGCTGGATCCCTCTCCTTAGGAGAAGATGAAGAACCCTGGATCTGTATTGCTCACGTGAACAAAAGGGAGAATTCAGATCTGGATCCAAACTTTGCAGCTTGGACCCAGCTCTAATCTAAAGGAATGCTGGAGTAAACTGTTCAGATGCAAGGTGTGGCAGGCTGATCCGCAAAGTAAAGTAAACTTGTCAATGGAGCTATTGTTCCTAGGCTTATTTCCAGAGTAACTCTGATCTTTGTAAATATAAGGTAGGAAGGCTCAACAAGCCTTCATTTCACTGATCTCTTTCAGTGCAGCTCATTATTTGGCTGTGCAAGTGTGGGGTTTGAAGGGGAGTATGTGATGCTGGGAGGAATCGGGGGATATGTGGAAGTCCCAGGTGAGCAGAGGAAGAGGGGAAAGAATCCTCCCTACATGAGCAAGACACATACCAATCCCCTTAGGCAAAATTTTAAAGTTTATTTTCAGAAATGGTGTGAGCATCGATTTCTGGGGTGGGTAAGCCAAATTGTCCCTGACCCCTGGCAGTATTCAAAGGGACACTGTTTCATGGCAATCAACAGCTCTGGAAAGGAATCTTCCTGGTATTCTAGGTAGCTCCAAGCTTCCTTTCCATAACCTCTTTGATCCTTCTGCCATCATCTTGAACGACAGTGCACTGGATGCAGCCCATTCATGAGCAAACTCACTTGTCATGTAGATTTGAGTTTTCATGTCTGTGTGGTCCCTGCGTCATCTCAAGATGCTGGTGGCAAGTGTCTGGGAAAGTGTTGCCCATTTCTGTCTTGTTTATGGCCACACCCTACCCATACAAGTCTCTAGTGCCACATGGCAATGTATATTGTTGGTTGAACATGTGCAAATTAATCGTAGTTCCAGTGATTATATATTTTTTGTTACTGTGAGAGGGACTTGAGGTTGATTTTCCTTTCTGTATCTTGGTGTGAGTAACCTTTGCATGTGCCCCTTGTCCCATAATGCAGAGGGAGTGGAGGCAGCAACAGCAGAGGGTATAAAACAAGTTGTTTTGTGGGGCATCAGAAACGGGAGTCCCAGGACCATCATCATGGACAAACTATGAGGTAGTTGTCCTGCCCTAGTACCAAGAATCTATCCAGTTCCTGTGCACTGTGTATTGATGTGGGTTGCTTCTTTCTGTGTTCAGAGTACAGCCATCTCCTTTCCCCCGAACCCATTCTTGGTATTGCTACTCTCCACCACCCTCAAAGGTGCCATGTTTTGCACCCCTCTGACCAGATCCTGTCATTATTGCTTTGTGCACCTACCGTGGTTGCTCCAGGCTGATGCAAGACACTCCCTCCCCATAAGGGTTGGGGGCATTGTCTTTGCAGGACCCCCTCAGTCCCTTCAGCTTGGACAGTTAGGGATAGGACCAGGCCCCAAATTTGGAACCATGAATAACAGCATCTAACGCTACCATTAAGTCATTGGGCTTATTTCTACGTAGCGGGCTGTACCATGGCTGGGCAAGCTGTGCTATGGAAGGGCAAGGAGGGACGCCATATTACAGGAGTGCCAAGGCAGACACAATGCCTGTGGCCTGCTGTGGGAATTCACTGAGAAGCAGATCTTGCCCCTCTCTTTGGAGGTGTAGCTTGTGCTCCCCAAGCACTGGCTTGGAGGCTGGTGGGCTTTTCCAGCAGTCAGGGAAGGGAAGCAAACTCCACGCCCAAGTCGTTCAGAAGTCCCTTTCCTCGGGGTGCTTTTTATTGTTTACCACAATAGTCAGACAACAGAATAAAACAGCTCAGCTGAAATCACCAACCATAATACCCAAAGGCCTCAAGAGGTCACAATCTTCCCCTGTGATACCCCTGGACCCAGCTTCTTCTTTCTTATATACTCCACCCCAACATGTGACGGGCAGGGATCTCTCAACCCTTTCCAAGTTGCTGCTTTTACCTGGTCACATGGCCTCATTCCACTAGCCACCGCAAAAGGGGGACGTGGTCATGGCCACGTCCCGGCCCATTTGGCATATCGACCGCTGCTGGTGGCACTCTAGCTCTCCCAGCATTGGTCCTTATGGAGCACAAGGGATGGAGTAAGATGGCCGCCTAGAACCCGCACCGTACCTTACAAACCCATGCAGGGGGAGCCAGAATCCAGCCAGTGGCGTAGCCAGGTTCTAACACCAGGGGGAGCGAACACATTAAAAAAAGGCGCCACCTGACCTGACATATCAAATTACTAATTACCGCTAGCCCCACCAAGAGCCCGCTGCTGGCCTGGGTTCTTTCACCCAGGCTGGCAGTGGGCTGAGAGACCCCGGCTGGCAGGAGCCCGCGGGGGGAATCCCAGAGCGGGGCGGGCTGAGCGGCTCAGCCAGGGTCTCTCAGCCCGCTGCCAGCCTGGGTGAAAGAACCCAGGCCAGCAGTGGGCTCTTGGTGGGGCCAGCGGCGGGACCCCTGCATTATTTTGTCACTCCACCTCCGTCCACTCCATCTCCACCCTTTCAAAAATTAAAAAGGCGCCACTTTTGGAACATGTGCTCAGGGGGAGTGGCCGCTCCCCCTGCTCCCGCCCCCCCCCAGCTACGCTACTGAATCCAGCCCAAAGTATTTCATTAGCGCTAATTCCCAGATATGGTCCTGAACCCAGGAATCCATATTTGAAGACTGGGTTTGGCTACACTGTATAGTAAACCCCACCGTATGCAATTGTAGCTGTGCAATCACATACAGCATTATGGATTTTATTTCCTGAATACCCCTACCCACTACACCTGTCCCATTGCCTATAAGATTCATTGGGAAGCAGTGGGGAGGTAGAGAGATATAAAACAAAGCCAGGATAAACCATCTGGCTGCAGCATGGCCAACTCCAAGTGTTCAAGAATTGTGAGTGAAACCCCAGATATCATGAGATTTACTTTTTAAATTGAGGTCTTTTAATTTGCCTTCAGGGGATGGAACATTTAGGATTCACATTTTCAAGCTTTTCTCTGCAGCCTCAAGTGCTAGAAACTGAAAGAAAGCAAGCTGTAATAACTAGACCATCACCTGTCAGGAATGGTCTAGTTATTTAACTTAGTCCTGCCTTGCGTGCAGGAGACTGGACTAGATGACTTATTGAGGTCCCTTCCAGTCCTACACGTTTATAATTCTATGAAAGCTGAGATTCGCAGATAATCACCTGATTCCAGCAGCTGGGGGTTCTAACAAAACGTCACAAGGCTGCGATAAAAACCACGAGACCAGGCAATACTGAGTCTGTAAAGCTAGTTTTCCATTTACAATGTCATTCAGGCTGTTTTAGTTCCTCCTTTTAAAAACACAAACAAAAACAAAATACCCCAAGCAAACAATCTTTTTACTCATTCTTCATATTTTGCCACAAATTCCTTCAAAGAAGAAAGAGTCGCCGTGGCCTTTTGGGAACAAGGGAAAGAGCAGGCCAAAAAGGAAGCAGTTGGCTTATTTGTACAGATTTCTACCGGCTGCTAACACTAATAAGTAAATATCAAGGCCAATGCTAAGTTGTGCTAACAAAATCCAGAACACACATCAGTATTTCACTGACCCAAAGAGCCCTGGCCCACACACCAACCAAATTTCCTTTATTTTTCAACCAAGGAAGGTTTCTTCCCTGTTTCTACCCATGCATGAATCTTTCAATGCGTTTGTTTCTTTTTGGCACTTACACTTTTTATTATTTTTGTTCAGTTGCCCTACCCCAGGCTGTGATGGCAGTGGACACATCACGGGAAACTATGCCTCTCACCGCAGGTTTGTTGACCGACTGTTTCAGGTTCTGACTCTTTAGACGACATATTTTTTTCAATCGTGTGGATGGTTTGGTTCTGTTTCCTTCTCCCTTTCCTTCGCCCTTCCCCTCTTTTTCTTAATTTTTTGGGGCTTATCCAGATATTCCATCTCTTCTCTTTCAGCCTTTCTGGTTGTCCTCTTGCTGACAAGAGCCTCAGAAATCTCATGGCTGCCCACTCTGCTGACCTCAAGTATGTTTGCGCTAAACTCAAATCTCCTTTTTTTCCCCCCTTGTGCTATGCTCTTGCTTTCCCCCTACCCCTCATCCTTAGACAACCCAATCAAAAACTGCCTGCATGGATCTCCAGTGTGTGAGCCAAACATCTTCCCTTGGCTTGGGGAGGAGGGAGAAAGATTAAGATGGAATCTTGGTCCATGACTTGGGCTCCTAGGTGCTATGGTAATACAAATAATAAATTATAATAATATTAATAATAAGACAAGAGCATCCAGGCTCAGAAAGTCTCATTGTGAAAAATGAAATTCCATGAAGATGGTCAGATGTACGATTTTAACCCCGGGCAGATTTTTGTTGGCTGCAGTGGAAATGTGCTGTTTTCTTTTCACTTGGTGTCTCCTGAGCTCCAGTAGCCTATGTAACACTATTATCTTTATCCTAAAACATTTTATATAGTGCCATAGCTGTCCTGTACAGAATTGCTGTTGGTAAGGTACTTGTTACCCATCAGTATCAGAAGGAAGCTAGCTCTTTGCCAGCAACCTGACAACCTAATTACATGCAAAATTTGGGGTGTTGTTTATTACCAAATGGGAGAGATTTCCATACTTTCAATGGGAATTTGATTTGAGAGAGAGAGGGACCAGAAGCACCATCTTTCATAGGACCAGATTCTCAACTAATGCTAATAGGTACAGTTCCATCAAGGTCAATTAACTGGCCCAAAGCATTTCATTGGAATTAAGATTTGCACTGTTTTCATATATGATCCTGAATCAAGGAATCCATATTTGAAATCTGCACGCAGCTCTACTCTACCAACGGTTTCACCCCTCCCAAATCCTTATTAACCTTGATGGAGCTACACCGAGTTACACACGAGGTTCTGGCTCAGAATCTTTCATAAGGGTCCTAAGGCTTATAGGAGAGTTTGTCAGGTTTTGTCATAACTTCCCTCCCCTAAGGAAAATTCAGGCCAATCCTCTAGATTTTTTTCCCCAAAGGTGTGGCAGGATACTTAATATCCCTCCAAAAGACATGGAAAATAAAGTGTTGTGAATCATTATTCTCTATATATTAGATGGAGCCAGTCTGTGCCGTTTGTTTTCTTGTTGGTTGATTTTCACTTCAGATTCAGCAAAGCTTTGTGTGGATGTTATAATGATTATTATTAATTGGATTTGTATTACAGTAGCATACAGATGTCTCGGCTGAGAGCGGGGTCTCATTGTGCTAAGCTTTGCACAGGCACATAGCAAAAGGCTGTCTCTGCCCAGCAGAGTTTACCATCTAAATAGGCAAGACAGAGAGAATAGGAGGGGAAAAGGAGAATGGGCAAATTACTTGCATTTTCAGAGGTCACATAGACGGTGAGCGGCAGAGTGGAGAATCAAACCCAGATCTCCTATCTATACACTACCTCCCAATAGATAATTCAGTGGGCCTGATTCAAATTTTTGCATTTAAACTCTTTTTCTATGGAAAATTGGATTTTCAACTAACTGAAATTTTAAAAACCCTATTTTCCAACCAAATCTGCAATTCAGCCTTATTCTAGGACATGTTTAAGTTGTGAGCCTCCCTTGGATGAGACAGAAGACTAATTTATATAATTCCTGGAAAGCTCCTTACTCCTGCTGAGGCATAACCTACTTCTCTCCCTCCCCAACCTAATGCATGTTGTGCCTTCTTTCAGATCTGGTCAGCTATGTATTCACACTTACCTGTTTAAATACCTCTAAATGTGCTAGTTAAGAAATATTGAGAGGCTTAACAGGTACTCAGGTGTGTCTTTGGGTGAATGTATTATTGACTCATAATTATCAGGCTCTTCACACTCACTTTTTCCCTCACTTCTGATCCTACAGTATCGAATTTCCAAACATGGCTGCCCAACATGTGGCTACACAAACAACAACAAAAAAACTGAGTTTATGTGAGCATGTGCAACAAATGAGACATATGAGCAAATGTAAATTGGTCAATTGCCTATAAGCAGCCATTGTATCCCCAAACACCATAACCATTAGCACATACAGTTTTATAGGTGGTCCTTGAGGCTTCCGTGTTAAAAATGTGGCCCTATGTCATGGTAAAAATAAAAGTTATTACAAGACAGGGGACTTTTCCATCGCCAAACTGGTGTAATTCCTTTCTCTTTGCATTTTTCCTCATGTCTGTACAGCTTTTGGGGCCTCTTCCAGAAGTGCCAAGTTAAAAATAGGGACATGGCTTTTAACTGCACTGAAATACTTTGGGCCAGGAATGCTTAATGGAGGGACAGGAGGGGAAAATGGTAAATATTTTATTCAAAAACATAGAGACTGTCCTACCTAATTAGGGATGTTAGGTATGCATAGCTGTAGCTGCTTTACTAGCATGGTATTAAAACCTATTCCACCCCCTTAACAACAACAACAAAACCCTGCCATATTCTAATACTACCCTTCTTAGCAATACCACCTTGGAATCCTGAATCTGAAATTTGTTTCCTCATGGAGTAGTTTTTTTCCATCACAAGGTAGGGATGGGTAAAAGTAGTTTGGATAAAATAAGAACTGAGCTGAAACAGCGAACTAAATCTAATTGAAACCTTTTCTGGGATTTGAAAAGGTGGTGTTTGTGGTGTTTTTTTGTTTTGTTTTGTTTACATATGTTTTTCTGTGTTGTCATTTGCCTCTGACATTTCCCTTTAGTTTTATAAAATGGAGGGGAAAATGACTATCTACCTCACAGAAGTATTGGGAGGTTGAATTAATTAATGTTAATACCCTGTTATGGCGGTGGAAAGCACAGTATCTATATGGTCAGTGCTAAGTACAATACAGATAATATTTTTCAAAAAACACTTTAAGGTATCTTTATTTAAGCAATATCCTCCATGCTTTATATAGTAGCCCAAAGAATGACCACTGGATTATTTCACCACTGCTAAGAAACATTAAATTGTATTAGGAACATTGACCATATTCGCTGTGGATCAGCAAAAAGGTATTGTTTGCAGGTGTATTCAAAACTGTAATTTATTCAGAAAATGTGTTGGTCAATGGACACCCGGAATTGACATTTTTCTCCTGAAAACATTAATGGTCTGGTGCTAACACCAACCTGTGATACAAACCAGAGGAATCCTGGCTAGCACTAAATCTCCAAACCTTATACTACAGTATTATTATTTGTCCGTGCTTCTATGCTGGTTCCGCACATTTATAAAAGGAGAAAATAGATTCCAAAGATATTACTGATATTATAGTGTCACCTTTTTCACAATTCTAGATATGGCTATGTCAGCACCATTATAAATTCTATTTCAGGGGTTAATCTCTCAGATATAAAAAAATTAGCTGCAGGCCAAAACATCCAATGCAAGGTATCTGTCAGGGATGATTTCTTTGAAGATAATTAAAAATAAAAACCAGATAATTCTCTTCACCTCTTTAAAGGCACTGAGAGGCAAGAAAGAATTAGACATCAGTGATACAATCCTAGAACTACAAAGAAATAGCTCTACTTTCAGATTTGAAAATGCATGAAATCCTGGTGCCCTGTAGTCTCCCAGGCCTGTAGTTTGAAAGTTGTCCACAGGATTTGGACATTCCAATCCCAAATCACAGCTGGTTGAAAAAGGTGAAATTTTAAAAATTTCTGTCAAAACAGGGATACAATTTTTCACACAACGTTTTTTCTATTTTCCAACCAGCTCTAGTCCAAATGCGTAGGCAGCTTTCAAAATCTCAGCTTTAGTTGGTCTGAACACCTATCGAAAAGGTATGAAAAAAAGGCATTTCCAGTATTTATCTTAGGATCGTGCAACTTTAATCATGGTAGATTCCACGCTGACACCCAAATGTATTGCCAATAAGCCAGAGATGTACATCACAGTAGTAGGCAAAAACTAAATGGTTGACTGTGTGGGATGTGACTATGTAGCTGTGTTCAGAATAGATTGGGCACAGAGGCCACGTTCACATTACAAGTTTGAGCATTATTTTATTGGTGCGCTTTGGAGATATTTAAATAGCTGGGCATTTAGGGATGAATTCTACTCCCAGGGAAGCCAGTGGCAAAGCTCCCATGGGGTTCAGTCACACAAGATCAGGCCCTTATACCTTAAAAAGAAGAGACCCTCAGAAAATGTCCAGCCACTGTAGCAAGGTTCACTCAACATGAGTAAATGGTAAGATGAAGGGTTCACAGTCTAAGGGTTTGTCTACCCTGGGGATGTGACCCAACCACAGCCACCTGGGTAACCTAAGCTGGTGCATCCTTAGTGTAGACATGCAAAGCCACTATAAGCAGTAGTTTGTAGTGGTGCAACCAACCCTGGCTGCTAGGCAGGGAGAGCTGCATTCGTGTAAATTGTGGCTTATAGCACTCTGCCTGTCTACACTAGGAGTAGGGTCTACTCCTGTAATTAGCCACCAGTGACTGTGTTCTCTAGTGTAGACAAGCCTACGTGTAGGGGACTGGATCTTCAGACAGGAGTTCTCTCTCTCTCTCTCTCTGGTATTCAAACTCCCATTGAAATGAATGGCAAACCTCCAATTCATTTCACAGATCCCCAGCGAGTTCTCATTCAGATACTGAAACTTGACTCAAAACTTTTGTTAGCTAATTTGCAGGTAAATGACTTCCTCTGCTTAGAGCTACCCGCATCTTTTGTGTGTCCCCATGACAACTTTTATTTCTGCCGCATTACCTACAACATTCGCAGCAGAGCGCTCTGCTCATCACAGTTCATATTCCAACACTTTTCTCACTGCTTCCATGGCCCTAATTACTCACTGTTTGACTTGCTCAATTATCTCTTGCTTGGTAACAGTTTAAGCCAAAGCCAGCTTTCATGCCATTTTAAATGATCATAGAAAGGTTGGGAAATGAGCTGCATTGACGTGCTCTTATTTTTTTTTTCCTTTCATGCTTTAATTTCATTTATGTTTTTGAATGCTGGATGCTCTGTACCTTCAGATGAGGCGCAGCTGGCAAAAGCTGAGCATAAACGTACAGCCAATAATTTCTTTGTCGCTGGTATAGGACGGATTTGCCGTATTGCAATGTTAAAAAAAAAAAAAAAAAAAAACTCATGACGCCCCATGTGAAGTGACTTGGGTTAGCACTTAGGGCAATATAACTAATGTCGCTCAGGGGTGTGAATAAGCCACACCCCAAGCAACGTAAGTTACACCGATCTAAGGACCAGTGTGGACAGCACAAGGTTCCTCCAGCATACCCCCCACAAGCAGCGGTAGCTGGATTAATTAAGTCGACTGGAGAGCTTGCTACTGTCGGCTTACAGCATCTGCTCTTAGTGAGAACGGTTCCACAGACAAAAGCAACTAGGACACGGATTGGTAGTATTACTAGAAAGGAAAAGGACTGAATGAGCATGGAGACTGAACTAGCCTTTCAACCTCTAGATAACGTACCGTCAGACCAGCAATAAGGCACAGTCACAATCAGACGGTCTTGTGGTTAATTTGCGGGCCTGGGATTTAGGAGATCTGGGTTCCTGGCTCTTCCACAGAATAACCATGAGCAAATCGCTTGACTTCTCTGTGTCTGGGTTCCCCATTTGAATAATGGGGATGATAATATTGCCCTGCCTCGTGGTGGTACTGTGAAGCTAAATTCATGGGCATTTGGGAAGTGCTCAGTTACTATGATGAGTGCCTACAAATGATAATAAATAAATACAAATGACAATTAGATTCCCGGAGTGGGAACTTGCACTCTTGCAGGCCTCACTTTACCTGTTCTGGGTGTAAACTTCAGTCTGCAGAGTTGTCAGTCCTGAGCTGAGACCTACTCATCAACCTCCTCCTGGCACTGGCCAAGATGGTCACCTACCAGTCCACAAGAAGGGGACTTGGCAGGGTGGTTTTCTGTGACTATGGGGCCTTCTTCCATTCCCTCATCTTTTTGTGTCCTCTGGGTGGCATTCACTAGCTCAGTGTTTCCCAAACTTGGGACGCCGCTTGTTCAGAGAAAGCC
The DNA here is from genome assembly GCA_037349315.1 of Chelydra serpentina. Taxonomy (NCBI): domain Eukaryota; kingdom Metazoa; phylum Chordata; order Testudines; family Chelydridae; genus Chelydra; species Chelydra serpentina. The sequence continues at coordinate 4,080,547 of JBAIAC010000051.1, forward strand.
CCTGGCGCGCCCAGCCAGTTTGTTTACCTGCCGCGTCTGCAGGTTCGGCCGAACGTGGCTCCCACTGGCCGCGGTTCGTTGTGCCTGGCCAATGGAGGCTGCGGGAAGCGGCAGCCAGTACGTCCCTCGGCCCGTGCTGCTTCCCACAGCCCCCATTGGCCAGGCACAGCGAACCGCTGCCAGTGGGAGCCGCAATCGGCCGAACCTGCGGACGCGACAGGTAAACAAACCGGCCGGGCACGCCGGGGGCTTTCCCTGAACAAGCGGCGTTCCAAGTTTGGGAAACACTGCATTAGCTCCTTGGACTCCTTCACCGAGCAGTGGACCCTGTCTGGGGTTCTCTGCTTAGAGTCCCCATCCAATACCAGAGGGGTAGTCGTGTTAGTCTGGATCTGCAGAAGCGACAAAGGGTCCTGTGGCACCTTATAGACTAACAGAGGTATTGAAGCATAAGCTTTCGTGGGTCAATACCCACTTCTTCGGATGCAAGCAGTGGAAAACCCTCGTTTTGAACCTTGTATCATTTGTTGTCCCCTGGAATCCGTTGTTTTCTGGGCTGAAGGAGCGGGCCTTTTGTCCTGGTGTATTTAGGGTCACCCTCCATAAATTCATTTATGCCTGAGCCGAGACCTTCTTATCAGCTTCGCCATACATCAATCCAGGAGGAGGGAAACTCGATGGGGAGGTTCTGTGTGACTATGCGACTTTTTTCTAGTCCCTTGTACATGCACAGACCTGGGTAGAGTTACTCTGGGTGGTATCCCCTGACTCCTCAGGTTCTTTCTTGGAGAAGTGAGCATTGTCCAAGGTTCTCTGCTCGCCTTCTGATTCCCTTATTTTCACCCTCTGACCTGCATCCCCAGGTCTGTTCATTGTGTGTGTGTGTGTGTGTCCTACTGCCCCTCACTCAGTTGATACCTGGATTCTGTTCCCAAACCTAAAGAGACAGGCCTTCTGCTGGTTTGGGCTCCACCCACCAATCCCAATCATCAAATTGGCCTGAACCTTTCACTTTATTTTTGTTTAAATTGTACCGCACTACCTACCCGTTTTCAAATGGTTTCCATTTGGATTTGTGGCGTGAACAATATGGGTTGTGTATTATTTTGTGGGGGCTGGAGGGAAGGAAAAAGAGAGATGCATCCAGTTTGATGCTCTCGAGCTCTTCTGTTAAAGTGAGCTATCCTAATGTTTCATTCTATCAATCTGCCAAGCTAATCATTGTTTCCCATTCCTCCTCAGGTGCCCAACTCCTGGATGTGATGGTTCTGGTCACATAACAGGAAATTATGCATCACATAGGAGGTAAGATCTTCACTGAAATTATTTTGTTCCATGGCCTCTTTTTATTTTTTTCCTCTGCAGCGGGCAGAGTTGTAAAGTTCTGAATAAAACATTAATGTTACTGACAACTGAAGCCTATTTTCGTCTCTTTAATCTGACTTTTTTTTTTTTTGATGTTTCCAGCATTTGATTAGAAGCTCTCTTCAGCAGAATAAAAGACAAAGGGTCAGATTTTAGCTGATGCAATGTTCCTGTTAATAATGCTGCCTATTTATGACTTCTATTATGACTTTAGAACATTAATAGAAGAGATCTAAGCCTTCTGTTTCAACAATTCCATTAAACATTGCAGTCTGTTAGCAGATATCTTCTTATCTAGACACCATTAATTACTATCCATCTCCCTCAAAATGTGCTCTTTTTTTCCCTCCTCACTTCTCCTCATGATGTGAGGATCCGAAATGAGCGAGATCAAAACACTACAGTAAATTCAAGGGAAAGATGAGTGAGGCAGGGGAATATTAGAAGCAGTAATTCTGCCAATGAGACGGGCCTTTCTTCTCTTTTTAAACATAGTCTGTCAGGCTGCCCCCGTGCCAAGAAAAGTGGCATCAAGATAACCCCCACGAAAGATGACAAAGAAGACCCGGAGCTGATGAAGTAAGTCCTGAGGAAGTTCCTGGGTAGATCCTTTCAGGATTTGGAAACTGATCAGTTTCAATAACTCATGCAGCATTACACAGATTTACACACATGTGTAACTTTACACCATCCATTGATGTCAATGTGAATTCTTGCTGTGCCTAATGTTAAGTCTTTGCAGGCTCAGGACCTTAATTTGAAGAGGTGATTGGGGAGGGAGGTAGAAACTGTAAAATATTTTCAATTTTTTCCTGTTTATTCTTCCCCACAGTCCAAAATACGGTTGAAATTTGAAGAATTTTGACTAGTTCTAGAGCTGGGGGAAAAAATGGGGGAGGGGAGAGAATGTGTGGTCAGTTTTCCCCACGTATTTTCCCAATTTGAAATGTAGAAACTTTTTCACCAGCTCAGTTTATTAATTTCCTGCCACCTTTTCTCTTACTACTTCATGAAGAAATTGCTGTTCTTATAACTGACCAAACAGAGTTTCTGTCTAAGTGCTGTAGGCTTCCATCCTGGCATCCACGGGTGATGCTGATTTTCCTCAACTCCCATTAATGACAGTGGGAATTGAGGGCACCTCACAGGATCGGGCCCATGACAACAATGAACAGGACTTAATTAGTTTGACTATTTCATGCTTTGGGGGGAGGGATAGCTCAGTGGTTTGAGCATTGGCCTGCTAAACCCAGGGTTGTGAATTCAATCCTTGAGGGAGCCATTTAGGGATCTGGGGCAAAAATGGAGGATTGGTGCTGCTTTGAGCAGGGGGTTGGACTAGATGACCTCCTAAGGTCCCTTCCAACCCTGATATTCTATGATTCTATGCTGTTAATGTATGCTCAAAGAAGCGCTCTGCCCTTAGGGTGACCAGATGTCCCAATAAAATCAGAACCGTCCCAATTTTTGGTTCTTTGTCCCGCGTCCCGGACAACTGTGCTCCGGCCGGGTTTGCTCGGACAGCTCCGCTCTGGGCGTTTGTTTTTTTTGCTTCCCCCATGTGTCCCGATTTTTTGTTGCTTTAATCTGGTCACCCTATTTGCCTTTCCCCACAGCCCCCGCACTTACAATAGGGAAGCTAGGCCCTAGAGCAGTGATTCTCAACCTATTTACCATTGTGGGCTGCATATGCAGCACTCTGTGTTATCTGGGCTGCATCCACACAATATATATACTACCTGTATGGCCCTGAGGATGTCACATGGGCTACATCTGTGTGCTGATTGGGCCACAAGTAGCTCAAGGGCTGCGAATTGACAACCATTGCCCTAGAGTCTCTGGCTGAGATTTTCAAAGCATGTAGGGGATTGAGGAATGGAGATCCTAAATCCCTTAGGCCACTTTGGAAAATCTCATCGACTGTGAAGTACCTTGTAGTAGTTTGACACACAGGAGTAGTGGTAAGTAACTGAAATGTATTTCCTGTCCTCAGTCACCTAACATGAGTTACAGAAGGTTAGACCTCTGTCACATGACAAGAGTCAGATACTTTGAGACAAATCTTACATCTTTGTACCAGAATGGCCACAAAAAACAGCTGTTTCAGAATCCCGCAACCCTTTTGCGGGAACCAGGAAGTGCCGAGGCAAGTGAAAATAATAATAAGCAAAAACGTTTCAAACCTCCAAACAGGTTTTTGGAAAATTCTGTGTTGCCAACTCTCTTGATTTTATCACTGTACTCATGACATTTGGAGGATGTTTTCTTAAGAGTCAAATCCTGGATTTATTTGATTATGAGACAATCTCAGTTTTCAGTTTTTTAGAAGTAAGTTTCTAGCCATTGCGGTTGCGGAAAAGTTAGAAAACATAATCCAAGTGTACCCTAAGGTTTCAAAAACTGGAAGGCAAATTAAAAGCACCCAATTTTTTTAATTTAAAAAAAATCTCATTATTTTAAAGATAATCTCGTGGTTTGGAGGGGCCTGACTCATGATTTTTGAATATATGGTGTTGGTAATACCATATTTTAGCCAAAACGATTTGTTCAACTCTATATGGAAGCACCCAAAATGGGCTTATTTTCTGTTGGCCTGAGTTCTGGCTTGTGTTTTTTGGGGTGTAAAGTTTGTCCTTGCAACATGTATTGCAGGTGAGTAAATCTGAGTATTTGTGCCTCTATATTTCCAATTTCTGCCCTCAGTCAGGTGGATAAATTAGCAATTTGTGCTCCCTTTTTAGCTGCAGGTGCAAAAATGTGGATACACCTAAAGTGCTGTGCAACGTTCTGTCATGAGCAGGGAAAATGGCATATTGCTACTCACCCATGGGTGTCCATGGTAAATAGAGGTGCAATAACTGATAGAAAGGATGCTTAAATACTAATGATATTTGAGCCATCTGCTCTGTTTTTCAGTCTTCAATCCACAGGAAGAGAAGTATTTGGTTAAATGAGCGGTGTGATAATTAGCAGGAGTTTATTAAAAATTAAGCAACCTATTCTAAAATCTTCAGAAAAATCCTTTTTTGACATAAATGTTCTAAATTGCTAAGGGGAAAAAAATCCATAATCTGATTCCATTAACCAACGGCACAGAGAGGGGAGTGAAAATCGAAAGACAGCACTGGCAAAGTGCTGACTGTCTCAATTTTGGCCCTGTAAGCACAACTGGCAATCAGCTAGGCCGTGTGTGCCATTTTGTTTAAATGTTTACTTCTCTGAGTTAGTCCCATGAGAGCTAAAATAGGGCTGATGCTGCATGAGGGAAGACACAGGAAATTCAAATGAAGGCAGAATTGTGGGCAAAGTATTCACAGGAAGCCCAGTATAAAGGATCCATGCAAAGCTCCAATCTATGCATATGAAACTTACATACACTCACAGATATATATACAGAATAGATCACACATCAGTAAAAAGGAGAAAGAGGTCCTTGGTTGGACCATTGCATCATTTTGCAGTTGCTGTGCATGTGTGCGCGCACACACACACACACACACGTGAAAACACATACATACACATTTTATGATGTCATCAGCTGAAATAACTTGTATAGAAGAGCTGCTTGGAAACCAGAATTTTGTCATTTTGGGTAATTTTGATATGGGGGCGGGGGGAGAGAAATGGTTCCAAATCTAAACCAAAAACTGAAATTTTAACATTTCCCACACAATGAAAATTCCCAAAAAATTCTGTTCAGGAACCTTGAAACATTTTGTTTTGATATATTTGAATCATTCTGTTTAGATAAAGTCAAAATTTTTCATAAGTTAAAAACGTGTCATTTCAACAATGTTGAAACTTTTTGCTCAGATTTTATCATGTTGGTTAATTTCGCGTAGACTTATTTTTATAAGAAAATATTACATAAAATATGTTCTATCTCTTTATAAAACATACTAGATACAATATTTAAATGAATATTTTAATATACTGTAAAACAGTGTTTCCCAAACTTGGCACGCCGCTTGTTCAGGGAAAGCCCCTGGCGGGCTGGGCCGGTGTGTTTACCTGCCGGGTCCACAGGTTTGGCCGATTGCGGCTCCCACTGGCCGCGGTTCGCTGTGCCCGGCCAATGGGGGCTATGGGAAGCGGCGGCCAGTATGTCCCTCAGCCCGCACCGTTTTCCACAGCCCCCATTGGCCGGGCACAGCGAACCGCGGCCAGTGGGAGCCGCGATTGGCTGAACCTGCGGACGCGGCAGGTAAATAAACAAACCGGCCGGGCGTGCCAGGGGCTTTCCCTGAACAAGCGGCGTCCCAAGTTTGGGAAACACTGCTCCAGGAGAATAGCTCAGAGCACTGCACCATGCCTCCTCTGTTAGCAGCTTGTTGTTGGAGGACAGAGTTAAGCACCACCTACTCCATGCCCCTCCCCTACTTGGCTAGGGGAGCGTCAGGCTTGCAGATCCAGGGCCCAGGAAGGCCATGCAGGGCTGTAAAGGGAAGTGAGAGGATTCCCCTGTATGCCACTGTATGGGCTTCAATATCTGTCTGCCCCATAGTTATTAACACATGGAAATGGCAATCAGAATAGAGGAAGCCCATCTGAGATGACTTGGGGGCAAAACAGCAATAAGAGGAAATGATCCCTTTGTTGCTGAGTTACCCTAGTCCTTGGGAAGTTAGCATTTTGTCTTCTATAACAAGGTACGCTCTGGTGGAGGTCCCAGCAGGTTTGCATTAAAGAGGCTTAACTGTAATTCCATTACTGCATCTGTGTACCAAAAGGCACTTGGAACTGATCCGAGTTTTGCACATTGCCACCGAGGAGAAAGTAATTTAGTCCCTGTTGTTTTGTTGCTCATCCTTCAAGTAATTTACTACAGATGTGATTGAAGAGATCACCTCAACCTTCAGCCTACCCCCGGCATAAAAAGAGAATAACAGAGAATGGCTGTCTAATTGATCAGCCATTACTAACACTTCAGATAAATAAAAAAAATTAAAGTCCAAGCCAGCTGTTTTGCACAATAAGGCTTTGGTTTATTTTTTACAATAAAAGTGTAATGAAAGTTAAATTAACAGTGTAAAATATGTAACGGTTTGGCCATACAAGCTGCATTCTAAATGCGGGGCGGGGGGTTTCTTTCTTTCTTTCTTTCTTCTCTCCGCCCCCACCCCTTTTACTCCTGGGGATTCAGTAATTTGCTTGTGATCATATAAAAGCAATGCAGTTATGAATTTAGCAAGGCTCCTGCTGGCAGGGATATTATAAGTGAATTGTGCTGCATTTGCAGATGATTAAAATTGAGATCAGCGTTTTTCAAATTATCTTGGAAAAAAATGGGTGTAGAGCTCCCCCCTCTGCTGTCAATTTCTTTTTATACAATATAAAAATAATAAGGGCAATCGTTTCATTGGTGAAACGTAGGTTGTGATTTCGAGGAACAGTTCAGTGAATATTTTGATAGGAATGCTTGAAATCCCCAATTCCTTTCCTGAAGAGGATGAGGGGGTTAGCTCTATCATTTCATACCTACTTTTTTTATATATATATGGTATTCTCCCTTGAGTAATAAACTTTTAACTGTATTTATAATTGACTAGCATCTTTAAACAAATGCAAACCACAGCAGAAACCTTAACAGATGCACCAGGTTTCGTTGAATGACTGAATTTAGTTAGCATGCCATTAGCCAGTGAGTTTGGAGGCAGCGGGGGCGGGGCGTGCGGTGAGGGAAGAGATTCCTTTCTATGGTGGCACTTTTCCACATGAGTACTACTGTAAATTGTGTCTGCACTTCCATTATAAATCCCTACCTCCAGAACTTCATAGCCAGCTTTAAACATTTGCTGAAACGTGGCCTACGGAATTGCCACAGGGTCACAATCCAGAAACAACCGCTATTATTACTTTTAAACATCTTTTTAATGTATCTTCTTAGCTTTTTAATCCTGAGTGTCAGAATAAAACAATGAGGCCCCAATCCTAAAATCACACCTTTTGTACCTGAGTGGGTCAGACTGCGTGATGAAGGTCTAAATGAGGGACTGATTCCAGGGAAATGTTTGTACAGTTTCCACAACACAAAAGTAGCTTTTAACAAATTGCGATGATGCTAGTACATTCGAACCCCCTTGCCTTGACCTTTAGCAGAATTGTCAGCAATTGTTGTCTTAACTGTGCTTGTTTTGGGGAAAGGGATTTAAAAGCCTGGTTTTCCAGGCAAGAATGGCAGGTATGATTTGCTGTAGCTATGTAAAAACAGGTGCACGTTGGTTTAGTGTTACCGTGGCGTCCATACAATCATTCCATCACCTATAGGTAAAAAAGTCCAGTTTGATGACTGAGTGTCAATCTTTGGAATCATTGATGTAATCAAGATGTGTGGTTTGAGGACAGGATTGTGACCTGGGTTTTAGTTCTTCTGTTGGAAGTTGAAAAGGATTAATGCTAATGTTCTCTACTGAAGGGATTTTTCGGTTACCCCGTTAACCGATGTACACCAAATCTTTTTTACTTCCTTTTCTTACCCTCCAAGGTGCCTCTCTTCCCAGACCACAACCCAGCACTGCCTCACAATGTGTCTTACTCCTTCCACTCCTCAAGACGGGCCAGCCCTTGTCCCAAATGTGATGAGTGGCACAGGAGAAAAGAAGGTTGGGGTTGGTCCTACTTTGAGCAGGGAGTTGGACTAGATGACCTCCTGAGGTCCCTTCCAACCCTGAGATCCTATGATTCTAAGGTCAAATTTCAGGAGGAACCTAGTCTGGTGTCATGAATGCAAGCCATGGCCAGGCTGCTATCATACAAACTCTAGCGCCTCCACATGTAACACTAGCCTCTCGGCATCTTTAATCAAATTCTGTGCCCTGCAACTCTGTCTGCCTGATCTATCAATTTATTACGAATGAAACATATAAATCTTTGTCTCCTGCTCCCCACCTATGGGGAGACAGAGAGGAGACGGAAAGGAGGATGTAGTGAACTGAATTTGAGAGATGTGCATTCCATCATCCATCCATGTACCCTCCATTTGCTCTCCAGCCTATCCACCCTTCAATTCCCATGCCACTCCTCCTCAGTTGTGATCCGCTCTTGGTCAACTCCCCAAATAACAAAAACTTGCTCACCCAGCAAATAACCTCACACTTCCACCTCTAGGTGGAAATGTAAGTGTTCTTGGTTAATCTGTAATTTGCCCAAAAATCTACAATCAGTTTATTAGATTTTTAAAAGGGGGGGCGGGGAAAAAATTCAACTGGCTTCCACAATTGCACCCCACGAAAATTTGCTCAACATCTATGCTGTATTTGTAAAACTGATGCATTGGTCAATGTTGCCATTGTAGTTAAGGAGATACACCATCTCTGTGGCCCTTTCTATGACGCCTTTACATTTAAACACTAATTTATTTTTAAAAAACAAACTAGAACAGCCCAGTCAAAGTAAACCGCGAAACTGGTTTAAACATAAGTTACGGTCATGAGACGGAGAAGCCGCCAGAACCTTTAAAGATGAGTCTTTCTCTCTGTCCCAGTCTCGTGTTGTTCACAATGTCCCCCATTTCTGAGCTTCCCTGTGAATTTCTCAGTGAGTGCCCAATGCCTCACTGAAAGCAGCTGCTGATGTTCAATGATCACTTGTACGTGGTGTAATGTTCAATCTGAGCTCTGCGTTGCTGTCCCTCTATATACAGCCGAATACTCAAGGCATTATGGCCACCCAGTCATTATAAATTGATGCCGTGGGCCCACAGGTGTCTGGGGGCTGCTTATCTGCTCTTATCTACCCAGTGCACTGCCTCAGGCCACTGTTTCTTTGCCTGCCCATCCATTGTAATTCTTATCATCTATTCCCTCTGCTCACAATGCTCTCTGTTATTTATGCTTTGTGCTGGACCCATCTCCTGCCCCTGTTACTCTTTACCCTTGGCAACAAAAGGAGCCAGTGTAAGGAGATGACTTATCGTTGGCTGCTGCCCTGTGGAGTAGCTGCTCTGCAGAGGGCCGCACGTGCCAAAATCTCTGCAGCACTATTGGGTTATGCACTAGGGCTGCATTAGGAAAGCTGGAGGCTGTGTCGCAAGAAATCCCTTGGCTACATCGAGACCCATGGCAAGAAGACTGTGAAGCCTCAAGACAACAGCATTTAGGCCCCAGCTCAGCAAAGAACTTAAGCAGGGTCAGATTAAGGCCAGAAGCCCCTTAGGCCCATAGCTGGGGAGCCCTAGCTCCTGCAGGCAAGTGTTGGTGACAGACACTCGGCTTTCATTTAAAAACAGAGTACGTCTCTAGCCCTCGTGGTTGCAAAGAAAAGTCTGAAGTGTGACAGGAGCGTAATCGGTGCAGCGGTGTCTGCACAGCAGAGCGCAGCCGCTGGGGAGCCATGCTCCACCCGGTTTGCACCCAGGCCCACCCAGATCTGAGCAGGGGCATAGTGCGGCCGGAGCGGTCTGGAGCATCGCTCCAGCACCTGAAATCCAGGACGGAGCGCTGCTCCATCACTTCAGAAAGCTACGCTCCGGCAGCTCCGCCGTGTCATTTTCTAACCCCCGCTCTGCTCATGCCCCTCTGGGCAGGCCTAGCCCCGTGTCTAGCAGCGTCAGGGTCCCACCTGTACGTGGACATGCTGGTCACCTGATGCTGTGGCAGGCTCCTTTGCGTCTGCGAGAGCCCACCGGCTGGACTGGGGAGCTGTTATGGGGAAGGCTTGGTCTCCAACCTCCCAACCCACCCTTCAGGCTTCCCCTCCATTCCAGGCCTGGATAGAAATTGCACAGTGACCCCCGCCCCGCCACCCCCACCCTCACACACCAGAGAGCTCACCTCATGCGCACAAAGAGACCTTCCCCACAGGGCCGGGAGCCTGGTCGCTCCCTCCATCCCAATAAACAGCTGCCTTCACAGCCAGCGACGCCCGCCCAGCGCAGACCCCTTCTCCTTGTGCGGGTGTCAGGGCAGCTCCTGGGCCTCCAGGGGCCCTGGCTGCACCCCATCCCCGTGTTTGTCTCCCAGAGGCCATAGCAGTGTGTACCAGGGGGCTGGCACCTGCTTTAGCCGGTTCAGTTTCTCCTTCTTCTTCCCCACCTCACACCCAAGGGCTTAGCCCGTCCACCATAAATTGAGGCCCAGTCAGATTTCTACTCCTAGCTACGCGAACTGTTGCCTGAAACAGTATCTCTGAGAGGTGTGAGAGGTGATCTCTGCCCCGTGCATCGCAAGGATTTGTTAACGCCAAGCCCCACAGCTATTGGGTGTGTGGGGAGGGATGGGGGGCAACATCGCCCTTTGGAACACCTCAAGCAATTCCTCACCCTCCTTTGGTGTTTAGACTGGTGTAAATGGGGGTGACCGTTTACTGCAGCCGAAGCTCTGCCCGCTCCAGTTGAGATAAAGTTCAGACCCAGTGGTGTGCCATCTCTGTATGCCAGACATGCATTGCATGCCCCAGAATTCAAAACACATGGTCCAGCTGGCAGCCCGCGGGGTGATTTTGCCTGGCCCCCGATCGCGCACTGAAGAACAAAATGGTGTCCTCTGCACAACATGACCTCACGCACCTTATGTGAGAGGTCACGCTGCATGGAGGATGCCATTTTGGACCTCTTAAGGCATGCAAGTGTAGAATTGCATGCCTTACTAAAAATGTCTCGGCACACCACAATTTAAACGAGAATCTTGGCTTTGAAGTACTCACCTCAGAACCTTATTTGACTTTCCCCGTCACTAATTTTATCATAAGTGTGTTTGCACCTTTAAAATCCGGTTTGTTCCCATTTTCATCTTATAACGATTTGTAATTCCCTGTGGTTAGGTGTCCGGTTCCTGGCTGTGTTGGGCTTGGACACATCAGTGGCAAATATGCCTCTCATCGCAGTGCATCAGGGTGTCCTCTTGCAGCCCGCCGGCAGAAGGAAGGATCACTCAATGGCTCATCGTTTTCCTGGAAGTCACTGAAGAATGAGGGGCCTACCTGTCCGACCCCTGGCTGTGATGGCTCGGGTCATGCCAACGGAAGCTTCCTCACTCACAGAAGGTAATAACTGGGTGGACAGCAATCCTATGCACAACTACACTGAACAAGGAAGTAAATGTTGTCAAGTTGCCTTTGTATTTTTGATTTCTTCCATCCTTTCTGGAGATGGTGGGCTAAAAATATTCAGACCTTCAGCCACAAAATAGGCTGGAAAAGTTCACACTTTTGGTTTTAGTTTTTGCCCAGTTTCTCATGAACTTGAAAGGGGTTTTCTCCAGCAAAACACATAGCCATTGTGCTGTGAAAAATTATGAAATCTGACTTCGGGCAAATTGTGAAAAATGATCATTTAATTGAATGAAATTAGCATGTCATGGCATATTTATGACACTTTTGAATGTCTTTGTTAGTCAGAGCTGTCCCATAATCTGTCATGTCCACTCCTTTAGGGGATTTGCATTTCCTAATCTTTGCACAACAAAAATCGCTCTTGTTTTATAGATGAGGATGATTGTGGTGTTATTCGTAATGCAATTTCCTCTCTAACCTTTAGTGTAGAATGTTTTTAGAAGGATCGCCTCATGGCACAAACTCAGCCAAATGGTGTGAACCCTTGTTGGGCACATAAACTCTTAGCATCTGTGGATGTTTATGAAACCCATTTTTACTTGCCTTTAGTTTATCAGGGTGTCCAAGAGCTACTTTTGCTGGAAAGAAAGGAAAACTCTCAGGGGATGAAATTCTCAACACTAAATTCAAGACCAGCGATGGTAAGGATATTGCACTCGGTTGCTTTATCTTGCATATGTGTTGATAAGCTGATTATTTGTGTATTGTATCCATACTATATTATTATTAGAATCAGACGACTCGTGGAAAAAAATGGCTATTTTGCCAAAAGTCATTGTTATCAATTAATTATTGAAATAATCGTGTTCCGTTCTATTCTGTATAGGTTCTCACACTGCGCTCATGAGTCTAGTATCTAAGCACCTCCCAATAATGCTTATGCAATATGACTCTACGGTTGTCACTCGTTTGTTCTGTCATCTTCTCCCCGAGGGGAAAAGTATGTGCAGGACAGTGTCTTGTTTCGGTTTGTTTATTTGTTTTTGTTTGACCAGCCATTGACCAGCCGAGAAATGCAAAAAAAATTATTTGGGACTCACTTCTGCCACCTTCTCTCACTTTGAGTAGTACTTGCTCACGCTTTTGGTCCTGGTTTGCTCAGTGGAACTGCCGGCCTAAGGGTGGCAGAGTCAGGCTTTTGATGCATAATTTATTTAACAAATAACAGCAAAATCGGCAAATACATTTGATTCTCTCTAATAATGATCAGTCTTTGATCATCAACATATGAACTTGTTGCCTTAGTATAGCAATAGCCCTACTATTCGTTCAGCTTCTCCCTCCCACAGATTGATCAGTTACATCATTTCTTTGCATGCTCACCCAATCTAGGGCTCGATTGTGCTCACCACCGTGAAGAGGGTCTCTCTGTCTATCCTTATCCTGCTATTTCTTCCTCCACCTATGCTCTTATATTGCTGAAACTGGAGATTGCCCCAATTTTGTCTTTATGTTGTCATAAAGATCAGTGTCGGATATGCAGCAGTCACTGTCATATACAGGGGTGAAAGTAATATTAAATTCTTACTGGTATGGGGGCCGGCTCCGGCCTCAAGAATGGGTGGGGCCTTGGGCGGAAGGGGCTGGGCTGGTGGTCAGCCTCCCCCAGCCAGCCCATCCGCACTGCCTGGCCCCTGCCACCCAGGGCTCCAGCGGCAATTTAAAAGGGTTTGGGGTTCCGGCCACTGCAGTGATAGCAGCGGCGGCAGCCGGGAGCCCCAGACCCTTTTAAATCGTGGACGCAGGGCAGCTTCCCCTTTTGCCCCCTCCCACCCCCCCCCATCAGCGGCCCATGCAGGGCAAAAGGGGCAATGACATTAAAACACTGCGGCAGTGCTTTAACGTGGGCTGCGTATTGGCCGGTACCGGCTTCTTACCAGTACACCGTACCGGCCCGTACCGGCTCACTTTCACCCCATGTCATATGATATTTATTTAAAAAATAGATATTCAAGTCTAATGTGCAGTACAAATTTCTGAATGCTAAATAGAGCTGATCAGAGTATTCACAATGAGTAAGGTCCTTCTTAATCTGCGATACTGCGGAAATTGCAGATCCTGCAATATTAGGCTTCCACTGCAATTTTAATTTTAATTAGCTTACTTTGCACAGTCCACAATTTTGCATACATTTTGAGGTTTGCAACATACACTTTTTTCTCCAGTAGTATCGTAGAACCCCATTTATCCAAACTGATAGCAGCTGAGGCTTGGCTGTCAGTCCCGGCCGGCTGGGGTGCCTACTGTCAGCCCCGCACACTAATGACCATAATATAGTGGCAGCAAAATGTCTTTTTACCAAAAAAAAAATAATAATAAAATAAAAATATTAGCAGGCATAACATAATACTTGAGTGTTTATATTGCTCCACCAAATTTTTCTTAAACAAATAGATCTTCCCAGGCTTTTCCAAATTACCCCAATAAATAAAGGTCCATTACTTTTCCGCTATTTTCCATGTCTTGTCCACAACTCAGCTGCAACTACTTTACAATCATCCCACAATTCAACTAGGACCTTAACTATGAGTGATATTTGTTATGAATTTAGCTCCATTTTTAGCAAACCATAGGCAAGCCCATCCTGATTTCTGGGAGTTTATTCGTTAGACGTCGTGTACAGCACGGAGCTTCAGCAAATGATTTTCAGCCTGCTGACTTCTAGCAGACTGTTTGCTGTGAAAATTCATTACTCACGTTGTGAAAGTGGTTGTCTAAGACACATGGTGTTGCTGCTGCTGCCGGACAGGATGACTGAAAGTTAAGAAAAGGAGTAGGACAAACAATGAGCCGCCATTGTGAATTGTCAGATGAAAAATCGCCAGTGCCAAAATTCATAAAACTTTCAAGAATTCACAGACACTTCCATGAATTCCTTCTAATCTTTCAAATACTCTCACATACTCAGGGCTTTTACTCACAAAAATCAGGCTTTTTGTGGTTGGTTTGTTGGTTTACTGTTTGATCAAGCCCTACTATTATACTAGAACACTTCCATCTTTCTGATCCAAGAAAATTCTACACCGTTCTAGAAATATTGCTCTGATTTATACTCCACCTAGTTTATAACTAAAACATGTTATCCCTTGAAACAAGAGCCTCACACATTCAGACTCCACACGGTTCAGCCTAGCAGCGTGCCGAGCAGAACATACATCAGTTCTGAAGAGCTTGTGAGGAGGAGAGGCTCTAGATGGAAGAGTCCATTATCCGGTTCTGGTTTTACACATTATTATATTATTTATTATGATGATTACTGTAGCGCCGAGGAACCATTGATCTATGAGCATAATTAACCGTGATGCTGTGGAACATATAAAACCACGTGAAATGTGAGCTCTCTTTAGACGCGGTGTTAGGAAGAATGTAAGCATTGCCAGCGCGCTGAGGCGTATATAAAAGAAAGTCCCAGAGAAGGAGCCTTGCATTCATCAGAAAACCCTGCCTTCCCTTTGCTTTTTTCCTCATCTGGGAGTCAGAGCAGCAGGTGACTGACTGCAATTTTCCCACCTGCAGTTCTAGAGAACGATGAAGAAATTAAGCAGTTAAACAAGGAGATTACTGAGCTGAATGAGTCCAACTCGGAGATGGAGGCCGCCATGGTGAAGCTCCAGTCACAGGTACGTGCGTGTGGACTCTTACCATGCTCTACAATCATAGAGGTTGAGCCAAAACTCCTTGGAATCAGTGGAGGGGGGGAAATCCTCAGCTGACCCTCCAGGGCAGACTTCAAAAGCAATGCAACGTGACCTCATCAGAGGGCGGGGCCTGCCTCATTGTCTTCCTAGGTATGTAAAGGATTTGCAGTAACTTTTTAGCAAAGTAAGTACAGAAGTGACGGACGTGTCATTAACGTCAACCCCCTGATTAATTTCTTCTCATCACAATAGCAACTTACAAAAATTCAGAGTGCCTATATACTAGAGCTCTTTGGGAAGTGGCTTTTTTTTCCCCCCTGAGGAAAACATGGGAGAAAAATGGTCCAAATTGAAATTTTTGATTTTTCATTAAAAAAAAAAAAGCCACAAACTGAGGGGGGAAAAGGAGTTTTCAGCTTTCCGATGAAAAATCATACCTGTTCCAGGAACAGACTCTTTCCATGAAACCATTCATTTAGCTGAAAACTCAGCATCCTATCGGGAAAAGGTTTCAACGGAAAATCTTTGACCAACCCCAGGGTGTATTATATGGAGGGACAGGAGAGGGCGAGGGCAAATAACTTTGCTGCGCTCTTTGCTGTGCAGATATCAACCATGGAGAAGAACCTAAAGAACATTGAGGAGGAAAACAAAATCATAGAGGAGCAGAATGAAGCCCTGTTCTTGGAGCTCTCAGGTCTGAGCCAGGCTCTTATCCAAAGTCTTGCCAATATCCGCCTTCCGCATATGGTAAGGAACTTTTAAAGTGTTTCATCATAATCACTGTGATCCAATGAGCAACACTAAAACCATTTTCATGATAGGGTTTATATACAATTAAAGATTAGGAGAAATAGCTAGAGATCGCCATCTCTTTATTCACACATCTGCCTTTTGTAACATCAGTACCTATACTGTATCTCTGAAGCATATATTGTTATCTTCCTTTTGTTGTGACTTTCTGCTGATCTCCCTTTGTGTCTATTGTTCTGTCTCATTACATCTAGTAGCTAAATCAGAAAATAGGAACTTTATCAAGGGCGCATAGCGCCTTTCAGACTATGACAGCACAAGCAGAGATCAGGAGGGATTTGATTTCAACGTCAGAAAGACCTTACAGCTCCTATTATAATGCAGGTAGTTTCAATTCAGTTTTGAATAGCTAGCAGCCAAAGAATAGCATCCTTAAAGAGAATGTATGTTGTTTAATTTAACAAGGACACAGCATGTTGCCATAATGTTCTGCAAAATGAAAAGACTACATTAAAATAGAAAAACCAAAAAGAGCTATTAATTACCTTCTCTCTAGTCTAGGAAGTTAATTATTATTGTCTAAAATAGGTGTGCAGTATGAGTGTGAGATGGGGGGCAGATGTGGAAGGCATCTGATTGCAGATACTAGAGGCCTGCGAGGTGATCATAGAAATGAGCTTTTGATTTATGGAATGAGCTTTCCCATCACCTTTTTCAGTATTCTTTTCACCAAGGTTTGGATTTAATTTTGGGCTGATTGGATACTATCTGTTCTTCAGCAGAGAATTTCCTTGACAAATACCTTCGGGCAGTATTCACACAGCTCTTCACCTGGCGAAAAACTAGTCATTGAATTGGCTATTTGATAGGTGAAGGCAGAGCCGGCGCTACCACTAGGCGACCCTAGGTGGTCGCCTAGGGCGCCAAGATTTGGGGGGCGGCATCTCGGGTCCCTCGGCGGCTGCCGATGGGAGAGGACTCCGGCGGCACTTCGGCAGCAGCTTCTTCTGCCGCCAGGGACCTTGGCGGCATTTCGGCAGCAGCCTCTCCCGCCACCACCTAGGGCAGCAAAAAAGCTGGCTCCACCCCTGGGTGAAGGTCAAATAAACCAGCCAGCAAATATGTTTTTAATGTGTTCAACCAGCTCCAAATCAAATAGTGACCACAAAATGTACACACTCATATTACTAATATTTCTTCATCTTTCTGCTCTTCCTCCTCCCTCTCTCTCTCCTCCTCTCCTTAATCTGATGTGTCTATCTGGGGTGTTCATATGGTAGCCAATCAGTGTGGTATCTGGCCTGGTGTGGCAACATGCAGTGCTTAATTTGTAATGAAAGAGGTGCCGGGGCTCCAGCAAATGTTTTACTTTAATAACTGACACGGCAAAAGGTGCCGGGGCTATGAACTGCCAAGCCCAGAGGTGCCATGGCTCAGCCCTGGTGCAAATTAAGCACTGGTAACATGCTTGAGTTGATACAAGGACTCAGGAGACGTGGGTTCTAATCCTGACTCTGTTGTGTGCCCTTAGTCACACCTCCACCCTTAGTCTGCCTTCTCTATTTAGATCTCAATCCTGTAAAGATTTATGCATGTTCCTAAATGTATACACAGTTACTAGTCCCATTGCGGTCAGTGCATAAAGTTAACCATGTGCTTAAGTCTTTGCAGGATCACACCTTAGACTGTAAACGCTTCTCAGCAGGGAGTGTCTCTCAATATATACAATGCCTGGTACAATGGGGCCCTGATCTTGTCTGGGACCCTGTAGCTGCTGCTGTAATACAAATAATGATTAATACCAAATATTGATAATTTCAGCACCACCCCCAGGAGAATTAAACACAATGATTAGGCTCTTTTTTTCTTCCTCCCCCTCTTCCTCTTCTTTTTAACAATTTATATTTTTGTTTTGTTTTATTGGATTCAGGAGCCAATCAGTGAACAGAACTTTGATGCTTATGTTAATACCCTTACCGACATGTACACCAATCAGGAGTGTTACCAGAACCCTGAGAACAGGGACCTGCTAGAAAGCATTAAACAGGCTGTCAAGGGAATTCAAGTCTAGTGCCGTGGGATAACACAAACAAACAAACTGTAAGAAGATGGAACCTTCACTCTGAGTATTCAGGTTTACAAGTTGTAAAATTTGTCCAATGAATGAAAAAAGGACCAAAATTTAACCAAGAGGCCATTTACAAGAAGCAGAACTGAACTGAACTCCATGTTGTCGTTTACTTAACTTGGACCTTCTTGCAAAGAGTGGGATTTTCTACCCGTACCAAGTGGTAGATGTGAATGGACGATGAGACACTACAGTAGGTTGCAGGGCTTGGTTGCTGGTGGAGATAAGGCATCTTCATGAGTTGCCACATTTTACTGATGAGAAAGAAGGCATTGTAGCGGAATTAATCCAAGGGTTAGTACATTAGAAGAACAGGGTTTTGTCTGATTTAAGAACAGAGTACGACTGGCTTAAACCCTCATGTTGTCTATGGTCATATGTCCAGATCACCTACTCACACATGAATTATGTTATATGTTACTGTAAATGAGAAGCTGGAGCTGCAGGCTACCTGTAAATCTGAGCCTCTGCTGGGCCTCCCACCCCCAAGGTTTTCAGATATCCACTGGGTGTGGGAACTCTTAAGTATTATAAAGTAGCTTATTTTTATTTTCTGAAGAGCAGTTCTGGATCTCCAGTGGAAAGCGCAATGGAAAAAAGGTTCTCAGGGAAGCTTTTGGAGTTTGCAACTACAGTATTCCTTTGTCTGTCTTAAATATGAGAATAGCTATTATGAATAGACCAATACCAGATATTTCATACGGAAGAATTCTAAATGTGTCATGGTCCAGTGTATATGATTTTTTGGAAGTCTATTGGTGGACTGTTCTGGTTCTTTTCAATATTATGGTCATCATTACAGCAGTGCAGTACTGCCAGTGCAGAGATCATACATCAACGCCAGAGAAATGTTTTAAGTGATTATCAACAAAAATGAAAGATGCTAATTGATGGCCAGCAAAGTGCTTATCTACCATGGACTGTGGCTGATACCTTACAGATGTACACATGGCAATGGGTTTTTGTTTTGTTTCGCTTTGGTTGGTTGGTTTTGGTTTCTATATTTTGTGCAAGATTACCGAGCAAGCGTCATTCCGCAAAAAGAGCATTTGGGTATTGATCTTCCAAAGAACCCTTTTGTAAGCCGTTTGGTACAGGCAGCCGACCGTGCACTTAAAAGAAGTACAAACTATGTGAATGTCTTTGCAAAACCAATCTCTAGCACCTCATTCATCCAACCATCCCACAATTGCGGAGCACAGTGATTAAGGTATTTTTCAATCTGTAAGAAAGGAGTCGGCAGAGAGGGAGAGAAGTATTGGTCTGTCCCAGCAAATTGCAAATCCTGAAGGCTTGTTTCATAAACTCGTCTCACAGAAGCATTAACTATCATTCAGAATTCTTTATCAGCCTAGTGATAACACTTTGGAGAAGAGGGAGGTAGAAGCCTCCAGCACCCCCGTACTTGTCACATAAGCCCCCCACTTTCAATATCATTTCCAGTGAGGTGAGGGGTGGAGAGGAATTTGCTCACCAATAATAAAGTGAAGAATATTGTGTCATTATGAGCCCAATCCTGCAGATATTTAGGGGATAATGCAAAGCTCAAGGGAGATAATGGAAAGACTCGCGTTGATTCCAGTGGACATTGGATCAGGTTCTTAAGCACATGAGTAAGTAAGTAAGTAGCCCCACTGACGTCAATTGGGCAGCTCATGTGAATAAATTTAATCACATACTTAAGAGTTTGCAGGATCGGATCCCATGAATTCACTTATTTTAGAACCCATTCCAAGTGCAAAAATAAAACGGAAAAAAATGTAATTTGATGTGTTAAAAACACAATTCTTAACATGTAAATAGAGTCCAACTTGCTTGTGACTACAATTCAGTTAGTATTTAAAAGTAGAGAAATTGCACTTCCTGGAAGAGAGAGAGAGGGGAGGAAAGTAGCTAGTTTAATTATCCTGTAAATTATTTAATTTTGGCAAGATGTATGTAATTTATATTCACAACACCTTATGTTAACTTTTTCCTATTTATTTAACCTTTCTTATTTATTAATTTTATACTTATTTTAAACTGGACACCACACCATGGAAAAGAAAAGAAAAGCAAAAAATAAAAAAGTAAAACTTTTTTTGACCATAAAAAAAAAAATCCAAAAAAAAAGAAAGAAAGAAAAGGAAAAAACCCACGTATCTACAACTTCTACTTGTAATTTTGATGCAACCGAGTTATTTTTTATATATTTTGTTATTTATTCTTTTAACAATGGGAATTTTTTAAAGATATTTTATAACTGAGGCATTTTGATAATTTTTTGGTTTGTTTTTTTTGAAGGGGTGGGGACAATGGGAGGGGAAGAGAGACTTTTAGGGATTTTGTTTTCATTCATATTGTTTCAGGCACTGATTAACGGTAAATGAAAATTCTGTATTTATTATTTATTTAATATTTAAGTCAAAATGAACTGTGCTCTTGTTGTATATTTATTTTGTCACGTTTGTGTGTTGGTTATGTGATGACTGAGTAATTGTTTATGTGAAGGAATACTGTTAATATTTAAATAATAAAGAGTCACATTGAAAGTTATAGCAGGCTACATGTTATTCTGTGAAAAATGAATACTGTGATCCACTTTCCTCAGGAAATGTATGCTGCAGACAGCATTTCATTATGTATTTGCAGGGTTCTTTCATAATAAAAACCCAGTTCTGTTTGTGACTTTAGTTCCCATGGTCTTTCTTAAAGATATTGTTAAAGTCCCCAGTATTTTCTAAGAGCTTTGTTCCAATGCATGGGTAACCCACTGTTCAGCTGTGTTATGAATTTCTTTCTGAGCCCAATCTGCAAAAGATGGGAGTCTGTTATGACCCCAGCTAGAGGAATTAGACCTAACTCATTTAGGAGCCTGTTTTCATTCTAGGCTCCTAATTACCCAAATTCCTTTTGAAAATGAGACATAGGCTCCTAAATCAGTTAGGCATTGTAACGCTGTGTGCAGCAACGCCTAAATGCCTTCAGAAATCTGGGCCTAGGCTTCTAGCCCTGACTGAAATCAATCGTTGCTTTGTGCAATGGTTATTAAAGGTTCCGCTCACTGCAAAGGAGACACTTCTGCTCTGCGGTTTAGGGTTCATGGTTGCAGTGCAGTGGGCTGAGATAAAGCCTCAGCACAGTGTTAACTGGGAGGCAGGTGTGAATAAGAGAGGGGCACTCAAGGAGTCTTAAGACGGTAGTACAGAAGGGAGGGCAGTGTGCAACCCAAGCAAAGATGCATTCTTTTTTCCATTGTTCCAGAGGACTTTTACAACAGAAAGGGCACAGTGATTATGACTTTAGATTTGTCATATTTATTTTTTTTTTGGTTTCCCAGAAGTTCATGATGAATACATACCCTTTGGCATTCAAACTTGGGCTGTTTTTTGATCGGACAAGAAGGTCGTAAGGTATGTCTCTGTTCCCCAGCTGGCTGCGTGTAACTTTAGATCCAGGCTATTGGAGGGAATATTCGGAGCTGCACATTTGAAATTCACTTTCCTCAGATACTCTCCAGTGTTTGATCACAACTTGTTTCAGCCATCATCATTCCCACAAGGACAGGATCCAGTGCTCATTAAAGTCAATCAATGGCCTCTCAGTGGGATCAGCGGGCATTGGATAATGTCCTCAAGAATGTTCACACCAAGAGAAGATATTCCAGGTGTCCAGCTCAGCCGGATGCAGATAACTGACACTGGGACAAATTTTGTCAATTTACACATGTGAGTAACTTTGAACTCAACGAGCTACTCGCATGAGTAATGTTACTTATGTGCATGGGAGTTTGCACAATAGGTCCCTAGCCTATACTTGTATTTTATTTTTATAGGTAGAAGGAAAATGCACACATTTTTCTACAGACCCTTGTTTTACTAAGGCAGAAGTCACCCCAGAATGTTGCATAAATGTTCCTGTGTGTCACAGGGGCAGCTGGGCCATTAAGATGTTCAGGTTCCAACGTGGACCTGTTATCTCCCCTGATCATGCAACAAAAATAAGGCCTTGTCTACACGTGCGGCGGCATGCAGGGTGCGTGTAGCTACACGCCGTAGCGAAAGGCAGGTTGCATCTACACTGTGATGCGTAGCTCCACAGGGCAGCGAAAGGCTCTGGCAGGGGGGCGGCAGCAGGGACACTACACTGCGAAAAATAGCAGTGCAGGGCTGGAAGGCGCTGCTGGAGCATACAGAGAGCCATGTAAGGTATATAGGGTGCTGACATGAGGGGAGGAGGGATAGCTCAGTGGTTTGAGCATTGGCCTGCTAAACCCAGGGTTGTGAGTTCAATCCTTGAGGGAGCCATTTAGGGATCTGGGGCAAAAATTGGGGATTGGTCCTGCTTTGAGCAGGGGTTTGGACTAGATGACCTCCTAAGGTCCCTTCCAACCCTGAGATTCTATGTCTCACTGTACTCACCTAAGCAGTGCCTCACCGGCTGTACCTGTGCTAGCTGTGAATTCTGTATGCTGCCAGAAGTGTCGACCTACCTTAAGGGCACATGACTGAGAGCCACGCCTGCTGGGAGATATAAAAGGCATCCTTTTCTGAATGGAGGGCGGTCTGGCGGAAGAGTGTTTCCTCATTGGGGAAACCTGTCTGGAGAGACTGGATCTTGTGTGGTGTGCTCCGCCGAAAGGGCTAGGGAAGGCCTATGAAGAGGTAGGTCACACCAGGACCCCAGAGGAGGGGAGAAGGAAACTCTAGGATACTGTACTGAACTGTACTGGAGGCCCAATTACTGCTGGTCCTTGGTTAGGCAACTCAAGCCAGCTGTTCTGGTGAGAGTGGGAGGAAGCCACTTTTAACTCCTGTGTCAATAGGGGCTTGATCACAATGGACCTTGGTGGGAAAACTACAACTATTACTATTACTTTTATTTGAAGCTACTATTGCTTGAACTGAGGGAGGGCGCAGGAAGAGGCTACTACATCTGGGGAGAACTGAAAAGCCTTCAGCAATGTTTGAGCCTGGAGAAGGGCTGACAGTTTTGTTTGGACCCTGAGAAGACTTTTGTTAGGTTTGGCTGGAAGACTAAACCCCAAATCACTCTGCCGGCCTGGGAAGATCATTGTCGAGGGAGGTGATGTCCTCGCACTGGGCAGAGGTAAGCTGTTCCTACAACGTTCAAAAGCTGTTTCTTTTGTGCGGTTATCCAGAATGAGCCCCAGAGGCTACTATCTATAAAACAAAACAGTCCCTGGGAACAAAGATAAATGTCTCATTGGATTTCTCAACAAATCTTGTAAAAAGGCTGCGGTTTCTTTTCTGAGGTTCATTTGAAGACACTGGAAGATGTTTATCTTTGTTTTTAAAAGCTTCCTTATTTGCAGCTAGTTGGTGTCCTAATCCTAGACAAAATTCATGGAATAACTGAGTTTTGCCCATGTAAAACGTATCTAACACTTTAACATGGTTATTGCTCTAATGAAAGAGAAGCTATTGTAGGTCTTGGTATTGGAGACTTCCACAGAAGAATTTTACACTTATATCTCTTTTTAAAGTAACTGAAAAAAAATATTTGTGTCCATTTTGGGGGTTTAGATCCTTATAATCTATAAAGAAGATTGAAAATGCTTTTTTATTTTATTTTTTTAAATATGGGTTTTATCTTTGGAATATTGTTTTATTCTCCTGTTGCTGAGGACCTCTAAAAGGACTAGAGAACTGGAGTGGGAGCCTTCTCGTCCCTCATGTGAAGAGATGGGGCTATCCGAACTTTTAACAGAGAGATTATTCCCATGAGTGTCTGCTGGAAGTTTTAATGAAATAGGTGTTAACTGAAACAAAAATCAAAATTTGAATAATAATGTCTTTTCCTGTCAGCTGCTCATCTTTCTGTCTTTTACCATAATCCCCAGACGACCAGAGTGCGTTAGCCAAAACAGGGGAGACAAAACCTAATATTTCTAATGCAAAAACAAGTAGGAAGAAATTCAGGCCCTCTTTATACATGATGATTAAATATAAACGAGGACAAACACACTCTTTTCTGTCTGCAGATCACACTTCAAAAAGGAAAGGAAAAAAATCATATACTTAAAAAAAAAAACCACTTTCAAAGGGCCTCAAACCAGCCTCTACATTTGAGGGGGGGGGGCGTGTTTTCTGCCCATATTTTTAGACAAAGAAAAAATAAAATAAAAGGCTTGACTTCAATGGCAGTAGGATCAATAGAAAAGCTCCCATTGACAGTAGGACAGGATTCCCAAAAATGCATTTCTCTGTGAAAACACTCAGCATTGGTCTAGCTCTGCATCCATTGAAATCAAGGGTAACACTCTCACTAACTTCAAAGGGAGGAGCATCAGACCGGGACCGAGTGCTTTTTAAAATCCCACTCTTAGGCTCCATTCTTTTGTGCTTGCAAAGTTTGCAGGAAAAATTGCGGCTGCCATTTTACAGGCTGCGACTAAAAATGTGTCCCTAAAAGAGGAAGTAAACGGACACATCCCTGAAGTGTAATGGTGGTTCAGTGAACATTGTATGCTGAGAGCATGCTTTTTTGGTTGCTTTGGCTGTAGCACATAGACTCTAATAACACTGGACATATCTGTCTCTTCAGTCTTCTGAGAGACCAGGTGGATGAGGTAATATCTTTCATTGGACCAACTTCTGTTGGTGAGAGAGACATTCTTTCGAGCTACATTGAGCTCTTCTTCAGGTTACTGTGTAGCTCTGTGTAGCTCAAAAGCTTGTCTCTCTCACCAACAGAAGTTGTTCTAATAAAATATATTATCTCCACTATCTTGTTTCTCTCATATCCTGGGGCCGACGTGGCTAAAATTATACTGCCTACTTCACTCTTCTCCAGGGCACTTTGAATTCTATGGACAAAAAAGGACCAGTTGTGTTGCTAATTATTCATTTTCCATGCAACACAGCAGTCGTGAACCAGAAGCCGGATCTATATTGCACTTTACTGTTGATGGGAGTCAGCTTAAAGTCTTGGCAATTTGGCTCGGCTCAGCCAGTCATCCAGTCGTGGCTAATAAAGAATTGACATGGTTGGGCTCCCTAAAAGAGCACATCAGTTATCCTTGACTAGATGGTGGCTGTGACACAGGGAATCAAAGGTGAGAGATGGACTTATGCGGCTCAAAATTATGGGAACTTTAGAAGTGGGGAGGGGAAAAGATATAGTGAAACTCTGATAGATGCCACAGGTGGGGTTCTCTAATGCATTGTCTAAAGCATGTAATTCCAGTGTGGGAGATCTTTCAGCTGAGAGTAATGGGTGTGGATTAGAGAAGCCAAAATAGCAAAACCGATGTCACTGACTCCTGCGAAAAGGTCAGCAACAAGGATTTTTCTACAGGCCCCGTTGGCATTAAAGGAAACCCCAACAGTATCAGATGCTCATATCTCAATCAGCTGCGTGCTACATTAAACTATCCTCATGGTGCAGGATTAACTGCATCTGGCGGAGGCTTAGAACCGACTTGAGAGCAGGAAGATCCTTTCCCGGGAGGGTCAGCTGGGCTGTCACAGGCACTTCAAACTGGTCCTTTAGCTCTTGTTACCTCCCTTGTTTGTTTTCAGGCATGGCTGCTTTGCTACTATAATCTTCCCAAAGGCTTGTGTCCCTGATTTGTATGTTGTCAGGCTGAGGTGTGTGCTGTGTAACTGACTCGGTTTCCTCTCTACTCCCCTGCCCCTCAGTGGACATGTTACAGAGATGTCAGCCGCATTCGAAAGTGAAAGGCATGGGCTGATAAGGACAATTGAACTCAGGGCCTGCAGCCTCCTACAATCAGTGAATGACAGCGAAATCGGGAGAGTTACTGGGAGCCATTAAACAATACAGCAGCAACTGTCAGAGATACTAGAGACAGTTTGATTCAGAGCCTTCCCGCTGACCTCAAGCTTGTGTGCCGGGGTAACAAATCTTCCCTTCAGCTTCAACCAGCATTTAGGTCTTAACACGCTAGACATCTTGGGATGCACAGTGTTATGTCTTGTGCTTTGCTTGTCAGCCGCACAGCGTTTGCCCATCATTTACAATCAGTCAGGAAGCAAAACAGTTCTTCAGGTATTTGTTAGGGGCTCTAATGGATGTGCCGGAGGGATATGAGTTTGCATCCCAAGTTCCTAGTTCCAGCAGGAAATGGGTATGCTGCAAAGCCAGGATGCACAGCCCCTGTCAGGCCTCATATACCCTCTACGGAGGGGGTTACATGGAAGTGTGTTGACAGGATGCAAAGCAAGCAGACTGCTGGAAAGCCTGCTGCAGAAAGGGACCTGGAAGCCAGCTTTTGGGATCCATAAAATCCATGATTTCGGAGGGCCCTCCAGTTTACGCCACAATCCTAAATTGAATGTCTGTTGTTGACTGAACGTAGTGATCTAAGTGGGAAGGGGCAACAAGGGGCGAAAGGGCCTCCCTGTCCCCCCAAAGATCCTGAACTCAGCCTTGCTTAATGGGGGAAGGCGAAGTACTAGGGGCTCCAATACCCCTCCCAGTGGAGAAATAAACTGTTCTCAAGGTAATGTCTCCTGTAGTGAAAACCTGATGCAACAAAGGATCATGGGGTTTGGGTTTTTTTCAAATTTGAAGTAATAAACAACATTCCTATTTGGTTTTGAGTTTTAATATCTTGTTTTCTCCCGAGCCCAGTCCCTGCCTAGATCGCTGCTCCAGTGCCGTCTGCTCCTGGCCACTCTCCCAAGAGCAAACTCTCATCCCATTGTTACTGGGTCTGTAGCTACTCTCCCCTTCTTAGCCCATCCCATCAGGGCCTTTGTCATGTGATCTTTCAAATGTAGGGCCCTATCCTACATCCCTTCGTGACATGGTCCCTTAGACGTCAGCAGAACTACGCACAGGAGTGGAGGATGCAGCATTAAGAGCCCAGGATTTAAGTTCCTCAGGGCAGGGGCTAGTGTGATGCTGGCCACCTTAGCCGATGCTGGGGACTGAATTGGGAACCTCCAGAGCTAATAGCAGGAACTCCAAAGCCAGGCTCCCATGCTGTAACGTTCACTCCTCCTGTGGATCAGGCTCAGAGGGGGAAGTGTATCCACACTGACCGGTGGGTTGCACAAGCGCCATTGTTCACTTGCTCTGTGCACAGAGCTATTGTGCCTAGCAATGCAACTGCAGTCATTTTGTGTGGGGGCTAGGCACGCAAGTCTGCAAACTGAGGCCATAAAGTCAGGGATCCTTTGTGTGGCAACCACTCTGTAAACATAAAACAAATGCATCACTATTCCACAAACACTGCACCATTCCGTGGTTTGGATTTTAAAATGACCTTATCCCTCTGATGAACCCACCCGTGCCTATGAAGCACCTTCTTGAATGATGGTGTCTCCTGAGAGAAGGCCTCTCTAGAGCACTGCAGTGGGAGGTTTGGATGGTACAAGGACTGGGCTTATAGGGTCTTACGCACTTCAGTAAAGGGGCAGTGCATTTTTAAAGAAGGGTGTGTAATGGTGCAGCTAAACTGACTTCTTCTTTTTTTTTTGAAGGGTGTATAATTGTTTTAGGCTTGTTTTACATAGACGTTGCATTGCCAAGCAGTTTATTGCGCCAATATTTGATTATGGTGATAGCGCTAATAGACATGCTAACTTGTCCTTTCTTAACGAATTGGCCTGTGCTGCATAATAGAACAGGTAGATCTGTGTTAAATTGCAGCTTTGGGAGCCATCATAGTGAGATGTTATCTTCTCTGAACTGGCTTCCTTTATGGCAGGGAAGGGAATTGAATGGGTTTGCAATGGCATACCGTACTTTTATAGGTGTGCTTAGGAGATGCTCAGGGCCTGAAGGCTGAAAGGCAGCGATGAGTGGCTCTCTTGCTCCAAGGATGTGAGGGAAAAGAGGCGTGTCAGTGTACATGTGCTCCTAAACACATCAACAAGCCATTCACTTACTACATCATTAGTTGGCATGGCAAATGGAGACAGTTAATTGCTCAAAGCTGATCGCTAAATACTCCCTCCACCCTTCTGCCAAAATGGTATGCTCCACTTGTCAACATTAACTCAGCCACGACCAGCAGGCACATTTTTCACAGGTTCAGATGGTGTCTTTTGTGTGCTATCAAACAAGGTTTTCTTTAGCCTCAGTTTTTGGGTTCCTTGGCCAAGATGATCAGAACATCCATGAGGAAGCTGCCAGCAGCAAATGCTGCAGACTTTAAATGATATTCCCAGGTGCGCTCTGCCCAGTTCCCACCTCACTGAGTTCACCACCCCAATTGATACCAATTTGCCCTTTTGTCATCAGTCTTAATAGGGAAGTCTTAGGAGCCATAGAGACTGGACTCCCCTTTAGCTCCTAGAGGGGGTTCCCCTCAGGTCAGGGTCAATAGAAACCCGGGGAGCAATGTGTTAGAGTTTTTGCATCCGCTGTCCACGTTCTATGGTGAAAGAAGAGAACTTCATTCTCCAGGGCTAGGCAAGTTCATTAATGAGTTCACTACTTCTTCAGAGGAAAGTGGTCATGCACTGGCCTTCATAATCTGAGCTGAGATTCCCCGAGCACTTCAACCAAAAATACACTGGGCTATTAACACCTGTCTGGCCAGTGATAGCTGCCCTTTGGTCCCTCCTGAGGGGCCAGCTGTGGGCGTTTCCCAACCTCACAGCATATTTTAGCAACACATCTATCAGTACTTCATAACTTCACATACAATGAGAGTACACACAATTCAACGGGATAGTAACGTTCAAAAGACTGAGACTTTTAAAAAGATATCTCACAAGGCATGCACTGTGCAAAACATATCATAGTCATATGACAGTGGTGAATCTGGGGTTCCAGGGTGCTACTTTGAGGTACAGAGTGTTGCTATTGGATATTACAGTGTTCTCTGCAGCTACATTTGCAAATCCTTAGGGCTGACTCCAACTAGGGTGACCAGACAGCAAGTGTGAAAAATCGGGACAGTGGGTGGGGGGTAATAGGAGTCTATATAAGAAAAAGACCCAAAAATCGGGACTGTCCCTATAAAATTGGGACATCTGGTCACCTTAACTCCAACCAACAGCTCCTTTGCTAGGGAAGAAGATAGGTGGTGCCACTCTACCAGCTGATCTGGTAGCATGGCCCAGTGTCCATTCTCCTCTTGACTTCACTGTTGCTTCCTGGAAAATTACATGCCACTTGGAGTTCCCATTTTTGTTTTGTCTCAGCATGCCCTGGATTCGTTCTGATTTCATGCTCTCTGCAGGTTCTGAGCTACAAGATACGCTCTGAGGAAGGATTAAAGAAAGAAAGAAACTTGCAAGTACCATGAAAACTGTCCCTGCAGACAAGCTGCCAAATTATCTGCTTCTCACCTAGGGTGACCAGACAGCAAGTGTGAAAAATCGGGACGGGAGTGGGGGGTAATAGGAGCCTATATAAGAAAAAGACCCCAAAATCAGGACTGTCCCTATAAAATCGGGACATCTGGTCACCCTATAAAATCTCACCACCCTCATTTTGTGCCCTTTAGCACAATGCCTTTAAGTAGGAGAGTGAACCTCTTATCATTTTCTGCACTCCTCGTGCTGTTTCTCCTACATTCACTCAGACACAGAGAAACATGTAAGTGTCCCTGAAGTTGGTCCAGGCTGCAAAGCAGAATCAATAGCGGAAGGTTCCAAATAACTCAACAACTCCCAAATGACCAGAGGAAGCAGACGATACAGCGGAACAGCCTCCTGGATGGGAAACATTCTGCATGCTTTCTTGGAGCTCCTCAGAGGTTTGATTCTTGTGCTTGTAGTGTGCAATATATATATATAATATATATAATGCATACAGTACATGTTTTTGACAGGCTAGAGATTTGCTTAAATTACATACATGTGTTTGCACCTTTATCAGATGAAACCTTTGTGTTGCCCCATGATGTGAAATGTGCACATTCTCATACATCAGAGCATAGTGGCAAGTTGTAGTGGTCAGCAGGGAGGAATGCTAATCAGAGGACTCCCTCCATAATCAGCCTCCAGAAGATGCATAGTTTTAAGTCCTGACTGGGACCTTGGAAGCTTCCCAATGACCAATCGCAGCAGGGACTGAAATAATATCTATGTTCCTATTCTGCAAATGTTACACCCCACTGAGAAATCACTGAAAAGGAGATTCTGACAAATCTCAAAACTTTGCAGAACCGCAGCCAGCCAAAGAGAAAGATGCTTGAGCGTCCATTGATCTCCTGGTTCTGTGTTTATTGTGGAATGGATGTTCAGAGAACTCAGATAGCATTAACAAAGAGTTTTGCATTCATCTCTACAGCTGTTTGAAATGGTATTACACACAAAGGACTGCGCCCTCATTAAAATTTCTCAGAATGTCACCATTTGGACAGCAGAAATTTTGTTTTGTTTTGATCAGCAGCATGTTAATATATTCAGTATCTAAGAAGAGGATAATGGGGCGACAGATGGGAGCTGGACTTCAGCTTTCCTGGGAAAGACTCTTCTCAGCAGGAAAGTGGTAAGTTTCCCACCCGATCGTCTGCAACCTTCTGACTGCTAACAACTGCAAGAGCCCAAGTAATGGTCGTTATTAAATGAATGACCTCATCCGCAGCCAATAATAAATATTTTACAGTTTTATCTGTTCACCCCATAGACTTCTCCAGACTAACTAGACTCTGTTAGTTAATCTAGCTACTGATTTTATGCTATTAATTATTAAATGTGATCACTGTGGACTGCCCATATTATTAAATATCTAATTAATAGGTTAAATATCTAATTTAAGTGGGGATTCCACTAGCAAATGACAAAATACCAGAGGGCCTGATTCTCCGCTCCCAGGAACTTGAATGGGTTTTGGATCAGGCACATCAGGAATGACTCCACCGAGACCTGCGGAATTACACTGGTATAAAACCAGTATGAATGAGGGGAGAATGAGGCCAAGATATCTCTGATAGTTCAACAAAATGATATCACCAGAGCTTACTTTGTTCCAGGGCTGAGCTCCGGCACCTCTAAGCTTGACAGTTGATAGGCCCGGAGCTTGTGGGCTTGCTGCGTCAGTTATAAAAGTACAACAAATTGTGGGAGCCCAGGCACCTAATTGCTTGCGCCCCGGCGCCTCTTTCATACAAATTAAGCATGAGATATCACCGTTACATAAACAGAAGGCAGCTCTAATGGCTGTTCCTCTGTTTTATAATAACCCACTGCTGATGGCTCTGAAAATCTGCCTCTGAACATGACACTAGGGCTTGTACAATGTGATCATTTGTGAGTATCATGCCACAAAGAAGGGAGCAAGGGCATTTGGAATGATAAGAAATCCTGGACTGCAGAATCCTGCAATTGACACCATCTGAGCAGTCACACAGTCATCTCCAAGATGTGTGTCCCTCACCCTGAGCTGGGAGGATGGATGAAAACACAACCTGTACCCCTGACCTCTTCACCGTTCCTCCCACAGCCCTGTAGTCACAGCTGATCTGCTGAGGGTCAGACCTGGTGGTATCATTAATGCCCACATGAATGAGCAGCATGGGGTAGTGCTCAGAGGGACAGATAAGCTTCAGCAACTTTTATGCAACGTCTTGGACCCAGGTTCCAGGAAGGCAGCACACCTTCCAGGACCTCGGGTCAGCAGACCTGGGCCTACAGAAGGGGAATATATATATTATATTAAACTGAGTTTGCAAAGGGGCTTGAGTTCTTTGGTAATGGATGGCACTGCATACCTGAAAGATATTTTTATTGTGACAAAGAAATAGTGGAGAAACGTTTCTGTAGGGTCTTACACCCAGCTTTCCCCCTGAGATCATCCTTCCAGTGTAGACTGGCTCCGGATATGTCTGTACTACAGTCATGGGGTATGAATGCAGTGTGAGTAAACATAGCTGCTGAAGCGTCACTGCTCTGATACGCAAATTAGCTACATTATAGCCAGCTCTCGTATGTCTACCCAAGCTCCAATCATACCACGTGATTGCAGTATAGACATAGCAAGAAACTTCTGGATGCTATTATAGCTGACAAAATCAGAATTTAACGTGTTTTTTTTTCTGGCTGAAACTTCTACTTATTCTTGGCTGGGTGTGATAACATCTAGAAATACGAGTAGGGCTGAGTGGTGGTATTCAGTAAAATTAAAGATGATCTGATGGCATGATATTGATGCAGCTCCTCTGTAGCTTGCCCTGCTCTTGTTAGATGTACACAGGAGTACTAGTTTATAAAGACAAAGACAAACAAGCATCTGACGTTCGAGAGGAGGAATCTGAGGCTAAGAGGCTGAATACCACTGACTTGGCTGCCAAGTTCTATATTTTTTCCCCTCTCAGCTTTTAATTCAAAGTAGAATCCTGACAATGAGACGTGCTAATAGAATTAGTCCTCTGATACAAACTGTTCATCTGGGCTTGTTAGCGCAGTAGCTGATGCTACATTCTTATCAGAACCACCTAAAAGACTATTAATCAAGAATGGCTGACTTCCCTGTATGGATCTCAGCAATTTAATTAAACTCAAGTAAAAATGGAAAGTCATGTTGAAAAGAGGAAGGAATAATGCGAGATGACTCTGACCTAATAGATATTGAGCTGAATCATCAAATCCTCACCCACTGATTTCAGAGTTTTGCCTGAGCAAGGCCTGAGTAAAAACTGAGACAGTTCCTCCAAGACTCTCCCCAGTGTCTCCTTTAACATGGTAGTTAATATTAAGGGCTAGATGCACAGCTAGTGTAAATGGAGGTAGTTCTGTTGACTTCAATGGAGCCCTGCTGATTTACACAAGCTAAGGATCTGGCCCTAAATATTTAAAGGAACAGTACCATCCACCAGATAAAATAATATTGCCGTTGAAAAGACATTGTGATGCACAATTTATGGATTTATATTTGTTTGTTCAGCACAACGCTACTCTGTTGCCATGGCTTAGATCTGTGTTTAAGCGTGATGTCAATCTTTGGGGATCAACATTCAAACACTTGCTGTGCTGTGGTTGCTGCTTATCATGTTGTCTCATTGTTTCTTTGTGCTTCCCCCATTAGTTTGTTGCATTTGCCTGTTGCCTCTCATCTTAGACTGTAAACTTTTTGGGACAAGGATTATCCCTCTGTTTGAATATTGCCTAGCAGAGTGGGGTTCTGATCGATATCTAGGGCCCCAAAGCACTATTGCAATGCAAATAATAAATAATAATAGTTATTGCTCACAAATGAAAATGCGTTAGGAGACCTCAGAGAAGTGTAGTCCTGGAGCCAGGGTCCATGGCTTGTATGTTCATACCTGTAGGGCTTGAATATCCTCTACAATGCACCCTGGATAGCCATTTACCATTCCATGAAGTGGGTGTAATATGCTACCAAACCAGAATGGTTGCATTTTATGCTCCCTCTTCCCAAGTGCAAATGGCTATGCAAGGTCCGAGGCAGTGAAGAATCAGATCCATTAATGGCTATTAACCAGGATGGGTAAGGAATGGTGTCCTTAGCCTCTGTTTGTAAGAGGGGGGGTGTTGGATGGCAGGAGAGAGATCACTTGATCATTACCTGTTAGGTCCACTCACTCTGGGGCACCTGGAGTGGACAGGATACTGGGCTGGATGGACCTTTGGCCTGACCCAGTATGGCCATTCTTATGTTCTTAAGATCTATCCAGTGTTCTTCCTGACCCAGTAATGATCACTGCATACATCTTGCGGATTATTGCTACTCACAGAGTCCCTCCCCCCACCCCAAAAAGAACTCCTCACCTGATTAAGAGCTGCAAGATTGAATCCTTAGTAGAAACAAACTGCGGGACGGGGGTGGGGGGTATGGCAGCTGTGTCTGAGGCACTTTGCAGTCATAACATTGATGAGTACAATGCTGGATTTCAATGTATATGTGTGCCCATCTGGGTGGTGATTAAACTACTGCACTGGCTAAAACGTGAATGTTTGCACAGGGTGCATGTTGCAACATAATGAAGGAAACAGGAAAAAACCCATCACATGGCTTGATGATTCTGCAACCCTTATGTACTTGAAAAGTCCTTACTCAGAGGTGCTGGAACTAGGTGCTACCGCACCCCTTGGCTTGAAGTGGTTTCCATCATATCCAGGGTTTACAGTTTGGTTCAATAGCTCTCAGCACCCCCACTCTACAAATTGTTCCAATCCCCCTGTCTTTACTCCCAGGAGTCGTCCTAGTGACTTCAGCAGGACGCTTTGTAGCAGTAAGGACAGGATGCAGACCAGCTTGGCGGACTACAATGGAACCACTTGTGTAAGGATTACTCGCAAGAGTAAAGTAAAGGGATTGGGTCCTGGTTTGTGCTTGTTCACTCCCTTCATATCAATGTCTGCACTGATGGTGACACCTTGTGGTAAATCTCCAACAAAATAAATACTCTGATTTAACAGTATCACTCGGCCATCTTCAATTAGCTCTGAACGGGCGCTTTGGAAAGACCTGTTTTTTCCAGGGTCAGAAGCTGACAGGACTATTTAAAAGCTGGGAAGAGAGGGAAGGTTTCCTGGATGTACATGCAAACAGCACAGACTAAGGATTTCATTAACATTGTACTGCTGACCATAACTCACAAATAACAAAGCCCCAAGTGAGCTATAAGGATGCAGGCAAGGTCTTTTTAAAGTGCACAGAAGGATGTATCCGAAAGAATCATCAGTTTTAGACGCATGAAGTCAGAAATGCATATAAAATTCAACGTTCTGGCCCCTTAAATGGTGTTTTTAAAGTGATAGTAGCGGTCTTTGCTTGTGATTATCTTTTTTCAATAACTGCATGATAAACATACTAAAGTACGTATGTTTATCATGCAGTTATTGAAAAAAGATAATCACAAGCAAAGACCGCTACTATTTGGGAACAGGTCAAAAAGAGCCACAATTCCAAAGGAAGGTGTAACGAGGGGACCCCCAAAATGCCCCTTTTTCACTGGGGAAAAGAAAAACACGTGAATGTGCAAAGCAAGTAATTGAATTGAATGTGCAAAGCAAGTAATTAATTGCTGAAGGACGTACTGGCCGCCACTTCCCACAGCCCCCATTGGCCGGCACAGCCAGTGAGAGCCGCGATCGGCCGAACCTGCGGACGCGGCAGGTAAACAAACCGGTCAGGCACGCCAGGGGCTTTCCCTGAACAAGCAGCACCCCAAGTTTGGGAAACACTGCTTTAGTGTATTAAGCTTGTTTGCGTGCTCTGTTTTATTTTCTTAGTAATCAGCCCTGTTCTGTCTGCTACCTCCTTAACTACTTAAAATACACCTGTTATAGTTAATACATTTATTTCTGGTTTATAATAAAACCCAGTTTGTGATTTCTAACTGGGAGGGTGAGAAATTGTGCATACCCTCTTCCACATTGAGGGAAGAGGCGAATATAATATATCTTTGGGTCTGTACTCCAAGGGAGGGGGACATCTGAGTACTGGAGCAAGTCCCCTAAACTGAGTTGTCCCAGAGCTGATCTGCAGCTGGGTGTGGCTCTGCCTGTGTGTGTGTTAGAGGAGATTTTAAGAGCCTGGCTCAGCAAGACAGGTTAGAGAGAGCCCATGCTGTCAGAACAGGTAGACGCAACGGTATCTCAGCACATCAGGTGGCTTCCCAAGGGGGTCCAACCCGTCACACACATGAGTTCCACTCTGTCTACATCACAAGTTCTCAAAACCCCAAAAAGTTTTTGAGACATTTCTACCCAAATGAAAAAAAAAGTTTGAAATTTCACGTGAAAAATAATTGGCATTTTCCACCCAGCTCTAGTGGGGAGGGAAACAAAGGCTCAGAAAGGCGAAATCATTAGATCATTCATTAGCTGGTCACTAATCGGAGGTTTGGTATCTGTTTAATGTTTGCAGGTTTCAACTGCATTGGCCCCCTTCTTGGGAGCAGCCAATAGTAAACACAAAGAGGCAGAGCACAACCCCTGTGTCCTATTTTGGTTGAATCAGCAACCAGGAGTTTCACTGTTCACAGTACACAAATAGTACAGGCAGCTGTCTTCTGTGAAATGAAAGTGCAGACATCTACAGTATTACCCTGTGCATATTCACACAGGATCGGCTGTTATAATGATAATGAAGGCAGCTAGGATAATGATCTTAAAGCACAAATACATCCCAGATGCTGACTCACTTTCTCTTGTTCAAATCTCACTTTTGGGAGGTATTTCTTTTTGTACACCACTTCCAGTGTGGGTTTGTTGTGTCTGGAAGTAGTAATATTATTCTTTTTTGGTACAGGTCTCCAAGCTGCTTAAATCAATGTGTGTCTTTTCCAGGCACTGTATTCCTTCTAAGTACAGATTGTAATTACTTGCAGCAGCAAATATGATCAAGGCCAGTTCAGACAATGCTGCCACAGCTGCAGCCTCAGAGGTCGTTCAGGTCAGTTTATGCTAGTGTGATGTCAACTGCTCGTGTTCAAGTATGGGTCAGTTTGTGTTGACTGAGAATTGAAGGGGGATAGAGTCCCCAGGGGAATCAGGATATTTCCTAAGCAGATCACCACCCCTCACTTTTAACAGGAAACCTCTATATTCTATTCCCTATCCAGCTCCACAAACCTGGTCTATTTATTCTCTCCTCCCTTGGCTCAAAAACCTATACTTACCCAGCCTAACCAATCTTCATGACATTGTTCATGGCAAGAGGAAAGGAAAAGGCACACATGCATTGAATCGTGCCCTGTGAAGGCAAACAGACAACTGACAAAGGCCTTTTTGCTGGAGGTTCCAGAGTAGTTTCAACTGGTCCTAAATAATGCCATTAGCTCCAGCAGGGATAAATGTGGCCCATAACATCCAGCAATGCTATGGCTTAGATCCAGTCCTATTCAATAAGCCTCAAAAATCTCTTTAGGAATTCTAGATCTTCCACTATCTTTATTGTTCTTATTTATAAAGCTGGGTTTATGGCCAAGAAACCTGAGGAGCTGCTGGTAAATTTGGTAAATTGAAACTACCTGCCAGTGGCACTACACTGCAAAAGTAACAAGAAAGGGTATGCAGGAAACACACAAAACCAAGCGTGTGCAAGGTCGCACACTGAAAACCCCTATTCAGCGGCAGTACAGTGTGGGCAGAGATTAACTCCACGGAAATGAATCACAAACAAACCAGAGGGCTCCTGTTAGCACCGGCTACACGAGCCATTCCAGAAACGCCTGGGGATAAACTTTCCGCAGAGCAGGCTTGGCTCAGTTTAGCCACACAGTCGTTTTTATTACCACGTTTGCTCATTGCTATAGATGGGCCCCAGCCAAGGTGCACATGGGGCAGCCCCTCAGACTGAAACTCAGCTGCAGCCTAGACCTGAGCAACTACCCCTCACGCTCCGGCTTCAAGGGGGCAATGTAGCTCAGCAGCCAGCGCCCAGCAAGTATCACGCTAAACGGAGCCTAACTCGGGGAGCTGGGCAGGGCAGTGTCGCCAACGCTGGCGATTTTATCACGAGTCTGGTGATCGTTGATGTTTTCCGTGCAGCCTCAGCTCCTCCAGCCACGTGAATAGGTCGGACTCTCAAAGGCTTCGGTTTTTTAAAAGTCAGATGCTTTCCAGCCCTGGTCACTGCAGAGAAAAAGCTTGAACCCATGACCCAGGTGCAGCCTAAAATCTCTTAAACCAGAGTGCAAACAAAATGAACCCCAAATGTTCTATTTTTTTTTAATCTCTTGATTTGTAAACCGCGCTTGTGCCTTGTGAGGCGTGCTGTGGTGGCGGAGTGCTGTGCTGGGGGAAGCTGTGCCCACATCAGGGCCGGCTCTAGGCACTAGCAAAGGAAACAGGTGCTTGGGGCGGCACATCTGAAGGGGCGGCATTCCGGCCATTCCTGGGGCGGCACATTTCAAGGGCATTTTTTTTTTGTTTGCTTCAGCTGCTCCAGACACAAGGTTTTTTTTGTTTTTTGGCTTGGGGCGGCAAAAAAGCTAGAGCCGGCCCTGGCCCAAATCACTGTTAAGAGCTGGCCCAGCAGAGTTGGGATCTGAATCCAGCGTTCCCTCTGTTTCGGGTGGCACAGGGAAAGGTGATGGATGAATCTGTGTGTGTGTGGCAGGGGGTGTGTGTGTGTTTAGCTCCCACTAAGGCCCCGCTAGGGCCCTTTCTACTAATGCAGTAACCAGAGCTATTGGCCCCTCAGTCACAGGGATCTGCCCCCCCCCCCCTTCTCATCCCCAGTGAGACACTCCCACACCGGGCTCCCCCTTTCTGGAGTGGTACATTCCCCCACCTGTCACCCCACGCTGGGACCTCAGCGCTCCGTTCCCTGTCACGGTGCTACAATGGTATGTGCCATTTCCCAAGCCGTCGTCCCCGCGCCGTTGGTCCGCTCCGCGACTGCGCACTGGCGCTGCCCGGGGGCTCTCAGCTGGGTGAGTGTTTACAGCTGCCCGCCGGAGCCGGAGGGCTGAGGAGAGGCAGGCGGGCCGGCCGGCCGGGGGGGAGAACCGCTGCCCCAGCGCCCAGGTAGAGCCCACCCGCCTGCTCCCCCGGCCTGGAGCGGCCGCTCTCTTCGGGCCGAGCGCTGCAGGCTCCCAACCGCTCTCGCCTCACGGGGGCCCCTCCCCCCTCAGGCCCCGGGTGGGGGAGGGGAGCCCGCAGCCCCTCCCTTACAGCCCTTTGCTGGGGGAGAGAGAGCGGGGTCTGGGGACCCCCAATACTCTGCGGTGCCCTCTCAGCGGGGCAGGCCCCCAGAGGCCGTAGTAATGTTGGAGCCCCCCCGCCCCCTCTCCCCAGCGTCCCCTAATAACACGGCCCGGCTCACCTCGCTGCCTGCTGCAGCAGCAGCGACCCTATAATAATACCCGGGGGCGGCTGCTGGGGTTCCCTGCCCAGTGTGGGAGCCCCCACCCAAGATAACCTGGCAACCCCCCTTCCCCCCCCCCCCAAAAAAAAAATAGTTCTCGAGGCCCCCTGTCTCTTCAGTGGTGAGTGTGGCTGCTGAGTTGATCTCTGGTTATTTAACTTGCCAGGAGCAAGCCTGAGCTGTGGAGTAATGGAGCGGGGCCACAGGGTACGAGGGAGGGCGATGCACAGCAGTATTTATTACACACACACACCAGTGGCCTGCATGGGGTCTTGTAGTGGAAGTAACAGTGGGGGTGCAGAGTGAGTGTTTTGGGGAGGGTTATTGGAGGATCAGTGAGGGGAGTAGCTCAGTCCCAGTTAAGCTACCTTTTATTAGTCGTTGCAAAGTGTGCTGTGGAGTCTGTCGCTGTTGTCACAAAGCTGAGTTTATCGTCTTGTGTTTCTTTGTCAGCTTACTAACAGTGCATGTAACTCTTATTTGCTTTGTAATAAATCATTAAAATATCATTGTTTGTTCCTGGAATATGGACATAGTGTCTCACATTGTAAACTCTTCTTTTTCTCAGAAGAGGTGAGCATGGCTCCATATAAATAGCGGGTGGCGTAACCTTTCCTGGAGTGTACACAACTCAGTAACTACACTGTGTTCTGATAGGGATCATAATTGTGGCGTGTACACTCCAGAGTAATGCCCAGACCTGTAACACTGTGATCTGTAGAGAAGTCTGTACTCTGCACAAGAACTGCAAACGAGTGCAACTAAAGTATTAAAACGTGGGGGAGGGCAGTACCTTTGATTATAGCTATCAGTTTAGGAAAACAGATGTGTAATTATTGGAAAAGAGAAGTTTAAATAGGGTATGTTTTAAAATTCTGCTTATAAAGCAGATGTTTTCCACAAAATGAAGACCAGTCTGTGCTACAGAAATAACCATTTCAAAGTCTCATCTATACTACCGGTATAACTTGGAGGACCCTGTTACAACTTGGTTGTCCCCTCAAAAAAGACTGTTGCTTGTAGTGTGGATGAGAACTGTTCATGTCCCCATAACTGGGCTAAAGCCTGGTCAGAGGACAACAATGTCTTATGTGGAACTTGTGATTTCATTATGGTTTTTAGTGTATACTGGACCATAAAGCCACAACTCTGAAACACCGTTGTGGTGCTTGTGTGAACAAGAAGCAAAAAAGAAGTTTCACCTTGTCAGGGAGCCACAGCAGAGCCCTGGTAGGGCCATAACCATACTTCACATTTGTATTTAAACATAGAGATTTTAATAGTGTAAAGAGGGCCTGAATGGAGGGAAGGAGATAAACATACTCAAGAAAATAGTGTGTACAAACAAATGCCAAGAAAAAGGTCTTAAGGGATGGAAGGAATTTTCTACACTTAGTAATTAATCTGTTAAGAATACTACCCAAAGGCACCAACCAAACTATAATCAAGCAGTCACAAGAAATTGATAGGTACTTAAGAAGAAACCAAAATTGCAGGATAAGACTGGTTGATGTATGGATTCTAGATTCTGGACACTCTCACTAGCAATATAGTGTAATGAATTTTTTTGTAACTGATGAAAAAGGGATGGTAGATGATTCCTGTTGCCTGCCAAAGTGGGAAAATATCCAAGACACTAATAATGGATTAGTTTACTTGGAGGCATACATGTATTAAACA
The DNA here is from genome assembly GCA_037349315.1 of Chelydra serpentina. Classification (NCBI taxonomy): domain Eukaryota; kingdom Metazoa; phylum Chordata; order Testudines; family Chelydridae; genus Chelydra; species Chelydra serpentina. The sequence continues at coordinate 4,120,867 of JBAIAC010000051.1, forward strand.
GGCTAAAGGTCCTTCCTAAGAACTTGAGTGAAGTTCATCATGCCTCATGTCTGTGAAAAGGAAAGGACAGAACTCTGCGAATACATGTGTTGAGATTTTCTTGCTGCAATTTCTTCTTTGTTTCTTTTGAAACTGGGAAAGTATGTAATTTTTCTCTTACTGACTGTATAGAACAATTTAGCTGTGGACAGATCTACTAAATCTAGAAAACACTAAAGTTGCTGCTTCTGCAGTTATTGTTAGCACAGCACAGCAAAGCACTGCAAATAAAAATTTGCATTGTACTTTCCGGAATGGAACTTTTTAGTGGGTGGGAAACAACTAGATTAATTTGGAATTATAAATTAAGTGCTTTTCCTCCGTAACTCATTCTTTAAAAGATGAAGATGTACTTTGAACTCACTCTCTGTTTAGGAGAGAAAGTGATTTGCTTTCTTTTCCCAGAATGAATTGTGAGTCTGTAAAAGTGATGATAGCAGTGTCATTATTTTGTAAGGGCCGGATGGCGTTGAAATAGTTTCTGAGGGGGATGATCTCACTTACCTCTTAGAAGAGACCATGAGAAATTGCACTCACTTCTGAGGAAATTTCTTTCCAACAGTTGCTCTCTATTCTATTGCATTCTTCACTGAAGGTGATGCTTGGAACTGCAGAAGCTTGAGCCACAAGAAAGTATGTATTCTATTGAGGAGGTGGTGGATATATTTTTTTCCTCCTCTTCTGCCTGTGCCCCTTGATTATCATCTTTTTTTTTTTTTTTTGGTAACATATGTCCATGGACTTAGCCTCCTGTTATGTTTTCTTTCACCCTTCACTGCAGGCAATTTGGGAGGCTCCCTGGTTCTTTTTTTTGCCTGTTCCTTTTAAAGTCTATTAACCCCCTTCTGGTGTTATTGCAAACAGGGAGTCTGGATGTTCCATGAATTTTGTCAAACACAGGCCATGTTTTTATTACTTACTTGGATTCTGTAGTGGAAAAGGGACAATGAATAAGAATGGGAACCAGAACCCATAATCTTACTTAGCAGTTCAAGTGGAAACAGTAACTGACATTCTGGTAAAAAGTTGGTGTCACTGGAGGAGGGAATTAATATTCAGATTTTTAGTTGTATATATTATGACCTTCCTACCCCTCTCCCCAAAACATGTATTTAATTCTGAAACTCCAGGTACATGATTTTGTTTTTTAATATTTGATAATTTTAAAGTCCGCTTTTGAGTATACGTTCTGTTCTAGTGCGCTTAGTTGTTGTCTTATTTTTAGGATTTTAATTTATTTTACGTTCAACAGTCTCATCGCTTATAATGATGTTAAATGTCTTCTGTTGCTCATCTTCCCCCACCCCAATTTAGTTTTAGAACTTGCTAAAAATTGTTGAAGAAGATGGGAGGTGCAGTGAGTGCAGGAGAAGATAATGATGAGTTAATTGATAACCTGAAAGAAGCGCAGTATATCCGGACAGAGCTGGTGGAGCAGGCATTCCGTGCCATTGATCGAGCAGACTACTATCTTGATGATTTTAAGGACAATGCTTACAAAGACTTGGCGTGGAAACATGGAAATTTTCATCTCTCTGCACCGTGCATTTACTCTGAGGTGATGGAAGCTTTGGATCTACAGCCGGGACTGTCGTTCTTGAACCTGGGTAGTGGCACTGGTTACCTGAGTTCTATGGTCGGGCTCATCTTGGGTAAATAACTGTGTCAAGTTAATTATTGATTAAATTATCTTCTATTTTCGGGATAGTAGGAAACATTCCTCTCTTTAATTTCAAGATTTTAAATTCGGTATAAGTGCAGATAGAGAATATGTTAATCAGACTTGGCCAATTAAGCAGGATTCAGGGGAATCTAGTGATGACTCAGAACAGACAGTGATGCAGTGCACAGCTGATTGTCATGGCCTCCTACTGGCATGAGTGTAGGCTTGCTGGGCTCTCACTTGAGGGGAAGATCAAGGTGTCAGGAGTGGAAAGAGACAACGTGGGATGGTGATTGAGTTTGACCAGGGAGGGCCCTGAATCTTTAGATCTGTGTTCCATCTATTCTTAATCCCCTTCCACCAGCCTGAAATACATTTAAAGGGTCTGATTGTGATCGCACACTAGTGTTACTGCTGATTTATACCAGTGTAAGATCAGTACCTGGTATCTAGTTCTAGTTACTTCCAGAGTGCAAGCAAGGTGATGCTTCAAAATACAATTTAGCAAATAGTCTTATGTCTTAATATAAGAACAGTGGCAGTGGTTGCCCACAGGCAACCTTCTTTTCTCCCTACCTTCCTCCAGACAAACACACTGGAGTAAATGTGTAAGTAGAATAGCTCTTCCAGGATGTAAAAGTGTGGCTGATCATACAGAGTTAAATACATGAAAATGCAGCAAATCAATCATGGTAATAATCATTCTGTGTGGAGAACTGTCAAAATAAATTTCAAACTGCATTGATCCTAGTGAAATGCAAAGTCAATGCTTACACACTGCTTCTGACTTCCAGTATAGCTGCTAATAGCAGGAGGGTTGCCATTACCCTCCTGCCTGTGGGTCGGAAATTTTAATTGCTTAAATGTTTGTGTCATCGGAGTTGAGTCTTAGTCCCACTTCCAGTGAGTGGACATGAAGCTGGAACTTATTTTATTGGTTTGCAACAAGCTTTGACAAAGCGAATTAGAATATGAATACTTTAGGTGCCTTTGAACTATTTCTCCCTTAAAATTAGCAAGCCTGTCTCATATCAAAATAATACAGGGGTTTGTGTAGCCCTAGTTATAATGTAAATATGGCTATTGTCTTCAGTGCCTAATAGCAGGACTCTTAAACTGTGCATAACTGTAATTCTGCAACAGCTTCCTTTCAAATATTTGAAGGCAAATTGCCACATTATGTATCTTTCTTTGTTACATTTGATCATGTTATGTAAAGTCACATGACTGGATTGAACTTGTTATGACGTTAAACAAGGATTCAGTTTGTCAAAATATGTAGGTCACGGACTGTTCTGTTTGTAATTCAGAGGAGTCAAAGTCTTCAAAACAAAAATAATCAATCAAAGATCAATTCCTTAAACTATTAGAATCTTCTGAAGACTTCCTCCTTTGTCTTCTGGTAGAATTTAGACTCCCAGCACTTCAGAAGAACCAGAATATTGCTAACCAATATTGCCTCTGTAGTAACTTCTGGAATGCAAAGGTGTTACAAGCCCTGTTAAGATTCCTGTAATGTTCAAGTTCTTTCAGGTGTAACAGAATAATAATTCTTACTCATGTCATACTAAGTAAGTGACTTTCCCTTCTTTTTATGGAACTCAGCTGCACTCTTAGTATTACTCTAATATATTAAAGTTACAGTGCAAAGGGATGTTTCCAACTCATTTAACCATGTTTGGTCTGAAATTTTTTACCTATTGTTAGTTACTAGTAACATCTAAGATTATTATAACTGAAAAATAAAACATAAACATCTTTAATTTTGTGGGAATTGTTGCATTTGGCAACACATCTCGTGGTGTTTTTAAGCCAACCTGCTTTCCCTTGTTGAAAAGACCTTTATCAATATGCTAATACAAGCAGAAAAATCCTTCTAAAACACTTTTTAAAAAAGTTCAGGATATGTCTTTTAAAGATTGGTCTCTCAGAAGCTTGAACTTTTATATATTACTCAATTAAAAATAATTCAAGCACTGTTCCTGTAACAGTAATGAGTCTGATTTCTAGAGCTAGCTAAAATTACCATGTGAACTGTAACTCTTGCCAATTTTTGATTTTTGGTCACTTCCCATAGCAATAATCATTAGTGATTTACAGTGGATTCTTTGTGTTCTATAGCAGCGGTACATCAGAGACATCAGCATTCCTACCTCACCATTTCCTGTGTAAGTAGGAGCACACAAGTCAGAAAAGGTTGCTGCACATCAATGCACTAGCCATCGCTAATAGTAAATGGTCCTGCACTTCTAAGTGCAGATCTCAAAACAAAAATTTTAAATTGTAGTTTATCTGAAATAAGTTGAGAAAGTAACAGGGATCAGTTGTGCTTGGCTTTATCCAGTTGCCCTTAAAACTATTTTCTTTGCACTCTTTAAACTTGCAGGTCCTTTTGGTGTTAACCATGGTGTGGAGCTTCACTCTGATGTTATAGAGTATGCAAAGCAGAAATTGGACTTCTTCATCAGAACAAGTGACAGCTTTGACAAGTAAGTGGAGGGAACACCTGTAGCCTCCTACTTCATGATTTTGAATGTAATAATTATCACTTCAGAACGACTAGCTCTTTGGGTAGCTCTCCCTATTCCCACACAAGAACTGCAGTTTTAAGAGTGATTTTAGGACACTAGTATCAGAGGGGTAGCCGTGTTAGTCTGGATCTGTAGAAGCGACAAAGGGTCCTGTGGCACCTTATAGACTAATAGAGGTATTGAAGCATAAGCTTTCGTGGGTCAATACCCACTTCTTCGGATGCAAAACATCCGAAGAAGTGGGTATTGCATCCGAAGAAGTGGGTATTGACCCACGAAAGCTTATGCTTCAATACTCTGTTAGTCTATAAGGTGCCACAGGACCCTTTGTCGCTTCTTTAGGACACTGGCTTTCTAGGCTTGCAGAGCTGCAGTGTGTGATGACATTCTAAGCTGACGGGTACGTGGGAGGTGAGAGGTTAAGAAATTTTTGCTATGTTGTACTCTTAGCTGTTCTAATGCCACACAGGTTAAAATAAGCCAAAATTGGTTATTAGCAATAAGATTTAATTACAGCCTATATATATATATATATATATATATATATATATATATATATATATATATATCCAATATATTGCAAATGGTGATAGCCATCTATCTAAAAAATTATATTTGTGACCTCTCAGCCTGAATCCCACCAAAGAGTGTAAAGTAATTTCCATGCTGCTCTAATATGGTTTTATTGGAAGAAAAACTTTATTGGTTAAAATGTGAAGCTATTTTTATGATGACAAAGTCAGTACTAAAGCTGCTTTGAATCTGATTTATGTTCTTCCTTGCAACTTTCACTCCGCTGCTGTCACAGCTAATAATTTTCTGCAAGATGCCTATAACCAAAAGTTACGTTAGCAATACAAGTTATAGCTGTCATATTTTTGGATTTATTTTGCAATTTGTTTGTGGGAAGAAATGCTTCTGGCCACCTGAAACTGTCACGATGCTAGACTGAATAAAATGGAGACAGCAGTCTTTAAACCAGAAGAGCTGAACTGCAGCCACTTCACCAATCTTACACTGTTGTCACTAGACTGAGAAGGTGATGGTTGAGTAGGGAAGAGGTAACCCCCCTTACCATGCAGTCTTTTATTGTAAGCAGAGAGGCAAGAGTTCCTGTGAATAGGTGACCAGTCCCCTTCATTGCTAAAATAAATAAGCCTATCATTGTTCTCATGTCATCTCACTTTACGGAAATGCAGTAACTGTAGCTAAATGGCAAAGACCAACATAAGTAGAAAGTTTCATATCTAGAGCCCCTTTTGAAAAAAAAAACAGTGACACTGCAGTGCAAGTACAAAAACGGGGGAGGGGTACAGTATTAAAGATGGTGTCATTTAGATGAGATCCTTGCCCATCTGTGGTATATAGAAACTGGTATATCTCATTGAAACTATATAAAAAAGAGTAGGTGGTCTAGTGTCTGATCAAAATCTTTTTAATAAAACTGTCCTAACAACCACGTCTATGTACAAACTACTGATGAGTTGATAACTGCAGCAATTATGTTGGCAAACAAATTGGCCAATAATTCATTGTTTGTAAAATGCTCTGGGGTACCTGGAGTAAGAGAAATAGTTTATAAAACCACATTGCTCTACAGCTGACCAATTTATACTTCAGAGATTAATACTGTCATAGATAAGAAGAAAGTCTTCGTCTTTTAAATGTTTTTGAGGATAAATACAGGTATGTGAAAAGAAGAAAATAGCTGATAGTCGTTACCTGTGTTATGCCAGATATCCTATCAGCCAGTTGTTACAAACATACCATGTTACTGCACTTATTGAAGTCTTTTGCTTTTGTAATACTAATACCATATTTTAGTAGGCTGCCTCTCTCCAAGGGTATGAGGTGGTAAGTGGATATCTTGGTACAACTGTATAAGTTAACCGCAGTTAACTCTCACGGTTAACTCAAAAAAATTAATAGCAATTAAAAAAATTATCAGCGATTTAATCGCGGTTTTAATTGTACAGTTAAACAATAGAATACCCATTGAAACGTATTAAATATTTTTAGATGTTTTTCTACATTTTCAAATATATTAATTTCAGTTACAACACAGTATACAAAGTAGACAATGCTCACTTTATATTGTTTTTGATTGCAAACAAAATAAATAGTATTTTTCATTTCACCTCAGACAAGTACTTTAGTGCAATTTCTTTTTTTCTAAGTTGCACTTTCACGATAATGTAGATTTATTTTTTTTTGTTATGTAACTGCACTCCACAACAAAACAATGTAAAACTTTAGAGCCTACAAGTCCACTCAGTCCTACTTCTTGCTCAGCCAATCGCTCAAACAAGTTTGTTTACATTTACGGGAGATAATGCTGCCCGCTTCTTATGTCACCTGAAAGTGAGAACAGGCGTTCGCATGGCACTTTTGTAGTCGGCATTGCAAGGTCTTTACGTGCCGGATATGCTAAACATTCATATGCCCCTTCATGCTTCAGCCACTATTCCAGAGGACATGCGTCCATGCTGATTATGCTCGTTAAAAAAATAATGCATTAATTAAATTTGTGACTGAACTCCTTGGGGGAGAATTGAATGTCCTCTACTCTATTTTACCCACATTCTGCCATATATTTCATGTTATAGCAGTCTCGGTTGATGACCCAGCACATGTTCATTTTAAGAACACTTTCACTGCAGATTTGACAAAACGCACAGAAGGTACCAATTTGAGATTTCTAAAGACAGCTACATCACATGACCCAAGGTTTAAGAATCTCAAGTGCCTTCCAAAATCTGAGAAGGACGAGGTGTAGAGCATGCTGTCAGAAATCTTAAGAGAGCAACACTCCGATGTGGAAACACAGAACCCAAACCACCAAAAAAGAAAATCAACCTCTTGCTGGTGGCACTGACTGACTCAGATGATAAAAATGAACATGCATGGGTCCACACTGCTTTGGATGATTATCGAGCAGAACTCGTCATCAGCATGGACGCATGTCCTCTGGAATGGTTGTTGAAGCATGAAGGGACGTACGAATCTTTAATGCATCTGGCACATAAATATCTTGCGACGCTGACTACAACAGTGCCATGCGAATGCCTGTTCTTACTTTCAGGTGACATTGTAAAGAAGAAGTGGGCAGCATTATCTCTTGCAAATGTAAACAAACTCGTTTGGGCCATTGGCTGAACTAGAAATAGGACTGAGTGGACTTGTAGGCTCTAAAGTTTTTTGTTTTATTTTTGAATGCAGTTTTTTTGTACATAATTCTACATTTATAAGTTAAACTTTCACGATAAAGAGATTGCACTATTGTACTTAGGTGAATTGAAAAATACTATTTCTTTTGTGTTTTACAGTGCAAATATTTGTAATCAAAAGTAAATATAAAGCGAGCACTACACGGTGTTCTGTATTGTAGGTGAAATCAATATATTTGAAAATGTAAACTATTTAAATGGTATCCTATTATTGTTTAACAGTGTGATTAATCGCTATTACATTTTTTTAATCGCTTGACAGCCCTAATATTTTTACCATTATTGCCACATCAAATGTAGGGATTATTATAGTCTTTGTGAATTCTGGCCATTCTGCAAAAACAGAAATTAGTATAAAATTGTTTCTCTTCTCTTAAACTATATCAGAAATACTGTATTGCAAGAATTTTTGTCTAAACTATAAATTCGCAGTGAAATCCTGGCTCAATTGAAATTGATGGTAAAACTCCCATTGACTTCAATGGAGGAAGCATCTCACTCTTAGTGTTGAAACCCATTTAACAGCTTATGGGAAAGGTTATGGAAAACTAAGCCAAAGACATTCTGGTTCAGTCTTAAAAGAGCTTATAGTTCAAATTGCACTTGTAATATTTATGCCCAGATAGTGTAATTGGGCCCACAAATCGGGTAATTGTATGACAAATCCCAATCCTGATGATTTGTGCAAGTAGTTATTCAGTGTATATGTTCAGATTATGCACCTAAAATCTTTGGAAAATCTCATGTATGAGTAATTTCAGAATCACTCTAGCCTGAAGGGCCTCAAATTGTGGCCCTTTCTGGTAGTCTGTAGAATCAAACTTTTTGAGATCCAGGAAATTGGGGTTTGGGAGGGGAAATGGCCAATGACATTTCTTTTTCTTATTAAGTATGGAGTGTTATTATTGGACTTCTTCTTTTTCAGATTTGAATTCTGTGAGCCCTCCTTTGTTACTGGCAATTGTTTAGAGATCTCTCCAGATTCTACTCAGTATGACCGTGTTTACTGTGGTGCTGGGGTACAGAAAGAACATGAGGACTACATGAAGAGTCTGCTGAAAGTTGGGGGAATTCTCGTCATGCCACTCGAGGAAAAGGTTGAGTGCCTTTTTACCTATGATTTTGATTTCTTTATTCTTATTTAGCTATAGGTGCAGTTCAGTACCTTCCTTTAGAGGCAACTATTTGGCATATCAGCTCTTACACGAAGTTTTTACTAGGAATAAAGAGAGCAATTTCCAGAAACTGAACTATGTGTCCTAATTATATGCTATAAAGTATGCATATTTCTACCAGACAGTCCCTCTTTGGGTCTTTTGTATTTAATTTTGTAGTGACTTCTGAGAGGTACTCCAAGTTAGTTTCACACTTCATTGTTGTACGTCTTCAAGAATGCTTCAGTCAAAGTTTGTTGAAGTGAGGTACCATACCACACTTTGTGTTTCCAGTGGTAAATTAGACGGTCCATAAAAAGCGTTTCATAGCAAGTATGTGGAAAAGGAAAGTAGTGGTGCATGGTTGGGTTGAGTTGTAACTATGTGAATCTTGCATCTCTTGATATCTTTCATTTGAGGCTAGGAGAGGGAGAAAATACTGAATTAACAATTTGATTTCAAATTAGCTTGAATTTCTGATTGTTTGTAAACTACTTCATAAATAGATTTTGCAAGTGTATAGTGCAGTGTCTTGTTATATTTATTGTAACCAGAAAATAATTTTTAAATTATAAGTTAAGAATACTTAATGCTTGATCATTTCTTTAAGTGTTTGAGTCAACTTCACAAATTGTCCTCTAAAGGGACATCCAAAATACCAACATTAATGAGTGCCAGTGAGCACTTTGTGCACACAAATTGGGTAACTTCTGTGTATATGAAAATACAAATACACCTAACTTATGCATGTAAATATTACAGGTATTAGGAAAGTCAGTTGAAAATTTGAACCAAGGAGTTAAAGATGAGCTAAAACTTTCCTTCACTATTTAGGAAACAAAAAGATTTTCTGCAAGAATAAATCTGGGTTTAGTTTTTTTGGAATTTCTTTTTCTACTTATCCCATACACTGTTGAAGTATTCTCCAGCAGGAAATTTGTTCAGCGTTCCAGATACAGCCAGTGAGAATTGGGCAAGAAAAAGTGGCAGCTTACTTTGCCAAACAGGAAGCATTCAAAATAGTTACAAATCTTAGGTTAAATAAACAGCAGAGTCCAACAGCCGTTAGCAAAAACAGCTACTGATATAAAAAGAGCTTTCTAGGCCTACCCTCTTGATACTGTGGAAAACTAACAAGACAATTATTAGACTACTGTTACCTTATCTGTTTGCTTCTGCCTTCTTTGTGGCAGCAACACCCTATGGATTCTACTTTTCCTAGGATTGTGGTGCTGTTATTTACTGGCTCAACAGGACAGATGCCAATTTTTCTAGTGGTCTGCCATTTTTAATAGTATGCCACAGGTCACTGTTGATTTGGAACTCTGAAAAACCATGCCCAAGCTTTCTAAACAAATATATCTTCGTAGTTCTGACATCTCTTGCAAGTAAAGATGTATTGTTTCAAGGGACTGCTTGAATTAGGATTGGAAGTGACATATGGAGCCTTTCATTTCTAAGTACAGTAGTTAGTTTCAGTCAGCAGCTCACAGAAATTACCACCATTCAGAGGCTGTTAGGTCACCTACAATATGTCAAATTAATTGGTGATCCCGTTCACACAGAAAAACCCACCAATATTCTTTGCAATAACTTTCAGCCAAGGAATGAATGTCTATTGAAGATTGAATTACTCTCTGAACTTTGAGGCAGCCCCTATAGTTCAGAATGGGGAGAAATTGGGAGAGCAGTGTGATGAAATCTGCTATTGCCACTGCACATGTTCTGTGGTTAGACAACTTCGTCCATTAGGGCTGTAAATCTGGTTCTCTTCATGAGTTCTAAATTCACTCTTTAAAGAATTATGATGAACCTGTGTATTACTTGGCTTTTCATATTGTCACAACTAATTCTCTGTATTTGGAACACTTTGCCTGAAATCCAAAAGGCAAACAGTAGATTGTTCATTCTCTGCATAAAAAAATAACTATAGATAACTGATTTCTACTGTTTACTTAGTAGACAGCACTTTCTCTTTTTGATGCAGCTGACGAAGATAACACGCACTGGTCCTGTTGCCTGGGAAACCAAGAAGATTCTTGCTGTTTCTTTTGCTCCTCTGATTCAACCCATTCATGCAGATTCAGGGAAATCGAGACTTGTTCACTTGCGTAAGTATAAATGTTTATAGGTATGTTTGCTCTTCTTTCTCCTATCCCTTTGGCTGTTAGTTTCACTTTGATCCAAGCATGATACTCATACACAGCAGAAGTGCAGCTTCCTTCTTCTGGTGAAAACCATGAAAGCTGTCTCATTCTTTTGATAGTTGCCCAGTTTTGTCTATCCTGTGCTGGACACCAGTTTTTCTGTATTTGAAGAGGTGTGGTATTAGGAAAGCAAGTTGCAAAACAAATCCAGAAATGTTAATGTCTCCTCTGTGAAATTGAAAGTGCATATTTTTGTATTTTAAAATAATCTGCCTGCATTTTCAGTTTCCTGTTTGGCAGACTATACTGCCTTGCCCATGTAGATTCTTACATGGCATCTTCTAGTGTTAAGAGAATATATTGCAAAGTGAAAAATGCACACAGCATTTGTTTCAGATGTGACATTTATCAGTTTATATCAATAGCATGGCGCTGCAGTTTCCTTCAAACACGATACCCTTCAGGAGGGGAGTTACATTATTTTTATTTGTATTGCACGTAGTGCCCAGTGATCCCAATCTAGATTGAGGCTCCATTGTACAAAGTCCTGTACAAACACATAAAAACACATAGTCAAGAAATTACTACTTAATCTGTTTTTATTCTTATATGGTATCCACTTATCACACTGTATAGAGCACATTAACTGTCCATCTCAGCATACTTTGCGTATTGTGTCCACTATGAGGAAGCTGCAAATATTTCATACTTTATTTTTCCCCCTTTTTTGCTCAGAAGAACGTCTGTAAGTGTTTTTAATCCACAATGGAACAGAGTTTTCCATTGAATTTAATGCTTTTCAGTGCAGGCATAGTTGTATGCAAATACAGGTTTTATTTATATTACGTGAGAGACCTGGAATTGTGCAGTAGTGTTGACTGTTGCACACTTTGGATTGGCTGAATAGTGCTGCACAAAAGAATGTAGAGTCCTCTAAACCAGTGGTTCTCAACCTTTCCAGACTACTATACCCCTTTCAGGAGTCTGATATGTCTTGCATAGCCCCAAGTTTCTCCTCACTTAAAAACTACTTGCTTACAAAAGCAGACATAAAAATACATTTTTAACCATATCATTATAAAATCAATTGGAATATAAATATTGTTCTTACATTTTAGTGTATAGGATATAGAGCAGTATAAACAAGTCATTGTATGAAATTTTAGTTTGTACTGACTTCGCTAGTGCTTTTTATGTAGCCTGTTGTAAAACTAGGCAAATATCTAGATGAATTGATGTAGCCCTGGAAGACCTCTGCATACCCCCAGGGGTACACGTACTGCTGGTTAAGAACTGCTGCTCTAAACCACTGAAGAAGGTGGGTATGTACCCTATATAATACACTGTCACATGCTTTTAACTCCTTCTATCCACAGATCTTGAAACAGGTTTCCTATGCTAATGATGTTAGCCTACACCTTTTTGAAGTAGATAAGTATTGATGAGGAAACTGACAAAAGTTAAATGATTTGCCCAAAGTCACGAAATTAATCAGCAACAGAGCTGGGAGTAAAATCCAGATCTACTCACTCTGTCTTGTGCATTGAGGACTGTTTCCACGCTACTGAGAAGTCTGGAAACAAACTCCTCCACATTATTGTACAGTCTGAATTGCAAAATCTTAAGATTTAAAACACGGTTGCATAAAATAGTTCCTTGATCATTTGAGTATAAAATACCAAAATTCTATTTTAAATATTTCATTCAATGTCTGCTGATTTGTGTTTTATGCACAGTGTGGGGTTGTGCATTTGAACTTTCTCTCGACTCCTTCTCTCAGTGATCAGATTATGGGAGAAGTGCGTAACGCAACATGTTTTTTGGGGAAAAACATTAAGTTTATCCAAGTTGACAGAGATTGAAATAAAGTTTTTTGTCAACTTGGATAAACTTAATGTTTTTCCCCAAAAAACAACAGGGAATTGAAGTAGTTATCCTCACTCCATTTCAGACAACTCTTCAGCCTCTGCTGCCAGTTTTTTTGCTTCGGTACCTGTTCATATTTTCGTTCTGTGTTATAGCACCAATAACTGTCCGCAGCCTACAGGATCTGGCTCGCATTGCCATCCGAGGAACTATTAAAAGGATAATACATCAAGAAAGAATGAACAAAAATGGAAATGGTCTGAAAAACCCTCCAAGGTTTAAACGAAGACGTGTTCGCCGTCGTCGCATGGAAACCATTGTCTTCTTGGATAAAGAAGTCTTTGCCAGTCGTATCTCAAACCCCTCAGATGATAACAACAACTGTGAGGAGATTGAGGAGGAGAGGAGAGAGGAGGAGGAAAAGGGTATCTCTGAACTGAAGCCAGACCCCCCTGTAAACTTTCTGAGAGAGAAGGTCTTGAGTCTGCCTTTGCCTGATCCCCTGAAATATTACCTGCTTTATTACAGAGAAAAATAAGTTTCTTGTTCATAGAAAGCAGAAAGGTAGACATAAAAATAAAATACTACTTAGGGCTTGACAAATGTGTACCACTTGCTTGCCTGTTAACATGATCACACATGGCAGTAGGCTGGCTAGCTGGGGAATGTGGCTGCTGTATTCTTAAACATCATAGCTTTTTTTTTAAGTTTCCTCTCCTTGGTTGTATGCTATAGTTTTATCCTGCAGCAGTGTTCCCTTTTAAAAAGCAAGCTGATGAAGTGCTCAGTTGCTTAGAGAGAAAAGGATATCATTCCCTGAAAACTAACTACACAGAGACGTCTATTGAAATCTCTTGGCTGCACTTTCACTAAATTGCAGTTTTAAATATTCTTACGCAGTGCTCTAAAGACTTCATTGTCCGTGCTCTCCTACTAACTTTGACACAAATGGAGTGCACATTTGGTTTCATTTTTAAATGGAGATATTGGAAAAATCTGACCTGGTAAACCTTATTTGTTCCAGTAATCTGCAAAAAACATACATGTACAAAATCAGACTTTGGTAGTACTTTGAGGTATCCAGGTTTTGAACACTGAAGCAAAGCACTGGCCACCTTTCGATTGGTGGGTCTCAGGTTAGCTATAAACCTTACATTTTTTTTAGATTTTGGGGGAGAGGAATGTTTGGCAGGGAGTTGGTGTTTCCTTCACAGAAAGCAGCTTGTTTTGTAAAATCCGGTCTGAGGTGAGATGCAAGCTATGTAAGGTTTAAAAAGAAATAAGGAGAGCGAATTTAATTTAGAGTTGCTAAACTGATTAGCTGACTTTCAAAGATTGCTAGGGTGATCAGGTTTGTGGCTGTTTCCTCTGGCACCACTTATAAAGTAATTCAGGAAAAAATGGGTGGGACAAACCTAGCAAGGGGCTAAACTAAGACTGGTTCTGATAGCACAATCAACAGACCTTATATGAGTTAATGTGTGACTGCTGTGCTGAACATAGTGTAAGGCAGGTAGTCTCGGGCATTCCTAGCCTGAACTAAAGGAAGTAGCCAGTGTCCTGGGAAATGAACCAAACTTTGTTTCTCAGAGGTTGCGCAGAAAGTGGAAACAGTCTAGGAAGCCAAAGTGAGTGGTTATGCTACTGACACACAATGCTTAAGTGCCCTGTTTGGGGCTCTGCTGTAGCAAGGAGACTACAATGCTGTTCACGTATACCTTGTCCTTGTAGATTAGCAGGAACTAGATTTACAGCCTTACTAGTTCATTTAATTTTTGTTTGTTTCTTTAAGTGGCTTGTGTAGAAAGACTTTATAACCTGCAATTTCATGGAGTATAAATTATAATCTTTATTCTCAAGTCTTCCTGTAATGATGGTAGGAGGAGATTTATATTCATGTGTTGAGGGGAAGATTGCTTGATTATTTTGGCCTGTTTGAAAAAATCTTTGTACAATATTGGGGGCTAGAAGGAAACAAATGAGGCTGTGTTGATTTGGATCAACAAACTGAATAATAATCCTGTCAGTAGATAATCCAGCTATGTTAGAAGGGTATTTCCTCATCAGTTGCAGTTGGTGGGCTTGATCTTGATCTCATTTGTATGGTCTCCTCAACTCGCTAAAAGGAGTGAATGAAGATTGTCTTGCCAAAACACGTTAACCTGGACTTTGTTACATGGTACTGAATCACACAATTTGCATCGACTGAGTTGTGTGTTTTAAATCTTGTGCAACACTTTGAAAATGTAGGAATTAGTCTAATATGTCTAAGCAATGCTTTTATGCTCATTCCCTTTTTAAAAGTCTCCAAATACCCACTCTGTACTTGTGATAACTAACATGTCTTTTTCTATAAAATACAATGTATGGATGTCCAATAAAATCCCTATGAACTTCATTTTTTGTGACCTTAGAGGATATTATTTTTAACTGTTAAACATTCGTGTTCCATGTTTTGTGTCAGATATATGCCTTTCTCTCCAGCGGCAAGACAGTTTTTCACCTTTTGAGCAGTCTCTTCATTTGGGCTACCAAGTCACCCTCCTATTTATTAATTACAGGCCTTTCTAGGGATATAGTGTAGAAGTCTCCTATTTTTAAAATGGTCAATAACAACTTGAAGTGGATATTTATATGAATAATCCTATTTGTTGCTTCTGTTACTTTATCTTTGCATTTGACACTATTTGATGTTTTTTCCTATAACTATAAAAGATATTTTGTCAGATTTTCACCAGATTTGCCTTTTTTATTACGTTTGCTAGATTTTCTAGGGCTCTTTAAAATGCATAGAAAAATATTTTTTCCTGTGTATGCCTGAATACAGTAAATATACACACAAGCAGTTTGGGTTCTAGGTTGTCAGTGTCCCATTGTCAAAATAAAAAACATGGTAGAAAGTCTATATGTGTAATATAACTGTGAAAATAGTGTAGTTTATAGCCTGTAAATAACGGGGAATTGTAAATATGATTTTCCCTGTGCACAAGCACTTGCACTGTAGTTTAGTACAGTAGATTTGTGTGTTTACTAGATTAACTGTAGCATATGTTTTTTGTATCGTCTGTACATTTTATGGAAATATTACCTGCTTTTCTGATGACTGTTTATTTTTGTTTTCCAGATAGTCAGCATTTTAAATGTCATGTGACCTCTTTGTAGATTTTGATAGAATAGTAAGTACATAAGGAAACAAGCTTCAAACTCTTGAAATCTTAAGTATGCAAGTTGAAAAATAAGTGTGTAAAGCAATTTTTATTGTTTCTAATCTCATGAGGCATGCAAAAATGTCAAGCAATTGAAAACAATTTAATTAAAATGAGTGTTTCTATATCAATAAATGCAGTAATGACTTCTTAGCCTTTTTAGCATTGCTTCTGCATCATGTTGTGTTAAGAATACTTTGCAAAAATAAGCATCATCAAAACTACAGGAAGAAATTTCTGTTCTTAGAAAAGATAGTTCTTAATGCCAAGCAATTGTGTAGTTTACATTGATTTCATCTTAACTTGAAACATCATCTTCCAAAAGCAGCCCAATTGGTGATGCACAAACCAGTAGCTAATGGAATAGTGGAAGATATGGTTGGCAATTAGGAGTGCACATGGAATTGGTATGGATTTAATAGTACAGCAATATACTGGCAAGCCAGTTCACTTAGCTAAATCTTTAAAATGTGAACTTAATAGTTACCATTCAGGGCTTCTGTCTCGCTAGTACTGTGAAAACTCCATTTCATCTTCAGCTGAAATTGAAAACTAATCTTAATGCAGCAAGAAGAGTCAACTTCAGGTATTCTTCATTAGCAATAAATGTATCTATTGATCCTTATCCTACAATATGGTGATGTATAGATTTTCATCTTTATATCCTCTGGGTTAGTCCAGACAAATGTGTGTGTGTGTGGAGGTAACATATCCTTCTCTGAATCAAAACAGTAGGGTAGTATGTAAATATACAACTCATCCCTTCCATTTCCATCCACTGCTTCCTAGAAATACTTTTACTACTTTGAGAAGGGATGAATGTGCCACGTTCTACCTAAGGAGACCAATGTAATTATTATTTGTGTCACTGAATTAATTAAAAAAGAAAGTTCTGGTTTAAAAGACTGTCATTAACAGGTAGGAAGAGTTTCTGACAAGCACCTATTGGTTACAAGTAACTGGTATTTGCCATTTAGCCTACTGTATGTATATTAACTTTAAAACTAGCTCTCAATATGAGTGTTTTTATGACAGTTGCATTTACAATACATCCCAAATCTACATTTGACTAGAGCTCATGAGAAATATTTCAAAAGGCGTTGGAGGGAAGCTTTTAACAACTTGCATGTGCTTTAACTCTACTTCTTTACTATGAAACGTTATCTGGGTAAAAAATGCATGCTATCACAGCTCCCCAGAAAGTGTCAGATGCTACCAAGATGTTCTTAGTAAGGTGGAATTTTTGTTCCCTTCTGTTGAGTGAAATAGTCTCAGGCTTAAAAATGCTCCTTTTTTTTTCTCCCTCCACATCCTCCCCCAAACTGTAGTGCTATGTCATTGGATGACAATTGGATATCTATTTATTTGTGGATATTTATCTATACAAAATGTCTCAAAGCTGTTCCTTTTTGTGGTGTCTCATGTTACAAAACAGCAAGTACAGTATTTCATAATGTCTCGTCGAGTAAGTGTATATTGTATGAATTCAGAGTAGAGCTTCATGAACAATGTTATGTTAGAGTTTTGTTCTGGTCTCTGTGAGGCATTTGAGCATGTGTAACAGTAATACTGACTACACTGAAGTTGTGTAAGTAACTTCCATAATTAAACCAGAAAAGCTATGTTCAAATATCTATAGAATCTGCTTAACTTGCCAAGCTTTGAAATTCATTGGTAATACCTGAAACTCCACTCAACCCAGGAAGATGCTCAGAAATGGAATGTATAGAGCTATACCATTCACTTGTTATGTACCTGCAACTCCTGATGATACTCATTTCAGTTGTGTTTGCTGCTCGAGGTAACCAATAGTATATAAAATCAACCACTGTCTTGGGAATCTGATAATACTCAGGCTCAGCTGGGCTAAGGTCAGAATGTTTCAGGCTTACCCTTTGATTTTTTATTTCCTTTGAGACCGTGAGGCAGACCCTTAATATCATTTGAACATACTTCTTGTGGTTTAATTTCTTCTCTTATGGTACAGTACTATTAAACACATATAGGAAAAATATGGGCCTTTTTCCAGGGACTTGCTATGACTTAGTGGTATGTGTGTAATATGAATTACAGTGTACCCTTTAAATGCATGTTACTAATAGTATGTGTCTGCATGCCATGGATTTATAAGAGCCAATGTTGCAGTAATTATAGTTATGAAAACTAAATGCACATGCACAGTAGCTACTCCCTTACCAGGCTTTTATAACTGTATGTAGAGGATTGTATGTCGTGGGCCTTGTTCACACTTTCAGTCTGATAGGATTGTAAAATTTGTAATTAACAAAAATAAGTGTTAACTGGGGGAGGGGAGTGAAATCTCTCAAAACAAGACCTCTGTGAAAACCTGATCTTATTGATATTATTGGGTGCTAATGTAATAAATAATAGTTGACAAACAAAAAGTAATGTTGTTGTTCTTACACTGTTGATAAAATTGTTTTCTTCAGATTTTGATTTTAATTTGTTAAAATATAAGTGAGCTACTGTCATATTAACAGGAGAGCTGGGCTCATCTCACTTGTTTAAAGATGCTGCATCCCTGCCTATTTATTGATATCAAAATCTATTGATGGATTGCTTTAGAATTCTGAGTTCTAGTTTTTTCATTCCTTATTGTTTTTTGAGATGGAATAGAATTATATAGTGACTTAGTCACAATAACTGATTTCTTCTCTTCATACCCCCAAAATAATTCTAATTGTTTACAAGAAATAATGGAAAATATTAATTTGGAATCAGATCTTTACTGTAGAATGTACTTAACACAGACTAGTAGGTGCCAAAAATATTTTTTTGCCTTATAACCTCTCCTGCTTTGGTCTTTGTAGATTAAATCAATGTATAAATAAAGTGCGTATAGGTTTTTGATATTTACATAATTCTTCCTTTGTCTCCCCTCCATAATTTTATTTAAAAAAAGAACAAGATATTACATGACTGATTTGTAGGTACAGTAATTATTTTTGCAATAAATATTGTTTATGAAACTAACTAATTTCACAGTTGGTTACATACAATAACAATCATGTATTGTGTCAAGACAATTTGAATGGGAGCTCAGAGACATGAAAGGCCACATTTTTTGTGCATGTAAATTATTGTTTGTTTGTACATTTAGGACCTGATCCTGCAAACACAGCCAATGAGACAACTTGGGCACGAGTGGAATAATGCCAGTCTTTAAGCATTCACAGAATCGAGCCCTCATTTTACATGTACAAAAACTCCCCAGCTCTGGTAGCTGAGTGTCCAACTGCTGATTAACACGTGCAACCTATTCTGCTAGCAAAAGTGGTGATTCAAAATCTGTGCTCTTGGGACTGAATTTTCAAAGGGTGACTGAAAATGTGCCTGCGCTATTTCTGGATATTCTTCTTTGTGGAGTATGCAGAAGAGCCAGTGTTTGTGAGCCTTTTTTGGAAGACCCTTGCAATTGTAGTCCATTCAGATTGTTCAAATACAAAATTGAATGTCTTGTGGGAGGAGAAGAGAAGTCCTCAAATCTAAGCACAGTAAATCATATATGCCACTGCTTTAAAAATCTATTTGTATGGAAGAGAGATGGGTTTTGGCCATTATTGGGCATGTAGTACCAGTATCTGCATTAACTCTCTTCAGTCACTCCCAACAGCTGTTAAGTTTCAGATCTTGTTTCTAGGACTGCACATTTCTTTTGAATATCATTTGATGCTGATGGACAAACAGGTAAATTAAATACATAAACAAAAGGGAGCTATGATGGCTAGTGTTCCATAGTAAAGACCTCTATAGCAACCTGTTTTCCAAACAGAAGAGACAAAATGAGTAGGAGAAGACATAATTTCAAACGTCAGTTTCATTTTCAAATGAGGGTTGAGCTTTTTTTTTTTTTTAAAGAAACTGTATGAATAGAATCTTCCCTATTCAGAACTGTTTCCTGTGTGTATAGTTATTGTCATATCCACTGACTTTATTAATGGTCCAGTTCTGCAGATGATAGCAACTGGGTGGACTGGTATGTTTGCATATTCTCTGTTGCAGGATCAAGGCCCAAAATATGTTGTTACCCGAGCCAAGGCAGCTATAGGGAAAGTCCACTGAATTCTAGTCTGGCTTTCATATTAGCAATGGAATTCATTAAACTTTGATTGCTATGTCTTTGGGAGATGTGTGAGCCAGGAAAATTATTCATAAATGGTATGGAAAAGGGGGTAAACAGGTGGCAAAGTTTGCAGTCAATCCAAAATTATTCAAGATTGTATCTCTTCACAGTCAAGTTTGGATTTAACTAAGAGATCTCATAAAACTGGGTGACTGGGCAACAAAATGGCAGATGAACTTCAATGTTGATAAATTAGGGTTGGCAATTTTGATTGGACGTATTCCCGGAGGTTTCATCACATGACAATCTTTAATTAAAGATTAATCTTTAATTTCAGGAGACTTTAGGGCAGTCCTGGAGGGTTGGCAACGCTATGATAAATGCAAAGTAATACATGTTGTAATACATAATCCCAACTATACAAACAAAATGACTGGGTCTAAATTAGCGGTTACCACTCAAGAAAGAGACCTTGGAGCCATCGTGGATAGTTGTCTGAAAACATCTGCTCAATGTGTAGTGGTAGTCAGAAAAGCTAACAATGTTAAGAACCATGAGGAAGGAGATAATAAAATAGAAAACATAATGCCACTCTATAAATCCATGGTATGCCCCCACCTTAAATTCTGCATGCAGTTCTGGTCACCCCATCTGAAAAATGAGATATTAGAATCTGAAAACACAGAGAAGGGTAACAGAAATGATTAGGGGTATTGAACAGCTATGTGAGAGATTTAAAAGAGTAGGACTTCATTTTAGAAAAGAGTTTACTAACGGGGGGAGGGATTATGATGGAGATCTATAAAATTATTAATGGCGTGGAGAAAGAAGTGTCATTTATCCCTTCATGTAACACAAGAACCTGGGGTCACCCAATTAAATTAATAATCAGTTGATTTAAAACAAACATAAGGAAGTACTTCACACAATGCGCAATCAACCTGTGGAACTCACTGCTAGGGGATGCTGTGAAGGCCAAAAGTATAACTGAGTTAAAAAAAGAATTAGATAAGTTCATGGAGGATAGGTCCATCAATGGCTATTAGCCATGATGGTCAGGGATGCAACCCCCCGGGGATGCTCTGCGTGTCCCTAAACTCTGACTGCCAGAAGCTGGGATGGAACAAGGAATGGATCATTCAATAATTACCTTGTTCTTTTCATTCTCTCTGAAGCATCTGGCACTGGCCACTGTCAGAAAACAGGATGGCTAGATGGACCATTGGTTCGACCCAGTATGGCCATTCTTACTTTATTTTTTTTTAAATCCAGTTTGACTTTAAGGTTCCAAGCTCATAGCTGATGGTTAGAAAAGCCATATTGCATTAGTAAACTGAACAAACTTGATCTGGAAGACACTGACAAATGTGGGACATTTCATGGCCTTTTTACAGTAATTTTTCAGAGTAGAACTGCACCTAAGTACTTGTTATAATGCTATACTGCTCCAACTGATTTCAGTCTGATTGGAAAGAGAGGAGGTGTGGAGCCCCCACAGAAAGTGTCAGAAGAATATGTCATTCAGGGCTGCAAGACTTCAATCAAAATCTTGTTGCCTTATTTTATAAATACCCAGACAGGAACAAACTGAATTTAACTCGGTTCAATTAGAACTTCAAGCTGTCATTAATCTGAGACTATCTGCTCTTTGGATGCCAGCAGTTTGAATTACATGAAGACTCAAGTGGGTATTTTTTAGCCTTTCACAGTCTGTAATCACAAGAGGGATTTTTCTTGTCCACTAGAGGTCACTCTATTCATAACCAAGAATCAAGTCTACAGAGTAACGGTGGGAAGACTTCCAGCAAATTTGCCTAGTTTTCAAACTGATGCCAATGTAAACAGACAGAAAATTGCTTGAGGGTTAGACCAGAAACCTGGTGTACAATGTCTCCTTTTTCTGGCTGGGAAGTGAATGACTTGGTCAGATGTAATGCGGCAGCCACAAACTATTGTAGTGTGGTTGGTTCATTGTGCCTACCCAAAAAGAATTACAAATAGTGCGTATGTGTCTGGGGGGGATTATTTTGGTAACATATTCTGGAATATATTCTCTAAACCCTGGTTTGGAAGGTAATTAAGTATGGGAAAATGCCTTTAAAAAAAAAAAAAAAAAAAAAAAGCCAAGCTGGCAAAAAAAAACCAAATTTAAAAAGGCTTGGGGACAGAGGGAACCACAAAAAGCAAGAAAATACAGGCTGAAGGCTAAAACTCCATTAATTCATTCTGGCATGCTTGCACTCTGTAACACCTACGTCTGTAGTCTAATGTTGAGAGAATCTGTTATGGCTGGAATGCCATCCTCAGTTCCTAGTTTCCTGGGTTTTGAAGGTTTAAATCAGACTCTTGTTAATTATGTTGTTGTCATTTTAATTGTATTTTACAGTTTACAAGGTGGAAACAATTACTGACTTAAAAAGAACTTTCAGTTGATCCTGCAGACAGAGAAGCCTGGAAATTTGCCATGTTCCGTGTTCCTGAAATAGCCCTATCCACTAATGAACTTTCATGCTTAATAAACATTTAAAACTGCACAATACTTTAAAAAATCATTATAAAACTTCCACACTCAAAGTTTCAGCTTTTTATAAGAAGCTGGATGTCCAGTATGAAGAACCGTTAGGTCTTCCCTTCTGAATTTTCGCATACAATGCAAAACATGAGTGCAGGGGGTTGAATTTCCATAATTTGGATAGTATCACTTTCCAACTCTGGGTTCATTGTCTTTATACAATAAATAATAGGCAATTTTTAAAAAATGCCTTTATCCATAATCCATATTTTTCTACATGTAGGGCATGGCGTCCCATCAACAAAGCATTTTATTAGTTGATCAAATTAGTCCATATTGCAATGATCAGAGAATCCTAGAAATGAGAGATGGGAATTACTAGTTAGGTCATTTAGTCCATTTCACTCTTGCAGTTCTAGTCTGTGCTGGATTGCTCCTTACAGTACTGTTTATCTGCAGGTTATTTATCTTAGTTAGCCAATAACTGTACAGAACAAACCCACCACTATCTTTAGCTGAATATTGTTGACTTACTTTGTTATTTGTAGCACCATATGAAATTGGGGACCCATTGCACTTTACTCGTGGTGCTGTGGCTACGCTTTTTTTTTTTTTTTTTTTTTTTTAGCGCGCCAACTCAGAGGTCAGAACTAGTGCAGTCTCCTCGAGCTGGAATTTACATCTCCAGCTTGAAGTGTAGACCTACCCTAAGAGACCGAGATTAAGCAGTGACTTGCCCAAGGTCAGGTAGAATAAGTTAAACCCAGCTCTCCTGAGTCCCGGGCCAGTGCTTTAACCACAAAGCCAGCCTTTCTTTCGCCTCGACAAAGCTGACTTTACCAATGTCAGAGACCTGGTATTTGCACTTTTAAACAAAAGTAGAAATGTGCCAAAGAGGAACGCAAGGAGTTAAATTCCTATTCCAGCTGGGAGCCAAGGCGGGAATAAATCAAAATCAATTGTGGGTGACTGTGTACAAACTCTTAAATGAGGGTGGGGGAGCAGTGTGATCTCAATGTACATTATGGCAGAGGGGGTGGAAGGTTACACTGTCAAACTGCCTTAATTTAATTGAAAACACATGCTGATGAGTCCCCTCCTCCTGGACCTCAAGGCTGGGAAACTTTTGTCAGCTCCCTGCAGTTCAGAATCAGGAAAGAACACTCCAGCAAACACAATGCTGGTCAAAACTGCAGTTGTTCCCTGCTTCTTGCTTTTTCTTCTCTTGCCTGATTTCTCCTGCTCCTGTCCTAGCCGCTGCTTGTGCTTTAGGACTACAGTAAGATGCATGCATCTGATGCTGGAAAACATCCCTGAAGTCCCACCTCAGACAAACATATTGTAAGTAGCTGATTTCATTTTACTGCTTATCTTGCATGATCAGTCTTTGAGGAGAGGAAAGAAAATCCATGCTTTCGACACCTTGCTTTTCCTGCAGGAATGCCTGTATTGCAAAAGCCTCACCTCTTGAGAGACTGTCTCACTTAGAATGAGTTAATGATATTTAACAGGACACTATGGGAAATGAAAAAACAACTAAAATCACAAGAAAACAATGACTTTTGAGTCTCCAAAGCTAATCCCTAAACAGGGTTTGTTTAAAGGAAGGTGATCACCTTTTACTATTGGAGAGAAAGCTTTGGGGAAATGGGGGACACTGAGTGTTCTAGTTTTGTGTATGCAAAAAGACAGTTTTGTTCCTTGCTTATAAATGCAACTCCATTCCCTTATCTACTCTTTCCTGTAGGTTCTTACTTTCCAAACCCAACTAGGGAGAGGGAATGAACTGAAGGTTTATTTGGGGTGGCAAACAATAGTGACAAACCTTGTACATTCTTAAAAATCCACTGGGTTGTAGTACCTTTTTTGGGGGTGGGAGGAGGGGAAGAGCAGGATTTCAGTGGGGAAGACTGAATTGTTGGCTGTGTCTATTTCAATGGAAGATCTGAGTAACAAATAGAAAGGGTGTTCATGTAGCATTTTGAGACCAATCTGGGGCTTCGGTAGAACTTTTGGTAACAGAAGTGGAAGAGCAAACTTCCAAGCTTTTAAGGAATGGTACATTCTAAAACTCAAAAATGGCTTTAAAACACATCTGGCCCATACCAAAGTATCTTTACCCATGTTATCCAGATATGATTTCTTGGTTTGGAGGAATTGGGCAGTGTCAAAAGCAGACAAGAAAATTGTTAAAGAGATATAAATAGTTTTGTTCTCAGTTAAGTTGCTGTTGATTATGGAATTTGTTCAAAATTAACTAGACGAGGATCACTTCCATGTGACTCTAATGGAACAAATTCTGATCTCCACTGGAGTATCTGTCTTAGCTTTGTCTCCCTAAAATTTTCCACTCTTGTTACTAGTGCAGCTTTACTACTGGCAGCAATGGGAACGCTGCAGGAGACAGTATGCCATCAGCCACTGGCATTTTAACCACTGTGGCATATTCCTGCTCTGAGAGCGGTTAGACAACACAGTGGTTCAAATGCTCGCAGTTCACACTACTGCGCCTCCTGGTGCTACCCCGGGTACTTTTTTGCATGTCTAAAAGTTTAGAAAACCTAGTTATGTGGGTTAATGTGACAGGGAAAGGTAGCAAACTACCAAGATCTGAACGGGACTATTCAGGCTTAGGCCCAGATGTCAAATTAAATAAGAGCCATCCCATTTTGATGTATATTCCTGCACTGCGTTTAATATTTCAGACACTTTCTGAGGAAGAAGATTTGTGGCTCGATCTAGTCTAATGTGGTCCATCTAATTAAAAGCAAGGCTCATATTGATAAATCTTCATGGATCACCAAGTTAAATATTCTCTGTTGTTCATAGATCACTACAAAGATATACAAATGAAAAACACACTGTGACTCTGGCTGTCCTGAGGATTTTATAATCTAATTGAAATAAATAGTCCGAAGAGGCAGCTTTCTGTTTTATCTGTTATAAAAATGTTTAATAATTCACATGCTGTTTAAAAGTTGCCAACGATCAAAAGGTACATCTTAAAAACGCCAGCTGTTCCAGATTTTTATGACCGTCATACTTCTTCCTTTTAGGAGAAGGCACACTGCATCTGTGTGAGCATCCAGAGGTCTGGCAAAATTAACAGCCAGGTCATGAAGTTCTTATTCTGAGTAAAAAATATGGAATTATGGTCATATCTCATAAGTCATCGTTTGATATGAACAGAACGTACTGGTACGAAATACAAATACAGACACCCAGACACTGGGCCCCAGCTCTATCTGTGCTGCTATAAAATCGAAAGCCGCTGCAAGTGCCC
Source organism: Chelydra serpentina (assembly GCA_037349315.1). NCBI lineage: Eukaryota > Metazoa > Chordata > Testudines > Chelydridae > Chelydra > Chelydra serpentina. The sequence goes on from JBAIAC010000051.1 coordinate 4,146,579, forward strand.
AGATGGGCATTCCTCTGATGGAGGCAGTGATGGGTAGTGTAGAGCCAGTGCTCTCTCGAGCACCCAGTGTAGGGAAGGGGGAGGAATTGTGTCCAGCACAGACTGTGCTGCAGCAATCTCCTGCTACAGGATGGCTCGGGGTGGGGGTGGGGGGAGGGTCTGTCGCCAGCTGGTGTAACTTAGAGCAGCCCTTAGCCTGATCTAAATGATCGCAGGACTGGCTTAGAACCATCCCCAGGATTGATAAGCTATTACTGGCTCCTTTTGATTCTCATTCCCCGCAGCTGGGTGCAGTGTCTGGTTTTAGCAATGGAATATTTATCCTTGGTAATGAAGTCTGTTCATTTTATTCTGAGTATGGAACATGATGGCAGTAATGGCTACATGTGTACAGATAAGTAAGCTATAAAAATGCATGATGTATAACTGCAAATGTATTTTGGCTGTCGTCCATTCCACTGGAACAGGATTTGCCAGATGTGATTTGTTGGTTACCGCTGGGACTAAGGCAGTTCGTTTAGCCAACAGCCCAAAGAAGGCAACAGCTGTGAAACATATACTCCGAAAATTTCAATAGGTCTTTAACCTTCTAAGCCATTTGTTTTAAAGCATGACATTTCCAACCATAAACTATGAAACATGTTGGTATGGGGAGAAGGCACCAGTGGGAAGAAGTTCCCTGTAGCTGGAGGCTAGTGTATTCCAATCATATTATACATGGATTATTATATGTAGGTCCACTTCTGAGTCATGTGCTAACTAAACTTAACTCAGGGTACAAGAAAAGAACATGCAGCATCTATGACCTGAACTCATTGCTGGCATGAATTGAAGATGACCCAGTCAGTCCATCTCCCTTTCACGGAGTTTGTCACTCATGCATTTTCTGTGTCTGTCCAATCTGACAAATTTTGCCTTCGCTCGCTGATTTGCAGCATATTGTCTCAGCTGCTGCTCTCCTCCCCAGACATGGGTGCATTTAGTGGGCGAATCATGTATGTATGTAGTTTGTGAAACTCTTTGGGATCACGGGATAAATGTTGTGATATAATAATTCAGCATATTAGCCTTAAGAAACCATATTGAGCAAATGTGTTCTTGTTGGAAGTGCTGCTCTCTTCATGTTGTTTCTACCTTCCTGCCCAAAATTTCTGTTGCACAGGTGAACTGGGGGGAAGGTGGGGGAATTGAGCAGTTAACTTCCTCTCTGTGTTAAACATATATGTGTATACACACACTGAATGTACCAAGTGTTCTCTCTTTCTAGTTCATCCTCTTTATGTAAATAGCCCTCTGAATTAAACCCTTTCGTGTTGGTCAGAATTTTCTCTCTGAAAACCTCCGTTTATCAGACGGAAGATAGGAAAGATTATTCAATACTCACCCATTTCCCTATTTGGGGAGCACGTCTGCATCTTTCAAATGAGATGGAAAATCTTATGGTGACGAAGATCCCAAGATGCTCTTTGTAAGGGCAGTGATTACCAAATTCTAACTTGGGTACTTGTATTCTGCCTCACTACTCCACCTCTGCCCTGCAATTTCAGCAGAATCTGCTTTCCTCTTGCTGTCCTGAAATGAGGCATAGAATGTCTGTGCTGTTTATACAGCTGCCGCATTTCCTCAGAGGGGGCAGTGCTATAGTAGTGGGTGGGTGAAGCAAACCCATCATCTTTCTCTAAGCAAGTGCCTCTGTTTGCATGTGTGCACACACGCAGAGTAAAGATCTATGGGCTGTCTCTCGAAACAAGCTGAACAGATGCTACTAATGAATCAATATAAAGGCATGCAGCAGCAATTCATCTTAGACTGAGAAAGTCTGTCTCCTTGTTGGACCCACTGATGGGGATAAATTTACCTTTGTGCTTCTGAAACTTCCTTTTGTTGCTCCTGGATCAGATTCGGTTCGTGTTTTCAGGAGCTCAGGAGGAGGGGAGAGCGGTCTTTATGTGATTTGGGCAATGTCTGAACAGTCAACATATGCGCAAGACCCAATGCATTGAGGGAGACCTGCTGCTTGCTGATATGAATTCCAAGAAGAGGCTGATCTGGTTTGATTAGGATCAGACTGTAATCTCCTCCCTGCAAAAGAGAGCCCCTAGATGCTGTTCTCACTTAATAGTTCAAATTATCTGGGATCACTTGGGTCAGCAGTTGGCCGTGTAATCTGCCAACTTGAAAATCTGTCTCAGGGCCACATATTTATTCTTCAGACATCTTTTCTCCTCCCCATTCTAGCCACCACCAATGAAACTGTGGCTCTCTTCCCAAAGGTTGCAATCAACAGATGTGTTGGGCTAAGAGTAGGCTTTGTGCACTAGCCCACCTCAGGTTCCCAAATGATGATTCGCATAGTCTTCATGCATTTAGCCACAGAACGAGCAATGCAAATGGAAATCCGCACACTATTACAGGATGGAATAAACAGGGAGGCACTCAATTCGCAAACCAGCAGAGGAATCAGCTGTTTTCCTTGTACATAATAGACCTTATTCAGTCTCTGTGGCATCTGTCCATCCCAAAATAATTGGGGAGATCTCATACATTATTTGCTGTATTAGTGCTTTATGTGGATAAAATTCAGGGCGTGATGCAAATAATTTCTTCATCTGCTGTCACTAGAGGTAGGCCTGAACTGTAACCCCCAAATCTGATCACACAGACGGGCTCTGGGCAATTTCAAATTTGGGTCTACACTTCATTCCTCAGACATGTCTCTACTTATCACATTATGGGGCAGTATCACTTGATTTGGTCTGACATGCTGTAAACCAAGTCAGATCCCGATCTAATTTCCATAAGCCAAAACACAATTGAAGTTTTTGCGCCATAGCTATGTAGCATGCCTCACCATTAAATAGCACATCTGCTAGTTAAAAGGCACTGGAAAATGTAGGGTTCTCCCTACCAGAACCTTCTGAATGTTCCTGGCTATTGGCCTCCACCCTTAAATACTCTGTATAATGTCAAGTGTCTCCTGTGATGCTAGAAAAATGTATTTCCAGGAGACAGGGTTCAATACAAATAGCCAGATCCTCAGATGGTGTAAATCAGTGTGATCCATTGATGCAAAGTGTAATCTGGTTTTTACTGATGCTTGCTTACTAAAAATATTTCCCCTTGTCTCACAGGCCTGGGCTACACAGGAATGTTGCACCTGCCTAAACTCAATCTGTTTTTCAACTGATTTAGATACACTGGTGCAAACCCCAGCATGGACACTTATTTTGGTGTGAGGGCCTTATTTTTTATTTATTTATTTTTTAATATGGCGATATGCCAGTCCCCTGCCTTCACTAGCAGGACCAAGTACTGTTCCCTGACAGATTTTTGCCCCAGATCCTTAAATGGGCCTCTCAAGGATTGAACTCTCAACCCTGGGTTTAGCAGGCCAATGCTCAAACCACTGAGCTATCCCCCCCGTCAGATTCTTAAGAAATGAAGGTGGAGCTCATAAATCTAGGGAGGCTCAGACTGCCTCACTGGTAGCCACTCTATCATCCTAAAAAGGGTTCTTCATCTGATGTAGTTTCTCAAGCTCCTTTAGGCCTGACACGCTGAGGTCTAAAGCACCAAGACAGCTAATGATGTTCGTTGCTAATGGATAATCTCACACTCAGATGTACACTGACCGATATCCTCTCACTTTCAGGGATTTACGCTTCAATCACATCAAAGAAATTCAACCTGGAGCCTTCAAGAGACTGAAGAACCTCAACACACTGTAAGTTGCCTCCATCTTAAAAGGCACCCAATTGTAGTGTGGTTGTACAGAGAATGGAAGGAATCAGAAACATGAGACCCTCTTGGTTTTGCAATGTAATACTCGCTTATAGAAATGAAAGGATTTATTGGAACACTGCAAGTAACAACTCCAGCATGTGCAGTCATTACTTAATTTCCTTCTACCCCCCATGAACCAAGACAGCAACATAATATCAAAACAGGATAACTTAGCATGAAGATGAAGATGCAGGTCCATCTGTTGGTGGAGGTGCTGTCTGCACTGATCCAAATGGGTAGTTCGGTGCCAACGTGACAGGCACCGTTCTCTGGGCTCGGGGAGCTTAGACATATAATGAACTGAAGATGTTTGGGTTAGACAGAGTATGTGCCATAAGTCTAACTGCTATATGAATGCATTGGCCACTCCCTCTAATGGCTTAGAGAAGATATCAGTCCTGCGGGTTCGTTCAGCTGTGCCCAGAACTGTGGGATGCAGCTCAATTCTCAGCATAACATTTTCCCCCCAGTCCAACCCAGGCAGCATTTCTTACTGTTTTCAGTGAAACCTGGAGTTTAATGACTTCCATTTGAGCAACGAAACTGTCTTTTCTCGTGGTGCATCCTGCCAGCTGCCTAGGACACACACAGCCAGTAGAGCTTAGAGAAGCCCCTAAGGACAGTTTTGGCCTTGGCTGACCCAGGAGCAGGCGAACAGAGCAGTGGCTTAAAGCTATCTTTTTTCCCCCTTGCCTGCCTCAGCTACACAGCTGAAGACCAGGACTCCTTGTGCACATACCACTTTTGGGTGGTTACCCTCTGGTTACTCTGTGCTATTCTGTAACCCTGGTGTGAGATGAAGACGCAATATCCACATACCCTCTTTGCCTTCACTAGCTGCACTAAAGTAAGTGTGTTCTGCCAAGCTGGTGCTCACTCCAACTCTAGCATTCCCCTTTTCTCCTCCTAGTGCCGGTGGGAATTCGAGCAGACCACAATCCCTTCACTATATTTTTACCTCTGAGCCAGAGTAGACCCTGCTACTTGTTCCACTGGGTAGGACTGACCTTAGTTTGGTTTGGGGGGGCCTTTATTGTAACAGCACATGTTTTGCATTGGAGAGATCTCTGGTTCCTATTAATATTTGACCTTTTGTACTTGAAGCGTCGTTCTGGGGCTTGCTAGTTTATAACATTCAGGAATGGGGACTCCATATTCTTTGGCCTCTGACAATGCCCATCGGTTTATTAGAGCCTGCAGCAACATTTGCTACTGAACCATCCACTAACAATCTCCCCCCTTGTACTTGAATTAAAGGAAATTATGGAAGTCTTTGTTGTAGTTGTAATGAATACCAGGAGGAAAGCTTCAAGTGCATTTTTCAGAATGACTTTGTGGCCACGTTTTTGTGTTCTTGGACCTAAACTTAAAAAGAAAACCTCAATCGGATTCCCAGTCTGGCCTCTTGAGAAGCCTAAAGCTTCCAGTATAGAGAACAGAGTAATGAAAGGATTGTGGCAGGAAGACCCATGTGATAAGGATTTCAGTCTAGTTTGTGAGTATGAGTGTAATTTTTTATTCCTATGTGCTAAGTGCTCTGTGCTAAGCAAGAGAAGTTGTTTGTTCTTGTTCCAGTTCAATTGTCCTCAGTACAAAGTATTGTCTAGAGGCTGCTTTCACTTAATTGAGCCATCTTGTTTATACTTTGATATAAGATCTTCTGTTCTCTAGCCCAGCCAAGAAGCCTGCTGTACATAGGAGAGGGCGATCCTGGCAAGATAAGACAGTGTGTGTTTGCCTCGATCAGAAAAATAGAGCAATCTGCCTCACGCGTCCCCCTTTGTGGAGCATTGGGAGCTAGTATGTTTGGAATTAGCATGATGCAATAATTAAATATTTATATATCCTAGAACCTTATCCAGAGGCCAGTGAAGTCAATGGATAGACTCCTGTTCACTGAAGTGGGCTTAGAACAGGCTCCTAGAGTATCCATAGATTGTGGGTAGGTGGAGAGAGTGCAAGAGAGAGCGCAATGTATCAGCAGTGTCTTTGAATGCCCAGGGATAGGGAAGAGGCCGTGTTGGGACCATGTAGCTATTGTACCCAGGCCTGTTCCTAATAGCCCTGGTTGGGTGGATCAATTGTGTGAATGACAGGGTTGGAGGAAGTGAGCTCTGATAGCCGGAGCCAAAGGCAGTGCAAGGTCACATCTCGCCTTACGCAGAGCTCGGTTGTCCTGGCGTCTGACCTGCGCTGTTCCAGTCCTTGGCCTTACCAAGAAGAGCCTGCATTGCCCGGAGCCAGCATAGGTACTGTGGAAGCTTCTTCTAGTCAGCTCTACCAGTGCGCCAGATTTCAGTGCTGCATGGAGAATACTGGTAATCCAGCCCTGTGCTTGAGGACCTGTAATGGAGGAACCTGTTAATTTCACACCTGTCACATGCCACTACTTGTGAGAGACCCACAATAGCTCTTAATGCTATGCTATTATTCTTTGGGGTATCTAGAACCCCAATTCATGTCTGGGGGGCCCCATTGCAGAGACACCTAATGAAATGGCAGTCCCTGGTCCAAAGAGCTTATAGGCTGGCAAAAGACAGCAGCTGGTTACAGCAAAGAGGTGTGGGAAGGACAAGGTGGCAGTGTGACAATTATAAGTAGAGTCGTAAGCAGTGGTCACAGGAGGCTTTAAGGTGACATGCAGTATTGCCACAATAACTTGTCCTGATGTGTTGGGGACCAGAGCTGTGTGCCACCCCACGGCGGTGGAATCGGCCGAACTGCAGGTCTTTGTGGGGAGCATGTGGTCAAATAAATCAGAGGCTTCAGCGCAGCGACAGGAGTTCTCCGGCACATGTGGCGATAGCCCACTGTTGTCCCTGGTCCCACCCTCCCAAAATCTCGAAATCGGGATTTCTTTCCCTCTCCTGATGGCATAGGCTGTGCAAAGCGGATGCAGGCAGCCTGCTGGGTGTTGAACCCCGGCACCAGAGCTGGGTTGAGTCCAATGAGCTGGAAGAGAATTTGGGCCGTACGTGCCCATCTAGCTCAGGCACATCATACGTTCCAACAACCCTGTCTGCTCTGCTCCCAGGCCAACTAAAACTTCAACAACCCAGGCCTGGCTGTGGGTCAGCCTCTCGCTTCCCCCCTTTCCTAGTTTTTAAAATGAAATTGCAGCTGAATTTAATCCTCCTGGGAGTGAGGGACTCCTAGAAATCAGGCCACGTGTGGGCAGGCGCTATTAGGATGATGTATTGATTTTATATGGCACCTTTCAGAAGGCCACATACAATGTGCTTGCGGATCCCATGCAATAATCACTGCACTTTCTGTACTGCTGAAATTCCGCTACATCTGTGCTGGCACGGGGCAGCTGTGATACTAGGCCAGCAATAAAATGCAGCAAAGAAGAGGACAGGAAACAAAGAGGCAATACCTATCCAATTAAAGTGACTGGTAAATTAAGGTAGATGAAATGTAATTGCTGAAGCTATTACTTGTCTAATCTTGCAAATAGCACCATGGGATATGTAACTACCAAGAGCAATCAGGAGAAAAGGCCAACATAGATCTACATGGTGGAGCTGTGTCATTCTGCAAGGGGCTCAGATAGGGCGAGGAGTGTGACTGAGATAGAGACCGAGAGACCTTAGAGAGATGTGCATCTTATCACAAAGCCATGCCGACTTTTTCCACGCAATCCTGCCAATACACCTCAATCGAGGTGCGATGAGCTCCCTGCTCTTCCAACCCTGGAGCTGTCCCGAGTAAAGAAAGCAACTCATTCCAAATTAGGTCATGGTTTTGCGATGTGGACAGATGTTTGGCAGGAAGCAAAACAAGACAGCCAAGCTACTTTTCAGAGGGACAATCTGCAGGCTGGCAGGCCTAAAATTGGAAACACGCACCCCACCTGTACTTTGTAGGCTTGCGTGTCGATCTGCTCTACCTGCCTGACCAGCTACTTGTGACTAAACAGCAGTGAAATGTATAAGAGTTCTGCTGTTCCAGTCCCTGATTCCTTCGGTTCTGCTTCAGGCTCCAGTAAATGAGGACATGTGGTCTGGCCCACATGGAGAGGGCTAGGATGGCTGAACTGGCTCTCTTATCTTTTTGATTGGTAGCAGCCTCTCATCTACCTCCTACCGAGAAAAGGTTGCTCGGCGAGACAAACTTTTTAGAAACACATTGGTGATAAAATATCAGGCATTAAGTGAAAGTGCTGCTAGGTAGTCTCCCAAATGAATTTTCCTTGGCTCAGGGAAAGAAGATAACGATTTCTCTGCCCTCTAGGCAGCATGTACGTACACACACAAACTTTTGCATTGGGGTGCCAATGTAACTGATGGCCAGAGTTGGGCAAAGCTACTGTAGCTGAAAGAAGTATGAGCAAGTCCTAGAACTGCACATGCAAGTTTCTCTCTGGGACAACCTTACAGGTCATTGCTTCCTATCAAACAGAGGAACGGGCTTGCAAATTTCGCCCACGAGAAAACACACTGGCCACCTGAAGCCGCAGAAAACGACTAACCAGATTGTGTGGAGAGTAGCTGACAAGCACCTTCACCAGCATCCAGGCAGAACTAAGAGGGAAAGTGTTCAGACGGGAAAAATAAACCCAGGCCAGCAACAAATCCAACGCCTTGCTGAGGACGGGGCTCGTCCATGTTTCAGCTGCTTCCAGGGTCTTCCTCTGTCTGCCCAATCGCTTGGAACAATTGCAAACTAAAAAGGGCCTTGATTTCTCCTAGCTGAAGTGCAGCCTGGGATAAATATTTCTTGAATCCAACAGCTGGTTTTCAGGTTATGCACACAACACAGGAGCATAGTGTGTGTCATGTCTCCCTCTAGTGGCTGGTCCACCTGAGAGGTTTGAGTAGTATTGCTACTAAAGAAAGGTGTTATACTCCTTTAGTTCAAGTGGCAGAGACCCCCTACTTTTTGTGCTGCCAATCCGAGGTTCAAAGTCTGCTGGCATCCAATGCTGATGGTGCAGAGGAGTGACTGACTTTGCGGACTTACCAAATCACCCACGATATGGCTGTTTTTTCCCATCAAGCTGCAACAGCCAATGCCGCCTTCTGGCTGCAATGGAATTTCCCAGGTTTATATAAGTCAGCTGGAAACAGACTTCTTGAAACAAAGTCAGGGTGGACGTTTAGTAGATCAGAGCTCTGTGTTATCTGTGCACCCTTACAAAAGTGTGTCTGAAAAGTATACAGCAACATTTGACAGGAGGTTTTCAGGAAAGCCTTTAAGCACATGCTTAAAACCAATTGAAGTTCTGTGCTGGGGCTTTAAGTAGGAAGAATGGCATACATGCAGTAAATCAAGGTGTGGTAATTACATTGTTGTTTCAGATATTGTGTCCTGGGACTACGGGATAAGAATTCTGGTGGATGCTTACAAAGGGCAGTTAGGTGCCCAATTCCTTTTGAAAGCCAATGGGAGTTGAGTGACTAACTCCTGTTTCTGCCCCTTCATGACACCAAAGCATTTGGGATTGCCACCATTCCAAATTGGTATGCACAGGCCTGATATTTAACTTGTCCTACTATAGGACTAGCCTGACAGTAAAGCAGAGCAAGAATCTTTTGGGGTTGATGTTAAACTAGAATTTTTCATGCAAAACTTTTTTTTTTGAGGGTGGCGGTGTGTGTAAAAAATGCAGATTTGGTGACATGGAAACGTTTCACGTATTTGTGTCAGTTTTACTGGATTGTTCAGCTGGAAAAAAAGTGAAACGAAAATTCAAAAAAGCACCGAAACGTGATGACGTTTTTGAAACAAAACCTTTTGATTTTTCGGATTGTTTCAACACGACTTTTTTTGCTTCAATCCTATTTTTAAAAAAATCAAAAAAGTTTAAAAACAGTTAATTATAATCAAAACAAAACATTTCCATTTTTGTGGAATTGAAACATTTTGTTCAGCCTGAAATGAGAGAGAATGGATTTCCTTTTTGATTTTTTTCGGTGGAGAGAAAAATCAGATATTTGCAGAGTTCTAATTGTAACGTTCTGTGGTGGTGGTCATGTTGCAGCGCGCCACAGAGAATGGGAGACCAGGAGCCAGCAGCCCTACATGGTTTAGGTGTTTGTTTCCTGCAGCGAAACTGAAAGAAGCCGTGCAATTTGCTGAGGGCTTGTTACAGGGCAAATGTTTGCCCCATGCATCTTTAGGGTTTTGAAGTCACCAAAAAAATGAATTTAAAAAAAAACCCCTGTGAGATTTGGTCTGGGTTTTTGTTTCTTACTAATGTGCTTGATGCAAACATTCTCAAGGGTTTGAGGATGGGTCAGGGTCCATGTGCAGGAGCCCTGAGCATGCAGTGTGAGGCCCAGAGGCAATGTGAGCTGGAGAATTAAATGCTGCTCCCCCCTGTTAAATAACAAAATACATAAAACCAGCCTTCCTGTAGGCTGGCAGAGGAAGGGCAGCAGATTGTGTGGCGAAGTCTCTGCTCTCTGTCTCTTTCCAGGCAGGGTGGCTGTGGAATATCCGTGCTGACATCTGTAAACCCTCCCTGCTAAGGAACCCTTTATACTCCGAATCTAACAGGGAGTGAGACAAGGAAGTGGGCGTTGAAACTGCCATGAAAGGAGCACACTGCAAACATACTGAGAGGTCTCTTGGGGCTTCTAACAGCCTGGGCTGGAGTAAGATTTCCCTGCTGGCTCCAGCCGCTTGCTTGCTTTCCCTGAAGCAGGAGGTTTGATAAATTGCAGTGCTTTAAAAGAAACAAATCCAAGTTAGACTATTGAAAGGCTGCAAGCATAATATGCTCCTAGACAGACCCTGTCTAGTGTTCTCGGTCTGGTCCTGCAGTGGCAATGAAAGATTAGCCTAAGTTTTCCACCTTGGTAAGCTTTTAGGACCTGTCGGCTGCCTGTCAGCTCACTGGAACTCTCCCAGCTAGGGTGACCAGATGTCCCTATTTTATAGGGACAGTCCCGATATTTGGGGCATTTTCTTCTATAGGTGCCTGTTACCTCCCACCCCCTGTCCCGGTTTTTCACACTTGCTGTTTGGTCACCCTACTCCCAGCCCCAGCTCTTCTGGTCCCTGTTGCGTGGCCCATGCTGATCGTTAACGAACTTGGGTAAATACAGAGCCATTCGGCCTCGCCATCTCTGCCTTGCAGTTATGAGCTTGTGGACGGAGTTCTTAACTCAGCACAATGAATCTTGAGGGTCCTCCCCCCTCTCGTGCCCCTTTCCGTGACCCACGCCAGGTGCTTTGGTGGCGTGGACGCTGGCACAGCCCCTCACCTGCACTAGCCTTTCACTGCAGGAGATCCGGGACTGCATTGCAGTTGGGTTCAAAGTGAATGCGTTTGATCCCCTCTTAGCTCTTAGACTAGAATGATCGGAGCCACCCCTCCCTTATATCCTTAACCCTCCCGCCGCGACAAGCCGCTACATGACTCAGAAATCAAAGGACTGGGTTGCAGACCAAGCTCTGCTGGGCTGGTTCTGCTGCTCCCATGCCCTCCGCCTCCCTTCCTCCCACTCGCTTCACCCACACGCCCCAGCCAGCTGGCCCGCCGCTCCTCTGGTGCGTGCGGCCGACACACAGCTGCCGCTCCTCCCCTCCCCTCGGCCAAGGCAGCTGCAGCTGCTAGGCAGATGCCGGGTAGCCATTCATTCGGGACCCCCTGCGCTCTCAGGCCTGCTCAGTGCTCTGTCTGCCTCTACCAAAAGGCACCTGGAAAAGCCATGCACCCTAAGACCAGGCCTCGCGGGCCTGCTGGGTAGAATAGTCATGGCTGGTCAGCCTCAGAAGAGGCCAGAAGTGGAATCGTCGCCACATTTGCAGCTCCAGACCGAGGGGCATTGATAGCTGGGCCTTGCGCTGGAATAACAGGGAAGCTGAAGCTGAGGCAACAGAGAGCTGTAGGTGAGAGGCTGATGCAGTTCCTACAGGCCGTGCCCTGGGGTATGTCTTCACTTCAGGGCTAGCCCAGGTGATCAGCGCCCAGGTCTGAGCACCTGGCTTGGCCTAGCTTGGATGTGAGAAAAGCCCTACCCGAGTTATTGTGTCCTCGGTGGTGCTGCGCTCGCTCGTGTGTGTTGCTGGGACGTCTGGGGGCACATCCGTAAACTGAGCCGCTCTGAGTCTTTTCCCAGTGAATTGTGTGAGAACTTGTCTGTTTTTCTAGGCACATGGGGGATTGGGGGAAGGCACTGGAGGACGATCAGCACTTGAGAGGTTTAGCCTGCATCCTCACTGGGAAGTAGGTGGGTTACCAGCCACAGAAAAAGTGTCCCCGGGGGTCTAACCCTCACCCTGGCCGGGCCAGCTAGCCCACATTGAAAGCACCTCCAAACATGGATGAGGGGTTTTGTGTGTGGATGGGAGTGGGGGGTTAGGGGCAACACCCAAATAAGAGCCTGGGTTAACTATGCAGTGACAGGACACCCTGTAAGGGCTGGGAGTTTGCTAATAGAAGGAACACTAGGTATGTAGTCAGGGCTTAGATGCTAGGGTCATGGGTGCTACAGAGAAACCGAGGTTAGATGCATAGATAGGAATGAGAAGTGGGCAAACACCTTCGGGCAAGTGGCAAACTTTTGCTTTTTGCCAGTTTTTCGAACAGGCAAATAAAAATATCCCCCATTTTGCCGAAGCGCGTTGGGAAGCGGTGGTGATGATTCAAGAGATGACCTTGGACCAGTGTCCCGGCACAGTGTCATGGGGCTTTGTGCTAGGGGCAGTGCCATCTGCTGGATGAAATGCAAAACTGAAGTCTTGTGCTCATCAGAGTGGGGGGTAAGAGCTTGCATTGCAGAGGGGTTCATCTCTGATCATGGATTAATTAGGAGGATGATCAGACTCAACCCTTTTGCTCTTTCAGTTGCACACGTGCTGCTTCTGCACTTCCTGCTCCAAACTGTTGCATTGAGTTTCTGCACGCTGATAATGGTTAGTTTCCTTTCACTCCAGAGAGGGCTGCGTTTCCGAAGTGAGCAAAATCTAGTGTTTGCATCTGTTTACAAATTTAAAACCCACTTGTAAATTTCATCAAGAAAGATTGCCACTCTAATGAGAGCTCATATGCTTATATAAGCATAAGATAGAGTATGTCATTTCATACTTATACATTCACCTATACGTCTTAGGGAGAACATACTTTATTCTTCATATGTAGGGGGGAGGGATAGCTCAATGGTTTGAGCATTGGCCTGCTAAACCCAGGGTTGTGAGTTCAATCCTTGAGGGGGCCATTTAGGGATCTGGGGCAAAAATCTGTCAGGGGACAGTACTTGGTCCTGCTAGTGAAGGCAGTAGACTGGACTCGATGACCTTTCAAGGTCCTTCCAGTTCTATGTGATAGGCCTATCTCCATTTATTATTATGTAACAGCATTTGAATCCCTGGTTTAAGGCTAAACTCAGGGCATCCTTAACTACGGTGCCACAGCTGGCACGTCCATAATCATCATTTGAATGTCAACAGTGCGCTTGGTTCGGCACAAAACTCCGAAGCAGACACTGTTCCTGCCCCAAAGAGCATATAATCTGGCCCCAATCCTGGGAGTGACTCCATCCAAATGGACCCTTTTACCCATGTGGAGCCCACTGAAATCTTTCTGTGTATAGACCACGAGTGAGCAAAGCACCTAGGCATTAGCTTAAAGTTAAGCACATATTTAAATCCCATTGAAGGCGATGGGACGTCAGCATGCATCTAACGTTCAGCATATTCTATGCTTTGTAGACTTGGGGCTGAAGTTACATGCAGGATTGGAGCCCACATGTATAGAAATTAGGGGGTGGGGGAGGTTCCAAAGGCAGAGATGGGAGCTAAGTGCCCAATTCCTATTGACTGTCAATGAAAATTGGGTGTCTTTGTGCCTTTGATTATCTCCCTCTGTTCTCAGTTCCTTGACCATCTAGCTAACCTTTGCTGTTAGGCTTCTGGTCCACCAAATTAATTAAATGTGATGTGCCAGACACACCGCTCCCCACGCACGAATTCCAGCTAGCAGGCGTGTGCCAGTTCTTCCTTGCTTAGCTGTCTAAAGTTACACCTGGCGAGCGCCCCATCATGGCTCTCCTAATTCATATATGAGCTTAATTCTCTGGAGCTCTCAACAAGAAACCAAACCATGATGTGTGTCAAATCCTCCAGCGCGGTTGGTCCTGTCACTTCACTTCCCCCTCTTCCCCTGTGGGACGCGAGATGGCTCGGGTGGTGTTTACCTATTTCCCATTACGGCGTCGCAAGGTTGGGAGGAAAATCTTACGTCAATGGAATGGCATTGCCAAAGCAGCTCTATTCCTGGGGGGAGGAGGGGAGAGAAAATGTAATTCTTATTCTCTTCCACAAAATACAGGCAATTAATCAGGAGTTGTTTAGATGGGAATTGACTGAAGTCAGCCGGAGGTCTACCACAGCGTGAGATCATGAGAGGTGGTGTGGAGACTAACAAGTCCCAGGTGTTTAGGAGGCCTGATGGACAGTCTGTATTTGCACATATGAGAGGTTAACTTCCCTGCTTTTGCTCCTCTCAATCCTGTTTTGGTGAAACGTGTTTGTTACAGCCCGGGCTGAGGATGGTCACCAGCCAGTTGTGTTGGACTCAAGCTTTAGATCTCTGTGTTGTCAAGGCAATTGGCACATTCCTGGGGTGTAATCTTCCTGTCTGGCTCTCCTCCTTGGGATGTGGGGCCCTCAGTCCCAATGCCTTCTGGCCCCAGACCAGCGCTGAGCGTTCCAAGCCACCCACCCAGCTTATGTATGCTCTCCCCAGAGTTCACACCATGGGCACTCTGTGTTATAGTCTAACGCTTTGGGGACCGTGTGACAGCATTATTTGTACAGTAGCAGGCATTTGCGAAGGGCACAGACTCCACTGCTTTAAAATAGGCCTTTGCCTGAGAAATAAAATTCCAGCAAGCTTCACAGGGAGGTGGTGTAGGTCCAGAGCTAGGCTAGGAATCCGTCATGATGGGCTCTATTCCTGGCTCTGCCACTGGCATGGTGTTTGACCTTGGGCAAGGCACTGCTTTGTGCCTCAGTTTCCCTGTCTGAAAAATGGGGGTGATGCTACTCGTCTTTCCTTGTGAAGTGCTTTGAAATCTTTGGATAGGGTGCACTAGATAAAAGCAAAATACTATTATGTGGACCTGTGTGGCCTTCCTTTGGATTGCAGAATAAAAGGTGTTTGGGGGATGGGTTAGAACAAGAGGGTTCTGTCTTGAATTATCTAGCCATTTGAGGTACTACATAGTGCTATTCCTGTAACCAAAGAATGTTGGTCTACTGAGAGCTGATTAACTCAATCCCCAGAATGTTTGTTTCTTTCTTTCTTGTTTGGAAACTCTCCATTCCAGACCATTTTATCAGCAAGAAGGAATTTCTGGCCGCCCATTGAAATAACTTTTAAATGCAGTTGTAACTTCTCCAACTTTCTCACAAGTACGTACAACAATTGAGGCTGTTCTGGGGTGATGCTTTTTATACCATTATTTTAAATTGATTTCCCCCTTCCAATATGCCCACAGCTTATTTACTATAAAGGAGAGGGGGGGGGAAAGAATAAAAAAGGCAAGTAATGTTGAGTGTAGCCCATGGTTTGCCAAATGGGAAGAGAAAAGTACCCATGTTAAATCCAAATTCACTATTTTCCCCATCATCGAATAGCGATAATATGGTAAATTCTACAAAATAGAAAGAAAAGAATAATTTAAAGTAACTTTTCAGCTGTGCTCGGCACATGAGAACAAAATTTCAGCTGCAAAGCATAAAAGAAATTTGATTTTTAATATTCTTGTTAACAGTCATGGGCCTGATTGGTTGTTCCTTGTGCACCCAAAACCCCCAAGGCAATTTTTCAGGAATAGGATTTATGTCACTGAGGATACAGTTTAGATATTTTGGGCCACATACTTAGCTGGTGCAAACTGGCATAGGACCGTTGAGGATCTAGCCCTTTCTCAATAAGGTATCAAACAAATAAACTTTCTGATCCTTTTTATTTCATTTCCTTTCCCACAGGGGGTCACTGAGGCACACACAGTTAACTATTTCCCTTTTATCCAATCCTATCTCCTCTAGAACATTTACTTACATGTGCTTGTCTGCAAACATTAGTTTCCGCTTGTTCGCACAAGATTCCTGCCCCCATGGAAATGGGTGGGAGTTTGGGAGTTTTGTCATTGACTTCAGTAGGGAACAGGATCGAGCCTTTAGATCCCACCTTGGCAAACCATCAGTGGCCTGGATCTTGCAAGCTGTTCTACATGGATGGACTCCCACAGGGGTCTGCTCATAGGGCACAGCTTGTGGGATCAGGACCTACATTCTTGACAGGACACTGAATTGCTGTCTTGTCTACTGATCTCTGTGAGAGCAGCTTTCTTGGCTAGGAGATACACTGCCTTGCCGCGTGCTGCCCTGCTTAGAAACGGCTGTATCTTTTGGATCTGAAATTAACAAAACAAACCCCAAAATCCTGGCCTTTCTCCATCCAGTTTGTATTTTCAGGGGATATTGCAATGTGTAACCAGCTAAGGACCAATAGAACTGTCGTTATTTTTATTCCCTGTCTCTAATGTGCTTGGATCAGCATTGGCTGCTCAGCAGATTACGTTGTACTTTATAAATTGTCTGCAAAAAAGCCTCACTTTTGAGTCCGTTCCAGGGCGCATTGGAAGTGTGAGAGTTGGGGTCAAGCCCCTCCATGCATTAGGGAGGCCTGTGGCAGGAATCAGATCTTTCTGCTTCTAATTGCTTTTTAAACGCTCCACAGATTTTTGGGCATTAGACAATGGGGTAAGAGGAACACGAATACATTGGTGCTATGTGTACAGGTTGCACTTACAGAGGGGGTTATTTTGCTTTGATTGAGGCAAAGGACTGGATCAGTACAGTCAGCCAAATAGCAGTCTGGCTGAAATGGGGTGGGTTGGGGTTTTAAGCAGCAGCAGAGTTTGGAAATACAGCGGGTTTCACTCTGAAATCACCTGCTGAAGTCATTCCAGTTCCAAACACATTGTTATTACATTTGTGCCTAAAGACCCCAGCCAAGATCAGGGTCCCCGGTGCTAGGAGCTATACCTAACACAGCACGAGAAAGGCCCTGCCCCGTTACCTCGTGGTTACCTGGCAGACTGCATGAAATGACTTGTTGATGTCCGTTGTAGAGGACAGGTGTCCGCCTCCCTAGCAATGACATCACAGCTGTTGCTAGCTGGCCGCCTGTCTGGCATTCTCTGAACTGAGGCCAAGGATTGAATAGCCACCGGGACCCAACCTGCTTTCTTCCCACCGGAGCTGATCCCTCCGGCTCAAGATTCAGCCCACTGGCAGGGAAGATGCACTGCTGCTGTCCTGTGCTGTACTTATTTTGTGGGTAGATAGACAACATTATTCTCCTGGGCTGCTTGGACACCTTGTGCCAGCACTCAAGTGTTCAATCAGCAGAGTAGCTAATTGCTCTGTATTTAGGAGCTGTTTCCTCTTTCAGCTTGGCTGGCTGTTGGAGCAGAGTAGGCAGGTCCAAGGATTTGCCTTTATGGGGCAAAGCAGCCTGGGCAATATCTATGGAACACCATTGCTTCCTGCTGTGGAGATCGCTCTTCCAGTATCTGTCGGTATTAATCTTCTCTATCTGTCTGTCCATCCCCCTAGCTACCTGCCTATTTATCTGTTGATGTTTTTATAATGTGATATCTGGGCAGCTCCCAAGAGACGATAGGCCGGATTTCCATGTAACGTAGGGGTGCAAGTCCATTGACTGTCAATGATATTTGTGCTCCGAAGTCATAGATGCTATTAAGAACCCCCCTTGAGAGCCTGAATTCCCAATAGACCAGCAGTCTAATTTTTTCCCTGCATCCCTTCTGGCAGTTGGGGCCATGTTTTTATTTTCCCAAGGCATTTCTACACTCTTATTCTGCTCTTTCCACTCCTACTCTTCCTTACCCTCTCTATTTCGCCTTCACCGCTTTTCCTGCCTCTACCACTTTTGCAGTTGCAAACTGTGTCTGTCAGAGAAGTGAGTTTTATATGTCCTTGGGAAGGCTGTGAGATTTGCCTTCCCCAGCAATGGGGCCAGACCTTGGTCCCATTGCGGAGAAAGCTCTAAGTCCCACTCTGGTAAGCTAGACCCTTGAAGGTGGTGTCGTCATCGTAGAGAGAGAGGTTCTGTCACTTACTCAGGGTCAGTTCCATGCAGATCCTGGAAAATTAGGACCAAGACTTTGAATATAATCCAGTATGGTCTATGGCGAGCCAAAACTGTGGAAAAAAGCAGCATTCTCTTCTACACCATCGGAAAAGCAGCTCTCTGCAATGAAGCAGCTCCCAGCAGTAGTTCCACTGCCTACCCTCTTCTCCATTTCTATCCACACTCTGCAGGGCAGCACTTTCAAAAATAAACTTCTCAGCCCGTGAAATCTGCAGTCCGAGCCATTGGGCTGTACAATTCACGTAGCTTGTGTGTGCTGTGAAATGTGCCGGGTCCTGAACACCAACAGAATGCATCAGAAGGAGCAGGACAGTCCAGCAGCCAAGATGAGTGTTTGCCCATCTTGTGTTCAAGAGTTACTTATAAATAGGCCTGGAAGGATTAGATTTGTGTTGATAATTGTCTATTTCACCACCACCACCACCACCCCCCACACACAAATATTTCCTTTGATACTCGAAATTTACAAGTAGGCAAAGTAAGAAAAATGCTGCTTGAGAACTTCTTAGAGTTTGTTTTAAGGATATTTACTTTGTATGTTTTGACATGTGATGTGGAGAATTTGTGTATTGATGGTTATACAGCTTTAACTTTGAACCTCATCACCTACTGTCATTAAAAGTACTGGTCTAATTATACAGCCATAACTACTTTATAGTATAGACGAGGCCTTAGTTATTACACTTTACAGCTAAGACTTCTCAACAGGTATCTGTGCTGCTGTCCGATACTTTACAAGTCTCAGGCATATTGCATTCACATGTGTTTGTTTTTTCCTTCTGGTTTTGAACAGGCTGCTGAACAATAATTTGATCAGACAAATTGCAAGAAGGTCCTTTGAAGCTCTGCAGAACTTGAAATATCTGTGAGTTGGCACCTCTAAATCCTATAAAATCAAATAGCGTCTATAACTCTGCCAGTCAAGTGTATGGCCAGATCTCCTAGATGGCGTTGACATAAGTATATTCCAGCTCATAGCCAATGAGAACGCTCCAGCTGGGTCCAACTTTATAGCTCTTTTCTTCATGTCTTGAATACAGCAACGTCCAATGATCCTAATGCGTCACATTTCTCTGTTCTCCTCTCTCCCCAAAGCTACCTGTACAAAAATGAAATTCAGAGTATCCAGCAACATGCCTTCCAGGGGCTCCATTCTCTGGAACAGCTGTAAGTACGCACGAGCTCTGTTTGCTGCTTGGGAATATGAGTCACTTTAGAAACCCTCACTAAGATGCCTCTGAACTGCTACACATGGCCCTTGAGACCGTGATGACAGGACTTCAGGAAGGGTTGGTCCTTCCACACTGACTGGTCAATGCTGAAGACTGTTCTTACGTTCATTCAGTTGCCCATGGGCCCAAGGGATATTCCAGCAGCTGGAGATCCCTGTAGTGTAGGACTGCTCTGGCCATGCATCCCTTTCCCTCCTTTCTCCTAGACAGTTTCCTTGTGCTGGGATGTGTGGGAGCCACTAGAAGACCTTTGTGCTAAGTGGGACAGATCTTTACAGAGCAGGGCCCAGTTTCTCTTCTCCATTTGTTTGAATGTTGGGGATAGGCTCAGTTTTTCTTTCATCCAATCCAGCTCATCTATTGCTGGAAGCGAATGGGTGAAGCGAACAGGCAGCTGGGAAAGTTGAGTATTTATAGCACAACTGTCAATATTGTGGTGTTTGCATGCATTAAAATTGCTGCTGAAGTCCAACTTTGAGGTACCAAACAATAGAAAGACTTTCAGACCATGCCTTCTGGGTTGTCCCAGGATGAAGGGAGCCTACACTCTGCCTAGCCACTGGATCCTGTAACAATGATATTTCAGCATTCTGTCATATTGTCCTCTCTGGCCATAATTGCTCTGTTTCTCAGTTAGAGCAATTTTTCTTTCCAGCTGTCAGCACTTCATGGCCAATGTGGTATAAGAAAATCAAGGGGTAAATCTTCCAAAGCATCCTCGCAAGTTGGGATGGCTTTGTGCATGTACCAGGAAGGGGGGTTCATGAGAAATCCCTGGTATGGGTGCGCATGCGCCCATGTACAGTGAGGGATTGTGAGCATAGAGGGCAGGAGGACAAAAACTACTTGAACATGCTGGTGGATGCAGCCAACGGTAAGTCCTTTCTGCCTTGTGCGTCCTCACCAGCAACCAAGGTTCTGCAGCTGGAACATAACTGGCTACTTTGCTGTGTGAGGAACAATAGGATTCAACTTGCTCTCTGCAGTGCTGACTGTACTAAATGTATCTGATACCTTTTCCTCATCAAGAAGCTCAGCAGAAAGGTTGAGAAGAATCCTGAGGAACAGATACTGTACGTGCTGGAGCGTAGGGGCTCTTTTTAGAGATGCACTTCTGGCCACAACCACATTTTAACAATGAACAAACCAGATTTGGTGTCAGAGGGATAAAATCCCCCCATCTGTTTCCAATCCCTGAAACAGGCTTTTCTCCAAGCAAATTGGCCTTGCTCAAATCCACCCCACAAGCCAACTTTTCAAGTAAAACTAAAAACTGTTTGATGGACAGTATCAGCTGCTTTCCTTCAGAGGAACGAAAGCACGCAACGGAGATGTATTAAAACACACTCCAGGCTATAGAATCTGAGTCAGGGTGGTTTGGTCTTTATTCTGATAGCCAATCTTCTGCCATGATTCATTCCATTATGAACGGAACAGCTGCGTGGTGGCTTATGCAATCATTTCTCGAACCAGTTGGATGCAACTGGTAGAACATAGACTTGTAGAGTTATCAGGGGTCACCACTGGCGCTATACTTGGGTGACATAAGGGGGAGGAGGCTACTCCTGCCACTTTGATATTTAGGTATTTTTCCTAATCATTTCAGAGCAATGCTAATGTTGTGGGTTGATGGAACAGCTAGTGTGTGTGTGTGGGAACCTTGATTTATCCCTGTCTGTCTGTTTGTTACCATGCGCTCCTTCATCCCATCCATGCAAAAGGTTCCCCTTGAAACTGTACCACTGGATGGCAGGCATGGCTTGGGATGTTAGTGGAGCCGAGAACATCAGCCCAGAATTAATAAGCTGTGACAGGGCTGGGTTGCTCATGTTAAGCACGGGTCAAACGTTTGCCGCTCCTTTGGACCACCCCTACTAGGGAAACCCTTCCTCGGTGCCGCGTGAGGGTGAGTTGTCCCCACGTCCACTGTCCCTGTTCGACAGGTTTAAACTAGAATCAGTGGTGGATTCTCTGTAACTTGAAAGGACTTGTTACCTTCGGTGACTCAGCCAAAGGTCCTGGGTCTATTCCAGGAGTGAGTGGGTGAGGTTCTGTGGCCTGTGATGTGCAGGAGGGCAGACTAGAGGATCATGACGATCCGTTCTGGCCTTAAAGTCTATGAGGCGGCTATCCTGACTCTGGTGGGGTGTATAAACCCCGCACCAACAGGGCAGGGGTTAAGGAGCTGCTTTGGGCTGGCATTAGCTGCAAGTCACGTCAGGGATGCAGGAGGAGTTTAAGAGGCAGCAGTGCCGCTCAATAGGAGGCAGCCCAGGAAGGGAGCAGGCCGTTAAGCTTCCCAGCTCTCCAGAAGATGCCTGGGAGCGAGCGGAACCCCTGGCCTCACGAATGGGGAGCACAGATCCCCTGAGCTAAAAGGGGGAAGAGACTGTATCCTGTGACTTGTGCTGGAGAGGAACCCTTCCACTAGGCAGGCTGGACTTGAGAGTGCATTTTCCAAGTAACATCCAAACGGGGCGCTCTGATGAGGATAGATCCTTGACACTGACCTTGTGTCTTCAGGGTATTGGGGGGGCCCCTATGCAAGGCTACTTCTCCCCTTCCCCCAGTTTTGCAAAGGACCACCTCATATAGATGCTAGGGAATGCTTTAGGCAGCAGAAAGGAGGTGGGGAAAGCCCTGTGTTGCAGCCACTAGCTCCAATGACAGCAGCTTCAGAAGAACCACATAAAGCTCAGCCCAGTTTAAGAGTCTCCCTCTGAAGCTATAGTACAGTCAGCTGGTGGTGGTGGTGTTTCTAGGGCTAAGGGGAGAGCTTTGGAAGTCTGGCCTATGGGGTTTTTTTATGGTTCAGTAGGGCAGAAGAGTTGACACTGACCGAAGTCTCTTGGAACGGATAGATAGGCCATGATTTCCCAACCCGGGCTGGTTTTGCACCTGCAAATTGCAGATACAAGTGTGAAGACCGTCCTGAAAATCTGCCCTGGTCTGAGCACTAGCAGATTGACTGGTGGACGTTTGTCTGGACCACTCTCTAGCGGCAAGCTGTTGTCCAGCCTCGTAAGTCAGTTTTTATAACACCGTCCCTTGTGCTTTTCTTTTTGTGCCAGTTACCTTCATTTCAACACCCTGGAAACCTTGGAGTCAGAAACCTTTAGTGACCTGCCCAAACTGGAAAGACTGTAAGTAAAGAGGAAGGGGGACTCCCTTGCTCACAACACTCTCGACTTCTCATCATGTGGCCCATTGGAAGAGTTTCCATTTTGGGTGATGGGCAGGAAAGTTTCTGGAGCTCTAATTTCAGGATCTGATTTCTTCTGCTTCATTTCCATGGAGCAAAGCAGGGCCTCTAAAGGAGTCTTGAACCATATGTCTCAGAAACTGGAGCTGAGCTTTGGTTATATCTAGAAATAGGCCAAGGGGCTTGTGTTGGATCTGTACTAGATTTAGGATAGGGTTTGGATTCAAGGTCCCGTTGATCCTAGGATCAGGTTTGGGTTTAGATTTTTAAGGGCACTGGGCTAACATGAGATGTTCTCATGAGATGTCTTCCTCCTTGAGTTGACATCTTATAATAATGGCTGCTCTTGCAAAATTTCAGCAGCATCTGAATTCATGCTCAAAATAGGTCCCTTCTGGTTTTGGATTTGACTTAGTACCATAATGCTAGGGATGGGTCCAAACCTAGAGATTCAACCTCTTCTTCCCTGCCCCTTGCAGAATTTGAAGTGGTTTTGATTTAAGAATCTGGTTTGGGGGCTTTTTTATTTCAAATCCTGAGTCACCGTTTCCAGTACACATTCAGCATTTGATGTTGCATATTGTATTGTGTTCACAAGCAAATTAACAATATCCCTATAGCCCCTAGAGAGCATCAAAGTATCATACACACACACAGACACACACACACACACACACACACACTAAATTCTGCATATCAGCAAGGTTCTGGTGACCAATCTTAACATTTAAATTGAGCCTTGACCTGGGATGTTCTTATCTGTATGGTGTAGAACTCTGTGTAACACTTTGGCACTCTTGATATCCCCATTGCAGATTCTTGCACAACAACAAAATTTCCAGAATTCAGCCAGGAACCTTCTCTCAACTGGAATCCCTCAAACGGCTGTAAGTGGACGACATTGCCTGCAAAGAACAATTGTTTTGTCTTTTGTCACATGGCCAGGACCTAGAGACCCATTTGACTGGCTGACAAAGGTTCCAGCTAATATAGTTCGGGGATAACTGTTATGTCTCGTACACTGTTGTGGTAGCCAGAGGCAATAAGCCACAATAAGGATCCAGTGTAGTGTTCAATTGACTTGAAATGAAACATTTTAGGTCGGTACAACAAACCAAACCGTTTTGATATGGGTCGAACAGGCTCTAATTCATGGTGTCATTGAACCCATATGTATTTCTGAGGAAGGGGGGCAGAAGCACTGATAAATTGAGGGCCAGATTTCCAAAAGAGCTCAGCACTCAACAGCTGCCGTTTTAGGCACCTATACACTAGGAGCTGTTGGATGCCGATAACTTCTAAACATCTGCCCACTTCGGTTAGGTCCCTGCGCGGGAACTGTGAGCTCTTTTCAGCATCTGGCCCTGAGTCTATTTTGTAGTGTGGGCTAAACCATTAAATATGTTTCGGGAGGGCGATTGGGAAGGGGCTGGGGGATTAAATAACTTTTCTTTGATCTACGTCTCATAGACGGCTGGACTCCAATGCCTTGCTCTGCGATTGTGACTTGATGTGGCTGGCCGAACTGCTGAAGAAATATTCTGAGCAGGGCAATATTCAGACAGCTGCCACCTGTGAGAATCCAAGGGAACTGCAGGGCCGGTCCATCATCACCTTGACAACCCAAGAATTTAACTGTGGTGAGCGTGCTTTTATTATTAAACCTAGTCACCC
This sequence comes from Chelydra serpentina, assembly GCA_037349315.1. NCBI lineage: Eukaryota > Metazoa > Chordata > Testudines > Chelydridae > Chelydra > Chelydra serpentina. Next base: position 4,170,610 of record JBAIAC010000051.1, read on the forward strand.
AGTGATGCTCAGTTCTGAAGTCCATGGGATTGCACCGGTGTAAACAAGAAAAGGGGTTGGCCCCAGCATCTGTGGGTTTTCCCCCCCTATGGTCCTGCTTTGCATCCACTTCCACTGCTGAAATGAGAGATGACTAATGAGGTCAAGTGACTTGATCAAAGTAACATACTGGGAGTCGACAGCACACCTAGAATTTATGCCCAGGACCCTTCTGGCTACTACTCCTTTTCTCTAGCCATTAGACAACACTGCCTGCTTCCGCTACTTTTCAGCACCAGTGCTGCAAGTAGGAAGATGGAGACTGGTGCTGTCAGCTTCCCAGGTGAGTAGACCATACACTTGAGTTAAAAGAGCACCGTGACTGCAGCCAGTTTTTCTTTGCATATGGGCATCAGTAGAGGCATCCATAACCTTAGCTAAATACTCTGTCACTGGGACCGTACCAACTGAGCGATAAGAGATATGACATGAGTGCCCCATCAGCGCATGTCTTTCACTGTAATAGTGATAGGCCCCGATTCAGCAAGGTACTTAAGCACGTGAGCAGCCCCATTGGTTTCAGTGGGACTCCTCATGGGCTTAATGTTGGACACGAGCTTATGTACCTTGCTGAATCAGGGTCAAAGGCTCCAAAGCAGGTGCTTAAATTCATCCCTATTCAGCAAAACAAGCACTCCCATTGAAGTCCACAAAACGTAAGCATGTGTTTTGCTGAGTCGGGATGGACTGCTGCATTGGGGTCACCGTGTGTAAGCCCATTTTGTAATGTAAGGAGTAAGGCCTAGGATATTGCACCCATATTTTCAGCTATTGGGTCAGAATTGGCCTGGGATTGCTTGGGGTGGGGAGTGACTTATTCATCTCTAGGCTTGGTCTAATTAGGCTTTAACTTCATCCTCCCCTGGAGTTCCCCAACACATGTATGTTAGGTTAGTATACACCACCTTATACAAATGCCTGGCAGTTATAAGAGCCGAATTGGCCTATGGTTTTCCCAGAGTTCTGTTCACTCATGCTAGGCTACCTCTCACAATACCCTCCAATAGTACCACTCAGCATTTGGCATAAGCAGATAGGAAACTTGTCAAGGTACATTCGTTTTTGACTTAATCCCTACACGGACCAACACCTGGAATGCTAGCATCCAAAACAAAAATTAGGAAGGGGCCGAACAACAAGTTACGGAACTGAGACAAACTGAGGGGTTGGATTTTAGTGACCTGTAAAGAGTTTTGTAACTTTGTTAAATCATCCTATAAATACTCCTAGCTGAAATGTGTAACTGTGGGACCACAGCTTCTGTATAAGGTGAATGTAACCACGCTGCCTGAGACCGCTTCCTGGAGACTGGTATCGTACAGAATCTTTTTTCCTGTACTATGTTCTGACTGGTTTTTATAATAAACCTGACTGGTTATGATATTTCATAATGAGCCAAAGTATGGTCAAGCAATTGACTGTACAGTTTATCAACACTAGAGTGGGTTTTGTTAAATGGTGTTTTTCAGAGAGGCCTCGCATCACCACCGAGCCCCATGATGCTGACGTCAAGTTGGGAAACACTGTTTATTTCACCTGCAGGGCAGAAGGAAACCCAAAGCCAGAGATCATCTGGCTACATAACAAGTGAGTCATGTAGATAGGCCCTGTGGGCGTGGCTGGTTCCATTGAGCGGCAAACTCCTAAGTTACTGCCTGTGATTACAGGAGTCATTTTACACCAATTAGAAACGCATGTTTCATTCATTGTATTTACCTTCATTTTAGTAGCACTCTCCAATGACCCTGTCAATAAAGTGCTGTCTTCGTCTCCATTTGAAATGTTTTCCCAGGGTTTATACCTGCCCATAAATGTACTCTGCAGGCTGAAAGACGTTGTCTCTGAAAACATTTTATTAGCCTTTTGGCCTGCTTGGAGCCACCATGTTTGTGATATATTAACCCCTAAAATGCTGCCTCCTGTACTTGGTTTGTCCATGGAAGCGCCAGCACTTCAAAGGGAAATGATTGTATTCCATTGCGGTGCGGAGGCTGCAATGGAATGTGGCAGGGAAGGGGTTAACATGCTCTCCTGCCAGGGCTGCACAGTGATGCTGGGTGCTGAAAAGTCACAGAGAAATGCCGGACAACAAAATGTTTTGGGCTTGAGCAGTCGTCCATTCTGCATATTCAAGTATTCCTTGGTTCCCTGTGCTTCTGGTGCATGGGAATGGGGGAGGGTGAATAGGATGCTCTTAAAAATAAAACCAAAATGATGAGTGTTCGCATCCCTGCTGACACCCTGCAGGCAGTTTCACTCCAGTGCAAATTTTTGTGGCTGAGTTATCGCCCTCAAAAGAGGGTTTTGTGATGGAAATGCTGGCAAGCCGCCACTCAGAATAGTGTGAATGGGATCACACGAATATATGTGCACCACACTGGAAACCACTGTAACCGGGCAGTAATATTGGACAAGGGGAATTAATAAATGCTCATCAGGCATGTTGCTCTGCCGGGTGGATCTATCTATATTTTGGGGAGAGAAATTTCCTCTCCTCCTTTAGTCTTCTGCAGCCTCCCAAGGTTCCATCATGCTAGGGCAAATGATATCCAACAGGGTGACCTTCTAATGTTGGCTGGGCTCCAGGAGTTGCAGCTGAACGTGGGGAGAGAAAAAAATACTTCACAGCTCTCAGGTCCTGGAATGGAATTCCCATGTTTATTAGGACGCCACGGTGAATTTACACCTAGCTCTTCTCCTAATGAAGAATCTCCAGCCCTGCTGAAATGAAGTTGGCTTCACATAAAGCTTTAGGGATGATTTCATCACGGCTACTGCTTGCATAACTTGATGCTATTTTATAAGTGCTTTCACTGATTTTTTTTTTTCATCTCTCAGCTATAAATAGATTCCTACTCTTAGCCCAGGTCCACACTAACCCCCCCGTCGAACTAAGATACGCAACTTCAGCTACGTTAATAACGTAGCTGAAGTCGAAGTACCTTAGTTCGAACTTACCTGTGGTCCACACGCGGCGCGCAGGCTCCCCCGTCGACTCCGCCTGCTCCGCTCGTCGAGCTGGATTACCAGCGTCGACGAGGGAGCACTTCCTGGTTCGATTTATCGCGTCTTGACAAGACGCGATAAATCGAACCCAGAACATCGATCCCGCGCCTCCGACGCGACGGGTAAGTATAGACGTACCCTTACACTAAACACCTTAAAAAACAAAGTTAATACTACAGCTGGGTGAAGTTTACCAAAGTGCTATTTTTAATGGGTTGTTTTTTTTTCAAAACTTTGAACCTTGTGAAAAAATACTTTTTCATGATCATTTTCACATTTTTCCCTATTTCTCAACAGCTTGTAGCGCTGATAAACATTTTTTTCCAAATTGTGAAATTTCAATCAACATATTTTTTATTTTGAAAAAAGGAAGTTTTAACAAAATATTATCAAAATGTTTTCCATTTTTTTTGAGCAGCTCAGTCTAATATATTGAATACCATAAAACCTGTCACTTCTCCCTAAGCAAGCAGGGGTTCTGGTGGGATTGCTACTAAGAGTTAGCAAATTAGATGTTATTCCAGCTGCCTAACTGCTATGCTGCATGTTTAAATTTTCAAGGACATTCCTGTCTATAGAGACAGGCAACCATTTAGTAGTCATTTTAGGGCAGACTGTCAGGGGAGACTTTACTTTTGTTCTTTCTTCCTTTATAGTTATGTGTATATCGTGGTGAACAAGCAGTGCTAAAAATTGTTTAGATGGTTTTATTGGATCCACTGGTATAATGATATATTTACTTGCAGTATATTATTCACCTGCTGAATATATCTGTTTTTAGTTCCAGATAGGGTGTGGTCCTTGGTGAACAAGGGAGAGAAAGCTGGAACTCAAGCTGAGAGGAAACTTGAATGTTTCTGCCTGTAGTTGTTTTCTGTATAAAAGGAATACTAGCTATGATTCCATATAATATGACAGTTGGCGGAAAAAATATTTGCTGCCAATTATGGGGAGCTATACAATAATTTGGAGAGAGACAAACCTAATATTATGCATGCAATAAATAAGTAAATAGTTTGATGATGACGAATAGGAGGAAATGGTAGTGTTTTCCCTCTGTCCCTGCAAACTCAGCCTCTTTGTGCCTGGCTCTGCTTTTCAGTAATGAAATTGACATGAAAGACGATGGGCGCCTTAACTTGCTACGAGATGGAACCCTGATGATCCAAAACACCAAAGAATCTGACAAAGGCGTCTACCAGTGCATGGCCAAGAACATAGCTGGAGAGGTCAAGACCCAGGAAGTAGTTCTGCGCTACTTTGGCACTCCATGTAATTGAGCCTTAACACTTCTTGACGGTCTGGATTATGGAAGGGAGTCAGTCGGATCAAGCCCTTCCTTTATTTAGGTCCACTTTGGCAAGTGTCTTCACACATGTGGTGCTTTGAGGGTTCCTAGCTGGCTGGAGGGGGGTTATGGAGCAAAGAGAGGGATGGTACCGGTGAAGCCATTGTTCTATGAATCCACCAGCCATCCCAACCCCACCAGAAATGAACATAGCCCACATGAAGGCTACTGCCGCTCTGAGAAGCTAGGGACAGGTTCTGCTCCTGCTCCAAAACCTTCAGAAAGAAGGGCCTCCTCTCTGTAACTCTACTACAGCCCCCTGGAGCCTGGATTGTTTCCTCAGGCTGTGCAGGAATGAGGATTTGCCCCAAGGACTCCGCTTGTGTAGCAGAGAGGGTTGGGATTCGTTGAGTAAAAGTCCCTGGAATTGTGTTGTTACATCCATTATCCACTGATGTTTATTTCTAGTAATCCCCGTGGTGTGCTAGGCACTTTCCAGACAGGAGTCTTCTGGAGTACGTCTTCTGGAGGGTCCTGAGTCCAGAGAGAGAAGGGGACTGGAGGAGGGGAAGTTTTAGGGGAGGGAATCGAAGGTGTTGGGTATTGCAGGCCGAAGAGTACAACAGACCGGAAGGAGAGGACAAACCTCCCAGTAAAGAGGATCTGCACAGTCCTGAGGCTTTCTCCAGGGACAGGCCAGAGCATGGGAGCAGCAGCAGAAGAATCGTAGGTTTGGAGTAAGCCACGGTGGGGAGGTTTGCGGGGCAACCTTTATGGCAGTGAGTGAGAAGAGTTAAAGGGAAAGCGGAGTAGAGCGATATCGCAGCTGAGTCAGTGGAGATGTGGAGTGGTAGAGGAGTCCTTCATCTTGCCGGTTTTGGAGCTCATGGAAGGGCTGGGTGGAGGGAGGCAGGATGAGACCATGCAGACTCTGAACACGTGTGAAATGCATTCTGGGTCACTTTTCTGTGGAAGATTTGTTCTAATTTGCCCGTGAAGCTCGATTTGCCCCGTGCTGGAGAGGCCTACGCAGGAGAGGGCAGCAAGGCCGCTTGTGTCTGAAACATGTCCCTTGCTTTCAGCCAAGCCCAGCTTCGTGATCCAACCCCAGAACACAGAAGTGCTGGTTGGGGAAAGCGTCACCTTGGAGTGTGGGGTCTCCGGGCACCCGCCCCCTCGCGTCATCTGGACTCTGGGCACAGGCTCGCCGCTCCCGGGCGATTCCCGCTTCGCCATCACCAGCTCGGGAGGGCTGTACATCCAAAACGTCACCTTCTTGGACCAGCGCCAGTACAGTTGCAATGCCAGCAACTCGGAAGGCTCCATCCAGGCTACGGCGAACGTTATAGTGCAAGGTGAGGCACTTGACATTGGCTGGTGTTAAGCACTCACCCGCTGGTCAGGCCGCTAAACCCAGTGTCCTGGGCCCTGTTCCGCTCTCAGTGGCTATTCCCGTGGGGCTGGGTTTGGTTTTTTCCTACTGCTCTGCCGTTGTCCTCTCCCCTCAGACACTCCCAGGTTCCTGCTCATTCCCACTGATCAGACTGTGACCGAGGGGCAAAGCGTGGATTTCTCCTGCACTGCTGAAGGCCGTCCTCCACCTGTTATCACCTGGACAAGGGCAGGTACTCCCCCCGCATGTTACCTTCTCCTGTAAATACCCACCAGGCCTGGCCGATGATGGCTAGGCTACCGCTCTGGGGCATTCTGCAGCCGATGGTGAGTCATCACCCAGCTGAGCTGTTGGTTTATCACCCCGGTGAGATGTCGGATCCCGCAACATCCTTTGGGCTGGTGGTTGGGGGATGGATAATGCGTGGCTGTTCCCACCCCTCACTGGGGCTCAGTGCAACTCTAATAAACGTTCATTACACTGCATGAAATACCCAGGTTCGGAGTCACCCTCCCAGCTGCTTCAGAAGTGGCGTTCACGTGGTCCCGCTTCGTCCCTCCAGCGATTGGAAGGCCAAGAGGCCATGGCACGGTCCTATAGTCTCTGGCAGGGACAGGGAGGATTCTGGTGGGAAAGTGGGAGGCTGATGTGAGAGTACAGGGAGCCTAAGGCAGTCACTGAAACTCTTCCTTAGGGGTCGAAAGAGACAATTTGGCTTCTGTGAGGTGTCAGTCACTTCAGTTTGATTGAATTTCCTTTACCTTTGATGGATTAACTGCTGGTCTCAGGGCTGTAGCCCTGACTCCGCTCTCTAAAGAGCGATTGTGCTGGGCTGAGCCTACGGAGCCGGCAGCTAGCGGGCATTCGGGGCTGGGTGAGCGGCTACCGTGGCAAGTGGGCTGTGCCAGGCAGCCGGGGGTGAGTGCCGGAGACACTGGTCAGAAGCAGCTCTCCCCCTGGCATTCTCCTCGTCCAGCCCAGCATGGATCAGCGCATGGCACAGCCCCGGGGTGCTCCCCTGGGCCCGCCAGCTCATCCTTGGGGCAGACCCTCTCTAGTCACACATTACAACAACACCCCCACAGCAGCTTCAGCCCCTCCCCTGGCTGGGAGCTGGCCTGACCCACCCATCCCCTCCACTAAGCCGGAACACTGCGCAGACCAGCCACAAGCAGGGAACAGCGTCGGCCTGGCAGGCGCATGCCTCTTACCCTGCCCAGGCGCCAGCACCCTCTGGACGACACCCCCCAGCAGTCACCCACATTGCCCACCCGGAAGGCGGGCCCTGATTACATCACATCATCCAGGGGAACATTAAGACTAGAGACTCTTAAGCCCTTATCATTCCTAAGCAGAACTGTCAGAAGGAAGGAGGGATTTGGAGACTGCATTTCCTTCACTCCCTCTTCAGCATGAAGTCCTTGGCAATGGTGAACCATGACCTGTTCCAGTCACTCACCTGGTCTGAGAGAGCTGGGGGCTGGCCAGCCGTGGCTGATTGGTGTCACCACTCTATGGCTTCCAGTCCTCACCAGGTTCTTTCTAATGGGAGAGGGTGCTAGAGGAGAGAACCAGTTTGCCTCTGACCCCTCCCTGGGGTTTCTTTTTTTGCTTTTGAAAACTGATCTGGGATGAACTTTGAAGTTCTATGATGGTTCTCAGCAGGGCTCCTCAGCGCTGACCCCCATGTAACCGTGTCTGGGCCAGGAGCCAGTAATCCCTGGCCGAGGGGCCCTCCAGCTTTCCTGATGCTCCACGAGCCATAATGAATTGTTTCAAGCTGGGAAGAATTCTCTGCTGGCACTGTAGCTTCCACAGCATCAGACCAGCCATCAAGCTCACAAGGGCCAGCTGAGATCTCTTTCACCAGCATGTTTTCCATTTCCTTTAACCCTTTCCCTGTTGCTGCCTGTGTTCCAGGAGCAGCTTTCCTCTTGGGTGGACGTTGAATAGGGTGCCGTGACAGGCTGTGGAGTTAGCCAGGCTGTTGCATGAATGGACTTGGTGGGCTATCCAGCAATGAAAAGGTTAAATGATACCACTTCAGTGTCTGACCTCCTGCAGAACACAGGCCACAGGTCTTCCCCGAATTAACTCCTGTTTGAACTACTGCTGACCCCTTTCAGGTGGGAGTCCACCACCTCTCTGGGTAAGTTGTTCCCATGGTTAAGAGAGGACATGCAAAGAGCAGCCCAGGATAAAGAGGTCTGGGGGAGCCTTGTTCGTGCCCCTAAATGATGCACAGAAAGGGTTCACATTCAGACTGAGTTCATAAGAATCCATAAAGCAAATTAGGGAATGACACCTGAGGTAGGAGCAGCAGCTCTTCTTGTCCTTGGCCTGAAAGATGGTGATTGTGCTTCAGGGCATCACTAGCAGCGGATCGGGGTTTTTAGAGTGGGAATGGGCAGACTCCAGACACTTTCACAGCCACCCTCAATGAATGGAATAGTAACAAACAGCTTCCCTAACACACCATGCCGCTGTCGCAATCAGGTGGGCCATTACCAAATGACCGGAGGCACAGTATCCTCTCCACCGGCACCCTGCGCGTCATGAGGGTTGCCCTGCATGACCAAGGCCAGTATGAATGCCATGCCATCAGTGCCATCGGAGTCAAGAGCTTCCCGGTGCAGCTTTGGGTGACGCCTCGAGGTACAGCAACGCAGCCAGCATGTGTGGGGGAATACTAGCTGGCAAATGGATTCCATTCACTTTACAGTATGTTGAGTTTGACGCTATCTGGTGAGGAAGGCAATTGCCTGAATTCCTGTGGGATGGAGTTCTCTTTGCCTTGGGAGCAGAGGGACCATAGTAAAGCCCCGTTAGTGGATGGGGGAAATACGCAAGTCCAGATTCGCAGCCAGTGTAAATCAGCATCATTCCTTTGAAGTCAGTGAAGACGCCCAGTTTACATCAGATCAAAACTCACCTGACATGGACAATGACTGGGGGAGAGGGACTACACCAGTCCTCACCTAGTTAGTGAGCGTTCGTTTTAGTGCTCCTCGTGGATCTTTCATTGAGTGGTGCCCTTCCAAAAGCTACATGTAAATGCTGAAAAATACATTCAGGCTGGGACATTTTCAAAGGAGCATAATGGAATTAGAATTGGGCATCGAACTGTTTTAGACTCCTTTGGCAATCCCAGCAGAAACTTTTCATTTGGCTTGACATTTTCTGGTATTTCAACAACCAAAACTGAAACTTTGCATTGTTTAATTAAAGAAAATTAGCTTTGGGTTCATTTTTTGGTAAAAGTTTTGTTTTTGAAAACTAATTTTTTTTTTAACCAAAAAAGGTTTTCCATTTTTTTCCTGTTTATGATTTTGGTTTTTTCCACTGGGGGGATAGTATTTTTTGTAGGATACTTTGAAAAATGATAATTTTGATATTTTCGGTGAAAAATAATTGTCTTTTTTCCTGGCAGCTCTAGTTCACTCTGTATAAGTGGTAAATCTTATTGAGAGATCATTGTTCTGAACACTAACTGCCGAGCCAAATTTCACCCCAAATTTAGATTTTCCTGAAATTGAGTTTTTGCAAAAGACAAGAACAGAAATATTTCCATGATTTAAAAAAAAATTCCTATGGAAACAATCTTCTTAAACAAAAAAACATCGCTCCCAGGGTTTGCCCACCAAACACTGCAGCATTGTGCCCCTGGTGAGACAGGGGACAGGTATACACTATAGGGGTAAGTCAACTTAAGTTATGCAACTCCAACTATGTGAATAATGTAGCTGGAGTCAACGTACTGTAGGTCAACTTATTGCGGTGTCTACACCGTACTGGGTCGACGGGAGAAACTGTCCCGTCGACTTACCTTACGCGTCTCGTTCTGGTGGAATACCGGAGTCGATGGGAGAGCGATCTGTGGTTGATTTAGTGGGTCTTCACTAGCCCCTTTAAATCAACCCCTGGTGGATGGATTGCCGCAGTCTTGATCCAGGGTAAGTGTAGACATGCCCTGGGGAAATGAAACTGACTAAAATCACATGCGAAACTGACTAGCTTCTGTAAATTCATACATTCATTTAGTTTACTAATCACTCAGTAACAGACTTAAAGGTGGCCATTTTGCAACAGAAAAACTTCAAAAACAGACTCCAACGAGAAGCTGCCGAACTTGAATTAATATGCAAAGTAGATACCATTACCTTAGGTTTGACTATAGACCGGGAATGGCTCGGTCATTACGTTAATTGAATCTATTTCCCCCACTTAACACTTTTGTGTCAACTGTCTGTAATGGGCCATGTTGATTATCACTTCAAAAGTTTCTTTCCTACTGATAACAGTTCCTTTCAATTAATTAGCCTTTTACAGTTGGTATGGGTACTTCCACCTTTTCATGTTTCTCTGAATGTATAAATATCGTCCCACTGTATGTTCCATTCTATGCATCCGACGAAGCAGACTGTAGTCCACGAAAGCTTATGCTGAAATAAATTTGTTAGTCTCTAAGGTGCCACAAGTATTCCTTTCTTATTTTTTTTTGCTGACACAGACTAACATGGCTACTACACTGAAACCTGTCGTTATGCAGTGAAATTTAAATGAGAGAGGATTGTTAGTAACAGAGAAGGAAAAGAGATGATGTTTTAACTTGACAGTGTCCCTTTAAATGTTGTTTGAAACAGCAGCAGGTGTCTGGGGGCCTTATCATCACTCACTGGTGAGATGTTACTAACTCAAACCTCTCACAGTTGCCCCTAACAAAAAAATTTCTTGTATTTATTCCTGTTTCTTCACGCTAAACAGTGATCCCTGTGTTTCTTCACCCTCCGCAAGATGTGGTAGCTGAGACTGGGCAGGATGTTGTGATCACCTGTGCTGCCCAAGGAGATCCACGACCCACCATCACCTGGGCCAAAGTAAGAAAACGTATAATTCTGCAGTCACCCTGTACCCAGCTGATAATCACCAGGCGGCAGTGCTCCTGATACTATGTCATTACAAGAGCAGAGTGAATAATTGATTTTTTTCAGTTCAGTGGCTGAGCCAAAAAATCTGAAACAAATTTGGTTAGTTTCAAACCGAAACGGAATTTGTTGTTGTTGTTTTTTTCTCGCTGAAACAAAAAATCAAAAACTTGCATTTGGGTAGAGAAGAAACGTTGCTAATGTTGATTCGCATCAATGTTTCAAAACTAAATGCTGAGTCAAAATGACATTTTCAAAATTGAGTTTGATTTTTTTTTCAAAACGAACCATTACAACACTTCCCAAACTTTTATTTTTGGTTGGTTGAGGGGTTTTATCAGCCAACATTCTTCACCAAATTTGACCAGAATTCATGAATAATTTCAGTGCCCCCCAAAATGCATTTTTCAGTGAATTTACTATTAATTTAATTGAGTGACTCCTGGTTTGTGGGTTATATGAAGAGGTAAATAACACTTCCTAATGCACTTCCTCTACACCAGTCATGATTTTATAGACCTCTATTTTACCCCCATCACTTGTCCCTTTTGCAAGCTGAACAGTCCCAGTCTCTTTCATCTCTTCTCAGGTGGAAGCTGTTCCATACCCCTAATCATTTTTGTTGTCCTTCTGTGTACCTTGTCCAACTCTAATATTACTTTTTTGAGATGAGGCAACCAGAACTGTGCACAGCATTCAAGGTGTGGGCGTACCATGGATTTATATATTGGCAGTATGATTTTTTTGTATTTTATTATCTATCCCTTTCCTAATGGTTCCTACCACTCTCTTAGCTTTTTTGACTGCCTCTGCACATTGAGTGGATGTTTGCAGACAACTATCCACGATGACTCCAAAATCTCTTTTTTTGAGTGGTAACAACTAATTTAGACCTCAACATTTTGTGAGTATAGTTAGGATTGTTTTCCAATGTATGTTACTTTGCATTTATCAACACTGAATTTCATCTGCCATTTTGTTGCCCAGTCACCCAGTTTTGTGAAATCCCTTTGTAGCTCTTAGTTAAGTCCAAAGCGGACTGCAGTCTTGAGTAGTTTTGTATTGTCTGTAAATTTTACCACCTCACCGCTTACCCTGTTTTCCAGATGATTTATTGTATGTTAAGCAGTACTGGCCCCAGTACTGATCCCTGGGGTACACCGCTGTTTACCTCTCTCCAGTCTGAAAGCTACCCATTTATTCCTACTCTGTTTTCTATTCTTTGACCAGTTACTTGACCCATAAGAGGACCTTCCCTCTGACCCCATGACGACTTACTTTGCTTAAGAGCCCATGGTATGGGACCTTGTCAAAGGCTTTCTGAAAGTCTAGCTATATTAGATCCACTCTTGTTCACATGCTTGTTGATATCCCCCAAAGAGTTCTAATAGATTGGTGAGGCATGATTTCCCTTTATAAAAGCCATGTTGACTCTTCAACATCATGTTCATCTATGTGTTTGAGAATTCTGTTCATTACTACAGTTTCAACCTTTTTACCTGGTGCTGAATTAGGCCTGTAGTTGCCTCTGGATCTCCTCTGGATCGCCTCTGGAATCTCTTTGAAAAACTGGCATTACATTAGCTACCCTCCGGTCATCTAGTACTGAGGCTGATTTAAGCGATAGGTTGCATATTACAGTTAGTAGTTTCACAGTTTCATATCGGAGTTCCTTCAGAACTATACAGTGTATGTTTGGGGGCAGAGGTGGGTGGAAAGCCGGACAAGACTGTAACTAGCCAAAAGAATTGCAGGTGGTGAGGTGAAAAGGACTGGTGTCCTTCTTTGCTTTCAGATACCTTTTCCGTGTTGCACAGAGTTCTCCTGGCCTCTGCTGGCCGTGTGGATCAATGACAGCTGTGTGTGTGTTTCCTAGATAGAGCAGAGTCTAGGCTGAGGGATTCTCTCTGAAACGTCTTCCTGTCTTTTGATCATGCCACAGGAGGGTATTCAGATCACAGAGAGCGGCAAGTTCCATGTAAGTCAAGATGGGACCCTTTCCGTTCGAGACCTGGGAGTGGCTGATCAGGGCAGATATGAGTGTATAGCCAGGAATACCTTTGGATTCACGTCCAGCGCCATGCAGCTGACTATCACTGGTACAGTGTCCCTTGGCTTTATCTCTGCAATGTTCTCTCTTTCTCTTGCTCTGCTTACATATTTCCTGTGTGGATGCCTCTACTTTTAGATAACGGTTATGTCACTCCTTTAACATCCTTATGGTGCAGGTCATTCAGACACCCAGGGCTTGCAAAGGATGGGAGAATGAGAACAGCTCTGCCAATACAATGACAAGTTTTTAAATGCTTGCTTATAACCCTAATCCGTTGGGGGAGGGGAGGCGTTCTCCATTTTTCACACTACTGCTCTGTGTAAGAAGGAAGGAGAAGCAGCGATTGTAACGAATAGCAGCAGAGGTAACACTCATCTGTCAATCAGACCACAGATCAAGCATCACGGTGGTAACCCTTGGAGGGAAGGGAAGAATAGAGGAGGAAAAAATTGGAAGCAAAGCAAGGGCAGTTTCAAAGCATTTCTCAAGCACGCAGGGGTGACTAGCATGCATAGTCAATCGTTTATTAGATTAATTTAGCCACCTCCTCTGTGCATGACTTGACTGTGGGAAGTTTAGGATGCTGTCTAACTTCTTTGTTGTTTGAAATTACTCCCAGGATAATTCATGTGATTTGTTCGTGGTTGGTAGCTTGTTTTCCAACCGCACACATTGCATGGCAGTTTCCAATGTCAATATCCAAATTTGAGCTGGGTTGATTACCTTTGGCGTGACGTGCTGGCCACAAGGTATTGTCTGGTCCTTGAGTGGGCAGGGGGGACGACACTTAGGGTATGTCTTATTCTGCACAGCAATCAGGAGGTGCTTTGATCTAGCTAGTGCCACTAAAACCAGCACTGAAGCTGTGGCAGCGTGGGCTAGCCATTCGAATACATATCCAGGGTCCCAGGCAGGCTTGTCCGCGGATAGTGAGCCTGTGCTGGTACTGCCCATGTGGCTGCTTCACTGCTATTTTTGAGCAAGCTAACTAGATTAAAGCTAGCTCAGGTATGTCTACACACGATACGATCACACCTCCCGACTGCAGTGTAGACATACCCTTAGAATCCGCTTTCTGAAGCGCATACTCCTGTGTACAGGCTCATGTTAAAAAACTCACTCTTGCCATGAACATACCTGTCAGTTAACATGTTCTTTAGAAGATCTGTGAAAGTGGGGCAACTACACCTGAAGCAAATTCAGATACCTTATGCAAGCGAACGTTCACAGACCAAAATCTTAGGGTGCTCATCCTACGGTATGGTCTCTTGTATGCTGGAGTGGTGATTTCAGTTCATAACTATCCTGCAAACTGAGACACAAACCTACCCCAAGTTGTTTATGATGGCACATGGCAATGAAGTTCCATTTTGTAGTGACCACTGATGCACAAAAGCCTCGCCAAGTTCTCTCAGGTTTGGAAAATCAAAATGAAGTCATTTAATTTCCTCATTCTCTCTTGATTCCTTAAAAGCCACAGACGTTGGCCGGAGTGGTGACACCTTTGTGGCCACATCAATACGGGAAGCCATCAGCAGTGTGGACCATGCTATCAATTCAACGCGCACTGAGCTGTTTAGCAAGTAAGCCTGCTTGGGGATAAGATCTGAGCTGCAGAAGTGACAGCAAATGGAGATCAGAAATATATTGGGTGGAGATGCTCTGAAAGCATGTATTATACCTCACTGCTATAATTCCATCTCAGGTTTCTGATGACCCAAGCTAGTAAACATAGGCTTGATAGCAGAGTAAAAAATCATCATGGGGAGACCCGTCTGACTGTAGAATTGTCTTTCAAAGGAACCCCATCTCTCAAGTTCCTTGAGACTGTTTTGTAGGAGACAGTACACCCGGAAGAGGAATGGGATTGTAATCTTGAGCTGTTCTGAGAGACAGAGCACACAAGGAAATAAAGGATCAGTACAGTCAGTGTATAAATGCAGATGATTAGTTCAGTGTGGGGCAGTGGAGCAGGCCAAAAAATATGTATCTGAACTTTTTTCTTGACAAAAACTGGCTTTAGATTAAATGGAAATTTACTACAAAATTCATTTTAATTGAACATTTTGGGGTTTTCATAAGAAAACCCCCCAAAATTTGGCCTTCAACCAAAATGTTATGGCGTTCTGTGCCAAAAGCGGAAACATTTTTGAAATTATGAATAATTTTGAAAATGTTCATCCATTTTTTTTTTCATTGGGGTGGGGGGTGGAATCTTTTCCTGATCAGCTCTAGCAAGCAGACAAGTTCGCTCACTAACATGAACTACTTGTTGGGATATCTCTCCTGAATAGGTCTAGACTGTGACCCAGGGTGCCTGAAACTAGAGTGACCAGATGTCCCGATTTTATAGGGACAGTCCTGATTTTTGGGTCTTTTTCTTATCTAGGCTCCTATTACCCCCCCACCCCCTGTCCTGATTTTTCACATTTGCTGTCTGGTCACCCTACCTGAAACATCTTGTTAACATCAGGGAAATATTCATTTCAGTAATCAAGGATCCCTTGTAGCCCACTTTTAATTTTCTGAAACAGGCGACCCAAAACTCCCAATGACTTGCTGGCACTCTTCCGTTACCCCCGGGACCCTTACACCATCGAAACAGCCCGGGCTGGCGAGATCTTTGAAAGAACCTTGCAACTGATCCAAGACCATGTCCAGCAGGGATTGATCGTGGACATGAATGGCACGGGTATGACGGGTTATTTCTGATCCGACAGTAGAACATCAGGAAATTCACAGGGAGAATTCAATTAAAAAACAGCAACACCAGACTGTTGCAAGGTGGGAAATCAGAACATTGTACTAAAAGTTCAAAAGACTTAAATATCAGTAAGTGGAGACACGGACTGTCCAGGATCCAACTCCAGTGATTAACTCTGCCCCTTATCCTGACCATCATCTTCCATCCAACTTTCAACTATAGGCATGAACAGCATAGAATGCCCTGTAAAGTAGAAAGTGTAGCCCAGTGGTTGAGGCCTGGGTTCACTTCCCCACTCTACCACAGACTTCTTGAGTGATCTAGGGCAAGTCACTTAGGCCTGGTCTTCACCTCAAACTTAGGTCGGCCTAGCGACATGTCTCAGGGCTGTGAAAAATTCACCCTCCTGAGAGACGTAGTTAAGTTGACCTAAGCCCAGTGTAGACACTGCTAGATGAATGAAAGAATTCTTCCATCAACCTAGCTACCCTTTATGAAGGGGGTGGATTTACTACAGTGACAGAAATGCCCCTTCCGTTGCTGGAGCAAGTGTTTAGACAAAAGCGAGTAGGTGCAGTTATGCTGCTGTAGCGCTTGTAGTGTAGACACCGCACCGGTCTGTGTCTGTGTCTCAGTTCCTCATTTGTCAAGTGGGGATAATGCCTTCCCACTCCACAAGGCTGCTCTGAGGATACCTACATTAAAGATTGTGAGGTGCTCAGGTGGCAGCCATCTAATGACTATAAAGACATAAAAACAAACCAAATGTTCTAATTAGAGACTGGAACCCAGGCCCAGACACCACAACATTCTACGTTAAACTCTCTGTACCGTTTATACCAAACCCTGCCTCCGTCCACCGCTCCATGATGGGGCCAGTACCTCACTATTCTTCCTTCACCCTCCCACAATCAGTTGCAGGCCCTACACTCCACATACTGGCCAGCGATCAAATTGGCCTTGTCCACCCTCAGGATACTGATGACAACTAGCCCTGGTGTGGGTGGCAGGGTGTGTCTCCCCGATGGCCAGGCTCTAATGTGTTGTTTTGGGGTTCCCTCACAGGCTACCGTTACAATGACCTGGTCTCCCCTCACTACCTGAACGTGATCGCCAACCTGTCTGGCTGCTCCGCCCACCGCCGCACGCCCAACTGCTCTGACGTCTGTTTCCACAAGCAGTACAGGACCCACGATGGCTCCTGCAACAATCTCCAGCACCCGATGTGGGGTGCGTCCCTCACGGCCTTCCAGCGCCTGCTCAAGCCGGCCTACCAGAATGGCTTTAACCTGCCGCGGGGCTTCTCTTTGGCGGAAGACTCCAGGGAGCTGCCCCTGCCGCTGCCTCGTCTCGTCTCCACCGCCATGATAGGGACGGAAACAATCACCTCCGACGACCAGTTCACCCACATGCTCATGCAGTGGGGCCAGTTTCTGGACCATGACATGGACCAGACGGTGGCAGCCATCAGCATGTCGCGGTTCTCGGACGGGGCGCCCTGCAGCGAGGTGTGCACCAACGACCCGCCGTGCTTCTCGGTCGCGATCCCGGCCAATGACCCCCGGGTGAGGAACGGGCGCTGCATGTTCTTTGCCCGCTCCAGCCCCGTGTGCGGCAGCGGGATGACCTCCCTGCTGATGAACTCCGTCTATGCCAGGGAACAGATCAACCACCTGACCGCTTACATCGACGCCTCCAACGTCTACGGCAGCACGGAGCAGGAGTCTCAGGAGCTGCGGGACCTGAGCGGCCGGAGCGGGCTGCTGAAACAAGGGCGGGCGGTGCCCAGCTCGGGGAAACACCTCCTCCCGTTCGCCGTGGGGCCGCCCACTGAGTGTATGCGGGACGAGAATGAGAGCCCCGTGCTGTGCTTCCTGGCAGGGGATCACCGCGCCAACGAGCAGCTGGGCCTCACAGCCATGCACACCCTCTGGTTCCGGGAGCACAACCGTCTTGCCACCGGGCTGAGGGCCCTGAATCCCCACTGGGACGGGGACACGCTCTACCACGAGGCGCGCAAAATGGTGGGTGCCCAGATGCAGCACATCACCTATGCGCACTGGCTCCCCAAGATCCTCGGGGACGCTGGCATGAAGGTGCTGGGCGAATACAAAGGCTACGACCCCAACGTCCACGCCGGAATCCTCAACGCCTTCGCCACTGCCGCCTTCCGGTTCGGCCACACGCTGATCAACCCCGTCCTGTATCGGCTGAATGAAACCTTCCAGCCCATTCGCCAAGGCCACGTCCCCCTCCACAAGGCCTTCTTCTCCCCTTTCAGGATCACCCAGGAAGGAGGGATCGATCCTCTCCTCCGTGGTCTGTTCGGGGTCCCTGGGAAAATGCGGGTCCCCTCCGAGCTCCTGAACATGGAGCTGACCGAGAAGCTCTTCTCCGTGGCGCACTCTGTCTCGCTGGATCTGGCAGCAATCAACATCCAGCGCGGGAGGGACCACGGCATCCCCCCATACAATGACTTCAGGGTCTTCTGCAACCTCACGTCGGCACAGGAGTTTGAAGACCTCCGGAATGAGATCAAAAACCTGGAGATCAGGGAAAAGCTCAGGAGGTACCGTGCTTTGGACCATGAGATCAGTCTACCAATGGTATTGCCCTCCCCTAGCGCATATCCGCTGATCTGCTCTACTGCGATGGAGTTCAGAAGCCAGGGTGATGGCCGTGGTATAACAACTAGAATACCTGGAGATTTCCAAGCGAGCAATCCCTCTAGTACTGTATCAGGGGATTGGTATGTTACTCTTTGGGTTTCAGCCTGAGTCCCCGGGAGCTATTTTCTAAGAGGACTAAATAGCCTGTTGTCTGTCTTGGTTACTACTCCTTACTAATCCTTGGTTACTACTACTCTAGGTAGCTCACAGTAATTACTGTCCAAATGTTGCCCAGATGAGCTCCTTGCAACCAGTTTCCTATTCAAATGAAGCAATACTCCAGCCGAGATCGCTTTCCGCCCTCTGATCATCTTTTCCTTTTTGCCTCTCACTGTGCAGTTTATATGGAACTACCAAAAACATTGACCTGTTTCCAGCACTGATGGTGGAAGATCTTGTCCCTGGGACCAGAGTTGGACCAACACTGATGTGCCTGTTAGCAACGCAGTTCCGAAGACTCAGAGATGGGGATAGGTACCGTCATCTCTGGTCAAACCAACCCCCTCCCCCTCCCCCCCCGGTATTCTGCTTGGGGAGATCACTCCTCTTGGAGGGACATGGAAGGAGAAAATCCTGATTTCCCCTGGGTTCAAAGGCTGTGATGGTTCTTTGGGTAGGAGAATAAGGAGGTAGGGCAGGCTCTGTTCTCCTCCCTTCTGTGTATCTGCTCGAGGACTTATGGCAGTACAGACATCTTATCCTGCTCTTAGTTAAAGATTAATTCACTTGGGCTTCATTGGTACTTTCAAGGTTCTTAAGTTATGTCCTCTGCTGTCTCCGAAGTGGGAATGCTAGAAAAGTACGGGTGTGGGGACAGGGTTGGGAGCTTAATTCGGGGTGAATTTGGTGCATGTGATGTCAGTAGTGCCACCGATGGCTCTGGTTACCTACAGAAAGAATGCAGGCGGGAGCTGTGTGAGCGAGGGCGGCGCAATCCAAACCCACTACACTATAGCTGTTGCCGTTCTGAGCTTGGCTTGGGATGGAACTGGTTATACAAGGTTTTCTGTAGAGCAGGGAAGGGTCGGACTTGAGTAGTCGCCTTTTATGGCCTGGGAGATCCTCAAACTCACGTCCACTGAAGTCACAAATTAAACTCAGGTCCTGAAATGCAAATACTTGTTCCCTACCCCATTGCACATCCCCCGCCCTGCCTGGCCTTTCCCCCCCCCAGCTCGGCCTCTCCTCACCCAGCATTACTGCTTGTTAGCCTCAGTGACACCATGGGTTGCAATCCCCTGTAGGTTTTGGTACGGGAATCCTGGAGTCTTCACCCCAGCCCAGGTGACTCAGATAAGGCAGACGTCGCTGGCTCGCATCATCTGCGACAACAGCGACCACGTCCGGCAGCTGCAGAGGGATGTGTTCCGGGTGGCCTCCTACCCCCACGGCATGGTCAACTGCGAGGAGATCCCGGCGGTCGATCTCCGCATGTGGCAGGACTGCTGCGAAGGTGGGTGCAGGGCGGCTGTTGGGCCGATCGGCACGTGGGTTCAGGTTGGGATGAGTCCGTTTATGCTCTCTCTCTAAAAGAGATACAAGGGATGGTTTTATTATCCACATAACTCCTCTGCGGGCAGGAAGCCACAGCTCATTCTTAGTACATATGGGTATTGCTGTAGCGCTTAGGAGCCCCTGTCATGAACTGGGACCTCGCTGCGCTAGACCCTGTACAAACACACAAGAAATATCTGTGCAGGCAGTGTGGCCTGCACTGGGACCCAGGAGACCTGAGTTCGAGTCCCAGCTCTGTCACTGCCCTGCTGGGTGACCTTGGACAAGCCACGTCCCCGTTCTGTGCCTCACTTTCCCCATCTGTAAAATGGGATAATGACACTAACCTGTGGAAGATGCTTTGAGATCTACTGATGAAAAGCACGGTCTAAGAGCTAGGTATTATTATTACTATTAAATACAGATGCACGCTGTATATTTGACAACCCAGGATGTCAGGGGAGGGAGGGGGCATGGTGAAGCCACAGTCAATGACTTCAGTCCTCCACTGGCACCAATGGCTGCAGTTCTAAGTGGCAATGGGGGCTGGCGCTCACAATCGGGGCATGGACCTGGCTCCCTGATGCTCTCGCCCCTACGGTGAATGGTGCTCCAGCCCGGGAGAGGTTCTTGCTCCATGTGCTTGTGCAGTGGAACGCACCAACTCCGAACTGCTTGATGTAATTGTTATAGCTGCATATAGGACAATGAAGGCTTATGCTGAGTGGGGAGATTGGAGGGGGGTGAAATTCAAGCGACAGGGCAGGATTTCCAGACTGAGCATCGCTCCAAAGTCTCCTTTCCCTTTCTCCAGACTGCAGAACAAGAGGGCAGTTCAATGCTCTTTCTCAGCAATTCCGGAGCAAGAGGTCTCCCAGCTTCAGCTACCCAGAAGAAAACCCTTCTAAGCACAACCCCGCTGTCCCAAGGTGCGGTACCTCGGCATTTTTCACCTTCCCTTGCTCTACTGTCACAAAGGTTTTAATTTTTTGTGTGCGCGTGCATGTGACCATTTGAAATCTGCCAACCCGAGCTGAGGACTGGACTGCAGGGAGATTTGCAAAACTAAATATATCAAATGATACATGACTGAATAAACTGTTTTGTCTACATAGAGTGCTGGATTCTGCTAAGATCAGAGCTATGGTGCTGTTTAAGGAACTATGGTATTGCACAAATACAAATTCTGAGCCTGATCCAAAGCCCATTGGAGATGGTCAGAGTCTTTCTGTTGATTTTAATGAGCACTGGATTGGGGTCCTGTACGTATGTATGCAGGTATTTTGTGCTGCTCTTTCCCTGTGAAGTGTCATCGCCGGGTGAAAACAAGAGATAATGAACATTGTTGGGGCAGATTTTCAAAATCTCAGGAGCCTAAGGCCGCTCACGCAAAAAAAATCTGCAATTGCGCATCTGATCAGTATGTAGATGCACCAAAGTGTAAATTTGGGGTTTGCACTCATAGTCATGGTAAGCGCATGTGCAAATTAGGCAAACAGTTGCACGGACGTTTCACCGGTGGCTCTTGTGAACCATTGAGAATCTGGCCCTTAAACTCCTTTTGATTTAGAAAAGCAGGAACATTGAACACAGAACCTGAATGTACAGCCAGGGACACGCTTTTAAATACCCGCGTAGCCAGGAAATTCAAGAGTGAATGTTTTCAAACAGCCTTCCCTTTCTCTGCCCCTGCTTACAGAAACGAAGAGCCTTCCCACGACCATTCTTCCCAGCAAGACCTTGAGTCCATTGTGGCTGACCTAGAAAAGACCGTCTCTTTCCTACGGAAACAGGTAGGACTTCATACGGCACCGGGGCACTGCCCCTCACCCACCTGTGAACAGGATGTAGAGTCCTGTGTAAAGATGCCAAGTGTAGTGGGTCTGGCTTGT
This sequence comes from Chelydra serpentina, assembly GCA_037349315.1. Taxonomy (NCBI): domain Eukaryota; kingdom Metazoa; phylum Chordata; order Testudines; family Chelydridae; genus Chelydra; species Chelydra serpentina. The sequence continues at coordinate 4,192,073 of JBAIAC010000051.1, forward strand.
TCCCTCCCTCAGAAGTGGGAGTGACTGAGCAGAAGGGACTGGGGTAGCCGCAGGAGCCTGAGGGCAGAGAGAGGAGGGGAAGGGCGGGGCTGGTAGGAGACTCTTGCTGGGTAAAGATTACTAATGGGGGTTCACCTTTCTCAGACTCCATCCCAGAGCCCTGAGGTTCCTTGAGCCTCTTCAATGAGGCTGCCTGGCCTTCCAAAATGCCTCCAGAACGGGACTCGTTCTCAGCATCCCTCTGCATCTGCTTCAGCTGAGACCCAGCCGTGCAGAGGCATGTACAAATTGCACTCGGCCATGGGAACGAAACGTTAACCGGCCTCCTCCTAATCTCAGGGTGCACTCGAGTTTGGGGAGTGCAGGCTGCAGAGCGTTGGGTGGGGAGAGGAGCTTGGAGAATTCCCCACCTGGGCGCTGGTGCTACCTTTGTCCTGTCCCAGGTCAACGCATTAGAAGCTCAGCTGAGGTGGTGGCATCGAAGCACTAATGAATATAGACGGTGGAAGAAGACTGGAGAGAAACGGAGAAAAAGATGATGATCCCGTCTGCTAATGTGAGGTCAGAGCACGTCAGCTGGGCTGCCAGCGTGGGAGAAGGGTGCAGGGAAGGGTGGATAGATCGGCACCAGACTGCCGATTATTATTATTATTACTATTTGTATTATCATAGCACCTAGGAGCCCTAGACATGGCCCAGGACCCCACTGTGGTAGGCAGAACAAAAGGACAGGCTCTGCCCTAAAGAATTTACAATCTAAGTACTGTAAGTGGATTTAATTTATCCACAAATGATGCCCCCAAATCTCCCAGCCCAAAAGGGTCTCTAGAAGGTCATGTGGGGAGCTCAGATCACTGACCGGGGTGGTCAGAGGGACTCTCCTATATATATACACCTTGTGCAGCTGTGTTCCCCTGTAACTCAGCAATAGCTGTAGATGGCTGTTAGCCTGTGGGCTCCTTCTCGTGTTAGCAGCCTTGCTAGCTATCCTTGCTGTACCCCAGCGCCATGTGCCCTCCATCCAGTTCGCTACGTTGGTGGCTGATGGGAAGCAGAATGAGCCCGCTTAACTAGTGTTTGCCTCAGCAAAGCACCGTGGAGAGTCTCACGCCCTTGAAGGAGATTAAAAATGGCCTGGCTGGCAGCACACCCAGTTTAAGAGGGGGACCTGTAACCAATCCAATCCAATAAGCGTGTATCACAAACAGGAAGCTCCTACTCTGTGTGGTGGTGCTGCCCATCAACCGCTCTGGGGCCAAGGGCAGACAGATCGCACACCTGTGCCACGCGTCACCAGGAGCTGTCCCCTGCAGAGAGTCAATGTTTGTGAAGCCTATTTGGAAAGCATGAGTTTTTTCAACTCGCTCAGTTCGTTTACAGCAGAGGCTGGAAAGCTAGGTTCCCAAAGAGCGATGGTGGAGGACAGAAGGGGTGGCTTATACATGAGAGGGCTCTGAAGCCTCTTGGTTTTATTTGATAGGAGCTGTTACGCTGTTTGCATTGCAGTAACATCTCGAGGCCCCAGCCCCTTGGTGCTCGGTGCTGTACAAACCTGTAACAAGGAGATGATTCCTTCCCCCGAAGCGCTTACAATCCACCCGGTCTCTTTTCCTCCTCCCTAGGTTATTTCAGGTGATCTGTACACTTCACACTGCTCACCTCTCAGCCAATCTTCTCCACTCCAAGTGGGCCCCGACATGACAGCCAGTGAGAACAACATTCCACCCAGTCTGACACCTCCTGTACCACTCCACCCCAGGGCTTTCCCTGGTACCCGACTCTCTGCACTGACAGCTTAGAGCCCCTGAACCATCTTTGCCCCTCTTCACCACGGGGGAAAGGTTCCTCCCAGCCTGCAAACCTCTGCACTGCCCTGGTTTAGGCAAGCAGACCAGCACTCTGCCATGTGCTCCTAGGATCCCGCTTTTCACCAGCAGAGCCCTCGCTCAGAAAGCGGAGACAAGTTAAAACAGCTTCGATGCCCTCATCCTGTACGCTGCTGACCACACCGCCACATCAGCGTTTGCAGCAGGTATTCCTAGGGCACCCAGCCCCATTGGGAACATTGCATATCTAGCGCCGCTTCACCCAAACGAGCCGTCTCAGACAGCAGGGTCAGCAAGGGTTTGGAAAATCTGATCTCACATGTTTAAATAAAAAAGAAAATCCTCCTCTTATGTAATTAAGCGAACAAGAGCTTCAGGGACTGTGAAGCACTGCTGGCGTGGCCTGCAGTTAACGCAAGCAGTGACAAGAAACACCCTCCTCCCCATCCATTGGAAATATTCCTCCCATCCTGGGCTGAGAGTCCGGTGCACGAGAATGCGGTGCCGGAAACAGAAAGGAGATCAGCTCACCCTTGATGCTTTACTTCCTCGGTCATTTTAAAACTAGTGGAATCTCCCCAATTAAATCTCTGCGGGTGAATCTGCCCCGTGGTCACAAATGTTTCGTTCGCTCTGGACTGTGCTCTCCAAGCTTCTACCTTTCCGCGTTTTAGCCGGGTGTGTGTTTCCAGTTGTCTTTACCCTCCAAAGGCTTTCAGCTGGAAGATGTATTCACGGTGTAAATGTAACAGGACCTGACACCCCACCTCAGATAATCAAATGCAATAGCCCTCTAGTTAATAGCCAGGAGCGACTGTGTTCCATCAGTTAGCCACGTGGAGAATACCGTGTGCTGTATTTGACACATTAATGAATGTAAAGTGTTGCTTGTATTTATTATTCCCAGTGCTCCACAGCTAAATGAGAAATATGTAACCAGCTTTTGAGGTCTACTTTGGAGGTGCTTTTGACTGGTGCTATAATTTATACCCATGTGACTCTAGGGCAGCCTAAAACTTGCGTCAGTCACGGGCAGATAGTTTTTGCTAAGAACATACCCGAGTCCTTAGTTGTTATCTCTGTTCTTCCCGTCGTTCCTTTCTTTTTCCCACCCTGTATCCTCCCTCTTCCCACAGGACAAGGATCATAAACTTTTCCAGACGTGCTTGTTCTTTTTTTCTTCTTTTCAGGCGTGTTACTGAATCGAAGGGACCCAAAGCCTGTCATGCCCCTGCTAGGACTTGGAAGTTATTAGGAAAATAAAATGATGCTAGAAAAGGGGTGTGGCTGATGAGATTTGTATCAACTATTTCTTGGCTGAGCTAATGTCTTTTATTGGACCAGAAGGCGGTCCAATAAGCGTGCCCCGCACACCTTGTCTCTCTCCTATCATGGGACCGGCGGGGCTACAGCTCCCCTGCATACATAGTTGTGTGGGATTCTGAGCATGGTGGCTGGGTGTGTAATGCACGTGCCTGCTTGTAGGATGGTGTAAGCTACACATGGATGGTACGTTCAGCTCGGATGCAGGGTCTGGTTCTAAGCAGCATTTCTGCTTTTCTAGCTATGGTTGAAATGAAGAATCAGGAGCAAATCCTCAGCTGCTGTACATCAGCGACCGTTGACTTTTGCGTTACACCGTCTGAGGTCCTGGCCCCATGGGACTTGACAGAGGTCCAAGGGAGTGAGCCCAATATTCCATGTCTCTTTCAGCAAACAGCAAGCGTATGCGGCCCTCATTAAAAATAGCAAGGGACAAATGTGCTGATCCCGACTGTCCAGCTTACATGCCTAAAGAATCAGGGCCGTGGTGGATTTTTCTCTTGAGGCACATGGTTAAGGAGAGTGGGGGCGGTGGGAGAGCGTAGTGTGAACAGCAGGGTTATCGGAGGTGTTTTACCCACATTCCAGTGGGCAATGTAGAACTTGCTGTCTCTTTTCCCGACAAGTTAGACCCCCGGCCTCCCTCCCTCTTTGATTCCTGCTCTTCTGCTAGAAGTAAGAAAAGCACCACTTGGTGCAACTCCCTAAGCAGAAAATCCGCTCTCCAGTGCCCGGTGCTTGTGCAGATGATACATGCTGGGCAGGCTGCTGGGCAGCCATCAGTGAAGCCCCTCGGGCCCAGTAGGGCACGTTTGCTGTGCTGCTTTCTTGTCGGTGGGGAGTGGGTGGCGTATGTTCATGATGACAGACCCACCAGTCCATCCGTCCCCACGACTCCTATGCAGCAGCCTGGAATGATTCTTCATGGAGCCCGGGTCCATGGGAGATGGGGAGAGGACACAAGTCGGGTCGCACTTGTGGCTCTCTGAGCTTTTGGGGTGGGGCCAGATGCCCCTAAAATCTCATCAAGTTTTGGGGCAGGCAGCTTGGGTGTCGTCAGAATCCCGGGGAGCACGCAGGGAACACCAGCACCGAGCCACGGGATTTGCACCCGTTGGTTTGCTACCCTGTGCCGCCTCTTTGTGTTGTTTTCTGGACTCCTACAGCTGCCCTCTGTGGTGGCTGGGAACCAGGAATGACCTCTCTGTCTGTACCACGGGAAACCCCAGTGTGATTTACTAATGCGGCACCTTGAGACACGTTGTTCCTCACAGAAAGCAAATTTACCAGCCAAATGAACACGCGTGTGAATCTTTGCACTTGACATCAGTGGAGTTACAACTTTCATAAAGGGGTGTGTGTGTGTGTGTGTGTGAGAGAGAGAGAGAGAGTGAGAGAGAGAGAGAGAGAGAGTGTGTGTGCATTCAGTGCTCATGAGCATTTATCCTGAGGAGAGCCAAGAGCTCTCTACTCTGACCCCATCCCAGGTCAACAGTCTATGGACTGTTGACCTATGTTGACAACAGTCCATAGATTCCCAAGCCAGAAGGCACCGTCGTGATCAATGTATGACACAGGCCAGAGACTTGCCCCAAAGCAATTCCCAGAGCAGATTTTAGAAAAACATCCAATGTCCAAACCAGCACGTGGCAGCTTCAGAATAAGTGGGGGTGGGGGGGTAAGGATGATTGCCAAGTGCCTTTGCACCCAACCCCCCTAAATTGCACAGGGCTCCAAGCACCTACTCTCAAAGGCTGGTCCTATGGATCGTACCCTTGGCTGCTGTAAATCCTCATAGCTCCACTGGCTGAGGAGCTAACCCTGTGCCTTTTGCCACTCGTGTTTGCTCAGTCAGCGAGTGGAGGGGGATTTACTGCATCAGGGAATGGAGGATTGGCTACCTAGGGGGTGTGAAGTTGAAGGAATGTAACTTTATATCCAGGTGAGTAGATGGCTCTCGTGACTACAGGATCTAAATGGCTCCTGTGAGTTAAAAGATGCAAAACCATGACAGAAAAGAAACACTGAGATCCAGATAGAAGAGAGATTTTCAGCTACATTTATAACGGTCTGAATTTTGTTACTGAAGTGGCCTCAAGTCAACCACTGAAGTGATCTAGTTTTGCCACTTAATTGAATATTGCAACTGAGGCTGTCCAGATTCACCACTTAGGCACTGTGGTCCTCTGAAGTAGCTGAGCCCACTTAAATGGCATAATTATTCAATAAACCTCTGTCCAAACCATTACAATACATCTCTTCCTCGCTCTCTTTTTAAAACCACTTCTTTCAAACAAACAATTTGCATCCTGAAAATGAACCAGAGTCAGCAATGGAATTCCAGAGACAATTATAACTAGATTTCAATTCAATGTTTATTTTTTAAATAATTTCTATGGATAATATCTGTTTTGTTTTTAAACATTTTTTTCTGATTTTTATCAATTTAAATATTCACAGTTCTGGGAAAGTATGTGGGGGCAGACAATAATTATTTGATTGACAGTAGACAGTGAGATTCAAAAAGTTAAAGCTTTATAATTTTCCAAACACAAGGTTAACATCACACGTCAAAATATACAAAGTAATTACCTTTAAATCAAGCTCTAAGTTCTCAAGCAGCGTTTTTCTTCCTTTGCCCCGCAGTGAATTTCGGTCATGGATGGAAATATTCTTTTGTTGGTTTGTGTGTGTACGGTGACATTGACATCTACCGACATTGACCAGTCCAATTCCTCCCACCCTAACTATGGCAGCGGAGGAAAAATAAGAGGCACAAGAGCTAGAGTTCAGGGAGAGCAGATCACCTGGCGAGAGACATGCAAATTGGGGGGAGGGATAGCTCAGTGGTTTGAGCATTGGCCTGCTAAACCCAGGGTTGTGAGTTCAATCCTTGAGGGGGCCATTTAGGGATCTGGGGCAAAAATTGGGGATTGGTCCTGCTTTGAGCAGGGGGTTGGACTAGATGGCCTCCTAAGGTCCCTTCCAACCCTGGTATTCTATGATTCTATGATCTCACTTGCATGGAAACTCCATGCAAACTTCAGACCATTTCAGCTGGGACTGGTCACATTACATAGCAAACCTGAGGCCACACAAACGGTAAACTCCGGACAAGCAATGCAAGAAACCCCTCCCTTTTCTTCAACAGTCTGTTTTGTACAGATTGCATCCACAAAAGAGCTCCAGTTTAAAAAAAAAAAAAAGGCGAGGCAGTTGCAGCGGAGGGGGAGTTAGAGTGCTCCAGACAGGTAGAGCCAGATGTCAGAACCTGCCCAGGAGGAGAGTTGTAAGTGGCAAGCAAAGAAATATTTGAGGCAAAAAGCCAGACCACTCCAGCTGAAAAGCTCCCCCTCTTACATTCTTTCACTTGCTGTCTCTGTAACTCTAACTCTAGCACGTTCAGGGCGATAATTAATACAAAAGAGCCTGCACAAAATAGAGGGAGATTCTTATTTAGCTGAGATGTTCCACTTGTACGTAGTAGTCCCTCCTACGTACCACAGATTTCTGTTTGCCAGGAACTGGTAACTGCCAGAACATATTTGGGTTCATTTCTAGTTCAAAAGACTCCCTTGCGTCTTAAAGTGTAAACAGAGTTGACTAACGAAGCAAACTCCAGCTGTGATTGTCAGGCCAGATGTGTGTGCAGGGCTGAGCCCATGGCTTCAGCCAGCAACGAGTTACACCTGATCTTCTAGTTTCACTTTCAGAAGTGGGAAGTTCTCCGCCAAAGACAGCCCAGGTGCCTGTTCCAGCGCTGAGCGAGCATCGCACGCCCCTGAGCGTTGCTTCGAACAGATGATGCGCAGGGCTCGGGACTGAAGCCATGAGACCGAAAGTCCCTGCTCTGCTGTGGGGAAATTCAATGGCGTAGCAGCCCCACGCTTGGTCACAGCTTTGTTCGGAGCAGGGATGGAACAACATGTCAGGAAGCGCTTGAGCTTCCTGACCTCCTTCTGGAACAAACTCTGGCCAAACACCGTCTCTGCTGACAAGCCCTCGCAGGGGTATTTTGATCCTGCTCCTGTCGCCCTGCGGCCAGACCTAGAGCCGGATCCTGTCCTCCCCAGCTCCTCTCTCTTTAGTGCACTGTATGATTTCAGAGCCAGGAGTGCCGAGGAGCTGAGCGTCAGCCGAGGAGACAAACTCTGCGTCCTCAAAGAAGAGGGGGAATATGTCTTAGCCAGGAGGCTTTCGGGGGAAGCAACGCTGGGCTACATCCCTGCTAATTACGTGGCAAGGATCAGCGAGGAAACCTCCCACCAGCTGTAAGTATCTGAATCCCGGCTCTTCACTGTGGCTTGTGTGGGGATAATCGTTTGTAAGTGAAGCACAAAGGGGGTGGGGGGGGGGGGGGAACTACTGCAAGCTGGATCTCATGGCCCCAGTGCAATATATTGATCTAGGGCCCTGCAGAACTGGGCTCCGAGAGCTCTCCTCCCAGCTAGGGGCAAAGAACAAAGGCTCGGCCTGCTGCCTTTACATTGAGGCTGTCCCCGGTCAGCACAATTGTGGCATTGTCTTGTCTCTCTTTTATTTGTAATTTGCATTTGGTATTGTCAGCAGTCGGGGCCTAGGGCACGGCCTAGGGCACACCCCAGGTATTGGGCTGGCGCATCGCACAGTTCTGGGCCAAGGCAGAGAGAGGGCTGATCTGTTTGTACAGCACCTAGGACAACGGGGTCCTGCTCCAAGCCGGGGGCTCCTAGGTGCTCCGGTAATGCAAATAATAATGATCCCTGACAGGTGGCTGTCAAGGTCCTGCTCCACTCACAGATTCTATACCGGTGTTGCTGTGTCGGTTAGGGTGTGATTTTTTTTTTTTTAACTGACATAGTTATGCTGGTAAAACCCCCAGCCTGGACACACTGATACCAGTCTGAAGGGGTCTTGTCCCAGGTATAGCTGTTCCCCTTCCTGTTCGAGAATACCCCGTGCCAGGATACATCACCTTTCTAGTGGTATAGCTGCCCTTTATACAAGGGGGGTTATGCTGGTTTGATTAAAGCAATGCCACATGTGTGTGTAGACAAGGCTTTTAATCTCTTTGTGCTGCATCAGTCCCCAAAACCGCGTCTCGTCCTCTTCTCCCAGAATGGGGGGAGCAGGCCGTGGGGGCTGAGGCTAAGCAAACAGCTGTGTGGCAAAACCCCTGTTTCGGCACAGCCATAGGCCAGTCGAGTTCTCCAGCTCAGGCCCTGGCACAAGGGGGCACGGTATCTCTGCAGAAAGGGAAGGGTGTTGTGGGGCTCCATCTGCAGCAAGCTACTCCTGCAAACCTCTCCCCCCATCCCTCCCCACCCTGCCAGCAACTCCCCATCGATACCTCCGCAGCGGCTGATTTTAATTTTTAGAACATTCACCTCTTCCTGCCCAGTGGGCGAGTGAGTTTACTATTCTATAAGGCAGTGTTTCTTTCCCCAGTCACAATAATCCAGTTCCAACACGCTTTGGGAAGCACACCTGAGACACTTCCGTTCTCCCAGTATCAGGCCCATGAGTCAGTCAGTATCATTAGCATATTACACACCCGCTGGAAGCATTGTGGAAACTCCTAGTGAAGTCCCAGTAAAAGTTTCTCCCCCGGTCTTTCGAGTCTATTCAGGTGGCATCTGAGCTCTTTCTTATCTTCCAGAATAAGGACTCAAAGGGGTGGAGGGTGGAATGTGGATGACAGCATCCAGTACACATCGCAGTCTGTTTTCAACGTGAAATCACTTTGCATTTTAAAATAAATAGGTTTGCGTTCCATTCCTCCATCTCATTGCGATCAAATAGAGAGGACGCCGACAAAACAAATGGTGGTGTGGTACGACCAGAATATACGTTTTTCAGCACCGATAAAATAGCTTCACTTAATCAAGCTACAGGTGAGGCTGAACAAGCGGTTTAGGGGATGAACTGAAAAATACAAGAGAAAAATGGATTTTTGGAAGGGTTTTCATCAAAATGAAAAAAAATGTGCAGGTCAGAGGGAACAACCTTTTCTAAACAATTTGCCATTTTTGAATTTGTTTCCCCAAATTTTTTTTCCAGCCAAAACTGGCTACCAAATTCAATCTGAATTAACAGGTAGGGTTGGTCACAGCAAAACTGCATTTTTCACTGAATTTACTATTTGTCAAAAAAGAAAAATTCCCCCAACTCTCCACACAACCCCATCCAAACTCTAGTATCAATGGCCGGGTGGGCATTGTACCAGTCGTTGTCAGTACATACCAATCCTTGTCATATGCCAGGAGCATGACACCTGTGTAGTCCTGACCCTCATCCACTGATTGGGGCTGGGTCAGTCTCTTACCAGCACACCTGTGTTTCACACCTGTATTACAGGGGGTAAAGGAACCCACCTTTTCTTGCAGGTGGTATCAAACCTCAGTTTAGCTCAGGAGTAACAATGTTTGGTGGTAATGCTTGTGTAGAGCATAAACCCACAGTGCAGTTTAGCTGTTACGATTGGCAACACACCAGGACAGCAAAAGGCAGGTCCAGGCAAAGCTTCATTGACAAATTCATTCATGGGCCCCATGAAGAGAGTAGCTGATTTAGAATAATTCCAGGAAAGGAGTGAAAGTCACTAGTACTCCTAGGTCAGGCCTGCACAACATGCGGCCTGGGGGCCGCATGTGGCCCGCGTGGGCTCACTGTGCGGCCGGCGGGGGGGTGAGTAGGTGGGCTCACTGTGCGGCCCAAAATCTGGGACTGTGTCCGTTGGTCCTTTTTGCTGCTTGTCTCTGGGCTGGGGGTTGTCCCAATGCTGCAAAGAGGGTGTTCCCAAAGGAAGGTGCTTGCTTCTAACCCCTGAGGCCGTCAGTATATCTGCTCTTCTCTAGTCAGCCCACTTGGCAAGTTTGATTGTCCTTGGTCTGGTTCCCATCCCCTCTTCAAGGGTTGCAGCTGTCTGGAGGTTCCTGCCTTCCGCGCCTTCCTCATTCACACCTCATTCATTCAACAGGGCAACTGAATACAAAGTGGGGGGAAGATCTTATTCTACTTCTAGCAAAAAGACATTTTTCTTTTACCTTAATTATACTACCTTAGGGGCCCGCTATAACATATTACCAAGGTTCAATACAAAGTCATATAAAAGTTATACAAAAATGCATAATGCAGAGATTTATCTACAACGGCATTGATTGACTGTTGTGTGCAGTAATATAGTGACCCCTGCGGGGGTGAAGAGGGGTATGATGGTGGGGCCAAGCGGGGAGGGTCGGGTCCTATTTTACTGCTGTGATCTGGTCACCCTATGCGCGCTGTTTCTTTCCCCCTCTACAGGCTTCCACACCCCAGTCCTGGGGAAGGAGGGGTTGTTTCCACGGAGCGGGCGACGCTGGGGTGGGGGGGGGTGTTTCTGTGAGGCCGGGGGGTTTTGGCCCTCAGCTGTTTTCTTTGGAGTAATATGGCCCTCGCCACTTTACGAGTTGTGCAAGCCTGTCCTAGGTGGAGGAAATGGATCCTGACTGTGGAGCGTACTTGGCTCCATTGATGCTATACATTCCTCTTTCATGCCTCACCAATTCCTAGTTCCTTTACTAAGTCTGTGCTGCTGCTGGCGGGGCGCTGCCTTCAGAGCTGGGCACCTGGCCACCAGCTGCTGCTCTCTGGCCACCAGCCGCTGCTCTCTGGCCACCCAGCTCTGAAGGCAGCACAGAAGCAAGGGAGGCAATACCATGACCCCTCTAAAATAACCTTGTGATCCCCCTGCAACTCCCTTTTGGGTCAGGGCCCCCAATTTGAGAAACGCTGGTCTCCTCCGTGAAATCTGTAAGCGCACAAAAGACTAGATTTCGTGGTGGGAGAGCAGATTTCACGGTCTGTGGCGTGTCTTTCATGGCCATGAATTTGGTAGGGCCCTGCCCATATACCACGGCCATGAAAGACACGTCACGGACCGTGAAATCTGCTCTCCCACCAATCAAGGCCAAAGATTCTTTTCAGATTGTCATTTTATTTTCAGACACTGCAGCGACGCGGTGTTCTGTGGCCATTCCCAGGACAGTAGCTTCTTGTCGCTCGCACCTGTGATCAGGTCCCCATTGTGCGAGGGGGGTGGCCCGGCACATAGCCATGACACAGTCCCTTGCTGCAGCTTGCAAGCTAAACAAACACAAAAGGTAAATTGTGGGAGGGAAAACTGAAGGGAAGCGACTAGCCCAAGCGGTAGAGCCAGGAATGGGGCCCAGGCTGGTGCCCTAGCTATTAGCCCACATTGCCTGCTGTTTGGGAAGATAAAAGTTAGTGGCTTATCCAGAGGGGGGTGAGTTTGGAATGGAAACACCAGCCTGGTTGTAAGGGCAACTGTCTATAAATCGAGTTCTGCCCCAGCCACGGGGTAGCCAGGATTCCCCCAGCCGGCTAGCATGCCGAGGGCAGGATTGTGGCCTGAGGGAGATAGAAGCCTTTCAGCCCGGTGTAACACAGCAGCTAGAAGGCCAGGGTCTGCGGCCGAGCTGCCTGCTCACAGCAGTGTGTGCGCTCTGCACCCTCCTACGCAGCCGGGCAGCGGGTTGTCTTCCCCTGCGGCCTGCCTGGGATGCTGTGATTCTGCTCCCAGTGCAGACTGGGGTCTTGATGGTACGGCCTGGCCCCGTGCCTGGCCACCTAGCTTCATTTTTCATTGACGGGGGTGAATTGCAGCTTGCCCAGAACCTCCACGCTAGGTGAAGAGACGGGAGGGGGGACTGTGCTAACCGCCTTTCCTCAGCGAGCTGGGGTTGTGGGGGAGCGAGACGAGGCGCCTGTCACATCCACACCCCAGCAGTGCTTGCAGCTGAGGCAAATACTCCCTTTCCATCGCCCTTCTGTGCGGTTACACCAGCCCCAGGACAGGCCCAACCTGTCTTCCCCCCTGCCCCTCCCAACAAGAACAAACAAAGCGAGAGACAAACAAGAACAGGACCTGTCAGCTGTGCCTTGGGCCGAGTATACGAAGTTGCCGGATGGATCAAGTCACTGGTAAATGCAGACTCAGGGGCGCCAGTCACCCGGCACCCTTTGGGAGCCGCTCCCGGTGCATGCGTGGGATACTCACAGCCCCTTTCACTGCTCGTCCCTTTGTAACAAACACCAGTGCAGCTTTCTGCAGCAATGGCCTCGCGTACCCCGGCACCCGCTTTTACGCATGTATTGGCTGGGAAGCGATGACCTCTGACCCTTTCCCAGCTGATTTTTAACAATAGATTTGCACAAATTATAGGACATGGGGAGTTGGAGCGGGAGGATGGAACCGGGATCCATGTGCATCCATCAGAATTCCTGACCGGCAGGAGTTTAGGAGCAGTGCAGTTTAGGTTCGTACTTACAGTGTAAGCTTCTTGGGGCAGGGACCGTCTCTTTCTGGGTTTGTACAGCGCCTAGCACAATGGAGTCCTGCTTCACAACTAGGGTTCCTAGGCCCTATGATAATATAAATAATGTAATAATTAGAAGACTGGTGAGAAGAGACATATAATAGTGTTCCTGGCCCCCTGCACCCTTACACACCCAGAATGGCCACGTATATGTGTGTGCGTACAAATTTTAGGACCCATTCGTGTTACGATGCGATAGTCCTGATTGGAGACGAGGCTGGCTCTGGGCAGGGACTGTGCAAAACGTCCCTTGTGTGGCGTTTAGGGAGCTCGCCACACTTAAGGAGCGTGCAAGAGTTCTGCTTCATTCTGTGCCCAATTGCAATTGGCTGTGCCTGTAACAAAGAGCTTCCCGGAGCCCTGCCCCGACTGTGTCTGGGAAGCTCAGCCCTTAAAGGTCCTGTCCCCAATAGCACACTTTGCACAGCTCTGCCCAGAGCACCTCACACCCTGACCTGCAGCCCTGCCTTGCTATTCCAACAGACCTCCTTTGGTCAGTGACTGATGGTCATACGGCATTTTGCCAAGCACAGGGTAGTTTTGTGACAGGGACAAATCGAAGAAATACCACTTGTGACCTAATCCATATTTGAACCTGGAGTTTCTAGAACTGAAGGGCAAATAAGTGCCTTATTTTAGGTGCAACCCCTTCTAATTCTTCCTGCTTCCTTAACTGATGGATTAAGATCAACACGGCCAGTAGTTTTGGTGGAGTTAAGTGTTTATAGGAGAGACACCATTGGCTCTAAAGATCTGCTCTTATCTGGGGCAAAGGGCTGGGCTTTCCTGTACTCTCCTCGGGAGTCCAAAGAATGAAGGAAATAGTTCAATGTTAATGAGCTGTGATACCAGATAACAAAAGGCCCAGATGAAACTGAGCTAATCATTCAACAGCCTCCGAGCCCAAAGGTTAGCAATGACATCAGGCGGTGTGATTGTTTGCGGGTGCTCCTGTCTCTGCACTATAAATCAGCTGCTCTGCTGCTCATGAGGCAGTTGCACAAACACAAATAGCGATAACCACAGGTCCTACGGGCTGGACTCAAGAACCAGCGTCTCTGCTAGTCCAGGTCGGTAGGGACACGAGGGGAACATGTGGCAGCCTGATCTCCTGTTCAGCCCCGCCACTGAGGGCTTGGACAGACGCCATTTCTGGCCAACCCTCAGCACTGGCACTGGGGTTTCTGCTCCCTTTGTGCCGCATGAGACCTGCAAAGACACTGCAGAGAGCAGGGGATCAATGTAACCTGGTTAATACCCAAGGGGAAGGAAGATGTGTGGGAGACGTTAGAAAACGGCGTGTGTCTGATGTGACTAGTCCAGGGAGCGACATCAAAGGGCAGCTCCTTCAATACTGGGGCACATGCCTCCGCAGTGGGTGTGGGTGAAGCTAGCAGACTGTGCTGCTAGCTTGTACATGTGCAGCCACAATATACACGACTGGCCTGAAATCGACATCAAAGGGCAGCTCCTTGAATACTGGTGAGCTTGAGCGCTGTAAACTAGCAAACCTTTTCTCTGGCTTTTACTCGCACCGGGTGTTCAGTGGCTAAGCAGGGCTGGGTTGCAGATAACGAGGTCTTTTCAAAACCAAGGCAATCGTTGGCTGGACTCCGCACCTAGCCCCACGTCCATGCTCACATAGGGTGACCAGCTGTCCTGATTTTATAGGGATAGTCCAGTTTTTTGGGTCTTTTTTTAATATAGGCTCCCATTACCCCCCACCCACTATCCTGATTTTCCACACTTGCTGTCTGGTCACCCTATGCACAGTTATGCACCGATATAACCCACTAAACGCCATTCCTGAGAAATCCCAGATCATACAACTTCAACACCCAAGCAAGTGATAAATATGCAAATTAAAGCTGCCGGCAGGTGGAGGATAGTCGCTTTCCCCTCTTCACGTACAGGGGGAGCCGGAGACCTTCTATTCCCTGAAGGTCTCCTAGTGCCTGGGCTGATGCATGCAAATGTTGGTCTGTGCCAATGCATTAACCGAGCCCATCCGGGTTGTTCCTGCTGCAACAGATAGCTCTTTTTCTAAGGAAAAGGCACATTTCTCTCTTGTGCACCCTGGGCACTGGCCACCCCATTTTTACTTGTCAGTTATCTGGGGGCTGGAGTTTTTTCAGCAAGTCTTTTATTATCTATCTTAGGAGGTTGTGCTGGTGCCCATCACTACCCTATCTCACCACCTTCTGCATACAACAGAGTAGCGCCCGTAAGCCCACCTGGGCCAGATCCCAGCTGACGTCACTCAGCATAGCCCTGTTGAAGTCAGTGCAGTGCTGCGGATTGACCCCCGCTGAGGACCCGACCCTCTGTCGCTCGTCCCATGGCACATGCTACGGCTAAACGTATCCAGCTGCAGCCACACGGTGCAAAGCCCAGCGCGGTCCCCGCCGCCCATTTAGCTGCATTATTGGGCTTGACTCTGACTCGTCTCGTCTCCATGTCTCTCGGGGCCCCGGGCGCGGCGAGGGTCTGTCCTGGGGGCTCTGCCGCTCTGATCGGCCATTTGTCTTTCTTGCAGCTGGTACTTCAGCGGAGTCGGTCGAAACGAGGCCCAGCAGCTCCTCCTCTCGCCGCCCAATCAACACGGCTCCTTCCTCATCCGCGACAGCGAGAGTAGCCGGGGGGAGTATTCTCTGTCAGGTAACCCCGAGCGCTCTGTGGCATCCGGCCCTGCTGCTGTCTGGGGCTCATGTCTGCCCTCACACCACAAATGGGGCTCAGGGCTGCCCAGGGGCAGAGGGTGGCCCAGCTGGTGGGGAAGGGAAGATGGGTGCAAGCCACCTTGCCACCTACCTCCATCCTGGGGCCGGCCAGAGTCCAGACTGACCCCTGGCACAATTTAGAGCAGCCTCAAGGCGCTTCTTGGCAGGGTCAGTTTTACGTTCCCTTCTCTCTGTCGCCCTTCCCTAGGCTGTGCCTGGCCCTGCTATAGATTTGGTAAAATGAGGGGAAAGGGACACGATCAGCATGTACCACCTGCAAGTGGGAGAAGTCCCTGGGCAAAGGAACGTTCTGCCTGAGGAGCTGGGCTCACCAACATGCAGGAAAGAGCAGGGGTGTGTTTAAAGCAGTTTACAGCGCCTTGTTAAGATGGATTCACTTCAGCTCTGAGAAAGTCACTCCAATGGCCATTGAGCGCCCTGTGTATCTATGCAAATATTGATCGCTGAATCACTGTGGGAAAGGAAAGTACAATGCTCTCATTCAGCGCTATGAAAGCCATAAACAATTTACAGCTTCATAAGTGGCTTCATAGTCCTGAGCCGCAGGGTTTATTTCCAGTGGATTGCTCTGTTGTTCCGTGGATTAGATAAAAAATGAAATTCCCGCTTTAAGCTATCAGGGCCTGGTTCGGCTCTCATTTACAGTGATGTAAATTCATAGATCTTAACGCCAGAAGAGCCCATTTTAATCACTTAGTCTGACCTTTGGCATGACACCAGATGAAGAGCCTCACCCAGTAATTTCTACATCACGCCCATAAACTCTGTTTGCAAACTAGCATACAGTGATATTCAGTCTTGATTGAAAGCCTTCAAGTGATTGGAGATTGCACCATGTCCCTGGGTAAATTGTTCCAATGGTTAATTACCCTCACTGTTAAAAATTTACCTCTCCAGTCTGAATTTGTCTCGCTTTAGCTACCAACCATTGGATCTCGTTGGCCCTTGGTCTGCTGGATAAAGAGCTGTCTACTGTCAAATCTCTGCCATATGTTAGTATTTAGAGACCATTTATAGACCAAGTCACCTGTTAACCACCTCTTGGATAACCGAACTAGACTCAGCTGCTTTAGTGTGGAAGTCAGTGTTGTTACATTGGTGCGAATGAGAGCAGAAGTGAGCCCGAGGCCAGAGCCAGCAATGCTCAGAAGGGTACTAGTGCTGGTTGCAGGGGTGACTGAACTCTGTTTCAATGTCTCCTTTGTCTTTTCCCTTGCAGTCCGTAATCATGATAAAGTCAGTCACTTCCGGATCTGTAAGGGGCCCGACGGAGGTCTGTACATACAAAAGGGACAGACGTTTCCCAACATGGAGGAGCTGCTCACCTTTTACACAGTAAACTGGAAAGTTGTACAGAGCCCCTTGTTACAGCCCTGCATCCCTAAGGTCTGTGTACATAACACTCATATCAGCTAGTGTCTTCCACTCTTACCCTCCTCTTAAACCTGATGCTCACCATTTGCTTGCTGGCCTTGGCCGTTTTCTTTCTTCGTTATTTCATTGTAGTCTTGTAACTTGTTCTGCAGTTGTGCTGGGGTAGGGAGCAGGTGATTTGCTGGGGGACATGCTAGCCAGTCGAACAAAGGCATTCTGGAGGACAACGTAGGCAGTTTCATATAGAACTGGTTGCATTTTTTATTATTTTTTTTGGTCAAAACTTTTTTTTGGCGCCAAAACAAAAATTAATCAGGAAACTATACAAATTCTCCAGTGGGCCAGAATGGACAAAAAATCAGTGTTCAGTCTGTCCACAAAAAAAAATTATCTCCATGAAAAAATGTTGAACGTGAAAATGAAAAACGTTTTGGTCAGCATTTTTGCCCAGAAATGTGTCCATAATTTTATGAGCAGCTCAGGTTTTGATGCTTAAAAAAGCATGTGTCCTTTTAATATAGCTGCCTTCTTATCCGTCCATCAGTCTCTTTGCTTTCAGGCTCTGCTGTGTTAATTATAAGGTTAAGGAGTCTCTCTTGGTCTGGGGCTTTCATCTGGTTTCCCTTTCTTCGAGTTGAATTGCACAGGGCTTTCTCAAATGCTTACTCCATATTCAAGGCCACCTTTAAGGTCATTGGTTCCAATTCAGAGTGAAAAAGAATTTGAAATGTAGGAATTTCCCCTGGAACAGAAACTCCAAGTTTCAACCAGCTCCACTGAGAAGTTTAATTGCAGGGGACAGAGACCAGTTTCCTATATCTTCACTGAGCACCCTCTTACCATACAAACTAATATTAATGGTGCAGGTGGAATGGTCTCTCTGTGATCTGAGCGGCTGCTTCCCGTGGCATACCCCTTCCAGCAGCTTCTCTGCCTTCACGCTTCCGGTGAGACCTAACTGCCTCCTGAGAGAGACCAGAGCCCTCAGTATCCCTTGAAACTTTGTAGTTCCTGGTCGTAAAATGGTGGCAGATTCCTGCAGTCTCAAAGTGCTGTTCTCATGGGCATCTCTGGCTCCCAAAGGTGCCCGGGGCTCTAAAGGCTGCAGCCACTGCAAAGGATTCTGGGACACATCTGAGGGTCAGACGTGCACACGTAACTGAGGAGAATCGGGATGAAGAGATGCTGTTTGGGACTGCCCTGGATGCTGACTTCGGTTGCTATGCCCAAGTCTGCCCTGGTTCATAAAGCTGCCTCTACCTGACTAGCTGGATGGCACAGGCCTGAAATGAAATGTTCTGTGTCTCTATACGTTTAATACAGACCCCTCCGGTGAGAGATGGCTGGGAACGGCCCCGTTCAGAATTCACCCTCGGGAGGAAACTGGGGGAAGGATACTTCGGAGAGGTGTGGGAAGGATTGTGGAAGAACATGGTGCCAGTCGCCATCAAAATCATAAAACAAGGTGCGTGGACATGAAGGCAGGAAACATTAACCATGCGCCAATTGTCTCTTTCACTCACTGCCATGAAAGAGCTCTCCAGTCTGTTTCATTTCCCCCTGGATCACCCAACCTCTCATGTAAACAGTCAGACTGACTAAACTAACTGTAGATAAGACCTCCTGCCTGGCTTAGCCAGGCAACCCTAGCTCAATAAAGCCACTTGCCTGGAAGCGAGGTGCGTGCAAAAGCATCCACACGTCTGCACACACCCATTCAGAAATCCGGTCCGATCTACGCTGAGGCCTTTACAAAATGGCTTCCTCCCCCTCCCCCCTCATCACTCTGGAGGCCTCATGGTAAGAGACTGCACTGTTGTGTGTGGAATGGGGCTCTCAACCTTTCCAGGGTACTGTCCCCCTTTCAGGAGTCTGATTTGTCTTGCGTACCCCAAGTTTCACCTCACTTAAAACCTCCGTGCTTACAAAATCAGACACAGAAACACACAAACTGTCACAGCCACTATTACTGAACAATTGCTGACTTTTCATTTTTACCATATCATTATCAAATCAATCAACTGGAATATAAACATAGTACTTCAGTGTATCGTACGTAGAGCAGTATAAACAAGTCATTGTCTGTATGGGATTTTAGTTTGTACTGACTTCGCTAGTGTTTTTTCTGTAGCCTGTTGTAAAACTAGGCAAATATCTGATGCGTTGATGTATCCCCTGGAAGATCTCTGAGTCCCGCCAGGGGTAGGCTTACTCCAGGTTGAGAGCCATTAGTGTGGAAGACCGTGCTGCACTCAGCAGCTACCTGAAAATGGCACCTCAGTCCTAAATATTCTTCCTAATGAGCTGTGAGGGAATGGGGAGCGTGAGCCGTGAGAGCCGAGGGGTGGGGGTGGAAAGCTCCCGCAGCCGCGCGGAGGAAGCCAAGATCAGAATGGCAGGGATGAACTTAGCGAGAAACGGACTCACCCCGGAAATGTCTCGGCTTCCTCCACAGCGGACATGAAGGCGGAAGATTTCACCAAAGAGATTCAGAATCTGAAGCGGCTGAAGCACGAGAGGCTGATCCAGCTCCATGCCGTCTGCTCGGTGGGCGAGCCCCTGTACATCGTCACCGAACTCATGAGGAAAGGCAACCTGCAAAACTACCTCAGCAGTCAGTACCACCCAGCCCTATGCCCAGTGCCACGCGGGGAGTCACCCGGGCCTCGCCGGGGCAGTGCCGCTTTTGTACTCGAGTCTCCCAGCACTCGAGAGCACCTCGAAGGGACGTCTGGGCCCAGCAGGGTGCCTCTGCCCTGCCCAAATTAAAATGGCAGCAACGCGCTAAATGTCAAAAGAGGCAGCCCGCCGAGCTCTGCTCTCATTTACATTGGGGCGAAGGCAGGACAGCTCCACCCCCATCGATGGGGTGATTCCATGCTTACCTCAGTGTAAGTGAAAGCTAGGGTCACCAGATGTCCCGATTTTATAGGGACAGTCCCAATATTTAGGGATTTTTCTTATATAGGCACCTATTACCCCCCACCCCTGTCCTGATTTTTCACACTTGCTGTCTGGTCACTCTAGTGAAGGCAGAATTTGGCCCCGGGTACGTTATAAATCGGCCAGGGACAATTCGCCATTTTTAATTTTAAACCTGTTCTAGAAGCCCTCGCCTCTACCACCGGTAACCGTGCAACAGGCATCTTTGCAGAAAAGCCTCAATAATCCTCAGCACCCAGATCTGAATGTAAGGCCTGGTCTTCACAGTTTTTGGTACTGGTATAACTCACTTGGTTGGGGGTGATTGTTTTATTGAAACATACATATCCCTCGGGGGGAGGGATAGCTCAGTGGTTTGAGCATTGGCCTGCTAAACCCAGGGTTGTGAGTTCAATCCTTGAGGGGGCCATTTAGGGATCTGGGGCAAAAAAATCTGTCAGGGGACAGTACTTGGTCCTGCTAGTGAAGGCAGGGGACTGGACTCGATGACCTTTCAAGGTCTTTCCAGTTCTAGGAGATTGGCATATCTCCATTTTAAATTTTTTTTAAAAAAGAATAATACCTTGTGTGGGTTATAGCAGCATAATGCTCCTATTCCAGTACAGTTTATTCCCCTTCCTTTATGGAGGGTGGTACTGCTCAGACTATACCGGTGTAGCGAAAGAGGTACAACTTGTGTATGTAGACAAGACATAGGCTCCTCAGAGCTCATGCAGGTTTGAACTCCCAGCGTTGCTTGATGCCCGTCTCGAAGAAGAGGTGCCCTGGCGCGTTGAGACATTCGCGCGATGGCTGAACGGTTGGCGTGCTGCTTCGTTGTTCACCGTCTCCAAAGGGGGTTGTTCCACCGGGGGACTGGGAGAGCGAGTTTTCAGCTCCCCAGCCTGCTCGGCCACAACCTCTGTTGGAAGCGAAATGCTGAAACGTGTCCCTTGGGTGCTGGCGTGTGAAACTGCTAAAAGGGCAAGTCTCCTGTCGCTATCTTGATGAGTCAGCCCTGAAACTGCACAAAGAACATGCCCGTGGTGTTTATTTCTCTCGTTCTTTTCTTTCGCTCCCCCCAACCAGGAAATAGTCGTTAGGGAACCAAGTCACACAGCTCCCCGCTGGGACCTGTTCTTTCCTAGGTAACGTCCTCCATTGACTAATGGGACCTCCTTGGGCGTTATGGATCCTGTAGGGCTCATTTTCCAAGGAGCAGCAACTCCCAAGCAGGATGGGTTCTGAAACACAACTCCCAGCCAAGAGTAAGGTCTGGTCTACACTGGGGTGGGGGGGGGAATCGATCTAAGATACGCAACTTCAGCTACGAGAATAGCGTAGCTGAAATCGACGTATCTTAGATCGAATTAAATTTACATACTTTGGGTCCACGCGGCGCAGGATCGCTCCCCCGTCGACTCCACTTACTCCTCGCGCCGAGCTGGATTACCGGAGTCGACGGGGAGCGCTTCTGGGATCGATTTATCGCGTCTACATTAGATGCGATAAATCGATCCCCAGAAGATCGATCGCTACCCGCCGAATCGGGCGGGTAGTGTAGACAAGCCCTTAGGCTCCGTGGCTCATACTCCTAACAGTGAACTACTGATGAGGACCATCTTCCTCACTGCAACACAGCTCAGGGGTCCAGCACCTGCCAAGCACTGAAACACACGCTTAACTTTCCAGAGGTGGAAGTCCAGGGGAACCTGCACGTGCTCAGAGTTAAGCGTGTGTGTGAGTGCTTTGCAGAGGTGGGGGCCGAATAACGCTGGCTACACACGTTCATAACATGAGGGTTTATTTTGTCAGTTCCTAGCGGCGGGTCTCTTTCCCAACAAGGATGGTTCTGGTTCCCTAACATGCTCTGTGAGGGTTTTAATGGCTCAGCCTAAAACAGGAAGTGATTTTGGTCCTTCGATCGCTGGTTTAACAGGTCTGGAAGGGAGGGCTCTGAGCACGCTCCACCTGATCAGCATTGCTTGCCAGGTGGCCGATGGGATGACATACCTGGAAGAGCAGCACATCGTTCACAGGGACTTGGCCGCTAGGAACATCCTTGTGGGAGACAACCTCACCTGCAAAATCGCCGATTTCGGACTCGCCAGGCTCCTCAAGGCCGGTCCCTTTGCCTTGCTTATTTCCGCATTCCCTTCCCTGGCCCCAAGGGGCTGCCATTTTCACAGCCCCAATTCACACTGCTAGCCCCTCCCTTGAGGCTTTTACAGGGTGGTACCATCCTACCGGCTGGTTAGACTTAGCTACAGCTGATTAACTGGCGGGGGGCGGGGGGTTGCCTTTGAATGCCACGGAACAGACAACTCCACCTCTCCCCAAACACTGACTCCCCTACCCCCGCTCTCAGCCCCTGCCTGCCTGGAGGATGAGAAATTAGCACCAGGGATCCAACCTTGGCTGTCCTCTGGGTTGACAATGCCCAGAGCTACAACTAGACCGAGGTACTGAAACATGGTCTTGTTACATCACGTGTGGCAGGACACAATTTGATACGTGCTCTGCTCGGCTGTCCCGGGTCTCTGCCAAATCAGCGTTGGCATTGAAACGAGTGCACTGTTGGAGAGAGAGCGAGTGGGGCTAGTAAGGGTTACTTGAGATGGCAGTTTAGGCCACTCCTGCCCCCGTGCCTTTGAGAGAGGGGATATTGTGTTTATTTCCCCTTTGCTCATGGCCCATCTGCTGCTGCTTTTTAGGACGATATTTATTCCACCAGCGGCAGCACCAAAATCCCAGTGAAGTGGACGGCCCCAGAAGTCGCAAACTACCGCACCTACTCGCTGAAGTCTGATGTTTGGTCCTATGGGATCCTGCTCTATGAAGTCTTCACACACGGGCAGACCCCGTATGAAGGTAAAGTGCCCACCTTTCCCCCTCCTCTTTGTCCAGCTGTGTTGCTTTTCGAGGGGTACCGTGCCCCGCTCTTTCAGAGAACGTCCTTCAGGGCGCGTCTATGCAAGAAAAGCGCCTGTGGTCGCAACTCTTGGAGCCCAGGTCAGCTGACTCGGGCTCACACTGCAGGGCTGGGGTGACCAGATGTCCCGATTTTATAGGGACAGTCCCGATTTTGGGGACTTTTTCTTATATAGGCTCCTATTACCCCCGCCACCCCCCCCCGGCCCCTGTCCCGATTTTTCACATTTGCTGTCGGGTCACCCTATGAAGGGCTAAGCGTAGACATCCAGGCTCGGGCTGCAGCCCAGACTCTGAAACCTGCCGAGCGGGGAGAGTCTCGCAGCTCCGACCTGAGCCCTAATATCTCCCCAGCTATGTTTAGCCCTGTGGCACGAGCCCGGCCAGCCTGAGTCAATTGCCCCGACTGCGACTCTCTGCCACGGATCGGTTTGGTTTTTTGCAGCGTAGATGTTCCCTCCCTGTGCACCCCTTACACAAGGCTGCTGTCCTCTGGCTCCCAACCTCACTGACATCCCTGCTAAAACATGCTCCTGATGAGGGATAGGATGGTGATGGAGAAGCCGTTCCATACAGGCTGGCTAGACTCTTCACAGCCACCCTGAGCCATTCTGGGGGATAAACTCCACCACGTGATGGTGAATAGGGTCACTGGAGTTTCTTCTTTCCTTGCAGGAATGACGAACCAAGAAACCATCCAGCAAATCATCATGGGCTACCGCCTCCCCCGGCCCAGCACTTGCCCTCCTGAGATCTATATCATCATGCTGGAGTGTTGGAAGGGTAACACAGAGGAACGACCCACCTTTCTCGCTCTGAGAGAGAAACTCTGCTCGATTTACAGGCGGGTGCACAATTCGCTCTCCTGATGGAAACGGCCCTACACCCCACCCCTATGATTACTTTGGGGTTCCATTCCCACGCCCACCGAGGGTAGCAGCTTTCCATTGGCAAGCCCGTGCAGGGCTTCCGTCCAGCGGGCATTCTTGTGTGGCACATGACGGATGAAAATACACAAGGCCTTCTCCTTAGGAGGGACACAAAACCAGGCTTCATTTTGAAGACGTTTAGCCTCCTTGCTAAGGTCTGGCTGTGCCTTCCACAAGAGGACTATTCATTGTAGATGCGGTACAGCAAAGATGTCACCCTGGGTATAAGAAGTTCTTAATCTAAACAGGACGGCAGAATTTCACAAGCTACCCGCTGCGTTAAAAGTGAAGTTTCCCATTTACTTTGTCTGTGTTAAACTACTGATTGCTGTGGATCCATTCATGGTGTGTGTCTGATTTATTTATTGATCAATGCATATAAACCCACCCCGTTTTCACAGCGCATGCGGACAATGTAACTCTTCAGTGTACTTGCTAATATCAGTGGCAGGATCAGACCTGACGGTGTTGTCGTTTACATGGCTTTTTCTTGCTGTTAAGCCCTGCTTCCTCATGGGGGTTCAGAGACATCCAGGCATCCCACATACGGGCAGCGTTTGAGTCTCAGATCTGCCTGGACTTCTCCCTCTATGCCTGGAACTGCCAATTACCACTCCCCCATTCCCCACAATTTGGAACTGCTCCGATATAATTGTATTCCTGTAACCATCATCCTCCCTGCCCCCTCCTGGTGTATGTTATTAAGCCCTCATTTGTCTGTCATATTCCTCATTTAGACTGTAAGTCTGCAGCAGAGGAACCTGGCTTCTCGGTGTTCCCAAACTGTGAAACAATAAATCCTCATCATCATTAATTCATACTCCAGGGAGAGCGGAGCCTGAGCTCCCTGTCTTTTAGCACCACTTAGTGGCTGCCTGAAGTATGACATTCTTTTTATTTGTTGATTGCAAATGTTAACTGTACATTTCCTGCCTCTTTAAATACAAGTATTTTAACCAACTTTTTCTGTTTTCCTCATCAAAGTATTGGAGCAGGCTCTGTGAAGCTATTGGAAGGTTCTTAAGAGAATCTAGGAGAGGGTCCTCTTAAAAAATAAAAACACATCAACTGTGTATATCCATCTCTGACCATACTTCCTATCTTTCTTATGCATTGGGATAGTTTGCGCTTGTGCCTTTCATAATGACGCTTTTAAAAACTGCCAACTGTCTTGATCTCTTTTTTCACTTTGACTTGCTTCCCATGGGACCGTACCTACCAATTCCCTGGGTTTGCTAAACTCTGCCTTCTTGACGTCCATTGTCATTATTTTGCTGTTTTCCCTTCTGCCATTCCTGAGAATCAAAAACTCTATCAACTTCATGATCACTTTCATCCAAGCCTCAAACTTTCAACCATTTCCTCCCTATTTGTCAGAATCCAGCATAGAACAGTCTCTCCTCTTGTTTCCTCCACCCTCTGTAATAAAAAGTTGTCTCCAATGCATTCAAAGAACTCGTCTAATCTGTGGCCCTGCTGTATTATTTTTCCAACAGATGTCTGGGTAGCTGAAGTCTCCCATCACCACCAAGTGTTCTGCTTTGGGTAATTCTGTTAGTTGTTGTTTTAAAAAAGCCACATTCACTTCCTCCTCCTGGTTAGGTGGTCTATAGTAGACACCTATCATGACATCAACCTTGTTCTAATCCCATTTAGCCTTAACATCCATGGCCTTTCAACAGGTCTGCCTCCCATTTCTAGCCTGATCTCAGTAGGAAAGATAGTAAGTATGGTAAGAGCCCACCGTGGCTTAACTAGGAGATTGTCAACGACCTGAAACTCAAAAAACAGTCATACAAAAAGTGGAAACCATCAAACTACTCACGATGAATATAAAAAACAACAACAATGCCGGCATGTAAGGACAACATTTAAAAGGCCAAGGCACAAAATAAGCTAGGGATATAAAGGGTAACAAGAAAACATTTTATAAATATATTAGAAGCAAGAGGAGGACTAAGGACAGAATAGGGCCATTACTCAATGAGGAGGAAAAGACAATAGCAGAAAATGCAGCAATGACCAAAGTGTTAAATGCCCTTTTTGTTTCAGTTTTCACCAACAAAAATTAGCAGTGATTGGACCACTAACATAGTGGATATCAGTGTAAATGGAGAAGGATCCAAGGCTAAAATGGGGGCGGGGAACACATTAAGAATGATTTAGACACGTTAGATGTCTTCAAGTCGGCAGGGCCAGACAAAATACATCCTACAATACTTGCAGTACTGGCTGAAGAATCTCTGATCCATTAGTGATTATCTCTGAGAATTCATGAAAAATGAGAGAGATCCCAGAGGACTGAAAAGGGGCAAATATAGTCCTTCTCTATAAAAAGGGGAATAAGGACAACCCAGGGACTTATAGATCAGTCAGTTTAACTTTGGTACCCAGAAAGATAATGGGAGCAAATCATCAAACACTTTGTAAGCACCTAGAAGATAATAAGGTGATCGTAACAGACAACATAGATTTGTCAAGAACAAATCATGTCAAACCAACCTAATATCCTTCTTTGGCAGTGTAACAAGCCTTGTGAATAGAGGGAAGCAGTAGCTGTGATATACCTCAACTTTAGTAAGGCTTTGGATACTGTCTCACATGACCACCTCATAAGCAAACCAAGGAAATATAGCCTAGCCCTAGACAAACCTATTATAAGATGGGTGCACAACTGCAGGACCGGCTCTAGACACCAGTAAAGCAAGCACATGCTTGGGGCGGCACATTTCCAGGGGCGGCATTCCGGTGCTCCCTGCCAGCAACAAAGAGAGAAATGGCAAAAAAGGGGGGGGGCAACATTTTTTTGCTTGGGGCGGCAAAAACCTAGAGCTGGCCCTGCACAACTGGCTGGAAAATCATACTCAAAGAGGAGTTATCAATGGTTCACAGTCCTGCTGGAAGGCAATATCAAGTGGGGGTCCCGCAGGGATTTGTCTGGAGCCTGGTTCTATTCAATATCTTCATAAATACTTTGGATAATGGCATAGGGAGTACACTTATAAAGTTTGTGGATGTTACCAAGCAGGAGGAGTTGCAAGTGCTTTGCTTTGGAGGCCAGGATTAGAATTAAAAAATTACTTCCTTGTGCCTCAGTTTCCCCTCATGCTGGACTGTGAACCATTGATAACTCCTCTTTGAGTATGATTTTCCAGCCAGTTGTGCACCCACCTTATAGTAGGTTTGTCTAGGCTAAATGTTTTGAGATCTACAGGTGAAAAGCCCTGTATGGACTCCATCCAACACCCAGCAAAGTCAACAGGAAGTGTTCCATTGAGTTCAGTGAGAATTGGATCAGGCCCCATAAGAGGCAAGGGTAGTGGGATCCCATGGAAGCAGGACCGCACCTACAGCTGAGTGGCTCTTATGGGGCAGTTTTCACATATGGCACGTAATGGTGTAAGGCAATATCCTCCTGGCCTCTGGTTTTGGGGCATGAGAGAGACATTGACCATAGCTCCTTTTCCCAAAACGGAGGCCAGGAGATTGCTTTACACCCTTATGTGTCACACGTAATAACTTCCTTTTTAACATGCGTGAAATCCTCAAGAATCGCCTCTAACCCTCTAAAATTCCTTTTCATTCCCTATTCCCATCCCCTTCGCCTCTTTCCCCATTTTCTCTCTCTTCCCTTTCCAACCTCCTTGACCCTCGTCTCTCTCTATACATTTCTCTCCCTCTCTCCTAGCATCTCTGTTTCCCCCCTTTCTCTCCCCTTCTCCTAGCCCACATAGCAGGCTACAGCTGGGTGAAATTCACTCAGGGGACGCCTACACTGCAATCAGGGGGTGTGCTTGCAATCTAGCTAGCTTGGGGACCAATAGCAATGAAGCAACGGCTAGCCACCCAAATGATACCTAGGGTCCCAGGTGGGCTTGCATGGCCGGGGATGAAGTCTGTCACTGCTATTAGTATGTGAGCTAGTGAGAGTCAATGTAGGCCCTGTATGTCCGCACACGCGGCAATCACACCTCCCCGATTGCAACTCCATTCAGTGCCGACGTACCCTACAGTGAAACCTCATCTTGTCACACATGGCCCCCTCCACCTCTGGCCTTTAGCTAGGCAGCCCTGCTTGCTTCACGGGGTTGCTGCCTTGCACCCCCCTGAGACCTGGCAGTAAAACACTTGGCTTCCTTCTGTCCTTTTGTTGCCAACAGAGGCGTGGCTGCAATTTAGCTATAAAGAAGATGTAGTGCAGAGGGCGTTATTGCAAAGACTGATCCCGGCAGGCGCCATCTGACCAGCCTCCAATGAGATGAGCTGGCAGAGTTGCACAGACACCTTTGGAAGGCAGCAGGAGAGGAGCATTCCAGGGCTGCTCAGCGCAGCTGTTTAAAGAGCTCACGGCTGGAAAACTATGAGAACCTCATTGCCGTTGGCTCTGCCGCGACTCCTGCCATAATTCAGCTCCTCTACCCGGCAGCATGAATTCCAGGCTCGGAGCCAGTCCTCTGTACACCAGCCTCTGGGACTTTGATGCCAGGACACGGACAGAAATCAGCTTCCGGGCAGGAGACCTCTTCCAGCTCATCAGGCAAGAAGGGGAATGGTGGTGGGCCAAGAAAGTCGATGGCTCGAACAGGATCCTTGCGGAAGGTTATGTTCCTTACAACTACTTGGCTGAGCAGGAGACAATGGAGGCAGAACCGTAAGTAAAACCCTGCTGGGGTCAGGAATCTTAACCACCGTTTAATGCTGGACGATAAGAGGGCTTTGCATTTGTTAGCCAAATAGCAGTTTAGCCAAGCCAAGCAGTTTGGTGTCAGTCTCTGAGCCTGATCCATAGATAGTGGCTTGTTTCTGTATAGGAAACTGCAGCCCTTTTACAAACGTTTAGGTTACAATGAAAGGCCAGGACAGCATCCCACAAGGCAAGGCCAAAGAGAACCTAATGTCTGATGCCCATGTGCCCAGCACTGGATGACCAGGACAGCCTCTGGAAAGGGAAGTAGGGAGAGCGAGATATCTAGGGCCTGAGTCATCGGCATGCCAGTGACCCAGAGCAGACATAACCTTAGGTCAACAAGCTTCATTTATGGCTGTTTTGCCCCGCCAAGGTGGTGCAAAGCAGGCGAAGGACCCTGGGAAGCCTGGCCCCCTACTCTTCGGCTGTGAATCCCAGAGAGACATTAGAGGTGTATATGAAAAGAGGGAGGGAACGCCACTTCCCACCAGTGACTGGCTGATGCTCTTTGTTAACCAACTTCTGTAACTTAACTAACTTGTAAAGTGAACTCATCCATAGGGTTAATGGGGCCAATGGAGCCCAGTGTCTAGTGCAGTCTGGACCCCAGTGATGAACTAGTGGGGTCCTGTGGAATATGATTAGCCAGCAGATAAGTCAGCATGAGGAAGCTCTCCACCAGAAGCCACTCCTGGTGCTAAGCCTCCTGGCATGAATTTATGTCCAGGGAGTTGGGATCAGGGTGCTCCCCAAAGACAATGCAACAACCCCAGAAGAAGTCATAGATGCAGAAAGAGACTGAACCTTTGTTGGGGGGGAGGGATAGCTCAGTGGTTTGAGCATTGGCCTGCTAAACCCAGGGTTCTGAGTTCAATCCCTGAGGTGGCTATTTAGGGATCTGGGGCAAAAATTAGGGATTGGTTCTGCTTTGAGCAGGGGGTTGGACTAGATGACCTCCTAAGGTCTCTTCCAACCCTGAGATTTTATGATTCGTTAGCTTGAGGGATGTGTTTACGGAGTGGGGGGTCAGAGTCCTGTGCAATGAAGCAGGTTCCTTGTGGTTGGGGGATGCAGAACAGCAACACAGCGAAGTCTCTAGCTGGCCATGGAGTTGTTACAATAGGTTGGTGCAGAGATCTCCATGTGTGCTGACACTCTAGGGAGATTCCATCTCAACACAAGTTTATTTTCTCTCCTCCTCCAGCTGGTTTTTTGGGCAGATCTCGCGTTCCGAGACCTTACACAGGCTGCTGTCGGAAAAGAACAAGACCGGGGCCTTTCTAATCCGAATCAGTGAGAAAAAAGATACTGAATACGTGCTTTCAGGTAAGTCTATTTCTCTCCCTCCTTCTGACCCACCCACTGTAACAAAACACCAGCCCTTTTGCTTAGACCTCTGAATATGGAATTTCCTTTTCTGGACTATTTAGCAACTTCACAGGAGTCAGCCATACTATAGAGACGCTATCCATTTTTTTGAATTGGCTATCCGAAAGGGGAAGGTTCTTCCAATTTCGAGTGTCCTTGCATTCAATGGTATGTCTTGATTTCTTTTTTTTAATTCCTTTGTAAGAAGTAAGGGGTGTTTTTTTTCTGCTCCACCTGTTCCTATTAATAAGGCATTTTCCTGTGAAATTGTTTAGCTTGTTAATCCAGGGAATCGGTGAAACTGACCACAAACAAAGCTTTGTCAGATGCTGAAAATACACCAATGCCTCTTCCACCCATTTCTTCCATAGATCGTGATCAGGGTAGGTACAAATAGGGTGACCAGACAGCAAGTGTGAAAAATCGGGACACGGGGTGGGGGGTAATAGGAGCCTATATAGGAAAAAGACCCAAAAATCGGGACTGTCCCTATAAAATTGGGACATCTGGTCACCCTAGGTACAAACATTTTGGAAAGAAATGTGCTCAGCAGGCTGGCCTGTCTCTTTAAGAAACCATATGTGACCACTCTCCATTCCGTAGTACAGAAATCACATACTTCTTCCCCTCCTCCATCCCAGATCAAACCCACTGAGAGTTGTTCCTTTGAGCCAACTGCCCGGACAGCTGCTAGAAATGGGGATTCTGAGCCTCTCCGCTACAGGAAGGCAGCAGTAAAGTTTGCAGGGTGCAGTTCCAATGGTTAATCTCCTGCGGCTGCACAAAGCCTCAGGACAATACCTACCAGGAAACAGAGCAAAAATAACTCGGATGTTTGCCAGTAATGAGTGGTTTAAGTTAAGGTCAGGGCCTTAAATGTAAACATATATTTAAACCTAAAAAACCCCCCATAGTTCCAGCTGAAACCGGGGTTTGTGAGTTCCGGGAAGATTTGTTGGAAGGCATGTGTCTGTCTAACAGAGGTGTGTACTGAGTCAATATGCAGCAGGGAGCAAGGATTAGAAACACGAGATAAGAGAACACTGGATTCTTCTCTGTAAGCATTGGCAGTGTTTGAAGGGAACTGACACAGTAACATTCCTGAATGCATTGCTACTCATCACTAATACTGTCAGGGTTCCCTCCCCACTCTGAACTCTAGGGTACAGACGTGGGGACTCGCATGAAAGACCGCCTAAGCTTATTTCTACCAGCTTAGGTTAAAACTCCCCAAGGTACAAATCTCCCCTGCACACTGAGAAACGCTTCTCACTGCCACCATCAAGTGATTTAAACAGGAACCAGGGAAAGGGACCACTTGAAATTCCCCTTCCCCCCCAAAATACCCTCTCAAGCCCGTACATCCCCTTTCCTGGGGAGCTTGAGAATAATCTCCTAACCAATTGGTTACACAGTGATCCAAAAACCCCACCCCCGGGGTCTTAGAACAATAGAAAACAGTCAGCTTCTTAAAAGAAGGATTTTATTAAAACAAGAAAGGTGAAAATCATCTCTGTAAAATCAGGATGGTATATCTTTTATAGGTTCCTAACTCAATTTCCTAACTCAGAGGGATTCCCCTCCACCCCCGCAAAACCTTCCAATTACAGAAAATGCAGCAAAACCAGGAATACACATTCCCTCCAGCACAGCCAATTACCCAAGATAAAACAATAGAAAAAACCTAAACGCATTAGCTAAATACTCACTAACTCCATAGAAAATGGATGGTACGGCTTGATCTCTCTCCCACCAAGAGAATCACACAGACACAGACAAAGAGACAAACAAAAACTTTCTCCCTCCTCAAATTTGAAAGTATCTTTTCTTCTCATTGGTTCTGATGGTCAGGTGTTAGCCTGGCTACCTTTTCTTAACCCTTTACCAGTCAGAGGATTTTATAGTATTGTCTCAGAGCCTTTCAATCCCTTCATATTTATGACAAATACACATTCTCGTTAGCGACATATTTGGTTTATTTCAGTACCCGGCGCGAGCAAGGTGCTTTAGAGACACTTTAAGTTAGACATGTTCTCTGTCTCCAGGGATTACAATCGCCATTGACAGCCAGGCCTTAAGTTAAAGCAAATTGGTGATTTTAGTGAGGGATCGCCACGTTCGATTCTGAAACCTAGGCGCAGGAGGTACAAATCCAAACCTTTCCCCCCACCAGTGACAGGTGTGTGAGGAATGACTCATTGCCTCCTGGCATGCCGTCAGTTACTGGAACGGGACAGTAGCAACACATTTAATGACTGTTTTGCATTGTGTGCTTCTTCCGCCTCTCCTCCTGGATTTCACAGTTCGGGATGACTCCGTCGTGAGGCACTACAAGATCTGGCGGAACCCCCAGGGGAACCTCTACATGAATGCGGCGCTCTCCTTCCCGGATCTGCTCAGTCTGGTGGAGCATTACAAAGCGCAGAACCTCTCCCATGGCCTGAGACTGGCACTCCCCTGCTGGAAGGTAAATCTGAGCCAGTAAAGAACTGCGAGGATGATGCTTGTGGTGAGAGCGTTAGTTGGTGAGTGAGTCAGGATATGGCAGGGCAAGCTTAATGTCTTCTTGCATGCAGGCCTGGAGGTCAGATGGGCTCAGTACAGGGGTGACTGGGTGAAATTCTATAGCCTGTGTTCTCCAGGAGGTCAGATGGGCTCGATCACAGAGTGAAATTCTCTGGTTTGTGTTGTACAGGAGATCTTAAAATCTACTAGTTAGACCAGGGGAGTTGAAATCAGACGACTTAGATGCTATTCCTGACTCTGTCACCGACTCTCTGACTTCGGGCATGTCCTGAAACTTACCTGTGCCTCAGTTTCCCAGTCTGTAACATGAGGAGAATAATACCCACTTTTGTGAAATCGTTAGGAGGTAGATGCCATGCAGGGCCGGCTTTAAGCCCATTCCACCGATTCCCTGGAATTGGGCCCCGCGCCCCAGGGGACCCGGCTCCAGCGGGAGGTTTTGGGGTTTTTTGCTCATCGTTCTTCGCGTGGGGCCCTGCACCCGCTATAGCCGGCCCTGATGCCATATAAGCACCGAGGGCCAGATTTCAAAGGTATTTAAGTGCCTGGAGATGCAGATAAACACATAGTAGCGTTTTCAAGAGCTGTTAAACAGGTTAAGCCCCTGACTCCCCTTGAAATCAATAGAAGTTAGATGCCTAATCTGTGAAGGCATTTTTGAAAATCCCTCTAGGCACTTACCTGCATCGTCAGGTGAGTAAATACCTTTGCAAATCTGGCCCTAAGTATTCTTATTGGTAGGTGATATATGAGTTGGCACACTTACACCATGAGAGAGATACCATGGTCTCTAGATAGTACTTAGTCCTGCCCTGCCTTTCGAGGTCCTTCCAGTCCTATGATTCTATGACTTCAGTAACTCTGCCAGAGGTTCTGGGTCTATTATAGGTATGAGTGAGAGAGGTTCTGTGGCCTGCAATATGCAGGAGGTCAGACTAGATGATCACAAAGGTCCCATCTGACCTTAAAGTCTATGTGTCTGCAAGAGCCACGAGAATGATTAAAGAATTGGATGGCATGCCTTGTAGTGATAGACTCTAGGAGCTCAATCTGTTTAGCTTAACAAAGAGACAGCTAAGGGGTGGCTGGATCACACGCTGTACGCACCTGCGTGGGGAACAAAACTTTGATCATGGGCTCTTCAGTCTAGCAGACAAAGGTATAACAAGAGCCAATGGCTGGACGTTGAAGTTAGACAAATTCAGACTGTAAATAAAGCACCATGTTTTTAAACAGTGGAATGCCTTACCAAGGGCAGTGGTGGAACCCCCATCACTGGCCATTTTAAAATCCAGATTGGATGTTTTTCTAAAAAATATGCTCTCGTTCAAAGAGAAATTAATTCAGGGCAGACCCATGGCCTGTCTTCTCCAGGAGATCACGCTTGTTAATCACAATGGTCCTTTCTGGCCGTATAAATCTGCCTATGAGTAAGTAAATCAGCCCCCGACACAGAAATGCAAACTTAGAACACTGCCATCTAGTGACTGCACGTATATTATATACTCCTGGGGGAATTCTGCCCCACTGCGCACATGCAGAATTCATATCCTCTGCCGATTTCTTTGCTTCCCCACAGAAAAATGGGGAAGCAAAGAAATCTGCGGGGGACACACGCCCCTTCCCAGGCAGCCCGGACATCTCTCTTCGAGCGCCTGGAGCAACCGGTGGAGATGCAAATCCCCACGGGGAGTGCGGGGCTGGGTGTGTGTGGGGAGACAGCAATCACCGCCAGGTGGACGGGGCTGGGCGTGCGTGCGACCGAATGAGTGAGAGGGGCTATTGCAGCACACCTGGCATGGAAGGATAGGGCTTCAGGTTGTTTGGAGGTAGGTGCAAGGCAGGCTCTATACTGTTGCTATTGAATTGTTCCCATTCTTAATCAATTCCCCCAGCAGCATAAAACAGGTGTAAACGTTTTAAGGCTCCTTTACATTGCCAGAGTAGTGTAAAGGCGCCTTATTGTAAATGACAGGAAGGGAATCCTCAGCTTGGAAGGTCTATGTGGTTTCTTGCTTTTTTCCTCTGCCTGAGTGGCACAATGGGGTTAGGTTACAGCTCAGGATCTATTTTACTTACCCATTTAAAAAAAAAAAAAGACTTTGAGGGCAAATAAAACATTCGTCAAGCAGTCAATAAAATGGCAGGAGAGTCAGAACCAAGCCCTTCCCGAAGTAGCCGGCCTGGTGCAGATGAAGTTACCAAAGGGAGATTCGTTCTTGTGCATGACGTGAATGGCTTTCACATCCTGCACCGAAAACGGCAACACCGGCTTCTCATGCTCGAGAATTCTCTGCAAAACTGCATGCGGAGGGGGACGCATTCTTTTGCGCCTCCTGCAATGTTCTTCTCAATCATGACCGACGGTCTGTAATTTGTTGATCATTTTGCCTTACAAAAAAAACCCCAAACTGAAGGAAGATACTGCTGAAGAGGAAGGCAGAAACAAGTACACTGAAAAACAAAACACAGGTGGAGAAAGAACGTGTGGAGGTGAGTGGAAATCTAAGAAAATGTTATAATATAGAAAAATAAGATAAGTCGCCTAGAGGAGCTATAGCAATGGAGTCGCTTCACTTGCTCGGAGATCTTGAATACACAGCTGTGTTTTTAAACTTTTTTAAAGTGATGACTATGGTCAGTTTTCTATTGATAATAATACACTCTACACTGTCACTTTTGCACTTTCACGTGATGTTCTTCAGCCGACTGTAATTTAATAATGCATTTTTGTTATTGAGTGAGAGTTTCCTTGAACAGAAGCATAAGCCAAATAACTAAATATTACAATATATATGTAATCATGTGATCATTTACTATACTGACAGGTTTCAGAGTAGCAGCCATGTTAGTCTATGTCAGCAAAAAGAACAGGAGTACTTGTGGCACCTTAGAGACTGACAAATTTATTTCAGCATAAGCTTTCGTGGGCTACAGTCCGCTTCATCGGATGCATAGAATGGAACATACAGTAAGAAGATATTGATACATACAGAGAAACATGAAAAGGTGGAAGTACCCATACCAACTGTAAGAGGCTAAAAAAGTTTTTTCCCCCTGCTGATAATAGTTCCTCTTAATTAATTAGCCTCTTACAGTTGCTATAGGTACTTCCACCTTTTCATGTTTCTCTGTATGTATAAATATCTTCTTACTGTATGTTCCATTCTATGCATCCGATGAAGTGGATTGTAGCCCACGAAAGCTTATGCTGAAATAAATGTGTTAGTCTCTAAGGTGCCACAAGTACTCCTGTTCTGTTTTACTATACTATAAATTTTTCCTGGGTGTCTGGCTGGTGAGTCTTGCCCACATGCTCGGGGTTCAGCTGATCGCCATATTTGGGGTCGGGAAGGAATTTTCCTCCAGGGTAGATCGGCAGAGGCCCTGGAGGTTTTTCGCCTTCCTCTGCAGCATGGGGCATGGGTCACTTGCTGGGGGATTCTCTGCACCTTGAAGTCTTTAAACCATGATTTGAGGACTTCAGTAGCTCAGACATAGGTGAGAGGATTATTCCAGGAGTGGGTGGGTGAGATTCTGTGGCCTGCATCGTGCAGGAGGTCAGACTAGATGATCATAATGGTCCCTTCTGACCTTAAAGTCTATGAGTCTATAAATCTAAATTAAAATCTAGACATTCGGAACTAAATACAATGTGAATAAATGTATTAATCTAAGATTAAAGATGTTGCATGCATAGTAAACATTGGTGCTCACTCACGACTTATCTCACTTCTCTACTTTCAGATTTGTATAGCATGAGTGAAGACACTAGCGGGTGCCAAAATCCCTATGTCAAAGACTGACCCCCACTTGTATGAGAATTTCTTGACAGAATGGTGGTGTGATTCCTGATAGGACACAACTGACTGAGGCATACTCACCCGAAGTGTACCTCAAAGAAAAGGAAAACTTAAAACTGAAACTTAAAGACAAGAAAATCGCTGTTATCTTTGATGAATGTTTGCATCATTACAACCTGCTTGCCGTGGGCATGTTAACTCTTTTTTGGTGGATAAAGTCTTTTTAGATGCTGTTAATCAGTCAGTCTGTAGTCAAAGCAGGAAATAAGTACCAGCTTGATTGTGAAAATGTTTTAGTAATTGATACTGACAATGTTAGTTACATGAAAAAGGCATTTAATTCTGTGTTTTCTACACTGTTTCCAAATTCTGTGCGTATCACCTGTTTAGCACATATTGTTAATTTAATTGGTGAATCATTTAGAAAGCCTTTTCAGCTGGTTGATACATATGTAAGGTGCTTCAAAAACATGTTCTATAAGTCTGGTAGTAGGAAAGTGAGGTACCTCCGTTTCATGAACTAGAAACTACAAGAGGAGTCTCCAGATGCAAAAGCATCCATGCCTTCTAGCCCGGGTAGAACACGCTGGAACAGCTGATTCCATGATGTTCAATATCCCTCTAAGAACTTTCAGTTCTACAAAGAGTTCTTCAGTGAAGAAAGCAACAGCAGCTCCTCAGTTTCTGTGCACACTATTCAGAAAATGCTGAATGACCCAAGTACATATGTGTTATCGAAAGTACAGATCGCTTTCCTAATGTGAACAAATTCTTGGTTTAAATCTGGCATTTGAGAGCAGGAAGCCTTGCACTGTTAAAGCATTTGACCTTCTGGAAGAACAGCAGGAATATTTCAGTTCACATCTAGAGCTCCCTTCAGAAAGCACCTCAGAGTTTTTCAAATTTAGGGAAAACTTATCTCCTGTGAAGACTTGCCTTTCTAGATCTCTTTAAAGAGGCATTCCATGAACCTCCTCAAAAGCTGGACAAATATTTGTCCTTTTGACAACCAGGTCTGAATTTTCTGAAGGCTTGCAGGTTATTTGATCCTCATTGTGTTTATATCTTGCCAGTACACAGTGTGAGTATTTTCAAGGAATACCTGGTTTTTTCTGAGGTACCTTAACAGGAGCTAAAACTGCACAGGGAAAAGATTGTGCTTGAAGCGATTCAAAGTAAGCCTATTTTTGTAGACGTCCAAGTGTTTTGGATTTCGGTGAAAGAGAGGATTCCAAATATCGCCAAATTGGCCTCGAATTGCATAAATGCATAAATTGGCCTTCTCTTTGCATCTGCAAACCCTGCATCTGCAAACCCTGCAGATGCAAAGAGACGTTTTTCACTGTACAGTTTGATCCTTTCCCCAAGAAGGAAATCACCAAGTGAGAAAAACTTGAAGGCTCTTTGTTTTCTGAACTATAATTTAAATAAAAATACTGGATTGTACTGAAATGCAGGACAATGATTAGCAAAAATGAATAGCTTTCATGTGTAAAAGTCTGAGCAATTTAAAGTGACATTCTACTTTATTTTTATGTTGCTGTTTGATGTTCTGGAATGTCATTTAAATGAAAATTCAGATTATAGCTGGAATGCAGGATATTGGTTACCAAGTATTTGCAATGTAACTTTCATGTGTTTAGGAAGTGCTGGGTTGTTATTGTGACTTTTTTCTGTATTGCAATATAAATGAATTACTAAAATAATTGAAACTGACATGATTATGTTGCATTATTTTGATAAATAAAATATGCAGAATTTTGCAGAATTTTAAAATTTTGGTGCAGAACTTTTAATTTTTTGGCGCAGAATTCCCCCAGGAGTAAAATTATATGAGTTCTTTCAATGCTGTATATACATCCTATTAGTCACTGCCCATTCTGTAAGATGAGCAACTATAGAAATCAAATTTGCTTGGCAAAAATCGATCCCTGGTGTAAGTATTGAAGTCAGGGGAGTTACCCTCAGGATGATGTTGGCAAATTTAATGCTTAAACATATCAAGAAATGGCAAAGGAGACTGAAGAAGCAAGGTATCAGGATAGCATCTCAGATTGGCAGGTGCTTTGGGTGTATATTGGAGCTTTGTGTGGGTGGAAGATTGCGTGGTATCTGGGGGGTCTGCATCTATGTCATTTGACTAAGGAAGCAGGTAGCATCTCTTATGCTCACCCAGTGACATGGAAATAGCAGCTGAAACGTAGACCATTCCTTAACCCCTTCACTGCTGCCTGAGCACACATGCCTCACTGCAGGAGAAGAAGGATGCAATGAAGAAGACTTGTCTCGCAAATAAGAAGTCAGCCAAGCCACCAGCTTTTGCTTCATGGATATTCATATTGGAAACCTGAGATCTGGCAACAAAAAATCATAGATTTAACCCTAGGGGGAAAATCATTTCCAATTGTGATTATTCCACACAGGCTGCAGTTAGGAACTTGGTCTGGCGTGCAACTTTGCTCTCTAGATAGTGAAGTCTCATTTGTTTTTGAAAGAAAAAAAACACTTCCTTGGTGAAGTGGCATGGGGTTTATGCTTGTGGACACTGCCTTTCATGTTGCAAAAGAGAAAATAAAGAAAGAAAAGGTGGCATTTTTGCAAGTGGAAAAACATGTGTGGCCCTGCCCCAAATGGTCTAATTGTCTAGGTGCTCACATGGCTCCCCTCAATGTGGTCTGAAAACATCTCCATGGTATCTGAGTACTTCCATGGTAAAGACACGTTGGAGGAGCACATATCTAGGGGGAGGGATAGCTCAGTGGTTTGAGCGTTGGCCTGCTAAACCCAGGGTTGTGAGTTCAATCCTTGAGGGGGCCATTTAGGGATCTGGGGCAAAAATTGGGGATTGGTCCTGCTGTGAGCAGGGGGTTGGACTAGATGACCTCCTGAGGTCCCTTCCAACCCTGATATTCTATGATTCTATGTTGTCACCAAGTGGTGTAGAGCGAATATAACACCCTTTCTCTGGATGTATAATCACATCATTCACCCTGATCAATTTATCCATCCGCCCTCGCAGAAAGCACTGATCACAACACATCATTCATGTTGTTCTAGCCAGTTCTTCAGCGACCTGCTGGCCAGGCTGTCAGTGGTGGATGTCTATCTCCATTGTTTCCCCCAATGGACTTTCTCAGGCTGAAACATTATAAAGTTGTTTTCTTGTTGTTTAATCTAGAAAGAACAAGAGCCCCTGCCTCACTGGGATGACTGGGAAAGACCCAGAGAAGAGTTCAGTCTGGTCAGGAAGCTGGGAGCTGGATACTTTGGAGAGGTCTATGAAGGATACTGGAAAAACAAGGTCAAAGTTGCAATTAAAACAATCCCCAAAGGTGAGAGCTTTTATTCTGGAGGAATGCTTGTGCTCTTTATCTAGAGAGTGTAGCGGTGGCTTGTCTTCTCTCTGCGGCTTCAGCTTCCCGCACTGTCTGGCTAGTCTCAACCACTGGCCAAACCAAAACTCTACCCGTTTCAGGATAACGAGAGTCCATTGACAACAAACAGCTGTTCCAACCCAAGTCTCAGCCTTCACCCCTCAGTCCAGTGCTTCTCACACAGCCCTCTCCCGAATAAAGAACATACCCTTCCCACGGTTCCAGAGTTCTGCCTGCTTCTTTGGCCTTTTCCCTGGATCTTTCTCAGACTGCTTCCTCCTAGCCTCCTTCCCTGATTTCCTCTCAGCAAAGACCCCAGTCAATGCGGCAGCAGGCCTCTCCTACCTGTCAGCAGAAGATTATTATAGACAGGAGATGGAAAAAGAGAATTTATATTCCCGCTCCCTTTACCAGCATTAAAGCTAGAGGGAGTGCTTTTCAGTCTGGTGTTGGCTAAAAAGGCTTGGGGCTGTAAGCTAAGACATGGCTTCTTTTGTTCTTGACTCCTCTTGCATCCGCAGAAGCAGGACTTTGTACATTCCTTGTAAATAAACAATATTGCGTCAGCGAAAATGCCAGACTCCATCAATTTCTGCTTCCAACTGGAACAGCCTCACGGCCCCGAAATTTGACTAACTGCTCGGGTCAAAAAGGGGCAACAGTATTAACATTAACACCAGAGACGAGCTCTGTGAAATGCCCCCTTTTGGGATTCCGCATCTCTTATCTATGAAGGGGT
Organism: Chelydra serpentina; assembly: GCA_037349315.1. NCBI lineage: Eukaryota > Metazoa > Chordata > Testudines > Chelydridae > Chelydra > Chelydra serpentina. The sequence continues at coordinate 4,231,972 of JBAIAC010000051.1, forward strand.
GTTAGTGGGACAATTTCTTTGTCCAAGTATTCTTAGTTGCTTTATGATGGACATGAATGCCCGTGTCTCCATATCTCTGCCAGTAGCCTCTTGGACTTGGAAGAGGTAATTCAATGTAAAGATCTCTATTAAAGCACCTCATTCCTTTCCATTCTCTTTCCTTACATGGGTCCTTTGCAGCTGACCTGACGTACCAAGCCACTTTCAAGAATGAAATCGAGGTAATGAAGAATCTGAGGCACAAGCATATCCTCTCCCTCTATGCCATCTCTTCCGTTGGAGACCCTGTCTACATCATCACCGAGCTCATGCACAAAGGAAACCTGCTAGATTTTCTCCGAGGTAAGGCAGAGTAGGGGTGCTCCCAGGTGACTTCAAACCATGGTGAGTGGAGAAAGAGGTTTGATCTTCAAGCCACCCACCTCTCTTTTTCCATAACCTACAGCGATGATGCAAGCTTAGGTTAAAAAGAGGGCACTGGAGGATGGATCATAAAAATTAGAGGATTATCTCCAGGAAGGAGCTGTCTCTGGAACAAGTGTGGCTGATCTAGTAGTGGGTGAAGTCAATGGCAGCTGTGGTAGTTCAGACAGTACCTGTCTCATGTAGGACACCCAACAACTGAGGCCTCCAAAATAATTGGTGGACATTTTTGAAAATGGTGGTCTAGTCTCATAGGAACCTGTGTCCAGTTTTGGGCCCCACACTACAAGAAGGATGTGGATAAATTGGAAAGAGTCCAGCGGAGGGCAACAAAAATGATTAGGGGACTGGAGCACATGACTTACGAGGAGAGGCTGAGGGAACTGGGATTGTTTAGCCTGCAGAAGAGAAGAATGAGGTGGGATTTGATAGCTGCTTTCAACTACCTGAAAGGGGGTTCCAAAGAGGATGGATCTAGACTGTTCTCGGTGGTAGAAGATGACAGAACAAGGAGTAATGGTCTCAAGTTGCAGAGGGGGAGGTTTAGGTTGGATATTAGGAAAAACTTTTTCACTAGGAGGGTGGTGAAGCACTGGAATGGGTTACCTAGGGAGATGGTGGAATCTCCTTCCTTAGAGGTTTTTAAGGTCAGGCTTGACAAAGCCCTGGCTGGGATGATTTAGTTGGGGTTGGTCCTGCTTTGAGCAGGGGGTTGGACTAGATGAACTCCTGAGGTCCCTTCCAACCCTGAGATTCTATGATTCTATGAACCACAGGTACCTTAAGGTTCTGGGATTAAGCAGGTGGAAAGTCACCCAGGGTTCACTTTTTTGAAATCACCTAAGTATCTTACGAAGCTAAGTCTCTCATTGGACTCCTAAGGTCCAGATTTTCAAAGGTATTTTAGGTCCCTACACTCATGGGAGTTAGGCACCTAAATACCTTTGAGGCTCAGGGTCTAAGTCACATTTTAAAAAGAAATGTAGGGTCTTAAGTGACTTAGTTGCTTTTGAAAATTTTAGCTCAAGACAGTTGTGGTGGGAAGATACTAAACCCATGTCAGTGATTACCTTATACTTTTCAATGGCGGAGATAATTTAATTGTGAGGAAAAGTCAAAGGCACAATTTCATCCTTGCTGTCCATCCATCATTGGTTTTAGCAACAGCAGGGATGGAACTGATTCACTAAGTTCAGTGATGTCAACTTTTGTTATCCAAGGAAGTGCAATACAGCGCTCTATTGTGTTGGGGTAGGAGGCGTTTCCAGAGATGTTTTGATTCCCCCACCCACCCCACCCCATCTTTGGATACATTTACATTGTTGGGAGAAAAAATGGTTAAAATTCATGCTGGTAGGAAAAAACATGTTAAAAATTTGCTGATTTTTTTTCAATATTTTTCCTGTTTTTATCAAAGCTGGAAATTTTGTCTACATTTCAAAATTTGAAAAATGTCAAGTTAAAATCTCTCAAAATTGGATACATTTATGCCTTTGGAATTCTTCTTTCTATCTTTCTTTTTCACATGCTTCAGCTTGTCAAATACAAACCCAACCCTATTTGATCAGCTGATGGAAGAGGTATGAGAGATACTGCTCTACCTCTGGAACTTTTTGACTGAAATTAAATTTAACACGTGAGCGTGCTCTTACCCATGTGTGACTTCTACACAGGCTTCCATGACCAGCTAAGAGCTTGCTTTGCCTTTTCACCACCGTGTGCTTTCCACCATCCAGAGCTATTTTCCTGTCTTTGATCCACATGGCCATTGGAGCTAGATAATAATAGAAGGATCTTTTGTTCACTTTTTATCAGAGTCAGAAGAGGAGCATCTGCAAATGACCAACCTGGTTGACATGGCATCTCAGGTGGCTGATGGGATGTGCTACTTGGAGTCTCAGAATTTTGTTCACCGAGATTTAGCTGCGCGAAATATTCTTGTTGGAAAAAACAACATCTGCAAAGTGGGTGACTTTGGCCTGGCCAGGCTTATCAAGGTATTGTAAATCATTTCAGGCCTGGCAACGGTTGGTTTGGAAGGGGGAAGTAAGGAAATGTGATTGCTGGACCCTGATGAATCCCTATGAGCTTATGATAACATAACTGAGGCCCACTGATGGTTAATAACCATGAGCCATAATCTGCGGCCAGTTACCCCCATGCAACCTGCAGATGGATTTACTCCATGGCCCTCTGAGTACATTCCCCTCTGAGTAATGTTAAAATGTGGCTAACTTTGAACACACAAATTAATGGAGCAACAGGCACATTTGCAAAGGAATTCTCTCAGAGCCTGATTCTGCAACCCATTCTCATGCCAGGATAGTGTTTGCTCATGTGAGTAATTCCATTCAACTCAGGGGGCGACAAGAGGTGAGGAAGGATTGTAGAATAAAGCTGGCTGGAATGGATCCAAAGATCAGTAGATGGGAGAAGCTTTCCACAGCAGGCGCTTCTCAACCCCGAAACAACATCAACGATGAATACACTAATGATCTCTTACGGCCAAATCCCTCCTAGTTTTCTGTGGTTGCAGAAGGCCTGGGAGCTGCAGAACCAGTGTGGTTGCACTGGACAAGAGTTGGGGGGCAGGATATGGAGACCCTGTGGGATGTGAAACCCTGCCATCGGGGCTCCCTTCCCAGTAGCACATAGGGAGAAGGCCAGGGATGGAATCTCTGTGAGGATTATGGGAGCATGGGAGACTCATGGAATATTATGCTGGGCTGATGTGGACTGCACGGAGGAGCTCCACAGCTTGTGGGGAGGGTGATTCCTCTCTTTCTGCTTTGCCCGGTTTTTCAGACTGGCCTTCTGCCTGGTCCTTGGAGAGCAATTAGCCAGTCCCACCTGCTGTAAAATCCCAGTTTTCTTTCCTTCAGTTCAAACCGAATGGCACCGATTTTTGACATCTGGAGGGAGCAGAGCCCTGCTTCCAGGAGCTATATCTACCTCTCCTTTTAATCACAAATCCTTTGTGTTTGCAGAATGATGTGTACGTGTCTGACTCCCACAATATCCCCTATAAATGGACAGCCCCTGAGGCCATTTCCCATGGACGCTATTCCATCAAGTCCGATGTTTGGTCTTTTGGGATCCTTCTGTATGAAATTATCACCTATGGACAGATTCCATACCCAGGTATTGTGCTGTGTGCAACTCCTCACCATTCGGTTTAATTTCATGGGGTATCGTGGAAAGCACCCGCGGAAACACCACCCCCCGCCCCCAGCGCCGCCCGCCCCACGGAAACAAACCCTCCTTCCCCAGTGCTGGGGTGTGGAAGCCTGTAGAGGGGGAAAGAAACTCCACATTATGCAACATAATAACTGTACCTTGGAGCCCAAGGTAGAGGCATCGTCAAGAAGCCGTGATGACTAGAGCTGTGCAAATAATGGATTTTTCAGGTCACTGGCTATTCCGAAAAAGGAAAGAAAATTGTTTTGATTTTGAGTGAAGGGTTAAAATCCATGTGCTGTTTATATAAAAATTTGGCATATGGATTTGTGTCAACTTTTAAAGGCCCAAAGGTCCATAGTTTGGCCAAGAGGCCAGAGGCCTAGTGAATAGTGATTAGCTAAGAGAAAATAGAATAAATAAGAGAGAGTCTCGCTTTGTTTGTTTAAATCTGGTCAGCAATATGCCAGATGTTGAAGTAATAACTAAATAATTGTATCTTCTCTAAAGTTGCAAATGCGGGACAAAGACGTCCTGTCCCTGTTGTGTTGGTTTCTTCGGGAGGGAGAAGATCTTTCCACAGACCAACCTTGAGTTTATGAAGGGTTGGCATGTCAGTATAATGATAAGGCCTCCCACCTGTCTCTCCCAGGGGCCAAGCCTGCCTTAACACACAAAGAAAGCAATTCTTATTATCATATACTTTTAATTGTTTTTGCTTTAATCCCTAGGAATACATTTGTTAAATGATCAGAGGGGATACTTCATTCCTATGGACCCCAAATCGAATTCAGCATATACATATATGTTACTAATACATTTTATACTAATTAACTGTTAATTTGTGAATTTGAGACCATGGGCGGAGACATTATGTAACCTTTTGACCATTGGGCTAATGTGCTTATCTTGTCTTGCTGCTAGCCTATCCAGGGGTGTGAACTGCCCACCTCGTCACTTTCCCCCGCCCATGGAAAATCCATATATTCCATTGTAATCAATTGATTGGCAGTGTCTCTTCGCCTAATAAGCAGGTGACACTCCGGCAGCGCTGTCGTAATAAACTCCTATCCTTGACCTCTACACGGTGTGGAATTTATGTCCTTCATTGAGCATTTTGGAAAAGTTTTTAAATTTTTAAAAATAAGATAATTAAAGGAAATTTTGAAACAAAAAGTCATTTCAAATGGGAAGATTTCATTTGGGATTTTCTAAATGAAACATTTTGGTTCTTTTGGCATTTTTTAAAAGTTGTTTTTGAACAGAAACTATTTGATGAAACTGACCTGAACGCACATGTTTCGATGTTACCAAATCTGCATTCTTCACTGAAAATAAATGTCAAAAGATTTCACCCAGCTCTTGTCCTGACAAAATACACGCGTTACAGCCATCGAAGCTTGGGAAAACATTTTTCTTCTGATTGCATCACAGTATAAAGCAAGGTTAAAGTCTCCTTTCTGCTCTTACACCAGCATATTTCCCGCTGACTTGCATGCGTGTGACTGAGGGCAGAATTGAGCATGGCAATTTATATTCCAGCTGCTTTCCCAAGTGCATACAAATATGCTTCAAGAAGGAATAATGGCACTTACCCCCAAGGATACTGGATTCCAGTTTCAGAGGGGTAGCCGTGTTAGTCTGTATCAGCAAAAACAACCAGGAGTCCTTGTGGCACCTTAAAGACTTAGGTCTGGTCTACACTGGGCGGAGGGATCGATCTAAGATACGCAACTTCAGTTACGAGAATAGAGTAGCTGAAGTAGATGTATCTTAGATCGAATTAAATTTACTTACTTCGGGTCCATGCGGCGCAGGATCACTCCCCCGTTGACTCCGCTTACTCTTCGCGCCGAGCTGGAATACCAGAGTCGACGGGGAGCGCTTCTGGGATCGATTTATTGCGTCTAGATGAGATGCGATAAATCGATCCCCAGAAGATCGATCGCTACCTGCCGAATCAGGTGGGTAGTGTAGACACGCCTTAACAAATTTATTTGGGCATCAGCTTTCGTGGGCTAAAACCCACTTCATCAGATTCATGGAGTGAAAAATTCAGTAAGCAGTAATTCCAGTTGTTCTCGCTGCACTTGGTTTACTGAAGATCCCCTGCAGTTATGCTTCTAACGCACTTTTTCTTCCTTATTTGTAGGCATGAGTAACGGTGAAGTTTGCAAAAAAGTCCAAACAGGTTTCCAGATGTCCTGTCCGCCAAAGTGCCCATCCATGCTCTATGAAATCATGCGCAAGTGCTGGCACCTCCGTCCGGATCAGAGGCCTGACTTCCAGCACATCAAAGGGAAGCTCTACAGTTTCACGTACTACGAGAACCCAGAGTGATAGCTGCACAGGGGGGCCCTTCTTTTACTGTTTCCTCTCACCACTTTTTAAGCCTGACATTTCTGTTATAAAGACCTCTGGGATATGAAACCAACAGCTCTCTGGTCTCTGAAACAAGTACACACTGTAGCCTTGGATAGGGGCTTTTCCTCGATCATTTTCTGAAGAATAGGGATTCTGATGTACTAAGGATACATGCTTAAAGAACAGCTGTTTCCAGAGAAGATGAATCTATTTCAGGAGCCAGGACTCATGTCAGTTGTTATCAATCATTTCACACAGAAAATCTGAAGAAACACAAGCAAAACCATTTGGGGTTGATTCTCTCCCAATAAGAGACAATATATTCCTTCTGTCCGCCTTGCAAATTCATTTCAAGAGTTCCTGCTGACCAGACCATTGTATAATTATGTCTGCTCCATAGACACAAGGGTGTTCTGTAAGACTGAATTTCTGCAGTAATGTTAGAACGTGTAAATGATTAGCAAAATCTATTACAATAATCTACATGTCCCGGGGGAGCCTTTATCGGACTCCACTGTGAGGAATAACAGAATGATCAGCTGCGCAAGACTCCAGAGTCTTGGAAAGGGAGCAATGGGAATCTCTTTATACTGATCCACCCACCTTTTCCAATAGAAACCACCTGATTCCCTTCAAAATGAGCTGTAGGGGGCCCGTGCATTGAACTGCAACTTTGTATTCTGGTGCTTTGCTTCACGACACATTGTTATACCCTGACTGCTGTGCTAGATGGGGTCACTGGATGCTACCACTGTTCAAAAAGTACATCAGCATGATCATTAATGTATAATTCATTGTGCATCCAATTCTGCACCACACATTGGGGGAAATCCAGGATATATTTTTAGAAGGAGTAGTGTTGGCTCCAAATCCATGATGTTCCCTTTCAATCCATCTTTTTTTTTTTTAATTTGCTCCACTCCACATTATGCAACATAACAACTGTCCCGGTATTTTAACGATCTCAAATCACCAGCTGGGTGGGAGGGGAGAACGACATCGTCCTAGCCTAAAGTCCACGTAAACGCTTGCCCGAAAAGCTCCCAAGCATCAAACTCAGACTGTGGTAAACCAGCAGAGGGAAAGTTCTGCATCCAGACATCTTCCACCAGGAGTCCCAGCCCTGATTTCAGTTCTCCAGCTTCTGAACGGAAGCATTGTCACCCTGAACATTTCAGCTGGCCTGTGCAGGATCCCAAGTGCAGACTATGAAGAGGAGAATGAAGGGTCGAGGTGGAAGATGCTGGGATGTAACGCTGCCCCCTGAATAGTGAAGAGTCGGGGCTAGACTTTCTAGGGCTAGCTAAAATAATGGCATTCAGTTGTATTAGGAAGAAGCGGATATAAGGAAGTGGAAGGGATATAAACCCTCAGGCCCCAGGGCATAACCCCACCTCGAATTAGTGGTGGTGAGGAGGAAATACTTTCCTCATAGGCAGATTATCCCAAGACTGCCTATTGCAGGGTTCTGGCCTTGGGCCTGGTCTAGTCTGGCACTTCCTGTGTTCCCATGGAAGGCCAATGGGGAAAATACCATCCCCTGCTTAACATATAAAGCAATCTGGGTGACCTCGGGGAGGAGCCGCTAGGCGTGAAGGGGCAATCACTACAAAGCGAGTGCATTTAGGGCGGGAATGAGCGGAATTAGGTTGATAAGATGTTGGCAGGGGAGTCCAAAGAACCAGTTCCAGGCCTTGGTGACCTATGGAAGTTAGATTCATCCGGCGTCAGAGTTTATTCATGGCCTAGCAGGGCTGCCCCTCCCCAGCAGGAATAAGTGATGCGGATGAGGTGTGAGTATCACATCCACTACAATGACGTGAGAGGCAATCATCGGAGGGCCGCACGCATCATTGCTTCTCTAAGCCAAGCTCACAGCATCCACCCACGGCTCCTTGCAGCCCTCCATTCCCCTGGCCCTCCCCCCAAGATTTGTGTGTGCCACCCTCCCATCCCCCTTTATTTCAGGGAATAACTGTAACCCTCCCCCCAGCCCTCCACCATTCCAGGGGCTCTGTGTCCTCCCTGTTCCCTCCACCCCCATATCAGGATCTCCTGCTATCCCCAATTTCACCCATTCCCTCCTCTCTCCCATGCCAGGGGTTCTGTGTACCCCAATTCCCTTCTACCCCCAGCCAGAGGCTCTGGGGGGGGGGTCCCATGCCACCCCTTGAGTCCTGGGGTTCTATGTCCCACTACCCTCCTCAGCTACCCCAATTCCAGGCATTCTGAATGCCCCACCATGCTAGAGGGTCTGCATGCCCCACCCATTCCTGGGGTTCTGTGTCCCTCCATTCCCCACCTCCCCCACATTCCAGGGCATCCATGTGCTCCCCTTACACCCAGAGGCTCTGTGGGGCCCCCATTCCTGTGTCTTCCCTTCCCCCCATTCTGGTGGCTTTTCATGGGGTCCCCCCATTCCCTGCATGCCTTCATCTGTATGTCCACCCCATTGCCCTCTATGCTAGGGGCACACTGTGCACCCCCCATTGCCTGTGACTCTATGCACCCCCATTCCCTCCTCCTTCCCCTGCATGTTAGTGGCTCTGTGTGTCTCTCCCCACCCCCTCATGGAGCAGGCTTTGGGGGTAACCCTCCACCCCCAAAGGGGGAGGCAGCTGGGAGGCAGCTGGGAGGAGGGTGGAAGGAACGCCTCACCTTCTGGCTCCCCTTAATGGCAGAGCATCTGACCCACAGCTCTGAGGCGGCTCAGCCTAGTGAGCAAAGAGCAAACCGCTTTTCGGGCTTTGCAATTCTCACCAGAAATCCAACCCGTTCAGCCCACTGATGGCTAGAAAGTTCCTGGAAATTTTGAAATTGATCAGCAGTGGTGTTCAAAAATGATTGTGTCACAGCTGAGCAAAGCTAGAAATGCTGTCACATTACCTAAAGAGCCTCTCTGGTCTTGGCCATGAATCAGAGGTGATTGGCATCTAGTAACTTTCTCACCCTCCAGAACGTCACAATACAGTTTAGGCAACAGCAAGGACTGTGAATTGTGGGAATCGGCTGGTTTCCTCCTGGTTCCCCTTCCATCCCAGTTGTTTGGCACATTATTTGCAAGGTCAAGTTCCAGGTCTCAGTCCTTACCTTCACTGACCTGGGCCCCAACATACCTAAAAGAGCCTAAAACACCGCGATGAGAACTGTGCTCAGAAACCCTGCTCCTCACGCACAAAGGAACTTTCTATCCCAAGGGTACAGCTCATCTGTTCAGGAGCTGGCGCTTTCTGGAGGGCTCAGATCTCACCACCTTCCATGCCCCGTACAAGACATGCTTCTGCGACCTCCCTCCTCTAACGTAAACACAGAGCCGCATGTCCAGATAAACAAACAAGCCACCCTACTGAAACACTGCTCGGCACACCCAGTTCTCCACCTGGTGAGATGACGAGATACCACACGGGTACAGATGTGTAGGTATGTTGCTTAATGCCCAACTGGCAAGTGCTCGGCTATTATGGTGAGGAGTGCGGGATACGACCCTATCCAGAAAAAGAGAAATCAGTGGACAAACTCACAATTCTTTCTGCCACCAGATGGTGCCAAAAACCTAGACGGCTGCAGACTGCACTGTACCAACCTTGTCTGGGTGTGACGAGCTTTGTCTGTCTGGCTCAGGAACAAAGACAGATGTCTCTGCACAGTCGATACCATGAAAAAAGCAACCTTGGCAGTTTGTAATTTGAGCCACCGGGATCCTGGTGACCAGGTGCGGTTCTGGCTGGCTGGCTGGCTTGCTCATTGGCAGGCGCATTAGTGCTATTCCTGTTTAATGTAAACTATATGCGAGTTGCCAGGCCGGTTTCCCTTGTTTTCTCGGTCGCTGTGCGCCCATGCAAACAGTTCTAGTGCATCACGTGACACTCTGTTGTTAGCAAAAAAGGAATACGACGACGCACGCCCTGGAGAAGTGAAGCGGAAAAGCAATGGCATGAGCGCTCTCTCTAAGCATAGCATGGGCTGGAGCGAGTTGCACACCAGCTGACCCAGAGAACCATGGGGTAGTTCACAGGGAGATGTCTATACGAAGTATGAACGCTTGCCCAGCCGGGGGCATGTCTGTCTGGACCTTGTTTTCCATTAATTTGTATTTCCCAGGCAAATTCCATGAGCCCCAGGCCCCCCTCAAAATCATGCAATCTTAAAGCAAGAATGCCAGAATCGGGTGGGGGGTGGGCTATGGCTCTCCTACGTTTGAAAGTGGACGGGTTTTCACCGGGGGCCGGGCCCTCTGCCGAGCCTCCCTGCTCCCACACACCAGGCCGGAAGCTGGAGCCTGGCCCAGTAAAGAGCAGCCTGGGGAGGCCCGGGCAGCTGGGAAGATCCGCGAACCCCCCAGCTGCCCTGGACAGGAGGTCTGCGGGGGCCGGGGACCTGGGGCGGGGGCTGCTCTGGGGACCCCACCCCCAGCAGGTGGAGGGGCCCCGGTTAGGGTTGCCAACTTTCTAATTGCACAAAACCGAACACCGTTGACACCCCCTCCTACCCCCGCCGGACCCCTTACCCAAGGCCCCACCCCCGCTCACTCCGTCCCCTCTTGCTCCATCACTCACTCTCCCGACCCTCACTCACTGTCACGGGCTGGGGCAGAGGGTTGGGAGTGCGGGAGGGGATGAGGGCTCCGGCCGGGGTAAGGGGTTTGAGGTGCAGGAGGGGGCAGCGGGCTGAGGCCGAGGGGTTCAGGGTGCAGGAGGGGGCTCAGGGCCGTGGCAGTGATTGGGAAGCGGGTGCGGGATGCAGGCTCCAGGAGGGCGTTTGGGTGTGGGAGGGAGGCTCAGGGCTGGGGCAGGGGTGCGGGAGGGGGTACGGGGTGTGGGCTGAGGCCAGGCAGCGCTTACCTCAGGCCGCTCTGTCAACGGTAAAGCAGATAAACGAGGCAGGCTGGGCGTATCAGGGAGTGTTTCTGTGATGAACCGTGGGAATCAAAATACAGTCGCCATCAATGAGTTTTGGGTATTTTTCTTTTACGATTTGCTTGAATTTAGTCGCGTCAGCGCGCTCAAGGCCAGCCAGGCCCCTGCCCTGTTCTCTACGCTGACCTGTGTCTCACCGGCCACCCACGCACCAAGCCCAACCGTGGAAGGGGAGCCCCCCCGGAAGGGCCAAGCGAATAAAAGGCATCAATGCACTTCCCTAGCAAATGCGAAGCGAGCGAGCGACTAAGCCAGAGTGTCAGATGCAGCGAGAGCCCTGCAGAATTCCCCTGGCTTCTCCTGGGGCACGGCTGACACCCAGTTTTCATAAGCATTGCTCTGACAGCCCTTGTTCCCTTAGCAACCATTCACGAGCCAGCGCGGTATCATAGCGCGAGTTTAGAGTCACAGGAAAGGCTGCGTCCAAGTTGTCCTGAAGCGACCTTTATTCAGAGGGTTTTTTGTTTTTGTACACTGCGGTTTGCAGGCGGCGGGGAGTTTTTATTCTGTGCTGAGCTGTGGTTTTGGAAAGGAAAGGCTCACTGCTCCGCTCCCAGCAGCGTGATCAGACAGGCGCGTGTGCAAAAATCAGGATGGGGGGGAGGAACTGGAGGTTAATAGGGGTAATATACGACAAAGCCCCTAATATCAGGGCAGCCGGTCACCCTCTCCCCCAGGCCCGTCCACCTGGGCATGGCGAGTGCTGAGACGTGACACTAAATGAGTCTGGCAGCGTGGCCGCATCCTCTGCCAGCCAATCGCCTGAATCCCTTTATGCTAAATGCAGCGTCGGCATCTATTGGCAGAGAACAGTAGGTGCCAGGGGCATGGGTGGGGCGGGGCGGGGGGGAGAGACTTTGAATGGAATGTGTTTTCATATGGCTACATGGAAATGCCTACAGATAGGAACAAAGAATACAGGCCATGCTTAGGGACTCTAGCCTGGGAAGCAGTGACGCTGAGCAAGAATGGGGCGGGGAGGGGCAAATCAGCTGGATATGAGCTCCCAGTGCGATGCTGTGGCCAAAAGCACTAATGCGATCCTGGGATGCACGCACACGGGGATCCTAGATAGGAGTCGAGAGGTTATCAGGAATTATTTGGAGGCAGGGCTCTGGCCTGTGTTATGCAGGAGGTCAGAGGAGAGGCTCGCAATGGTCCCTGCTGGCCTTGCAGTCCATGAATCCCTGACTCATTAACCCAAAGCCTTCGCTGCATGGGGCTGGCCCAGACACCAACCAGAAAAGGGCTGCGTGTTTATTGAGTCCTGGCCAGCAGTTCCGCTTTCAAACCCAAACTGACCCAGTAGGACCGTTCCTTGCAGGAGATTGTGCAGCAAGAGTGAGGTGTTTCCATCACGCTTCCTGCCCCTCTGACATCTGGGACCCTGTATGATGTGTGTGGGGTCAGCAAGGCCCTACCCGTCTTAGCACACCCATTCTGGAAGCCACACAAGAGAGGACGGCGTACAAAGCCCCATAGGTGCCGACTGGAGCCTGGAGCACCCATGGGGAAAAATTGGTGCACCCACCGGCAGCTCCCCACCAACCCTGGGCCCGCGCCTAGCTCCCTGCCAGCCCCGGGACCCACGGCAACTCACCTCAGCACCGGGAGACGTTGCGGGGCCCCGCCCCTGACGCCGGGCGACGTTGCATCGGCGTCAGGGGCGGGGCCCCACAATGTCACCCGGTGTCAGGGGCGGGGCCCCGCAACGTCACCCGGTGCCACCGGAAGTCGGCGCCTGTGCAAAGCCCAGTCCCTGACCCCCCGACATCAGGACAAAAGGAAGGAAAAGCACTCACGGTCAGGGCCGGTGCAAGGAAGTTTCACGCCTCCAGCCCTGCGTCCATCCCCCCCCCCGCAACGCCGCCGCTGCACCCCCCCCCCAAGCCAGCTCCCCAGCCCCCAGGAGCTCAGCCCCCCACGGGCCACGGGAGCTCAGCTCTCCCCCCCTCACTCCCCAGGCCCTGGGAGCTGAGCGTGGAGCCGGAAGGCAGGGGTGTGGCTCGCCAGCAGCCTCCCGGCTCCATGATCAGCGCTGAGCATGGAGCCAGGAGGCAGCCGCGGGGCGGAAAGGGGCGGCTCGCCGTGGCTGACTCCTGCCTCCCTGTTCACCAGCAGCCAGCCGCGGCGAGCCACCCCTTGTCTCCCTGTTCAGCAGTGGGTAGCCGCGGCGAGCCACCCCTTGTCTCCCTGCTCAGCAGCGGGCAGCCGCGGTGAGCCGCTCCTTGTCTCCCCGCTCAGAAGCTCAGCCGCTGAGCGGGGAGGCAGCAGGCAGCTCCCCGCCCCCCCCCCCCAAATCTTGGCACCCTAGGCGACCACCTAGGGTCACCTAGTGGGAGCTCCGGCCCTGCTCATGGTGCAACTCTCTCTGGGGCTGGACCAGAGCAGAAGACAATATCTGGCATGATCTCCCTTTTCTGCAACTGGTATGGGGAAAAGGAGGGCAGCTTCAGAGGGTAAGGTCAGACTGGATGCTCAGAACTGCCCCTTAAAATCTACGATGCTATGAACTCCTGGTTCAGGATTGTTATTCATCCATCCTTGAAGCTGCCAGACGTGCTAGCTGCCTTCTGTTCCGGCTAGATAAAGGAACATATACCCCTGTTTGTGATAGCTGAAACGATAGAAGCCAGTGCCTGACCCACAGCCCGGCACGGCCAGGCTGGGATAGGAGCTGTGCCCTGGACGTCTGGGATCTGACTGTAGTGATGGGGAAACTGAGGCACAGAGCCATAAAGTGAGTGAGCAAGGTCTCAAAGTCAGTCAGTGACAATGACAAAAAGAGAGGCCTGATTTTCTGATTCCCAGTCCCAGCTTAACCCTTTGTACACAACTGTCCCCGTTATATGCAATGGGATTGAGAACACTGCCTTAAAGCCTGGTTAATATTATTGTTCTCCCAGGACACTAGAATTTATATTCAGCATCCAGTTTTCTGTGTAGCTGTGATCTATGCATCCCCTTTTCTAATTAGGTGCAAAGTGACACAGTAACTCAGTGGCTCTTCCAGAAATAGGACCCAGAAATCTTCTGGCTCCTTGGAGAAAAGCCGTAGAGAATATAACTGTTCTTGAGAATTTTTAAGCCAGCCAATAGAATACTATAATTCTCTATGAGATTTTAAGGCTTTCAGAATAATTACTATCAAATTCTATTAGTTTCATACCCATTAAACTCAAAGGATCTTTTCCATAAGGGTTTGCTCTAACCATTAGCCTACAGCGCCTCATAGGGTGTATCTACACTGCAAGAAACCCTCCCCCCACTTCCCCAGCAGCAGTGAGCCCAGGTCAACTGACAGGCTGGTGCTATGGGGCTAAAACCAGCAATGTAGCTACACTGCTTTAGCCACAAGGCCAGCCTTCCCCTCTGCTAAGTAGGGTGACCACAGAGCAAATGTGAAAAATCGGGATGGGGGTGGGGGGATAATAGGAGCCTATATAAGAAAAAGACCCAAAAGTCGGGACTGTCCCTATAAAATCGGGACATCTGGTCACCCTACTGCTAAGCGAAAGAGGTTTGGAGTTTTCCTTCCTGACAAATGATATCACTGGTTATTTCAACTGGTTAGAACGCTTTTCGGCGAAATAGATTTGGGCTGAAATACGCTGTTTCGTCATAACTCAACTATTTTGTGGACATGGATCAATTTCAGCATTGTTTTTGATGGGAAGATTTCTGAGGGTCGGGGTGGACTCCGTGGTCACGCCTGAGCAGAGAGAGCAAGAACCCGAATCAAACACCTGACCTTTCTGATCCCCAAATGGACGTTTCGCAAAAACGATCGAGAGGTTGTTTTTTTTCAGTCCAGTGAGGAACAGAACCAAATTTTGAAACCTTGAAAGTCCTTGCAAAATTGACTTTGTCTTCAGCCCAGCTCTACTGCTTATTTTGGCCTCCTTTCCAGGAAAACTCCTTATTTATTCAGTAACAGTTTGGGGAGGCACATGATTAATGAAGAGAAACAACCAAGAGGGGAAAGATTGCAGGCAGGTTGCATCAGGGTTTTGCTGTGCATAAGCAAAGCCTCCCTCCCTGCACAGTCTTGGAAGCACTCCCCCTCCCTTCCAGAAGTGGGTCTGCCCTACAGCCCCCTTATTAAAACCAACACATCAGCGCTGACAAACTCAGTACCCGCAGTGTAACTGGATCCCCACAGCAGCTGTTCCCCTGACATCCCAAAGGCTTAATCCCAGTGCAGAGAATCCCAGCAGTCCTTGCCTGTCTCTCTCCCCCCTGCTTGCCTTGCTGGAGAGCAGAGGTAGCGGAGAGACGCATGCGCCCCAAGGAAGCCATCTGCTCGTCCACATGGAAAAGTGGGATAACGGTCAGCCAAGTAGGCAGGGAAGAGGGGTCAGACCAGGTTTCACTTTGTTTGCATTTCTCGCTGCATTAGGAGTCTGGATTGTCCCTTGGGGGAAGAGGGGGTGTCTTTTATCATCTATTGCTAGGAACCTGATATAAACTCCCCCCGGGAATATTAACAGCAGGAGGCTTTCTTACGGCCACGGCCGTGACAAACAAGAAACCTCAGCAGACCTGCTCGCCCCTCTGGGGCCGGCTCCAAAGCCAGTTGAAGTCAACGGGAGCCTTGCGCAGAGGGAGGGAGGAAAGCTGGTTTGGACGTTCCGGCCCCTCCCTGGGAGAGGGAAGGATTTTGGTGCGTGTGTTTCAGCAAGATGCCTACGGCCTCGCTCATCATTGCCACCAATTTCCCTCGTTCCCTTTGCCACAGCGCGGGAGTCTCAGCTTGCCTTGCAGCCGGGGCAGCTTGACTGGATTTTAAATAAGGGAAAAATCGTCAGGCCTGACCCTGCTCCTTTTCTGCGTTGCAATGTTCTCGTTAAAGCTGATCTTCTTTTGCAACCAATTCCTTCCTGCCCTCCCCCCCCCGCGAGACAGCCCCAAACTGCGCTGAGGGACAAATCCTGACTCCGGTGTCAATCCAGAGTTACCCCTGGGAGAAGCCCCAATCTGTGACTGAGACCAAGGAGCATCGGATGCACCCAGAGCGAGTAGGGTGCAAAACTGGTTTGGAGCTGTCTATGCTTTGGGCCGACTGGGAACCACTCTCGCTTGTCGGCCGCCAATGGCTCGGGGGGTGTCACAGTAGCACAGGGCAGCCCTAGCCATGTCCTGTGGCCTCTTGCCCTGCCGCCTACTGCTGCCACAGGGAGGAAGATGGTTTAGGAGCTAACGCCTGGCCTGGTCCTTCACTGGATGAGAGACTCGGACCTGCTTTGCGCCAGAGGGGAGGCTTGAAGAAAATCTCCAGGCCCTCTGTGCAAGCCGCAGGGAAAGCACATGCAGGGTTTCTGGTTTAAAAGCTCAGTAATCACGTGGGGGACTCGAGTCATTGAGCCCTTTCCTGAGGGCAGCAAAAGCAGCAGGTAACAAGGTTAGAATGGTTAAGGCACCTGCAGCAACTCAGACCTCACTCCATTGCCTTGGCACGGGGCTCTGGGAAAATAAACACAGGGAACACACACAACCATATTTACCCAGGTTGAGATTACGAGCCACAGCCCATCGGGGTGCTGTCAGTATCGGCGTTGGTTCTCCAAGCTGAGAACCACAACTACAATGTTCTGAACTGCCCTTAATTCAGGTTACCTGTGCCCTGTGCGTATAATTTTCACACAGCACGGGGCTCAGCCTTTGCAAGCAGGGAACCCTTCATGGGAAGTTGTTGTTTTTTTAAGAGCACATTGCTCTGTCTGCCAGCCAGCCACTCCAAGAGGGCTTAGACAGTCAGCAGAGTCCCTCTTCCATGGTTTGATCCAAGTGATCAGCTTAGGCTGACCAGATAGCAAGTATGAAAAATCGGGACACGAGTGGGGGGTAATAGGCGCTAATATAAGACAAAGCCCCAAATATTGGGACTGTCCCTATAAAATTGGAACCTCTGGTCACCCTAGATCAGCTTCTGCAAGTTGTTCAGCACCTTTCACTCCTATTATTTCTGATCCCAGGAGATGCTAAGCACCTGCTGCTTCTACTGGCCCCCATGGGAGCTGCAAGGGGTCAGCTCCTCCCAGGATCAGGGCCTTAGCGGCTGGATTTGTGTGGCAGGAGGCATGAAAGCGTGGTGGTCTAGATCAGCTGTTTCCTGGGGCTAACGGGAAACTGTCTCGTACAGGGCAAGGTATAATCACTGCCGCTTCCTCCACCCACCCTGAACACGGGTAATGCTTTTGATCGGCTTTGTGTCAACCCAAACTGGCACTCGATTAAATTCTGCCTGTTTCATACGTTAGGCACAGCCATCTCGCAGGTACAACTGCTGTCTTCCATAGCCGGATGAGTCTGCAACGAAGTCAGGGCATAACCCAAACTCCTCCTAAATGACTGGTGGTGGGGGGGTGGGGGAAGAGAGAGAAAAGAGTGAATTTGAATGGTTAGTTCATCAGCAGCTGCAGACACATCACTTAAATTTGGACATAACGAAGGCTACATCCGTGTAATACTGTAAACTGATCTAGTCTGAGCAGGGAGACCCTGTTGTTTGCCACCCTAACAATGAAGCCAGCACTCAGTAAGTGGCTGGCACTCAATGGCTTTTTCAATTTGCTTTGCAGGTCAGGCACAGCAAATTTATGAACTGGAGGATATGATGGGTTGGACTCAATGACTCAGGAGCTTCCTTCCAGTCCTGTGTTCCTACGGTCTGAATGTGCAGGGCTGGCAACTGCAAAGTTACAACCCCTCCCTCTGCTTATTTCGGACTGGAGAAACACTGATGGGAAATTAACAACGCACAGTATATGTGAAACCCCCACAGATCCACTACTCAGAACAGAACTCCACTTGGCTAGATCCTCAGCTGCGCGCAGTATTTGCTGGCAACAGCTGGGGGTAGGAGGAAAAGAGGAGCAGGGGAGAGGGCAGCAAAGGAGACAGTGGTGGGTCCTTGATTCTGCTCCTGAATTTATATTGGCCCTGGTCATAAGCTCGCTCAGGGCAGCCTCTGGTGATGGGAAAGTCTGCGGAGAGAATAGTCAGGTGTTGCTCTGGCCACTGTTTGTTTCCCACTGATTTCAGACTGATTGAGGGAGTGTTTTTATTTTCCCCTCCAACACTTTAAGAACATCTGGAGCCCAGTTAAAAGCAGAGTGAGTCAGCCAAGGCAGCAGTTACACGCCTCGCTGTCCTACACCCTCTTGTGAAACACGCACCTGATTGCCTTCCATTTTACCAAGCACAGGAACAGACCTGAATTTTCCCTCCCTCCTATCCCAACAGAGTGTTGATTTATTGGGTTAAGGCACTTCACTCACATCACACCACTAGCACTATTCACATCAGAGGAGGCTCTGACTTGCAGTGTCTGAGCCTCCTCTGCACCTCCACTTAAACATTTATTTCTAATCTTTTTTTTCCCCACAAGGAGCAGCAACCCCCCCATGAAGAATAAGCCTGAATAGTAAGAGATGAGAATAAACCCTGTTGAATGCACCATCTTCCAATTTGATGCATCTCTTTCCAACCCCTCAGCTTTTCTGTAACTA
The DNA here is from genome assembly GCA_037349315.1 of Chelydra serpentina. Lineage (NCBI taxonomy): Eukaryota > Metazoa > Chordata > Testudines > Chelydridae > Chelydra > Chelydra serpentina. The sequence goes on from JBAIAC010000051.1 coordinate 4,250,363, forward strand.
AGGACCCATGGGATTGTCTAGGATTAGCCCCATTAAAGGGTCTTTTTTTCCCCCCTTGTTGAAAAATGCAAAACCAGGAAGAATCAGACCAGATTTAGTTACAAGACAAGAAAAAAGGGTCAGCTGTTTATGTTTGGGCTGGGTCTTGATAATGAGTATGTAATTTTAAAGTAAAGATTTGGGTGTTCCAAAACAGAGATTAAAAACCCCCCAAACAATTGTTGGTAACTGTTCTAGGAGTACTCTGGGTTACACAATGGTTCTAGTCCAAAACAAGCCCTTTTGGACACCTTATCACATGCGTTAGTGAATCAGTAATCAGCTGTTTTCATACACCAGCAATGCGAAGGGCTGACTGCTGGTTTCGCTTATTTTCTCCATTTACTTACAGTAGTTGAGATTTTGTCTTTTACTCACATTTTGCACTAGCCCCAAAGAGACTGTTGCCCATACAGACTAAGGCAACCGTGCATCATGGAACTGTTCTGAAGTCATACAGCAAGGAACTGAGCAAAGATCATTTCCCCATAAACTGACTGCCACGATACAGACCCTGACATTAGTCATGGATTAGTTTAAGGTTTTGTTTAGGTTATAAACATTTTGCTTTGAAGACCAGCTAATCCTGTCTTCCCCCTGTATTAATCCCGGGGGGGAGGGGAGGGATAGCTCAGTGGTTTGAGCATTGGCCTGCTAAACCCAGGGTTGTGAGTTCAATCCTTGAGGGGGCCATTTAGGGATCTGGGGCAAAAATTGGGGCTTGGTCCTGCTTTGAGCAGGGGGTTGGACTAGATGACCTCCTAAAGGTCCCTTCCAATGATCTATGATTCTGTCTCAGCACAAGGGTTGCACTAGCCTTGCCTTCCTGGAGATTGCTTACAGTTGTAACTTTCTGTGATTCTAAGAGACTGAGAAATGGTTATTTGGGGTAGGTCTGTTGAGCAAGACATTTTCCACAGCTTGTATTTTTCCAAAAAAGTCATTGAGCGGTGACTTTTTGGCCCATTAACAAGACAATTGCTTTCACTTATTATAGAACAGTACAAGCTGGTTTGGCTCAGAATTGTGGGAGCGGTTGCCAGGTTAATTTAAAATCTGCCAATAAGCATTTATAGCTCAAACTGTCTTCCTGTTCTAAACTAACTGCTTGCAGAGAAAAATCGGTGCCATTAGAACTTGATTATTCAGTCCCAAAGGAGCCTGCACTAACCTGGCTTTCAAAGCTGCGCACCTAATCTGCATGCAAACGTGACTGACACATGCAGATGCAGACAAGTGATTGGCTATGTTGCACAGGAATAGTGACATTAGCTATCTAATACGAGCAGACAAATATTTGAATCAGGGCACTTCTAAAAAAGTTGGGTCTTAAAAAAAAAATCTTAATTTTTCTGTAAAATCTAAACCAAGTAACTGATTGTTTCCAACCATGGAGTTGATCCAATTGATCTGTGCTATGCCCCCTTAAGGTTTGTGCTTGAGACAGGAGGCCATGTAATGCATGGGCCACACGGCTATAGCACCCAGCCCCTCATTTGCTCTGAAAAGAATGTACTAGACAATAAAGGAATGCTGCAGCAAGATCAACTGCCATACTTCTTGCCAGCTGGATCCCTTCTGATAAAGGCCAGCTAAGCAGGGCAGCTGTTAAAATTATCTGAAGACACAACAGCCACGATAGTGGTCTTCGAAGAGTTTACTACAGCAATTTCAAAAGCAACAAAAGATTCCTACGAATGTAGGTCAAGTGCTTTGGTTCCAGGGCATTGGTAACATACCATTTTTACATTGGCGAGTGCTAATATTTCTCACTGAGTAGCAGCATGCACAGCGGCTGATGGAACAAGCCTTTTGTGCAGCTAGGCACTGTTATTTGTCTGGAAGATAGTAACTAAAAGAAAAAAGGCCATTTTAAGAATATACAGGCTTATGGCTCCGTGCATGTAGTGTATGACAGCCGCAACCTTTCATTGCATTTCGGCCTGCGTTTGTGTGTCGCTGCATGCATACATAACTGCAGAGCCGTCAGTCTTCATTTTAACTGTTGCAGAAGGCAGTTTCCTTTTTGAAGTGCTTGTTTACCTAGATCCTCCTGTACTTGCATTAAGAACTAGGTGCTTGAAAGCCAGGGTTATTTGGCCTCCAACCAAGACTCAAAAGGTAGCAGCGGAAAACTTAAGTGAATTTTGTGACAGGGCTTTAACCTTTTTTTCTATTGGCAATGGGTCAGATGCGGAGAACAGGCTACTGCTAGAACCAAAGGATCAGGAAATTATTCTGTTCTTTGCCTCTTCATGACTGAATAGGAAGAAAAAACTTCATATTCCCTCAATACAATTAAGTAACCTTGAAAAGTGACTGGAGTCACATCATGCTACTCAGATGGCAGGGCCTTCATCCTCACCTACCTATGCCTTGTGCAAGGCGAGTGATGCTCTATGCCAGGTACACCTAGGGGGTGCGGGGGGGGGGGGGGGGGGGGGGGGGGGGGGGGGGGGGGGGGAGCTAGAATCTGGAAAAAAGGACAACCCAGTGACAGCTGGCCACTATGGAAGGCTGCAGAGATACCTGCTCGTTCTGATGAGAAGCAGCGAAGGGGTTTCAAAGCCTTAAATCAAGAATGTTCACAATTCCAGGGAAGAGACTGCACTTCCAGGGGGTTGCTTAAACCGGAGCTGTGGTTTGTCACCGTCTGTAAGCAGCCTTGGTTCTGAGAGGAACTTTCCTCCTTGTCGCCAAGATTTAAGAGAAAGTGACGAAGGTGAAATTCATTTAACATGAAGCCAGGAGATTTGTCCCCATGTTCAGGTCCCTGTCCCATGTGTGAAACACTCCCGGGCATGATGCTAGCAGCCACCCCTCCAAGACAGAGCAGTAACACCCAGCAAAGGGCAAAGCTCATATTGGAAAGAAAAAGAATTAAAGCTACACAGCATTTCAAAGGCTGCTTAAGTTTATTAGTTTCCATTGAACAAGTAAACAAAAAACGTTACCAAGGCTGTACGGAAAGATTGCAGTCAAGTTAATGAAACAGTACAAAGGCAGTGTAGAATGTTGTTTTTTGTATTTTTTTTTTTTTTTAAAAACCTACATCTAAATACTTAACGCAGCCTGTCTACTCTACGGGGAGGGGGGAGTGGAAAATGGGCTCTGACTCCTAGCGTTTGGATCAGAAGCAGCAACCAGGCGGGCAGCAGGAAGATGTGCCAGCCTGTTCACGCAGACGGCCCAGCACTCGGTTTGCTGGGCTCACTGGCGTGGCGCTTCCTCATTACTTCCTGAGCCACGCCACAAGTGATCATGCCATTGGCCACCTGGAAAGTTCCTGAACTGGAAGACAAGAGAGACACAGGGTGAGGGAAAACAAGAGAAGCAAACCATCTTTGGCACAGCTGCCTTGGATACAAGGCTAGTGAACTGCAGCTCTCTGCTCTCATTAGAACGCCTCCTATGTTCCCACTGCAGTGATTCCAGGACAGACTTCTAGTGAGATTCTCGGAGGCCAGGGAAGCACCCAAACTCAGCCATCACTGCTTCAGACTGGGCAGCACTTCCTGGCGACAATGAGCACCACTTGCAACAAAAAGCTGTGCTAGCCGACAACAGTGTCTTATTGGTAGCAACAGCTCCATTGTCTACTGGCTAAGACAGCTGGAGCTATTTCCCCCTGCCCTCCCTTGACTTGCTGTATCCACAATGTACACATGCAAACTAGTTAATCCACATCTGCACCTGCAATTTCTACTGCCGCTGCCTGGGCAAGCTAGGCCTGGAATCACCCCCCATAGCATTTAATCTCTGGCTCTTCTCCTGCCCTTCTTGGGTCTGACCACTAAGCTTTTGAGGAAACTTTCCTTGAGGGCCATCACATTGGGTCCTTTTATTGTACCAACTGCCAATGGCTACAAAGGAAAAATAAAGCCTTTCCTCCTCTGGCAGTAGCATTCAGAAGACAGGACTTTCCGTTCATGACATGCAGTGTTGTTGTAGCAGAGAAATTAGCGTGTCTCTCTCACCAACAGAAGTTGGTCCCTCATCCACCTGGTCATTCGGTTCGTGATGGCTTTTACACAAAAAGCCCGTTTAGTTCAAACAAAACATTAGCATCCCCTGCTCCACCCAGTTAAACACATGTTCCACCTTCCACAATATTTGAAGAGACAGGCCCAGATCCTCAAAGGTACTTAGGTGCCTAACTCCCATTGGAGTTAGGCACCTGAAGAGGATATGGGCTTCAGAGTTTTAGGTCTAGTACAGGGGTCGGCAACCTTTCAGAAGTGGTGTGCCAAGTCTTCATTTATTCACTGTAATCTAAAGGTTTCGCGTGCCAGTAACACATTTTACATTTACAGGGGCCAAGGGATGGAACCCAAGGCTGGCAGCGAGCTGAGCAGGGTGGGTGGCCGGGACCCCAGATTGGCAGTGGAGGCCAGCGGACGGAACCCCAGACCGGCAGCGGGCTAAATGGCTCAGCCCTTTGCCGGTCTGGGGTTCCATCCGCCGGCCCGCCTGCCCGGCCCCTGCTCGGCCCGCCTGCCCGGCCCCTGCTCGGCCCGCCTGCCCGGCCCCTGCTCGGCCCGCCTGCCCGGCCCCTGCTCGGCCCGCCTGCCCGGCCCCTGCTCGGCCCGCCTGCCCGGCCCCTGCTCGGCCCGCCTGCTCGGCCCGCCTGCTCGGCCCGCCTGCTCGGCCCCTGCTCGGCCCGCCTGCTCGGCCCGCCTGCTCGGCCCGCCTGCTCGGCCCGCCTGCTCGGCCCCTGCTCGGCCCGCCTGCCGGCCCCTGCTCGGCCCGCCTGCCCGGCCCCTGCTCGGCCCGCCTGCCCGGCCCCTGCCCGGCCCGCCTGCTCGGCCCGCCTGCCCGGCCCGCCTGCCCGGCCCGCCTGCCCGGCCCCTGCCCGGCCCGCCTGCCCGGCCCCTGCTCGGCCCGCCTGCCCGGCCCCTGCTCGGCCCGCCTGCCGGCCCCTGCTCGGCCCGCCTGCCGGCCCCTGCTCGGCCCGCCTGCCGGCCCCTGCTCGGCCCGCCTGCCGGGCCCCTGCTCGGCCCGCCTGCCCGGCCCCTGCTCGGCCCGCCTGCCCGGCCCCTGCTCGGCCCGCCTGCCCGGCCCCTGCTCGGCCCGCCTGCCCGGCCCCTGCTCGGCCCGCCTGCCCGGCCCCTGCTCGGCCCGCCTGCCCGGCCCCTGCTCGGCCCGCCTGCCCGGCCCCTGCTCGGCCCGCCTGCCCGGCCCCTGCTCGGCCCGCCTGCCCGGCCCCTGCTCGGCCCGCCTGCCCGGCCCCTGCTCGGCCCGCCTGCCCGGCCCGCCTGCCCGGCCCGCCTGCCCGGCCCGCCTGCCCGGCCCGCCTGCCCGGCCCGCCTGCCCGGCCCGCCTGCCCGGCCCGCCTGCCCGGCCCGCCTGCCCGGCCCGCCTGCCCGGCCCGCCTGCCCGGCCCGCCTGCCCGGCCCGCCTGCCCGGCCCGCCTGCCCGGCCCGCCTGCCCGGCCCGCCTGCCCGGCCCGCCTGCCCGGCCCGCCTGCCCGGCCCGCCTGCCCGGCCCGCCTGCCCGGCCCGCCTGCTCGGCCCGCCTGCTCGGCCCGCCTGCTCGGCCCGCCTGCTCGGCCCGCCTGCTCGGCCCGCCTGCTCGGCCCGCCTGCTCGGCCCGCCTGCCGGCCCCTGCTCGGCCCGCCTGCCGGCCCCTGCTCGGCCCGCCTGCCGGCCCCTGCTCGGCCCGCCTGCCGGCCCCTGCTCGGCCCGCCTGCCGGCCCCTGCTCGGCCCGCCTGCCGGCCCCTGCTCGGCCCGCCTGCCGGCCCCTGCTCGGCCCGCCTGCCCGGCCCCTGCTCGGCCCGCCTGCCCGGCCCCTGCTCGGCCCGCCTGCCGGCCCCTGCTCGGCCCGCCTGCCCGGCCCCTGCTCGGCCCGCCTGCCCGGCCCCTGCTCGGCCCGCCTGCCCGGCCCCTGCTCGGCCCGCCTGCCCGGCCCCTGCTCGGCCCGCCTGCCCGGCCCCTGCTCGGCCCGCCTGCCCGGCCCCTGCTCGGCCCGCCTGCCCGGCCCCTGCTCGGCCCGCCTGCCGGCCCTGGATTCGGCCCGCCTGCCGGCCCTGGATTCGGCCCGCCTGCCGGCCCTGGATTCGGCCCGCCTGCCGGCCCCTGGATTCTGCCCATCCAGGCTGGCAGCGGGCTGACGGCCGGGACCCCAGGTTGGCAGCAGAGTGCCACTGTAAATCAGCCCACGTACCATAGGTTGCCGACCCCTGGTCTTGCATCGCCTCATAAGGAGAGACAGTGCTACTGGTCCCTGGCTACAGTGATTCCTTTTGCCTCGGTTAGCTCTTTGCTACTGGGTGGATCGTTAAGATCCAAAGGACTTCAGGAGAGCATCTGGAAAGTATTCTAGATATGCCATGCAGAACGCAACTAAGCAGAACTATAGTAAGTTACAGTTTGCATTCCTTCACAACGCAGCCCCCCCTCCCTTGCCCTCGCCACCCTTCAAGCCTCTTCGTTTATCTCCATTCCCATATTCTGAGTGAGCTAAAACAAACAACCACTTACTTCTCTGGGGATTCCGACACAGTTGTCATGACGGGATGGGTTGGCTTGCCAAAGAAGAAGCTAGCCCACCAGTGACCGGGGTCGGACTTAGGAAGACCTGAAAAGCAAACACACACTTATGAAATGTGACAGCTAGGTACAGGCAGCTTGATTAGGAGGTACAGCAGAAATAGGTACTTCCCTGATTACCATGGTGGTCTTGCTACACATGCAAGCAAGGGGCAAATTAAGATGCTGGCACTCGGCAGTGGTGCTTCACGAAGGAGTAGAAGCCAGCTACTACAATTTCAGTTCCCTTCTCTGCAATCTCTCTATAGGGATTTTTCTGCCATTATAAATGGTTCTGTATAACCCACGGATCATGGACTTGGTTAGAACAGAGGATGTTTTTGAAGCGACACTGATCCTCTGAAGAGCTGTGGAGAAGGTAGCTTATTTTGTATTAAAATGAAGGAGACGGTCGGTGCAAGAGCGTTTGGACCACAAGAGTACCCGCTGTAGGAGGCTGGGCCAGAGAGCCCAGGCCGTAGGAGGTGCTTACCCGGATGGTGAGGAATAACCTCCCCGGAGTATTCAGCACTTCCGCAGGAGCTGTTGCTGGAAGTGGAACCCAGACGCCCTGTGAACGAGATTGCATCCCATCAGACCAACATTCCCCTCTGCCAATATCCGATCTAATACTGTAATGAACATCCTCACTGCAGCTAGTACATCGTTTGCCATTAAAGAAAGTATCTGCCACATTACTGCTTCTCAGGCTCAGGTACCAGTTTCCATACCAGCTCATCTCCTGTTCTGAGCATTGGCTGGTATGTGCCAGCCTTTTTATGGCATCCATCCTAGACAGCAAGCATCAAAGCATGTTTGAAGGACGTGTTAGTCGGCCATCACACATTTGGAGATATTTTCGAGTGCTCCTTTACGCGATTTCCTGGCACAGTGTTTTAAGAATAGATTCTTTCACACCCGAAGGACAAAGAATAACCCCAGAGATTTCTCAACAAGCTAGAATTACAAGCAGCAGCAGGTTAATGCCACTGGTTGGAACAGAGGTGGTGCTACATGGACATAACACCTTACAAAACCATTTGGAAAAATCTTTACGGAACATCTCACTCAGCAAGTGGAGACAAGTCAACCTGTGGAACTCCTTGCCAGAGGATGTTGTGAAGGCCAAGACTATAACAGGGTTCAAAAAAGAACCAGATCCATCAATGACTATTAGTCATGAATGCACCTATTCTCCAGGATCAGTGTTCCCTCTAATTTTTCCCACTCATGTGCGGAATGAATTTTGTTGTGACACATCACCTCCACATTGGGGCACATAACAAAATTCGTGTGGTGGGGGTGAGGCTGAGGGGTTCTTGTGGGAAGGGGCTCAGGACTGGGGCAGAGGGTTGGGTGCAAGGAAAGAGGGCTTTGGCTGGGGGTGCAGGCTCTGGGGCTGCAGGATAGGTGCCCCTCCACTGGCCCCAGCACAGCAAGTCTGCGCCTTGGGCCGGCCCCAGCCGCGCCTGGGTCTGGGCCACTCCAGCTGCGCTGCCCTGGCCCTGATCCGGCTGTGGCTGGGCCGCTCTGGGCCACAGGGGGAGTTGGGGCTGGGGGAGGGGCACCCCTCTCTGGGCAGGTTCCCCAAGTGCCTGCGAGGTGCTAAATAGGCTGCAGGGAGCTTAGAGGCTGGGGACACCATCCCTGCCCATCCTGGCCTGTTTGTCAGAAGCTGGGAATGGGCAACAGGGGATGGATCACATGATTCCCTGGTCTGTTCATTCCCTCTGGGGCACCTGGCATCGGCCACTGTCAGAAGACAGGACACTGGGCTGGATGAACCTCTCCTCTGACCCAGTCTGGCCGTTCTTACGTTCTTAATCCTCAGCTGGTGCTATCTGGTAAAGCTTTATGGACAGGAGAGCTATGCTAGCTCAGACCACCCGAGGATCTGGCCCTGTACATACCACAGAGAGCAACCAAATGTGGCCATGCTGTATTTTTCTATTTACTTTGCCTTTTGCAGAAGTACTTACGCTACACAGCATTTAGCTGGTCACCTCCCACCCTATGCTCCCAGGAGCTTTAAGGTAACTCTAGAGGCAGCTGCTTCCAAGAAGAGGAAAAATAGCCCTTAAACCACCCATTGAGAAATCATTGTTCCTTTGTTTGTATGGTAGGTCATATGGTTGAGTACAGAGGATGCTGGCACAATTAAGGGAGTGTGGATTGTTCTCTGCTGCTGAGTAAGGCTCAGCCCCATTCTTGGCTCTTAGCCTCCTTTTTCAACAAAAATACTGCAGCGTCAGGCATTTGTTTTGCATGAACAAAAAGTGGTCTTTGTTTAAAGAGAGCCTAGCGCCTGGATGGTTCATATTTATTTCAGAAATGTCATGACATTGCCACCAGTGGATACTTCTAAATGAATCCACACTTCGGGTCCTAGAAGAAGTTCTGTTGGGGATTCTTTGAAAGGAACAATCAAGAGAGGAAACAGTACATTGGCTATCCATTGAGAAAGGATGCAGAAGTCGATGGCTTTGGCACAGGGACACAGTAAGCAAGAATAGGAGATTTTAACTGAAGCACAGATTTTTCAAGCTGGCATTTCCAAAGGCAAAGGGAGTTGGGGTGCTCAAATCCCATTGGAATTCAGTGAGGGACGAGCACCCAACTCCTTTAGGTCCCTTGGAAATGCAAGTTAAAGAGGAGCCTATAAGTACACTTTGGTTGGAAAGCAAATGTGACTGTTTTTGAGCAGTTCTACATGGGCATTACAAACTTCTACCAAGATCAGAGGAGAGTTCAGCGACTTATCTTAGCAAGACCCACTCCACAGAAAAAGGTTTGAACTACACAGACATATTCCCCCACCCACCAACACACAGGGTGGTTTGGGAGCACCTCCATTTGGCACACATTAAAGGACAGCGTAGCCGTTCTTACTTCGGTAGTAGTCATGGGTTGCCACAAGTGAGCCGCTTGATGGGATTGCTGCCATGTTACTTGATCTTAGTTCTTGTACAGATATCAACCCTGCAAGACAAAGGAGTGAGCCTTCAGAATATGGGGAGTGTCCATGACCATATACCAGACATGCCAAACCCGCAAAAAAACCCAAAATGCAGAAATTGGGCTTGTTTTTGGCTTAATTGGCTTGCGAGTTGCTTGTTGGCTAGTTTTTGGCTTGAAGCTTGTTTGGTTTGTAGCAGCTTGTTGCTTTTTGGGGGGTGGGGATCCCGGCAAGCGGGGTGGAGGGGGGGCAAGCAGGAGCAAGGCAGAAAGTCAGGGGTGCACAGCAGGCCCACCACAGTCCCAGACTGCACACAGGGGTGGGGAAGAGAATCTAGTCAGAGTTGGGGGTTCTTAGGGATTGGCTTATTTTGAAATGGGATTAGCTTGATCTCTGGTTTATTGTGAAAGTCAGGGTGCTTATTTATCACGTGAAAGTTGGCAACTGTGTATACTACAGAGAGCAACCAAATGTGGCACAAACTCAATCTTCTATTACCATCCTCAAGAAGCCTAAACCATGGGATAACCCAACATGCAAACAAGGCGAAAAAGCATGCTACAAGAGACATCATTCAGGGTGTTCCTTGATGACTGCAATAGATTAAGGATCTCTCAACTGTCACTTAAAGTCACAATTCCTAATGCGCATGAAGGATTTGAGTAAGTTTATCTTGCAACATTTCTGACAGTGTGCTAGTTAGAATTCACTGTTGATGTTCTACCTTCTTGGGTCTTCCAAGATTGTATTAAGGGTAATTGTTCTCCTCTGTATGCAGTACCTACCTATAGCCCATACCACCATGGACTAATACTTGTAACTACTAAAGTATTGTCTTAAACAGAAGCTAATAAGTCACAGGAGAAACATGAGCACAACTTTTCCATTCACAATGAGACCATCCTTGCTAGTACATATTACCATTACTGTGAACATAGGTGCTGGAACTAGGACACACACACACCCTTGAAGTATGTGTGAATGACAAGAGGGGAAACAACAATGGTGTCATGATCCATTTTGTTTTCATCCCTATGCTTTGTATATTAGCAGCAGAAATGCTTGTGCAGTCATTCAACTAGACACCATGTGACTCACAGCAAATCACAGATTAACACCACTGCAGATTGCAGAGTTGTTTGATCAGCCCATTGTTGAACTTCCCTAACATGAGAGGAAATTACTCTACACAAGATGTCCTTTAACAGAAAGAGGCTAAGCTCATGGATAAATTACTTGTGAATAGTTCTCACCCCTACAAATTAGTGGATAGGGCTTGCCAATAATCACGTTTTAAAAAAATGCTACAGTACATTTCATGTTGGGACAACCAGTGAAAGCAAGCTACAGTCACATCTCCAGGGCAGTCACCACACAGACAAATTTCATACACCATGCTGCCATCTGTTCTGTAGGTCTGTCTCACCAGCCAAGTAGATGTGTTTACAAACACATACAGAAATAAATGTAGAAAAATGGCTCACTTGAAATCCTGCCAATCCGTCCAAATCAGTACACACCACGCAATGCTTACGGGGGATGGATGATACAGAGATAACGCATTGGAACGGGACTCATGGAATCTTGCTTCAGTTCCTAGCTCTACCACACACATCCTGGGTAACATCGGGTGAGTCCCTGTGCCTCAATTCCTCATCTGTAAAATGGGGATAGTATTTCCTTTGTCCCATTTATTTACATTGCAAGCTCTCTGAGGCAGGGACACATACAGCAGCCAGCACATTGGGGCTCCCACTCCCTGTTGTAACCTGGAGGTGCTACTTTAATATTAAAGAATAAGAATTGTACGGTGCTCGGTTTCCACTGCTCTTCCTCATCCGACACACACAGCCAGGCTATCATAAGCAGAAATAATGAAGGAAACAAACATGCCCATTTACGTCAACCACTCAGTTCTCTGCACTATCTTCGATGCATACAGCCAAGTGACAGTTTACTCCTTCCTGTCAACAGAAGAGTCAGCTAATTATAAGCAGCACCTCTTAATACAGCCCAGTTTCGCACCCTAGGTGAAACTTTCACCTTCACCTTGCCCCCCCCCCCCCCCGTGGCAGCTAATCCAGCCCACCACCAGGGGCCCCCCCGTGGCAGCTAACCCCCACCGCTGCAGCTAACCCCACCCGGGGAGCCCCCCGCTCCATGGCAGCTAACCCCGCCTGCTGCCCTCACCGCCTGGGGACCCCGCCCGCCTGCAGCAGCCCCCAACCCCCCACAGCAGTTTGCCAGCCACGCCCCCCCCCGGCGGCAGCCAGCTTTCCCTCCCCACGCCCCCCAGCTTTTCTTGCTGCCGAATCACTGCCGGGGAGTTGCCGCCAAAATGCCGCCCCCCAAATCCTGCTGCCCTAGGCGACTGCCTAGGTTCGCCTAGTGGAAGCACCGGCCCTGCTGATGTGCACTTTGGAAGTCACACACACACACACACACACACACACACAGCGGTGCCGCTTGTAAGCCACAGCCGCCTGGCTTAATGGAGCATTTCTGCACAGGTACGTTACACCTCTTCACACACTAATCTAGCGGTCTGTTTCCAGGCAAAATTCAAGGAGTTTCTCACTCTGGCTGCCTAAGGAACTGCCGCAGTCACGGCTGCTAAGATGCAGTCCCCGGACACTGGAAAACTGGAGGCAAAATGTTCCCAAATGGTCCCCCCGCCATGGTGGAATCCCTCGCTGTTCAGGCAAGCCAGAGGCAAAATTTATTAGTCTTCCAAGCAGAGTACAAGACTCGCCTTCCTTTGTCTGTTCACTTTCCCGTTTAATACATTTGTCTGCATGTGACAAGCCCGTAGCCACAGCATGATTCAATGAAAACACGATCTTCAGCATTCTCCTATATTAAAGCCAACTTCATGCTAGTCTTAGCAGATAATTTGTTACTATGAAACAATTACAAAATTAAGGAAACCAATCCAGGGAAGTACAGTTGATCCAAGAAACTTCTCCAGACACATTAACACACCAGGATTTAAATCTGAATCCCATAACACATCCCACAAGGCAGATCACACCTATGCTGCTACTTATTGGACAGATGCTCTGTTAGACACAGGAAACAAGGTGTGTTCAGGACAGTGATACTCAGACCTCAGTAGTCCAAGAGCCAAATTAGCAATCAACATTAGTTAAAAGAGCCATAGTAGTGTGAATTCATTGTTTCATTTACTATATATTCATATTTAAACAGTAGGATAGGGAAAATATTTAGTATATATATATTATATATATATATATATATATATATATATAAATTCTCACAGCAAAATGAATGACCAAGTATTAGTTTACCCACTACAATCGGTTAACATAGTAAAGCATCCCAATTTAATTATTAACCAATCAGAAGGTGTTTTAAGATCATGTGCTGCAAAGAGCCATAGGAGACACATTAAAGAGCGGCTTGCAGCTCCCAAAACTCAGTCCGAGTATCACTGGTTTAGCATATACCCAGGCACAGCCGTCCCCCCGGTCCCCTGCTGCTGCAGCTGACCAGGGAATCGCAGTGTGAAGAGTTATCTAGTGTTAAGGTGATCATATAGAATACAGAAGAGAGGAAGACGGGTTGGATTTGCCCAGTAACAGCTCTCCAACCAACTCAGCACCCTTCCTTGGCAATAGAGCTACAGGAGCAGGGAGCCTTGGGAGAAACCCTCATGTCCTAATGACAGGATCAACCCAACTATTCCCAACCAAAGCGAGTCTCTACAATCCATCACCTTTCAATGGAGGGAAGAATGATTAAGGGGTAGGGATTTAATTTGAAGTTCAGCTACTAAAGCAAGAGATTACTGAAATGGTAGCTGTATATTATATAAAACTGATCAGGCTCCATCTTGCTACTAAATACGTATCTTTGGTATTTCCATGTCCCTCACCTTACTATAGTATTTAAACACCTCATGGTCCATAGCGTGTTTATCCTCAACACCTCTGTGAAACAGGAAGTGTTATCCTCTATGTACAGATGGGAAACTGAAGCACAGATTAAGTGATTTGCCCAGGCTCACAGAAAATCTGCAGCAGAACGGGTAGTTTCGCCTGGGACTTGGGAGACCCAGGTTCGTGCTCTCTCTCAGCATCTTAGGATGCTGAAAGGGGATGAGAAGAGAGCTCATTTATGTAGCGAAGAACTCACCTGATCACTATGGGTGTAAGGGCAAATGGCTTTTCACATTCTTCAGCATTTTGCTCACCACATGTGAAGAGACAGATTTATGCCAATCTCAATTTTTCAAAAAACCCACCAAATGTACAGATATGACCAGTATGAAAGAACTAGCTGGAACCTCAACCGCCAATGAAGGATGCAGCCTCAAATTTGCGGTTAAAATTTTATTTCCTATTCTGCTTTTAATAGACTCCATTAAAAACAAATCACATCCCAATTTCAGCCAGATGCAGGTCACTCCATTTCCCACATTTTAAGCTACACATTGTATGATGAAGGCACAGGGTCTTCAAGTCAGAGTTTATTGAGAGAGAAAAACCGATTCTCCTTTGTCCTTGTCTACTAAATTCTTGTAGTGTAAAGCCACACTCAAACCTCTGATGAGCAGAGTAACATACTGACAGATTGATTTGACATGTAGGCATTTCTGTGGCTCAGAACTTGTCCTTAATCTCTAGTCTTTGAAAAGGCAGTCTCTGCTTTTAGTCATGCCACTTAAACCAGTACTTCCCAGACTGCAGTACATCAATTCATTTCACAATTTTTTAAGACGATGGTACGTGAACCAATAAAGTTAATTTTAAAAGAATCTCCATTACCAGCTTATAAAACAATACACCTTAGGAAAGTTATCAGCGTTCAAGCATGTTGCTGCATGAAAGAGGTTCTGCAGACAGCTGCGGTCATTTTACCTGGTGTATCCAGCGCACTTTTCCTTAAAGTATCAGCCTATGGATAGGAAGTGCCTCATCAGATTTCACTTTCATTCTGTGACCAAGAATGACTGAAATTTCTCTGAAATTGTTTGATGGAAAGGGTTACTGCTGCATATTAACTGGCAAATAAGCCTCTACTACACATTTGTGGATCTAACCAACTTGCTTGTTTTGCAACAGATGTCTCCTTACAGATTTTAATGCTCAAATGCAGATGAATGCGCAACATGGTCCATCCAGTATCAGATTCTGCTGGTCAGAAATGACCATGGTGATGGAGCCAGACGCAGTGCTGTGTTGGCAGAGGCAGCGGGCACATCTAGTAAAGCATTCACAAACTGCCTAGAAGAACAGAGTTTAAATGGAAGCTGGTTCATACCAGTCTGATCGGAATCACACACCGGACATTTCTCTTCCTCCAGAGCATGTTTGATGAGGGACTACAATTAAGGCAGAAGAAAGAGAACCGCAGCAGAATCACACTGCTTGCACACTTCTTAACTGGATATGGGGGGAGGGAGGGGAGGGAGGGAATGGGAATAGACTGCACCTCTACACTGGGGGGTGGCTTTAACATTTTTAGAAAGCAGTGTGGGTTGTGGGGGGGGGGGGGGGGAAGGGAGTGAGTGACTAGGGATGATGTAAACTGCAGGGAAATCATTAAAACATGTTTTGACTTACAGGGTGGGAGGAAGTGGCCGTGTCTTTGTCTCTCGTCTCTTTTTTTTAAAGAGACTTCTTTACTTGCCTGCAGCTGGGGGTGGGGAACTCTACTAGAACACACAAGCTGAAAAAACCGGACTGAACTGGCTCGCAGCAACCCAGAGAGAGAGTCCCATCCCATCCCCCTAGCCTCGCTTCTAGTCGTGTACTTCGCTACAGGCATGATCTGGCTTCCTCCAACTCGCTCAGCACGTCTCAAGTCATGTGTGTGGGGGAAGAAGGGTAGAGAGGAAAAGCAGGTCAAGGATTCGGGGGCAGGGGGTAGAGGGGTGTCAGGATGTTCAGTCTCATATCCTAGGATAACAAAAAAGCCATGCACAGAGCAGAGGAGCAAGGCCCCCTCTCAGCGCTACGATCAGCAAAGGGGGGGCTGCGGTAACACCACCACAGCAAAGCGGTGTCTAGAGGCTGCACAAGCAACTGGTTTGGGTGAAGAGATTCCCTAGACGCGTGTGGGGGGTGGGCAAACGGGACAAAGGCAGATCGGCGGACCCTGCACACGGGGGGAGCGTCCTCCCCGGAAAGGAAACCGATGCCAACATCCCGAACGAACTCAGCGCAATTCCCCTAGGGGTGCCCGCAGTTCTGACCGACTGGTGCCAGGCCAGGTGGGCCCTGGAACGTCGGGACACGGGCCCTGGAACGTCGGGACACGGGCCCTGGAACGTCGGGACACGGGCCCTGGAACGTCGGGACACGGGCCCTGGAACGTCGGGACACGGGCCCTGGAACGTCGGGACACGGGCCCTGGAACGTCGGGACACGGGCCCTGGAACGTCGGGACACGGGCCCTGGAACGTCGGGACACGGGCCCCTACCCAGACACCGGTAACGAGCACACTCCATCCATGGCACTTACAATGCCACTGACAAAGCCACCGGTCGCCCACTTCGCTCCTGTTCCGGGGAAGACACGGGAAAACCCGTTTTTTCTTTAGCTTAAATTCTTCACCCGCATCCCCTATTTGCCCCGTATCTAAACGGTCGGGGGAGGGGGGGGGGTGTGAGAGAGAGCTGGAAAGGCCCCGTCAATCCTAGGACAGTTTCACCGAGGGAGATCGCGTGTTTCATTACAACACAGAGCAACAGGGAGGGGGGGGGAGGCACAAATTCCTCCAAGTGGGAAGAAAACACTTAAAAGAGCCTTTAAAAGGGAGATCTGGGGCCAGCCCATCCTCCTTTAGTCTCCCCACACAAGCAAGGCTTGGCAGCGTGTCTGGAAAAAACAACAACACACCCACCAGCCCTTCCCCAAATCAACCCAATACCCGGGTTAACAAAGCGGCAGCCGCACAGATCACCCGCCGCCCCTCTTGGAGGGGTCCCTAGCTCACCCCACCACCAGTTGCTCAAAGTTCCCCTTCGCGCAGCTGTTCTCGGAAGCCCCAGCCCGACTGAGGGTTTTGGGGGAGGAGGGGGGGGGTTGTTTTTACCTTGTTTCTTTTCAGCGCTGCTCCCAGCAGCACCCTCACGGCTGGAGATCACAGGTGGCGAGGCTCAGGGGAGTAAACGCTAGGCCACGGAGCCCATTTGCAAAGGAGATACTGGGAGTGCACTCCACGTCCACAACACACAGCCAAGGTCTACGGGATTTCAGAGGCAGCGCGGCCGCAGCATGGGTTTATATAGGCCCACGGCTCGTCACAGCTCGCCACGCCCCCAATGGGAGGGGAGAAGGGAGGGAGGAGGTTTCCACCCCCTAACATAGGGGGTTAGGGCCCTCTCGGGTTTAGGCGCTGGGACGGCTTGTCCGTGCTGGTGTCGGAACGTGTCAGCCCCACAGGAGGGTTATTGCACAAACTCTCTGTGTTGTTGTTTGGTGTTGCTAATCCCGAGTTCACGCATTCAGCAAGCACGTAGGGTGATCGGGTGGGGGGTAATAGGAGCCTATATAAGAAAAAGACCCCCAAATCGAGACTGTCCCTATAAAATCGGGACATCTGGTCACCCTAGCAAGCAGGTAAAGAGAGTGAAATGACTCGGAGGGGGTCACCTTGCAGATCAAAACCTGCCCCCTGTTGGAAAAAACAGGCAACATTTTGCAATCAGCCATGCCCCTACCCCATGAAGGCAATTATAATAATGATTAAATTAATAGGGCAAAATCACCCTTGATGCAACTCTGCTTAAGTGAAGGGTGTTACACCCAGGGATGAAGCTGGTTTATTAATGTAATTAGAAATGTGATATTTTTGCTTTGTTCTGGCTTTTACACTCATCAGTGTAAATAAATTAATACAAAATGTAAGGATTAGAAACGGGAAATTGAAGTCCTTGCAATGAGCTCAGGGGTTCACCTGCCCAGAGCTCCCTGCAGGATTGGGAGCATATGCCTCAATCCAACAAATGCTTCTGTCAATGTAGTCTTTTATATGACCTCTTATCACCATAGTATCCGAGGACCTCAGAATCATTAATGGATTTTATTCCCACAACATCCCTTTGAGGTAGGAGGCTATCAGCTCTGTTGTACAGATGTGGAACTGAGTAACAGGCCTGAGGAAGAACAAGGCTGCCAGTCTGGTTCCCTATCCACTAGGCCACACTTACATTATAAGAACGCGGAGTACTTGTGGCACCTTTGAGACTAACACATTTATTTGGGCATAAGCTTTCGTGGTCTAGAACCCACTTCATCAGATGCATAGAGTGGAACATACAGTAGGAAGATAGATAGATAGATACAGAGAACATGAAAAAGTGGAGATGGTTGCCATACCAACTTTAAGTGGCTAATCAATTAAGGTGAGCTATTATCAGGAGGAAAAAAAACTTTTGTAGTGATAATCAGGATGGTCTATTTCAAACAGTTGACAAGAAGGTGTGAGTAACAGTAGGGGGGAAATTAGCATGGGGAAATAGTTTTAGTTTGTGTAATGACCCATCCACTCCCAGTCTTTATTCAGGCCTAATTTAATGGTATCCAGTTTGCAAATTAATTCCAGTTCAGCAGTTTCTTGTCAGTCTGTTTTTGAAGTTTTTTTGTTGCACAATTGCCACTTTTAAGTCTGTTATTGAGTGACCAGAAAGATTGAAGGAGAATACTATGGCATAAATCAACACACCAAAGCAATTGCTTACTTCAAGTCTCTGATCCTGCAGCCCTCACAGAATATTCCCATTCGGTGGGAGTTTGGGTTATGGAAAGACAGCAAGATATGAATGTCCATCAGCTGTTTCTTACAAAAGTGAAGGAAGCATCTGGGATGAGGTATACATTTCTTTCTCACCGTAGTGTTGTTGAGCCAAGGGTGCAGAACTGCTTGAAGCAGAGTACAGGATGTTCCTGGGCAAAAAGAAAGCAAAGCACCTTTCTCTGGCAATTTAAACTCCCTTTGAAACAAAAATTCAGTCCATCATAATAACAACATCTGGGTAAATTCAACAAAACAGCACAAGTTGTGTTTAAAGGCCCAGATTTTGCGCTCCTGTCTTCATGGGCTCACCTGTGTGGATCTAACTGCATTATCAGTAACAAGGGAAGCAATCTTTCACTTTGTCATCTCTCCATATGCAGCAAATTATTTTTAAAGGACACTTTCTAATGGACATATCCTGTCATTGATTTTTAAGCAAAATTCCCCACTGAAATCAGTGCGAGGTCTGGCAGAATCAGCAAGGGATTAGGAACTGGAAAGTCTTGAATTTTACTCCAGGCTCAGACACTGACTTGCTCTGTGGCCTTGGGCAAATGACTTCACCCCTTCCCGTGCCTCAGTTTACACATCTATTAAATGGGGATAATAAAACTGACCTACCTTCCAGGGATGTTGTGAGGGAGCAGTTAAATACTGTAATGGACTTTGAATATAGAAATGCTAAACAAATGACTGTTTAAATAATCCTTTGGTAGCTTTAGATGCACATCTTTTTTTAGCCAGTTATGTTTTGTTTTTCTCCATCACATATGCACATGGGTTTGTTGAGGTAGGGTTCCTCATAAGCATTTGACTAGTATTAATTATATAGCTTTGAAACATTTTTTAAAAAACACCAGGACTCTTTAAATGCATGTGTAACCCACACACGCTACATTTTGGACTTCCCAACCTTTGTCTTAGGGCTGGTCCACACTAGCCCCGCAGTTCGAACTGAGATACGCGACTTCAGCTACGTGAATAGCGTAGCTGAAGTCGAAGTATCTTAGTTCGAACTGAAACACTTACCTCGGGTCCATGCGGCGCAGGCAGGCTCCCCCATCGACTCCGCGTACTCCTCTCGGCGAGCAGGACTTCCGGTGTCGACGGGGAGCAGCTCTGGGATCGATTTATCGCGTCTAGACAAGACGCGATAAATCGATCCCAGAAGATCGATTGCTTACCGCTGAACCCGGAGGTAAGTGTAGACGTACCCTTAGTAAAGTCAAGAGTGTGTCCCAAATTCCTCTTCAAATCTATCCTGGTGTATACCATGTGTCCTTTCTAATTACGCCTAATGATACTTTTCACCTTTATATAGCACCTTCCCCAAAAGGCTATACAATTGCTTTATATGCTATAGTAGCTGAGTTGAGCTAATGGCTTTTATAAGTGATGGCGGCTAGAATAAAACATATCCTGTGTGTGTGATGACTCCATACGTGTTCACATTCAACACTGCTTTTCAAAGGATCAGTTAATTAAATGAATAGTGTTGCGGTTAAGATAATCACTCCGTCATGGCAACTGGGGATGAATCAAGGCTCTACACCAGTGATTCTCAACTGTGGTCCACCGCTTCTTCAGGGAAAGCCCCTGGTGCGCCGGGCCGGTTTGTTTACCTGCCGCGTCTGCAGGTTTGGCAGGTCGCGGCCAGGGCCGGCTCTAGGATTTTTGCCGCCCCAAGCAAAAAAAATTTTGGCCTCCCCCCCTTTTTTTTTCTTGCCCCCCCACCCCTGGCCCCGCCTCAACTCCGCCCCTTCCCACCCCCTTCCCCAAATCCCCAGCTCCATCTCCTCCCCCATGTGCTGCATTTCCCCCACCCCATTGCTTCCTGTGGGCCACCCCCCTGCAACCCCGCGCCCTAGCTCACCTCCGCTCTGCCTGCTCCCATGAACATGAGCATGAGAGGGAGGGGGGAGAAGCAAAGCAGCGGCGCCTTCAGGGGAGCAGGCGGAGCAGAGGTGAGCTAGGGCGAGGGGGGCTCAGGAAGTAACGGGGGTAGAGGAACAGGAACCGCTCCCCACCCCAGCTCACCTCCGCTCTGGGAGGGAAGGGGAGAAGCCGAGCATCCCCCTCCCTCCAAGCCTTGCCACGTGCGACTCCCTCCCAGGCTTGCCGCGCGTGAAAGCCTGGGAGGGAGGGGGAGAAGCCGAGCGGTGGCGGCAGAGAGGAGGTGAGCTGGGGCGGCCGGGGCACATTTCTAGGGGCGGCATGGCTGGCACCAGAATGCTGCCCCTAGAAATGCGCCGCCCCAAGCACCTGCTTGTTTTGCTGGTGCCTAGAGCCGGCCCCGGTCGCGGCTCCCACTGGCTGCGGTTCGCCGTTCCAGGCCAATGGGGGCTGCGGGCCGCGGTGCGGGCCGAGGGATGTGCTGGTAGTTAAGGCAGAATACATATCGATACAGCGTTTTCCCAGCCCATATGCCTATACACAAGCAAATGTATCTAGATCAGTTTGCAGAATAAATTCAGCTTCAACAAAGAGTCATGTATACTGGTGGCACCTAGTTTTTATGCCAGTGCTATGCTGGCTGTCCAAGACAAGCCAGTAACTATAAAATGACAGTGTGTCCTGGGGCTACATTGCTGCAGTCTCAGGAAGAGTCACTTGAGGTGAAATGCATGCAGCAGAGGAGCCGTACTATGAGGCCTTGAGGTCGTGGACCTGCCGTGGTGGAACTGCTGCTTGGGGAGTGGGTGGCTGCGGTTCTGGTACTCAGGGGAGCTCCACACACTTACACACGGTACAGCAGGGCTCCGAGTAGGGGGGATAAAGGGGGCTCGGAGGCAGGCCGTGGGAGAGGTCTGGGAAAGCCAGTGGGTCTCCATTACACAGCCCTAGTGGGAGGGGCTAGAGTAGGAGTAATAGAGGGCTAATGGGATTGGGGGTGAGAACCCGATGCAGGTTCCCTCTCTATGCAGGCGGAGTGTGTTGGGGGTGGAGAAAGGGAATTTTACTGTTTACTAGGAGCGAAACTCGGCCGTTTTAAATCCAGAACGGAAGTCAGGAACTGGCTGGAGTTTTCTCTCTGATTCTCATCTACTGCGAGCCTCTTCTTCTCCTGCAGCTGTTTTCATTCAGCGCCCGTGCTTGCTTTTCACCCAGGATTCCATATTGGGTGTGAAAGGCACTGTTGAATCTGGCAGCTGGCTTTTGTCCTTACTGGGCGTTGTGAACATTCGGGAGATAAAGCCTTTCACGCAATGTAATGTACTTGGCAAAAACATCGGGAATAAACCAACTCTGCAGGGCTGGTTGGAGCAGCTGGCCTCTGGTCTCTGTCATAGTCACCAGGACGTGAAGGCGTGCATTAATAAAGCTGTAACTGAATTATAAAGGAACACCATCTGTTTCCCCTCCCCCCACTCAAAATACAGTGCACCATTCCCTTTGCTCCTAACTTTTTAGAAGCCTAAAAGTGGGTATATTTTCTCTTCTGAGTTTTACCTTTACTATCTGGCACAGCTTGTTATGTGCCAAACAGGAAAGTTACATCTCAAGAGACACACACACAACCACTGAACTGTGTGGGTGTTTGAGAACGGAGTAACTCTTTGCTTCCTCGTGTTTGTACCAGCATCTCTGATGTACCACCAACTCTGTAGTATCATCATGAGTCTGAAAATAGAACATAAGCACATAAGAATGGCCATACTGGGTCAGACCAATGGTCCATCTAGCCTAGTATCCTGTCTTCCGACAGTGGCTAGTGCCAGATACTTCAGAGGGAATGAACAGAAGGGTAATCATCACATGATCCCTCCCCTGGTGCTTTTCTTAAAGCCGCAGCTCCTGGAGTCATGAGCTTATGTGAGAATCTCTTCTTTCATTAAAACAACAACAACAACAAAGGTTCTAGTCCTCCTGGTTGCGAAGAAAAGTTTGAAAACATGCCCAACGCACCTCCTAAAAGCTCAGAAACCTTAAGGCAAACAGAAAGAACCACAAATGTATATCTTTGATCTCATGATTTTAAAGCCAATCTTAGGATTTTTGAATGCTTGGTGTTGGCAATGCTGAAAACATATCTTTCCTTTCTGCGTGGGCATTGGAAAACATGGAGCATTTTCATATGCGCTTATGTCGCTTTATCAGCCTGTTGTAAATACTCCATTTGGAAAGGAAATGATAGCCCTGGACATCATTCCTTCGGGGAGACAGTGCACTATCCTCAGGGCTGCTGCGAGGATATTTTGCACCCTAGGCGAAACTTCCACTTTTCATTGGTAGCAGCGTTATCCCATCTCTGTAACTGACGTATTGCCTTCGGAGAGTTGCTGCACACAAATGTGTGTGTTCCCAGTTTGGTGCCTAAGCCCCTGTTTGCACGCATAATAATGGAGGCCAATGCCTGGCAATATGGCCCAAACAGCGCAGCAACAAAGCAAGAGGCTTTTTCCTGAGGTCCGGGATATTTATCCAAACTTGTCCAGTGAACTTGTAAAGCCAGACTGTCCATGGTCACCATTGTGCCATTGCACAAGGGGAAAGAGTGCACAGGGAGCTTCTTGCCTGCATTCCCCATGTTCCCAGAGCAAGGGACCAGAGACAATTGCACCACCTGTGCTCTGGAGAGTGCAGGGACTGCCCACTTCCATGTGTCTGGAGGCAGGCATGATCTCCAAGGTGATGGATAGGTGGATAAGGGGATGTAAGGTCGTGGCCCCACCGATGCTCACTGTTGCTGACCCTAAATGTTCAAAAATCACGAGTCAGCCCGCCCCACATGTGAGTAGCTTAAACATCATGAGACTTTACATCCTCCCTTTCAGTCCATTGATTCTTTTTCTTTCCCTTCTGATTTCTTTGAGCCTTTGAAAGGCATTTGGGCCACGTTTTCAAGTGCCCCTCTGCAACCACAAGGGCTAGAAACTTACTCTTCTGAAAAAAAAGAGAAAGGAAGAAAACTGAGCGTCCCATTGGAATCACTTGGGTCCGGCGCTTGAAATAACGCATTAAATATTGAGAGATCGGCAATGAAATCCCAAGAGCTGACAGCACTGTATTCTCTGCACTGACCCACGGGGGTGGGGGGGGGGGCGAGGGGGGGCAGGCACCGTCCCCAAAGAGGCCAGGGATTTTAGGGAGGGACAGTGCTTCCCTGAGGGACAACCTTTTCCTGAGCTGCTGCAGAGCAGTGTGGATTTCAGGGCCGTGACTTAAAAGCATTCCCTACGGCTACGTCTGTTCCTAGAGTCTGCCCTTTAGGAGAGCTCAGTGAGCACTGGAATGGTGTCAGCTCTTTGCTGGCGACAGCCAGGGATACCATGGGCAGTACGGGGGGGGCCTTTCACCCAGGCAACAGTCACCTGGCGCCCGGAGATGCAGCTCATTTCAGGATGCTGCCCTGTATCCAGGAGCCCTGTGCTCTATGCAGAGAATGGTAATGCAGAGCCCACTGCTATTAGTGCTAAACAGGTGATAGGAGGAAGGGAAATGAACCTTATGGGGTCCATTTTCAGCCAGGTCTCCACCCCAGCCCGCCTTTGTGCAGGTGCAAAATTGAGTGCGTGGTGGGTGGGGAGGAGGAGTAGTGGCCATGCAGCCCCCGCTGATTGCTGTGCACCTGAGACCCAAGGCCGGGGAGGTCGCACAGGTCCATAATGGCCGGGGCGGCGTGTACGTGCACCCCGATGGCCCAAAGCACTCTCCAGCCCCAAGACATTGCCCGAAGGCTTTGCCACTCAAAACAGGTCGGCTAAAGAAGCTGCTGCTTTTCCTTTAAGACGATGACACCCCCCTGGTGGAGCAGGAGGGGAATGTTGCA
Organism: Chelydra serpentina; assembly: GCA_037349315.1. Classification (NCBI taxonomy): domain Eukaryota; kingdom Metazoa; phylum Chordata; order Testudines; family Chelydridae; genus Chelydra; species Chelydra serpentina. Next base: position 4,274,420 of record JBAIAC010000051.1, read on the forward strand.
CCCAGAGAACAACAATAACCTAGCTCCTTCCCCCCACCCAGCTGAGGTGCAGCCAGTGCAAGGGGGAGGAGGGAGCGCTGGTTATTGATTAACCTTTCAGTGCAAGGGAAACTGCTCTACTAAAGCTATAGGGCCGGATGCTGCACTGTTAAACCCATTGGGATCAAGTCAGGGCCTTAGTGAACTCAAGATGCCCAATTCTGGCACCTTTACACACTCTGACTAGTATCTTTCATTGCAGGGAAGGGTAGCAGACAGCCTCCGGTGACCATACGTCACAGATTCGACTCCAGAGAGCTAGATTTTTGCCCCTCTCCCTCACGCTAAGTAGGGCCATACTTGGAGCACAGAGCCATTGTACTTGCAAGTGACTTCAGTAAACTTACGCTAGGGAGGATTTTGTCCGTAAGTCTTTTGTCTTATTCATAAAAATAATCAATGAAACATCCAGAGAAAGAGCACCTCGTTGTGAGGATAATAATGGGTGTCAGGCCTTGTGGTGTCAAACGAAAGACCGTCCAAATGCCCAGCCGAAGGAATTGGAATGGTTTGATGTTCGTGTTTGAGAAGCAAAAACAATGGCGTGAGTTGGTTCACGTTCCAGGTAAGTGCCTGGAGTTGAGCAGCCGGAAAAACTATCTGGGGCGGCTCTTCAACTGGTCTGACTTGGAGCTCCACTGAGAACGGAGCTCTGCCAATTCACACCAGCTGAGGATCTACCCCAAAGTCCCTGCAATTCCCCACAGTTCAGACAGAGCAGCTCAAATGTTAATTTGCTCTAGCCCATTGTGGGGAGCTGCTGCCACCTATGGATAAGAATTAGCCTTAACCTTCTTTCCCAAATCCCATTCTAGCTCTATTACTTTATTTGAAGGCTGCTCTATCAAGACCCCTTCTAGTATCAGAGGGACCTTAGCAGGAATAACCATAGGCCTGAAAACAAGCAGATCTTCACGTCGCTGGAAGCAGAAGCAGACACAGTGTAAAAATGCAAGAGCAGAGGAATTCATAATGGCCCGTTCATTAAAGCAGCTTCCAACATTTCAAGCCTAAAAATATACCTCTCAGGAAAATGGCACCAACAGACACGAATAGACTTAGTCTGCCAAATGTAGCTGCAATGTTGCAAACCCTCAAAAACGGAGTGCACAGCATAATTGAATGTTATAGCAGTTGACTCCTTCACTGCTGCTAGGACATGGGCTAACACTGTTTAATCGTGTGAGTAGAGTGTTAGCATGAGGAAGTCAGCCCTGCTGTGTATTTCCAGGACGCTGGCAACAAACGGCCATCCTAAAACCATTTGAAGAGGGGCATCTAGATCGAAATGGACAGGATTTTGGAGAGGTCATGTTGCTACTACACCTTTGCAAGCTCCACCAATTCACACTGTTTCCGGAACACTGTTTAATTGTGGAACTGGTGGTCACAAGAACACTTTTCACAGTTTATGCACATCAGCAGCAGGCTGCAAAGCGCTCTTCATGGAAAATTTCACAGGAAAAGGTATTAACAATTAACCACACCTCATGGGGCCTATGGATGGGACCTTAATCTAAGGGCCACATGTGCCTTTAGGCACAGCCTAAGCAATAAGATGCACCACCCCAGAAGGTGAGATAACCCTACAAAGAGGTGAGATATACAAAATAGCAAAACCCCTTAAAGAGGTAAACCTGTTGTCTACACAGATTTGTGTTGTTCCTGCACTGAAATGGTCTTAAATGTGGCCTCCTTGACAGAAGAATATGGGACAGATATTCAGAATAGTGCCCTGCAGAATATGCATGCAGAATGAATGTGATTGCATGCTCTGCCATTGTAATATACAGCACAAAGCTTTTACCACAGCCATTTTCACTGCCCCTTTCAGAGGGTCATGAGTGGCCCTGTGATCCCACATGTATTTTGCGTTTGCAGTTCTAGTCTAGAACTCTAACGTTCATTGACAAATTTTCAACAGGTTTGTTTACATTTCACCTGCAACAATTGCATGTGTATCTTTAGTGAGGGCAAGAGCCCGATTTGCATAGACAAATAAGCACAGGTATGTGTAAAGAAGATAAAGATAATTACATACCTAACTATTTGATTTCAATATACAGGATGTTCCTTTTGTTTTGGGGCTGCAGTTAAGAGAGACAGTGTGTTCTGGAACTGGGAGTCAGCAACCTGTGTTCTGGTCTTTGCTCAGTGTGTGACTTGTCTCAAGTTACTTAGTGAATCTGAGGCACAAATATCTGTAAAATGGGAATAATAATACGTAGCCAGCTTTGTAAAGTTCTTTGAGCTGCATGGATGAATACAAGTGCTAAGTATAATAATGAGGCTGAGTAGTAATACTGGTTATAACTAAGGAAGCTTTATGTAAATTAGGTCTGAAGAGTTAGCTCATCATTTTGCCAGCCATAACTTTGATCTGTCTATTCCCTTAGCCAGCCTTCATTTCAAAGTCTTTTGTAAAGGAAAATGCAGAGACGGGACTTGCTTGTAGCACATCTTTAATCAACAAAGCACTGTGTTCCTCTTGGCAAACTTGCAAATGGTCTTGTAGAGGCAGGATGCTCTCAGGACATCTCTTGTCTCAGCAAACCGCTGACCATATTGACTAACACACCTGGCCCTCTGGCAGGATCGGTGGTCACCAAGTCGAATTTTAACACCTTTGGATGAATAGAAAACATATTGCATCAAATTAATTGCTAGTGTGACACCATTGGCTTTACTGGGGGTTACACAGGGTTGAATTTTGGCTCATCCATTTCACTGACCTGTACCTCTAACAGATCAGTGTTGTAGTAATCACCCTAAAAGTGTATTCTTTTTTTAACCCGGTCGTTCCTTTAGTAGGTCTTCAGCTAAGGTGGTTAGAAGATGTGTCCAGCCAGAGTTCTTTTAACTCATCACCCATGGATTCATAAACCAAGCCGTGGCTTTTGCCAACTCACAGATGTGCACAGCTCCCAAATAAAATCTGATGCAGTTTCCTGGTAGTACTGGACATATACTGTTGTATAAACAATCCAGCCTGATAGATGTCCAACATGCTGTAAACAGCATTAAGACAGTACTGTGCAGATATCTCCCATTCTCTCTCCAACTTGACCTACATCAGGAATCAAGAGGGGACTCTATCCTCTTCTGAGTGTGTGGTAAGAGTTATCTGAGCAGCTTGCATTGGCATTATTGGGCGTTACGCACACAGCTCCCTTGTGCTTCAAGAATGTCCCTAACGAAATGAATTTTCACATCTCTCTGTTATTCTCCTCTCCTCGAATTAAAAAGATTGCATTGAATATAGAAACATCTGCATTGGCCGCTTCTTGGATTGATATACCACATCCGATTGTACCGTGCAACTTTATTCTGTATGGCCTCTTTCATATCAAGTGTGTCTCAGAAGGCTTTAGGGAGTTAAGGAATAAGGTAGCAATATAATAATAGCAAAGGAAGTGAGAAGTTAAGGAGACAAGCATTAGATTTTCACAGGAGATCTGAATATAGGTGACGTGTTGCTGTATTTTGCTATGGGAAGTCTGCTCTGAATGGCAGAAGCTGCAGAGGAGAAGGTACTTGGCATCAACAGAGTTGTGAGTATTTGATAATCTAGCCAGTGCTAGATGAGCAAAGGGAGCAGGGAGGGGAGTAGAGAAAAAGACAGAGGCAAGCTCCATTAGGTGGGGAGGCTAAAAGCTAGAAGGGCAATTTTGAATTGCATCTTGAAATGATGGGGGAGTCAATGGAGTTGTTTCAAGACAGGAGTATTATGGTGATGTTTTAAGGGGGCTGTGGTAGAGATAGCCATTTGGTCAATTGCACGTCCATGGGGAAATCAGGGAGCCATCTGTCAAACTCAGCTCATCCATCGTGCAGTTTTGACCACCTCACGTGCATGCCGTCCACCATCCCCATTGTTTTCCCTGGGATTTGGTCTAACATCCCAAACCCCTGCCTTAAAAAAAATCCACCCACTACTAAAAAAACAGTCTTTCTTTCCCCCACATGTTAATTTTCCCACTTTCCCCTCCCCGCTCCCGGGGAAAAAAATGCTGGCCAGAGGTTCAAGATGGGCAATATTCAGCTCTACCCCCATGTCATTTTAAGGCCTGATATCACATGGCTCTCTGGGCTCTGGAGTTTTATACCACTGGCAAGGGAAGATTCCCAATAGACCACACAATATTTCCTTCTAGGCCTCGAAGGGCCCAAGTGATTTAAAAATGTGACATTTTAATGTCTGAAAAAGCTATTTTAAGTCATTCACATCCGCTGGTTTTAATGTCTCCCACCCTGTTGGCTGAATTTGTAGGCCGAGGAGTATGAGAAATATACCCAAAGCATTTGTTAAAAACCCATTCCCTAAAGAGATATCAAACACGGGTTTCTATAAAGCATGGTGCTGGGAGCATGCAATGGCCTGGGGTGGTATAAAGCGAGGTGAGCTCTGTAATGCAGCCATCACAAACGCATGCCAATAAAGCATTTATGCCCCTCCGTGTCGTCATGCGTTCCCAGCTTCTGTCCTCCTATGGGTCAGATTCTCTGTTGAGATGCAAAGGGGCCAGGAAGGAACTGGATCCAACCAGCTAAGAATGCCCCCGCATGGGGAAGCTGTTGGCCAGCACAGAGCTAATATAGCCACCTCCTGGGCCACCACCATCCCGGCAGCTCCAGAGCAGTAGGCATGTAATTGTTGAGAGGGGACATATCTGGAACATGCTATGCGCTGATTAGGCCCAGCTGGCATATGGGGACTGTTGCCAGCTGATGTAATCTAGAGCAGACCCCAGGCTGCTCCACCTACATGGCGCTCCTGAGTGGTGCAGATCTAGACTGAAAATCGGGGAGCTGGCTCCCTGACAGCCCCCGCTCCCTGCTATGCTGAATTTGGGCCTATCAGTTTATCCACGGATAGAAATACACGCAGACGTTATACTCCTCCCCCCATAGATTCTTTAACAGCAATGGCAGATTAAAGAAGGATCATCTAGGTCACCTAACCAGATGCTGGCATCGTTAGGGGGTTTTCCCAGCCCCCCCATAACGGTGGATTTCACGCTCCAGGTTTCAGGCAGCACTGTCCCGACAGCGTTCTTATGGAATATTTTCCTCCCTCCTCAAACCCTTTGTCCATTCCAGCATAAGCCCCTCCCAGCAGGGAGTCCAGCCATCAATCAGTGGAAGATATTTAGCCATCATCCCGCCCTGTTTCTGAGCATGACAGGACTTCCTCAGAAGCAAAGCTCAATTCCCTGCAATGGCCTCATACCCTTCAGGGGCTGCACAGGTGAATTCTCTACCCAGATGCTGCTTTGCTCGTCCGATACACAGAGCTCTATTTTTACACAGTCAAAGAAAAGCCTTCCTCTCTGCAGCCTGCAGTCACAAAGGAAAGGATGGACACTCAGGCAGGTGGAATTTAAACAAGGAAAGCTCCCGCCCTTCCCCCGCTTAGTGTGTTGGAGCTGCAGGTCGGGGATCCATCCTCCCCTTAGTCTATAAGAGCAACTGATGTAAAACGCAAGCGCATCCATTTCATGAATGTAGCACTCGGCCTGGATGCTGATTGTTGATGCTGCACAGCATCGCCATGGCAACCAGCTTCCGCCTTTGCTGCTCTCTCTTCTCTATGGAGCGCCTATGGGGAGCTGGATTGAAGTTGCATGGTGGTCTCAGGTGGGCTGCGGACATCTCGGCCCAAAAGGCGTTTGCTTGCTGGGGGCTTTTGAGTGTCGTAAATTGCCAGCATTTCGTGAGAGCAGAGCAGGCATCATTCACCCTTCATGTCTGCCCTTGGGGTGCTCATTTGGTGTCTAGAGCCAGATTTTCCCCCCTTCCCTCTGGAAGGGGGGTGGAGTAAACCCAGGCTCCTGCTGTGCTAGGATGATGATGATAATGACAAACAGTAGGTTAAAGAGTCAATGAGTCTCCGCTGGCAAAGCTGTTTCAGGGAAGCCAGGGGTCTGTCTCCTACGGACTCTCTCCCATCAGCGAATTTCTGTGCCTTGTGCTACAGGAGCATGTAAGAGAGCTGTCTCCTGTCTGCATACAGATGAGCAGTCTATTGATGAGAGATCAGCACCAGTCCGCCCAGTGCATCTCCATCCTTAAAACTCCCAGCATGAACGTGATTTTCTACCCTAGTGTCCTGAAGCTCATTCTGATTTTACAAACCGTTCCACTGCTTTGCTGCCAAGGCCTACAGAATTCTGGGCCCTCAGGGATGGAAGAGGTTTAGAAAGATCTGCCAAAGCTCCCAAAGGCTTCGATTCTCCTTGGATGATACAGAACCAATTTACTCATGTCTCCCTCTCTTTCCCAAGGGGATTCACTGAGTCAATGTACAAATTGCATCATCTTCACTGCCTTTTAAACCACATCTTCCTGGTGCAGTGGGTGAGGGTGGTGAATGCCCGGTCCTCCCTAGAAACATTTATTTTTTAATGAGACCAAATGCTAAGCCCTGGAAACACCACCTCTTCCCCCAGGTGTGATCTTTGCGTGTTAAATGATGAAGGGATTATTCAAGCCACCCAACTTCCATCGAAAGAAGAGCAAATAATCCCCAGAAACGCACTGGCTGCCTGGAGCGTGCAACTTGTTATTAGAAAATGGAAGTTATTAAAATGGAAAGGTCATTACTTATACATACCCACAGAGACAACCTCACCGGCAGCCAACCAGAGAGCGGCATTCGCATCCGGGGTTCTTGAGACATTTCATGATCAAGTTTAATTTTAGCTGGATCTGCCTATAGATTACATTGCCCTGTGAAAGCATAAGCATTACCTGGAGACAGAAGGAGATGAAATTCTTTCTGCCCCTTCCTCCTCCCTGACTGAACCAGGGAAGACAGTTCCAAAGGACTGAGACTATATGGAGCGATAGAGCATATTTCAAATCATCTGGTGGGATTTTCCATCTACTTTATCCTAAATGATGAAACCTGCTTGCTGTGCACACACTGAACATCCCCTCTCATCCCAACCCTTCTCTCTGTCTCCTGTCCACCCATCCTTTGCGTCATTTCTCTTCTGCCCTTAAGGGCCAGGTTATGGTCAGCCCCTGTCCTGTTGTGCAAGGAGGAAGGGGACTCCTGTCCTTGTGCTCCTGCAGCCACTAGCCTCTTCAAAAAGGCCAGAGGAGGTAGAGCCATGTCCTTGCCCCTTCTCAGAATCATCAGCAGAGCTGGTAAGCTCTGGAAGTTAGCACGAGTTACACAGTCCTATGGCGTTGAATAACAGCTGCACTGCCTTGAGTTCTCCCTGGGATGGGGCTGCTCTACGGTGCCCTCTACAGGCCTTAATGGCATGAGAAGTGATGGTCCAAGCTCAGGAACTGGACTCAGAGCTCATGTTCTCACTAGACTGATCCCGGGGGAAATTATATTTGTGGTAAGTGCTTCCCAAATTGATCAGTTTAGGAAGAGAAATGTTCCCTTTCCTTGCTTCTCAGCAATGGTGTTAATTCTTCCATGCCTTCTTGGGCAGTGGTTTCTATAGGACACCCTTGGAGATGGATGGGGCCACCAAGAAATAGGAGTCAAGTCCATCGGCACTGGAGAGGTACAATCCTCAGCCCTTTGTTCAGCACTGAAAGCGGGTGCATCATTGAACATTAGGGTGATCAGATGTCTCGATTTTATAGGGACAGTCCCGATTTTGGGGTCTTTTTCTTATATAGGCTCCTATTACCCACCACTCCCGTCCCGATTTTTCACACTTGCTGTCTGGTCACCCTACTGAATGTACTGGCAGAGGACCCTCTCCCACATAGAGATCTGCTATCATAGTCACCTCTGCGGAGCCCCAGGGTTAGGGCCAAAGTATGTAACATCTTATACTGACCTCTGGAGGAAGAAGATCAGACCTGCCCGAGTGTATGTGGCCTGTGTCTGGCCTAGAGAGGGTGGAAACCCTGATGCTCCCTCAGTTAACAGAGACGATTCTTTAGATCCTAAGGGAAAGTCTTTTATCTTTGGAGCTAGCAGTCCAGAGTCCTGCCCCCAATGACGCCAGTTTTATTGGTTTTCTTTAAAAAAAACCTTTTCATTAAGGCAAAGTTACAATGAAAAATGTCACGATCAGGCTAATGTTCAAAGAACCTGGCTAATGATTCCGGCTTGCTGGCTGGGAAGCCCTCCTCCTCTGAGTATGCTTAAAAAGGTGACTACATTTCTAAATACCTGTCCTTTTTTGGCGCTTCTGTTGTGTGTGTACTTGGGGTGATATCTTTTCCATTACAAGGACAGTCCATATTTTACTATACCACAATTCTTTAGGGGGAGAAGTCACACAATGTGCAATTCAGAGTCTCGCTGCTAACAATAATAAATAAATAAATACATTTGTTGTTCTGTTTAAAATGTACATCCTTTTACTGGACCGTTAAGTAAGCAGGTCAGGGGATCTCTAGGAAGTTGGCATTTTGTCATAAGTTGAATCCCTTTAATAATTTCCATCCAAAATCATCTGATTCTTGGACACAATATGTGCAAGTATGTTCCTTTACCTGCAATGGAGCACCTCCCTAGTAGTCAAAATATGGATCTTAACTGGAGTCAAATGCCATCTCTACAATAATGTATACACATTTTCTGTATGAGCTATACAAATTGAAGATGTATATCCTCTTTCCCATGTAGAAACCCACTCATCCAAGCTAATTTCTTTCTCCACATCCCAAAAATACTATATTTTCATTAGGGTTGTTTTCTTAACATCTTTTTCAGTCAAAATTGTATTTATCTTAGAAATTCAACCTCCTGTTCCACCTGGCTCCTAGATCCACTCCTGAAATGCGGTTAAAGATCTAGAGGCCTAAAGTTGCAGATAGGGGCCTAAAGACATTCAAAAAGCTGGCCCAAGAGCACTCCCGTAAGAAGAAGGATTGAATATATTTATGCTGTCTCTGCCCTGCTTATTTAGCACCAATAAACCTAGTGGAACGGTTTGGTGGAACAGGGGACGAATTTCCAGAAGGGCTGCTCCATGACATGAATGAAACCATGTTGGGTTGTAAACCTACTGTAGGCCTGCACCGAGCATTGAATATTGTCACTGCTGGAGGAATCACACACTGTGCTTTATTCAGGTGTATCCTCTTCCACAGAGATGTCATTACCCTCGCTTGTGCCATGCGCTCTCCTGCATGCCTCTCAGAAGCAATGAAGCGGGGGGCGGGGGGTATTAGCTAATGGGGCACAGTCGTACCCAATCGACGTTCTTGTTATCACAGCAGTACCCCTGCACTGAACAGAGATGGCATGTGCTGACGTGCGCAGGAGTTAAAGCAGCCTTCATAACTGACAATATAACTGTCGGCGAAGAAGAGTTGGCATTGGATATACAGTCCAGCTGGCTGGGTTGCTGGCGTTTTTTAATAACTTGTTTTCACGTCAGAAGTTTATTTTTAAATTCCTGGCTCCAGTTTGATGGTATCAACACCATGCAATGGTTTCAGCCATTCAAAATATTCCATAATTCTCCTCTCCTTTTCTCCCTTTCTCTGTTTGCCCCTCATTTCACTCCTCCCCTCCTCAGTACTGAAATGCTTGTACAAACTGAAATAATTTGGCAGAGTTGTTGGACTGGCCTCTTAAAGGGTTTTATGAACCCTCCACCTGTTTGGTATGAATTGGACACTCCCATCCGTTTACCACACAACTCTGTTTCCATTTGCTGGATTATTGATGATCCATTATTATTCATTTAGTTTAATACATTTATTATTTACTACTTGTTCAGTTGTAGACCTTAAACTCAAGGGGCAAACACTGAATTTAGCCTAACCTTACTACCTTGCTAGAGAAAGTAGAGGCTAAAATGAGGGCTGTTATCTGCTGTCCTTTCCTGTCTGTCCTCAGGAGCGTGGACATTGGACCCATTCACCCTTGTGAGGGATGGAACTTTCAGCCAGGGAAGATGAATCTATTAACAAACTTCAGATCATGTCCCATTATGTCCCTGGTTAGCTGGCATAAAGGAGTAAAAGAGGGCACAGACAATTTCCTTGCAATACACAGGCAGTAAGGCACAGATGGTGGGAACAAAGGGGCTTCATGTACACAGAGGGAATGGGGAACGTTCACCCTGATTGAATTGGCCTCGTTAGCACTACAAAAAGTTGATATTCACCCCTTTGTTGATATTTACCCCTTCTTGTCAACTGTTGAGAATAGGCCACTTCCACTTTGACTGAACTGGCCTCGTTAGCACTGACCCCCCACTAGGCAAGGCAACTACCATCTTTTCATGTGCTGTAATATATATTCTGCCTACTGTATTTTTCACTCCATGCATCTGATGAAGTGGGTTTTAGCCCACAAAAGCTTATGCCCAAATAAACGTCTCTAAAGTGCCACAAGGACGCCTCGTTGTTTTTGCTGATACAGACTAACACAGCTACCCCTCTGAAACCTGTCAGAACATACTGCTTCTCAGACGAGAAAGTACGCCTGACGTTTAGTTTATTCTTCCAGCTACTGCACATAATGGCAGAAAATCTGGTTCCATTTAAGTCAATAGTTTTGCCATTGACTTAAGTGGGGTCAGGATTTCACTCAATGGGCCAAATTCATCACTGGCACTAAAGTCTATGATGTTGTGGCCTCTTTACTCATTTGGGTCTATAGTATTATCCCCTATGAACAATCTATATAATTTACACTCACTGGGCCAAATTCAGACCGGATGTAACTCCATCAGGAGAACACTGGTCTGAATTGGGCCTTTTAAATCTTGCCTTAAAGCCATCTTTTCTGGTTTACATTTGAGTCTCACTGCATTATATTTTATACAGGGAATGCTATGTAAAAATAAATGGCCCCATCTCATATATAATTTTATGTTATATAGTACTAAAATATTAATGGATACAAGTTAAAATATAATAGAAACATAATACAACTCCTATTCAATAAATAATTGTAGGTTAGGACCACTGTAAGTTACCTGGTACAGATATTATTTAACCCTTTAATGACACAGGTAAAATTGTCACATTCAGCTGGTAAAATGTGGTATATAAGTTGTTTGTTTTTATGTGTTTTATTTATTTATTTATTTATTTATTTATTTATTGTGCTACTGTCTAGGAGCTCCAGTCATGGAACAGAACCCTCCTGTGTTAGGTGCTGTACAAACACAGAACAAAAAGATGGGTCCAAATCCTAAAAATCCTGCTTTGTTTAGGTCAAAACTAATTATCTTTTAACCTGTCCTCTAGCTTGAGAAGATAGAAATCTCCTACATTAGTCTTACAATTGCACGGCTCACACAGTCTGTAAATATTCTGGCAACCACCATGGTATTTCTCATGCAAGTACAATATCAAGTTACTGCACAAGAAGAGAGTACTTACGAGATATTTGTGCCATCAGAGCCTCAACCACTTCTCATAGATTTATATCAAACAAAATGATGTTAATAAGCCTCTTATTCTTGGTAAATCAATATGCACATCAACTGAATCAGAATAGGGCATACACACATATTTTGCTTTATTTGTTCATTTGTATATTTGCTGATAAACCCTGGTGTTTCCTGCTATAATAATGTATGTTGAGGTCATTTTTAAATGACAGGTGTTGAATCTAATAATTAGACTTTTCACCTGAAGGTCGGGGAAAGCTATAGAAGGATTTAATTATTCCCAACGCAGTTTTGTGAGCTAGATCATCATTATCCCCATTTTAAGGATAGGCAAACTGAGGCACAGGGAGATTAAATGACTTGCACAAGGTCACACAGCTAATCAATAGCAGAGACTGGGATAGACTCCAAGAACCCTAACTCACAGTCCCCTGCTTTAAATACTAGACACACTGATATCTGATTAATCCAAAATCTTATCTGTGCTGCCTGGGCAAGTTACCTAGGTCTCTCTGTTCCTCAGTTCACCATCTATACAATGGGGATAATGGCACTTCCCTACCTCCCAGGGCTGTTGTGAGGATGAATACACTAAAGATTGTAAATTGCTTTGAGATCTACTGATTAAAAGTGCTATATAAAAGAGCTAGGTATGATTATTATTACTTATAAGCCATGGTGAAACCCTGTTGTGCAAATCTAGAAAGAAGCCTTTTCTTTCTACCTCCAAACAGACCAGGCGGACCTGAACATGCCTTTCCCTCTGTGAACATGCATCAGCGCTCTGAACGCCTCTCTATGCTAGTAGTCACAATTCTAGCTTTCCTTCCCTCTGAAGTATTCCATTGTAAAAATCTCCCTATCCTATAGCATTTCTTTGCTGGTATCCACAGTCCCTCTCCTGCACACACTTCCTTCCACCACTAACAAAATGTGGAGTGGTTGCTTTTAAGCCTACATCCTAGCCATTGAGGTGAATTTGCAATCTAATCAGGTCAGGACAGCCTTGGTGTCTTCTCCAAGGTAATGGATGGGCTAAAATGAGTTGGGAGAGAGACTGAATTGATAGCCTTGTGATTACTGCCAGAATTCAATTTGTAATGGCAATCGCCTCTCCTAGGCGGTGAATATCAATCACTGCTAATGCTTAACTAGGCCTTCAGCTCTCACACAGGCAGCTCGCTATGTCCTGGAGGCTTTGGGGGCAAATGTGGCCTACTCTAAAAGGGCCCAGGGACATCCGTGTTTCAGCAATCCAGCCTGCTGTTACACTGGGGAATGACAAGTGATGCCACACAAGAGCAACTCTCTTTCTTTTGTGAATTTAAGGTTTGGAAAGGGAGTCACGTTCAGAGCTGGAGAACGGGTCCAACACAGGGCCCGGAGGTGAAAACTTCCTTACGTGGCCCTCAATCCTGACTGGTGAGAAGTTCTCTCTCCAGGGCCCACTGTGCCCTCGGCCTCGCTGCTGCGGTCGTTATGGCGGGTAAGGTTTCAGCAATGTGGATGCTTGTCCCCTAGAATGTTCTGAGCCCACCACTCCTATCACACAGGACACCCCGGCCGCAGCCCTCGGACGGTAGCAGTGGTCAGTCCCGGCTGACTTCGGCCAGCTGCCTAGTGCTGACGGTGCCACACGGTGCAAATATCCCCGCTTGGCTGGACAGGACCTCGGGCCTCAGCTCCTGCCCACATCCCTCTGCTGCCCTATTGCAAGACACTTCCCTTGGTTCTCCAGCCCTTCCTCTGACCCCCATTCTTCTGCCATCCCCATTCTCCCTCCCCATCCTCTCCCCACTCCCAGCTCCTCATTCCCACTCCCCCCTATCTTTCCCTCCTCCCCCCATTCCCGCTTCCCCCCTATCTCCCCCTCCCCCTGCATTCCTGCTTCCCCCATCTTCCCCTCCCCACATCTCCTCATTCCCCCTCCCCTCATTCCTCCTCTATCTCCCCACTCCCCCAGCTCCTCATTCCCACTTCCCCCTATCTCCCCCTCCCCCTGCATTCCCCCTATTCCCCCTCTCCCCAGATCTCCTCATTCCCCCTCCATCCATCTCCCCATTTACCCAATCTCCCCCTCCTCTCCATCCCTCCTCCCCCATTCGAGCTTCCGCCTAGCTCCTCATTCTCCCTCCTCCCCCACTCCTCATTCCCACTTCCCTCTATCTCCCGCTCCTCCCCCTGCATTCCTGCTTCCCCATCTCCCTCTCCCCACATCTCCTCATTCCCCCTCCATCCATCTCCCCATTTACCCAATCTCCCCCTCCTCTCCATCCCCCCATTCGAGCTTCCACCTATTTCCTCATTCCCCCTCCATCTCCCCCTCCTCCCCCATTCCCACCTCCCCCTATCTCCCCTCCCCATCTCCTCATTCCCCCTCCCCTCATTCTTCCTCCATCTTCCCCTCCTCCCCCCACTCCCCCAGCTCCTCATTCCCACTTCCCCCTATCTCCCCCTCCTCCCCCGCATTCCCGCTTCTCCATCTCCCCCTCCCCACATCTCCTCATTCCCCCTCCTCTCCATCCCTCCTCCTCCCCCACATCTCCTCATTCCCCCTCCATCCACCTCCCCAATCTCCCCCCTCCTCTTCATCTCTCCTCCTCCCCACATTCAAGCTTCCCCCTCCATCTCCCCCCTCCCCGCATCTCCCCCTCAATCTCCCCCTCCTCTCCCCACTCCCCCAGCTCCTCATTCCCACTTCCCCCTATCTCCCCCTCCTGCCCCTGCATTCCCACTTCCCCTATCCTCACATCTCCTCATTCCCCCTCCATCCATCTCCCATTTACCCAATGCCCCCCCATTCAAGCTTCCTCCTATCTCATTTCCCCTCCATCTCCCCCCTCCCCCTCAATCTCCCCCTCCCCTCATTCCCACTATCTCTCCCTCCCCCCCCCCGCATTCCCGCTTCTCCATCTCTCCGTCCCCACATCTCCTCATTCCCCCTCCATCCATCTCCCCAATCTCCCCGTCCTCTCCATCCCTCCTCCTCTCCCCCATTCAAGCTTCCACTTCCATCTCCCCCCTCCCCGCATCTCCCCGTCACCCATCTCCTCATTCCCCCTCCATCTCCCCCTCCTCTCCCCACTCCCCCAGCTCCTCATTCTCACTTCCCCCTATCTCCCCCTCCTCCCCCTACATTCCCACTTCCCCTATCCTCACATCTCCTCATTCCCCCTCCATCCATCTCCCCAATCTCCCCCTCCTCTCCTCACATCTCCTCATTCCCCCTCCATCCATCTCCCCAATCTCCCCCTCCTCTCCTCACATCTCCTCATTCCCCCTCCATCCATCTCCCCAATCTCCCCCTCCTCTCCATCCCTCCTCCTCCCCCCCATTCAAGCTTCCACTTCCATCTCCCCCCTCCCCGCATCTCCCCGTCACCCAGCTCCTCATTCCCCCTCCATCCATCTCCCCAATCTCCCCCTCCTCACATCTCCTCATTCCCCCTCCATCCATCTCCCCAATCTCCCCCTCCTCTCCATCCCTCCTCCCCCCCCCATTCAAGCTTCCACTTCCATCTCCCCCCTCCCCGCATCTCCCCGTCACCCAGCTCCTCATTCCCCCTCCATCCATCTCCCCAATCTCCCAGTCATCCATCTCCCTCTCCTCTCCATCCCCCCCATTCGAGCGTCCTCCCATCTCCTCATTCCCACTCTCCCCCCCCCCCCCCCCCCGCTCTCTGGCTCCCCCACCCTCTATTTTTTCTCTTCCTCTCCCCTCCTCTGACCCCCTCCCCTCCCCCGCTCCCAGCGCCCGCCCCCTCGGCCCGGCTCCGCCCCGCCCGGTACCGCATTGCCGTAGCGCAGGGGGTCACTGCATTGCGCCGGCACCGGCAATAGGGGGACCCCCTCCCAGGGAGATAAAGCCGCCGGAGCCGAAGCTGGCAGCCTCTGCTGTCTGAGCCCGGCGCCGCCACCGGTAAGCGCGCCCAGCCGCCGCCGCTTGCTGCGGGCCCCGAGCCGCCCCGGGGCCGGCTCGAACCCGCGGCCGCAGAGTCGGGGGGTTCGCGGCCGGGGCCGCCCGCAAAGCGGGGGGCTGGGGTGGGAGGAGGAGGCGCTGCGGCGAGTGATGCCCGTGCAGCGGGGAAGGGAGGGCGAGCCGGCGAGGCAGCATAAAAGGGCTCAAAAAGGGGGGGGGGGGCGCAGGCCGGCTCGGGGAGGGGATGGGGGCGAGGGCGGGCGCTAGCCCTGGGCCGGTCGCTGTATGCGCCCCCTCTGAAGCTGCTAGGTCAGGGCTGCTGGCTGGTGCGTCGCCTCCTAGCTCGCCACGCCGGGGTCTTTGCAGCGCTTGGGAAGGGCTCCCAGGCTGGGGTGGGGGAGAGAGAAGGAAATCAGGCCAGGGAGCAGCGGCTGGGTTTGACCTTGGGGTGACACCCCCCCCCCCCCCAAGAAAAGGTAGGGGAGAAATGCATGCCTTTGGGATTTGCAGCTCGGTCGGAAAAGGGGGCCGGATTTGAACATGGTGGCTCGAATTCAGCAAAATTGGGGTGCCAGGAAAGGCTTAAGAAATAGACTATTAGTCCATCACTGCTTTGAACTAGCCCAGTCCGGGGCAATCCGGGTTTAAAAATAACCCAGAGGGAGGGGCAGAGCAGGGGAGGCTGTGTCACCAGACTCCATCAGGTGCTGTATGTGGGGGTTTTGACCGGTGGCAGAGCTTGTAAAAAAACTGGATTTTCCAGCCCAAGATGCCTGACCCTCCTGCCCACTTGTAAATAAAGGCACTTAGCATCTTTAACCCTGAAAAAAATTACGGTGGAGAGGTTTCTGAAACCATTGGTGGTTGCTTATCTTGAAGGTATTGCAGCTGGAGGATGTGGGATGCACAGACTTGAAAGAGCTGCATTCATTTTTGTTGGCTTAGCATGTGCATTAGCATAACTGATTTAATTTATAGGATGGCATGAGCCAGGTCCATGAAGGGTAAAAAACGGTGGAGGGGTCCTGGAAGGCTGCTCTCTGGGGGTATGACTTAGTGCGGGATGGAATCTGTATTACACCAGCAAACTTTCCCTGGCCTCTTTTAAGGGTGGATACAAGAAATTAGATTTTATTAGGCAACGAACTAGGCTCTTATTCTGCACAGTTACTATAGCAGGTGCAGCATTACAGGGCCCTGTGAGATGCTGAGGCAGATAGCTGGATGTATTGCTTTGATACCTTCTTTTTATACCTCTTCTTTAATTTTATCTTGATGTGTGGAAGAAAACTCGCTACTGTGTCCTCTGACGGCATTGTTGAGTTTTCTGCAAGCTCCCAGGCTGCTTCCAGTTCAGCTTCAGGGGGAGAGGGCTGAGCGTGGGTTATTTTTGTCCGTTCCCTTTTGTGGGCACCATATTGTCACCCTAACCATGAGCTCCTTGGGAGATTTCAGTCCATGGGGCAACCAGAAAGGAATTGAGTCTCTTATAGGACCTCTATTGAGACAAGCCTAGGCAACAATGGATGCCTGAGAGCTCCTCTGAGAGCAGAGCCGTGCATGAAATGGAGGCAGTGCCTAGAAATCACTGGAATTTTTGACACAGAAGCGCCAAGAATAAATCGGTGACAACCCCCTGCAAGTGAGACGGGGAGGGGAGCTGTCGGTCTGGCAGGGTTTCAAGGGCTAACTAGGATAATATGTTTGGGGCCCCTATGCCGTGTCACTGTGAACGAGCAGTCCCCTCACCTATCTTTGGCTTGCTTGCAAAGGCTGAAAAGATGGTGACTTGCATGGGGCTTGGAAGGGTTTACATACCATACAGAAATAGAAAATGAATGGGGTTAGCATCAGCCACAGCAACTCCAGAGGCAGGCGGGCTCCATCACTGCTACAAAAAAGGGAGGCGGACAGACAAACCTGACTATGTCTGGCCTACATCTAGCTTGCTGGTATCTGGGGAGAGCGTGCCTTAATTCAGGAGGCAGAAGGTAAAAATATGTCTAAATAGCTAAACAGTGTTGTCATTGTGGCCATGAGACTCAGCCTGGGTGAAACTACTGGGACGGCCTGGTTGCCCTGGGTCTTGTTGCTGTTGCTGTCAGACTCTTTTGATGTTCTTGTTTGTCTCCCCAGCCTCCACCAAAAAAAACCCGCAGCTTTGTTTCCGCTCCTTTGCTAGCGTCGGCCCTTTCCAACATAACCTGAGAGGATGGGGAAGGAGAAGACACATATCAACATTGTGGTCATTGGACATGTGGACTCTGGGAAATCCACCACCACTGGGCACCTCATCTACAAATGTGGGGGCATTGACAAAAGGACCATTGAGAAATTTGAGAAGGAAGCTGCTGAGGTGAGGCCTCTGACCCTTCCCGTGGCTTTCCCTTTGTCCCCTCCTCAGCAAATGAGTGATGGACAAGCCCTGTAGATCATCCAATCCATCCCCTGCCAGTGCAGGATTGTTCCCTACTTTTCCTCCATTCTTCCTGTGCCCCTCCTCAACCTTCCCTCTACTCCTCTGCCCTCCTTTGTTCCTATTCTCTCAATATACCTTTGCCTCTGGGCCTTTCCAGCTCCTCTGGCCTTGGTAAAAGAGGACATTTTGGCATTGGCATTTTGCACCCTTTTTTCTGGGTCTTCCAGTTGGCTGTGGAACTCATTGCCACATTATATCAATGCGGGTAAGAGTTGATTTGAAAGCTATATGGGAGATTTAAAGGGATAACAAATTCTAACTGTAAAGAATATAGATTCTGGAAGGGAGATAAATGCTTGTATTTTAGGGCATAAGCCAACATCTAAATATTGGGAGCTAGAAGGAAGTTTTCCCTAGGAAGAGATTATTCCATTATTGCCTGCTCTAGGATTTCTTGCATTGTACTCTGAATCAGCCAGGATTGGCCATTGTTGGAGACTAGATACTGGGTAGATGGTCTGATCCGGTCTGGTAAAACCAATTTACATTCTTGGGTTTGGGATCTTGTGTGTAGTTTTGACAGTGGCTGTCAAAGTAGAAAACCTGATCTGAAATATGTGCACTTCATTTAATTTTATGATTTCTCCTTTATAAAGACAATAATAATAATAGCAGCATAATAATAAATGCATTTGTCTGGCTTTCACCATAGTACATACAAAGCCAAAGCATATAACAAGGGCAAATACATAGAGTAAAAGGGAAGAAAAATCATTGCAGAATGACATTTTTAAATTAAAAGAGGTCAGAACAGGGCAATGGTACATTCTAGTGAAATGAACCATTAGGAGCTTTGATGCATTGTTTCAAAAGGTCTGTGGCCATCATAAATCTGTGTCTTTGATGCATATATACCTTGATTTTTCTTTATAACATTCACTATGTGTAATATACAAAAATGGCAGCATGTTTAGAGCTGCCAGTCTTGAACAGACATTTTGCTGATTGTCTCTTAACCCTTTGCATTTACGGAATAACATCCAGGATAAACCACCTTTTTCTCTACACCTTACAATCAGTTCCCTTTGCAGCTCTCTCCGCAAGAGCTGCGTCCTGTGTCTAAGCTCTGTTTTAAAATGGACTGTGCTGTTTTCGTAGATATTTTTGTCCTGTACCGATGAGTGAGACGCAGTATAATTAGGTTGTTCTAGATGTGACTGCAGCCACTTTAATTGAACGGACACTTTCACTGACTTGCCAGAATATGCAGGGGCTAGAAGCTGCTATTAATAGCCTATTGACTGAGCTTCCAGACTCCATTTTCTGATGCAGGGCTGTGGAGAGGTTTTTCTTTCACTAAGTTGCATTAGGAGGAAATGGAGGCCTGCATGAATAAAAAAACAAAACAAAATGACAACCACCACTGCTTTCCCCCACTCTCCCCTTCCCGGTACTATTATTTTTTTAAAGGAGAAAAGATAAAAGGAGAGAATTATTTCACTAGAGCACAGAGGTTGTAGTAGCTTGGAAGGTTTCTTTATTCATTATTTTTGATCTCCGAACGTAACTGTCCTTGATGCTTAGCTTAATCGAGAAATATCAGGCAGTTTCTGGTATTTAACAGTGGAGTTATTGTGCAAAGCTAGATAATACAGGGTTTTTTTCTAAACCAGTTCTGGGTAATTGAATATACCCAGTGAAAGGGACCTGGAGGGTGGAGGGGGAATCTGTTTGTTAAATAAAGGCTCACATTTGTCCTCAAGCTGTGCATGACATTGCAAGTTTTAGTGTGATCCAGCACTTATCTGGAAGATCGAGCCCCACCCCCTCTTTTTTGGCGGGGAGGATAAGCATATAACCCTTTCTCTTTGATAATTCTCAATCATCTGTTTTTCTGAGAGAGGAGGAACGTTGTGGGGTATCAAAGGCACAGTTGTATGTTGAAGGTATGGTCTATAGAGATGAGGGTAGGAACCATCCCAAATACGTTCAGACTAGATTCAAATCCCAGTCTGCTCTTCTGGGAGGATAGTTTGTCAGGCAGCATGGTTAAGCAAGCAGAGCAGTGATCTGTGAGCCCAGAGGTCTGGGGGCTCTTCTCACCTCTACTTGTGACCTTCCTTACTCTATGCCTCAGTGTGTTTATCTATAAAATGGGGCTGTTGATACCGTCTCTTACAAAGCACTTTGTATGAAAAGTGCTATGTGAGAGCTATGTCTTGTTGTTAATAAATTCCACTGGCTAAAGCAGTTTCTCTGGTACTTTTCTCTGATATAGCCACACTATTTCGAACCGTAATTATTTGCAGTAAGAATAACCCCTGTCCTTTTCCATTTGTAATAATGTGCTAGACAAATAAGTATGCAAGCTTGGAAGGGGTTAAACTGTTAGCACTTGCTCAGATCCCGATTATAATCTGAATTTTCTTGTAAATTAGCTGTAAGGACACAGGGACTGCTTGGGATCTTTCTTTCTTTGTATAGCTTTTTCCAGTGCCACCAACCTATAGCTAAGGACATGTGAAGATGCACCTTTAGAAATGCATGGAAACTCATCCCTATCTAATCAGAAGAGGTAGGCTTTCTATTTGCTCGGCGTGGCTGTTTATTGCCATGTAGCAAGGAGTAGGTTTTTCAACTATTTTAGGACTATGCCCATCACCCTCAGTAGCCAGATGCAAAGTCATTCCCGATATAAATCTGTGTAAGCAGTCTGCACTCCATTAATAATTTGTACTCCACAAATTGTGCACAGGGGAATCACGTCATCCCCTCTGGGATGGAACGTGGCAGCTGTCTTAGGGCTTGATCCAGTGTCCACTGAGGTTAATGGGAGTCATTCCATTGACTCTGATCACAATGGACCTAACAGAACACAGTAGCAGAACATCCACAGTTAAGTTAGAGAGGATAAACTTTCATGCAGCAATATTAATTCTCATATCTCAGGACACAAGCAACAACTAACAGCCTGTGGTTAGGAAGAAACTTCCACTGAGGGTGGATCATCTATAATTACCCCTTATGAAGTTTGTTGCACCTTTCTTTGAAGCATCTAGTACTGATTACTACTGTAGACCGGATATTGGACTAGATGAATCTGCTATGACATTGGCTATGTTCTTGAGAACTACACAGGAAGTGGAGAAGCATGCCATGGCAAATGACCTAATTCTCTAGATAAGGTCTATTATTTGTTCGATTTAGAATATTTCAGGAGTTTTTAAAGACCGGAATATCTATGAGCATTAACACCTTTATTTCTGCAAGCACTGCCAGGCAACAGCCAAGTAACTATAGTGCATCCCTACTGCAGGATAGTTTCCCCCCCCCAAGACTTCATTTTCATTGGTAGAAGGTTCACACATAGGGAGGGATGCACACAACTCCAATCCAGGAGGGGAAAGAGCAGCTCCCCCTACTGGTGTGATTTCAGAAGGCTCTGATCAAGATTTGGCATCAGTAAAAGCCAGAGGGAGGAAGATGGACCCAACACATGGCAAAACCTAATTTAGCTGTTTCCCCAGCTATATGAATATATGTAGATTGAGACATAAGGGGGAGACACAGGTAGTGAACTAATACGTGGATATAATGCTAAATTGACAAGCTATACAACGAAGAAAACATGATCTTACTCATTAGCTAAAAAAATCACAGCATGATGTTACCTATGAGCAAGGCCTGTCACGCCATGATGGTATTTACTTTGATTAGCCCCCCACAGCATGGTTTTATGCATTGAATACCTCTGGCCACGATTTTCATCCATTAGTCAGCAATATCCTAGCATAGTTTTGCCCATGAATTCATCCACCGCTTAGCAACATCACATTGCTCTTTTACGCAGCAGCCAACAGTATCCCATCATCATCTCATCGATTTTGTCTATCAGGCATTCAACTGTTGGCTGGCTACACCGATACCTGGACTTCTGGACTGAGAACCAGCGTTTTCTGTTAGCCAGCAATGTTGCACAGTTTCACCGAATAGCCAGTAATATTGGGTCAGGGTTTTTTCCAGTATTGCACCATAATTCTTTACTCTCGTGTCCTGTTTGCCCGAAAGAAGAGCATATTTCCTTCAATACAGATTGAGTACCTGGGCCTGCTGCCATTGAATTCAGTAGGGTTTTGTCTTTAATGTTTGCAACTTTGCTCCCTAGCTGGGTATCTGAGCTTGTGAAGGCAGGTTACTGGGATGCCGCATCGTCAGCTGACCCTCTTTCTGGGCTCAGGTTTCTTCTCATCAGGTGCTTGCCTCTCTTTTTTGTAATCCCCTGCTAGATGGGGAAAGGCTCCTTCAAATACGCCTGGGTGCTGGACAAACTGAAGGCTGAGCGCGAGCGTGGTATCACCATTGACATCTCCCTGTGGAAGTTTGAGACCACCAAGTACTACATCACCATCATTGATGCCCCGGGCCACAGAGACTTCATCAAGAACATGATCACAGGGACCTCACAGGTGAGGACAGTGAGAGGAGGAGCAGAAGGATTGTGGGATTTAACAGTGAAAATGTGCTGTGCTGGTGGGTGGCACCCGAGAAGGGGACAGGGCAGCAGGTTGACACCCTGGGGCGCAGGGTGGATGGGCGGTGCTCGAGCATATTTTTGAAACCCTAACTTGGGGGGGTTTCTAGCTACCAGACTTCACTTCAGAATCCAGCAGGTGCAGATTGAAACGAACTGGAAGCTCTTTCATCTGCACATCACGGTGCACCATTTTTATTTTTATTTTAAATCCAGAAATGCCACACCCACAACCGCCTCCTGTATTTGCAATGTTGCAGCGGCAGAAATAGCGGTGCAATCCCAGCTGCAACGTAATGTTTCATAGAGTTTAAGGCCAGAGGGACCATTAAATCTGACGTGTACATCACAGGCCATTAAATTTCACCCAGTTACCGCTGTATTGAGCCCAGTAACTTCCTTCCCATGGTGGCATTACAGTGTGCAGTAGAAGCACCCACTGATAACTAATGTTCCTGGGGCCTTTCTGTGTCTGGCACTAATCTCAGAGCCCCTCCCCCTCTTTGATTTCCTCCCAGTTTGAGCTAACTGTCCTACCGCTCAAAGCAAGCAGTGCCCCCTGAGCAAAACTGGGCTGCGGTGCCGTGGGAATCACAGCCGTGGCACGTACCACCTTGCAGTCCCTACCACAGCCTGCTTCTGAGTGGCCCTGAGCAGCTGCAAACTCCTGCTGTGGTTAGCAGCTCTCCCGTTCAGGCCCTGGAGCTACTTCACTAGATCGCGGTGACAAAATATAGCCGTC
Organism: Chelydra serpentina; assembly: GCA_037349315.1. Taxonomy (NCBI): domain Eukaryota; kingdom Metazoa; phylum Chordata; order Testudines; family Chelydridae; genus Chelydra; species Chelydra serpentina. The sequence continues at coordinate 4,297,402 of JBAIAC010000051.1, forward strand.
GCCGGGGTCCCCCTGTGAGCGGGAAATGTTGGCTGGCCACATTTTGTTACGTGACACGAAATGCATGGCCTCTGTTGGACTAAACGGGGATCCCAGGTGACCCATAGCTGCCCCTTTTCAGTCTCACAAAGTGACTCGCTGCAGTTATGAAGACGAATTCTGCCTTGATCCCTAACACTTTAAAATGTGCTCTGGCTACTCCCATTCTGCCGGTCGGCATACAGAACACATCTGGGTCCCATTTTAGACGACAGGGATCGTTCCATTGATTTCACTGGGAGTTGGATGAGCCCGAAATGACAACGTGGAGTTAGATAACCCGTGTCCTGGGATGCTCAGCTGGGGTCATGTTCTGCCTTCTCATGCTTGCAGGCAGCGTCCATTGTAGTCCCCCTCTGTAGCTGAGGCGGGAACGTGGTCATGGGTTAACTCCTGCCTGGGAGAGGGGATAGAAAATGGTATGCTGGGTTTGTGCACATGGGGTCCATTGAGGTGAGTTGGAAGATTTCCATCATCGTCAATGGGCTTTAGATCAGGCCCCTGCTGTGAGCTCGAGTTGGATGCTCTTGTCCTGGTCGCCAGCCCATGTCACTAGACCAAGCTCAACTGGCAGTCTGGTGTAGCACAATTGGCACACGAGAGTTATATGGGTTGGCGTTTCAATAGCACCTGCTCAGACAATGCCTGTCTCGAGAGACTCATTTTGGGCCTGTAAAAATCCGTGGCAAAACTCACACTGATGTAAGTTCTGATGTAAGCAGTATTTAATCCTCGACGAGCACTGCAGAGAGAAGTGTTGGATAGGAGCAGGCTCACCCTATTCCGGTGTGCACTGGGGCAGCCACCCACGAGCAACGAGAGATTGAAAGGCTCAATAGGGTCTGAGAAACTGTTTAGGTTCCTAGGTGACCCCCAGTCACTAGCAGGTGAGCACTGCACATGCATTAATGAACGTGCCCTCCCAACACCCTTGTGAGGTAGGAAAGTATTATTAGCCCCATTTTAAACATAGGGAATCGAGGCACAAAAGAATAAATGACTTGCTGAAGATCACCTGTGGCAAAAGCAGGACCATAATCTAGAAATCCCAAGTACCAGGCTATGGCCTTTACCGCAAGACCGTCCTCTCTCCCTAGTACAATAGCAAATAATTTCCTAATAGGGCAGAGCTGGCTTGGCAGGATGGGAAAGAGGAGGCTTGCTTTCAAGATGAGGCTGCTGTTACTTATCACGTAGGCTAGCGGGAGCAGTCAGGTCAGAGAGGGAGCCTGCATGGACAGGTTATTATGAACCTTCTCACTCAAGAGGAACCAAGGAGAAAGCAGCAGAGGACAGATCTCCTTTGGGCTGGCAGCAATATCTAATCTGCTTTGTCTGTCTTGCTCCCAGGCTGACTGTGCTGTGCTGATTGTTGCCGCTGGCGTAGGTGAATTTGAAGCTGGCATCTCCAAGAATGGGCAGACCCGCGAGCACGCCCTCCTGGCCTACACGCTGGGCGTCAAGCAACTCATTGTGGGTATCAACAAGATGGACTCCACAGAGCCGCCGTACAGCGAGAAGCGTTACGACGAGATCGTCAAGGAGGTCAGCGCCTACATCAAGAAGATCGGCTACAACCCTGCCACGGTCCCCTTCGTGCCCATCTCTGGGTGGCATGGGGACAACATGCTGGAGCCATCTCCCAATGTAAGTGTGTGTGGGTGCGTTGCTAGACTTGCCTCCTCAAAGCTGCTCAAGTCCAGGCTGAGGTTGACCTTTGTGCAGTGCAAAATGAATGCAAATTGCACACACCCCTGTGATGCAAAACAACCTGTGTTGCAAAAATAGATCTTTGTCTCACGGCTTTAATCAAGCTGACCAAATGTAAACAGGCCTAGTGTTCAGGGCCCTGATTATCGTCCTATGTTGGACTGATATCGCGGCAGATAAGTGTAAACATCTGCAGGAGTTAATTTGAGTGACTTCTCCTTAGGGATTTCATTTGAAGGCCTTTGGTTCCTAGCAACCAGATCCATCCAAAGCGGTTGTCAAACCCAGGGGGGAGCATAACCCGTTTTCGTGCACTGTTTGTTCAGCGAAATAACACAAACTAGGTCATGCCCTTGTAATGGCTCCCTTTATTCCATCTAGTTTCTGCCCATCAGGCTGTCTGTCTGTCTGTCCGTCCCTGGATGAGTCTCTTCACTCAGGCAACCCAAGACTCTCCAAGAAGTTAGCCACAGAAGTGATGGTCCATCAGATCATCCAGGGATTGTTCCCTACAGGACATTAGCTAGGGTTATGCCCACTCTAGTTTTAAATGACCCAAGCCCTGGAGCTTTCACCACTCCCCGGTGGAAACCATTCAGAGATCAACTGAGGAAGAATTGCCTGACATTAATTCTAAATGTCCCTTTCTGTCGAAATTTGTTCCCGTTCCTCCTAGTTATATGCCATGTACTATGCTAGAGAATCCCTCTCCTTCCTCAGCAGGTACATCCTGGACATATTGCTACATTGATAGCAGTTTTCAGGTATCTAAAAGGGTGTCATAAGGAGGAGGGAGAAAACTTGTTCATCTTAGCATCTGAGGATAGAACAAGAGGCAATGGGCTTAAACTGCAGCAAGGGAGGTTTAGGTTGGACATTAGGAAAAAGTTCCTAACTGTCAGGGTGGTTAAACACTGGAATAAACTGCCCAGGGAGGTTGTGGAATCTCCATCTCTGGAGATATTTAAGAGTAGGTTAGATAAATGTCTATCAGGGATGGTCTAGACAGTATTTGGTCCTGCCATGAGGGCAGGGGGCTGGACTCGATGACCTCTCGAGGTCCCTTCCAGCCCTAGAATCTCCTCCGACCTTCTTGGTCCATACCTTTCTGATGATGTGGTACCTAGAATGGAATGAGCTATTTCAGGGACAGTTTATCGTACCAGAAGCAGCTCCTTCTTCTATAAGGCATATGACCTAGCGGCGAGCCAGTTCTGTCAGCTGCCCAATGGCAGGGCCGCTTTTTGGTTTCCTCAGACGCACCCCATGGCATGTCTTGGGGGCCACAGGTTTTTTGCATGGCAAAATCAAAATATCAAAATGAACTTCACCTCCCTGTGCTCAGCCGAGATGGGAGGAGAAGAGAAGCTGCCGTTCCCCATGATAAAGAGGAACATCTAAGCTCTTAATCTTGCAGCAGCTGCTCCCCAACGGGGGTGACAATAGGGCTTTGCAGGGGCCTCCTGCAGTTGTCAGGACTCCTTTGCCAGACAGCTTGGCGCCTAGTATAGGGACGTTTTTTGGTGGACAAAACTAACCACAACTCAAGGGGAAGACCGGTCCAGTGGTTGGACTGGTGGCCTGGCACCTGTAAGATCCAGGTTCAATTTCCTGGTCTGGCACAGACTTCCCGGGCTACCTTGGCCACGTCATTTAGCCTCTCTGTGCGTCTGTTCCCCACCTATACAAAGGTGGATAATAGCACTGTCCTTCCAAATAGGGCTGCTGTGAAAATAAAGACAGTGAGGTGCTCAGATACATTATCCTACGTACCTTGGTTAAAGGAGGGCTGTGCTGTAATTACACCTATAACGATGAAATGTTATTCAAACATCATTGAACCCCCATAGGACAAACTGGTCAGAAGAGGACCAGGCTTAACGTAGAAGAGAATATTTGTCCCCTTAGACTTTAGAGATTCTTTTCCTCTCCCCCATGAAGCTGGGGTAAGGTTTGTCTTGGTCACTACAAGGAAAGTACCAGGGGTTCTTGACTAGACTCAAGTTAGACAGGCTTCCAAATGTCACCAGTTGCTGGGTTGGGAAGATGATACGGAGCAACTCTCCTATTAATAGGTCGGGCGGTGGAGGTGTAGAGTGAGGCTGTGGTGCGCAGGACATTTTTTTTTCAACGTATTTGAGAGTGAGCTGGCCCCATTCATCCAAATAGCATTTTCTAAACGCTGCTCCTGGGTTGTGCCAAGCTTATGTGCAGAAATAGCTTTCCCGTGCCAGACCGAGGCAGCTGTCTCTGGGGTGGGCGGCCGGCAGCTGTTTGAACAGCACATTAGAATGCCCCAGTCAATGGAAATTGCAGCGGGAGCTTGGGTGGGTAGACCTTTAACACTCCTACGCTCATGAACGCACCACAAGACCCTGAGCATTGGCTCAGTAACGAGCTGTTGCAAGGTGCTGAGCGCTCCAGTCCCAATCTCGCAAAGCACTTAAGCCCATGCTTAATTTTAAGTGTATGAATAATGCCATTGACTTCAGTCTTGCTTGCTGGCTTTGTTGGATTGCAGCCAGTGACCACAGCAATTTGCAGGATCGCTCTGCAAATGACCAGGACCCCAGTCTTATGTCTTACCCAAAAGATGAGACTAGCACCCTACTGCCACTTCTCCAAGGAGGGTTCGAGTGAGAAGCAGCATCTGAGTTTTTCCCCCCTTACAGTAAACTCTTGATTTTTTTTCACCCCCATTTTCTGGCTGGGTGCCATTAACACACAAGGCAGTCACATGCTCTCAAGTCACATGTTCAGAGTGTGCAGCTCCGGTGGGATTAGACTCCATGAAACCGCTAGGACCTATGGCAGCTTCTTTCTCCTCCATGCCATGTAGTGGCCTCATCCAAACAAAACAGGACACAGCCTGGCTGCATTTGCTGCAGGAGATCTTTGTGAGACAGTCGTTTTGGACCAGTCCCCGGTTCCTGCTTTGGAAGCAGTGAGGATATCGAAAGTAACATACACGGTCCGGCGGAAGATTCTGTGCTACGCTCTCAGCCGTCTTGGCACCCCACTTCCATCCAGGCCTCGTTGAACTCATGCTGTCAGACCAACGCCTCGGGAACGGGCCAGTGGATCGCTTGATTTAGCATGTGCCCAGCAGTTCAAGGGCTAAATATAATGCATTCCACCGAACCATCAATTCCTAGGCCTCTGTTGGTTCTACACAACGGGAGCAGATCTACAGCTCGCTGAAGTTGGTAGAGAAACGTCCGTGGGTTTCAATGGGCACACGAACTTGGCTTTTCCCTTCCCCTGTCGTTTAGAAGCCTATTTCAGGGAAGGTGTCTCGAGCAGAGGCCGTTTACTCCTGTGGCTGGCAATCCAGTATCAGGCTCACCGCTCATGGGCTGAGCTGATGAGCAGCATGCCCCTATAAAGATAGGTTCCCTGATACAGCCCGGCAGGCAGTGTTTAATTTGTAATGAAAGAGGCACCGGGTGAGGCAGTGTCTCCACACTCCCCCTCCACCCCAGGGTCCTCTCCTTTAGAAATAACGGCCGAGCAGTTCTGCAGAATGAGCCGCCAAAGGATCTGGGGGCTTCTCCCCTGAATTTCCGGGTGGGAGTGAGTGGCTCCTGGGAAGGGCCCGTGTTCAGACCGAGTCCTGCGACTCAAGGCGGCAGGGCTATTGCTCTCTCCGTCCCAGCCAGTAGTTTCGACAAAGGCATGAAACTCGATCTGGAAACCGATGCCCATTCTCTCTTGCATCGGCTGGAGGAGGAGGCAGGTGCAGGGTTAGCTGTCAACCACTGCCATTTCAACCTTTCCTGCTGCACAGAAGGAGAGGCTCCTCCATGCCCAGTCACTCGCCAGAGCAGAGGGGGCTTGGGAGCGGTGCAATTTCCTGGAGAAGGCTGAGCCATTTTAATCAACGGTAGTGGTCCTCTCTGCCTTTTCCTCAGGGTGGTTATTGTACCCTCTGTCTACCAGAGCCACAAGCCCCTGCAGCCAGGTCAGGTCTACCAGCCCCTTCTGGCCCTATAGACCCAGGCCACAAAGGATGCAGCACAGAGAAATGCAGCTTGCCTGGTCTTGATTTCAGCTGCTCAGTCCCCTCTCCAACAAATTAAACTCCAGCCTGGGCATAGTCTTCAGTTAGCAGCTTTGCACCTGCATAGACTCTAGCCTCCACTCTCTGTAGTTTTTAACCCATCCCTGCCTGGACATTGACCACCAGGAGCGGATTCCATTCTCACCAGCCAACCTTGGCCCTCAGATTAGGTCAAGTAAAAATGTTTTTATATATGTATAACCGGGGATGGGCGATGGAGCTATGCCTTGTCCCCGTGGAGAGCAGTCACTGCTCCGTCCTGGTGCCTCAGTGGGGGTTAGGTACCGGGAAGTAAGCACAGGGACCTTGGTGGAGCAGCGAGAGGCCCTCCAAGTGGAGATGGTGGGACTCCTCATGCTGCATCCTTGAGAAGGCCGTGGAGGACTTGCTCATGTGTGAGCATTCCAGGATGACTCACCCAAATTCTTCCCAGGGTCCTTCCCACGATATAGCTCCTACCATCTCATGCCTCCGCCCTGCCTGAATACACCCATCTCAGTAGAAAGCCCCACAGTGGAGACTATTCATAAGGAGATGCGGGTTAGCTGACTTCAGAACCAGGCCTGGAGTGTGAGAGTTGCCCTGCCTGAAGGCGCCGGGCGGGAAGCATCACACGGAGAGACAGTTTCTCTGCCGCCTCGCACGTGTGTTGCCATTGACACCTGTGCGAAGTGGGTGTGAAATGGTACCAGATCAGAGGGGCCGCGTTCAATACCCCCAGCTGTATGTGACTGTGCCTGGCAGTGGAGAATCAAGCCCTGATGATATAGGGGACAAGCAACATCCATAGTACGTAGAGACAAGTGTGTCTGGGATGGGAAGTGGACATGGGTGAAGATTGGGGAAAATAGAGGAGTTTCCTAAATCCATCTCTGTTGGATAAAGGGACATTTTGCTTGCTGATGACTCCCAATCCTGACCCCTAGGGGAGTAGCTAATGGATTGTTTGTGACCCAGATACTGAACTGCCTCCTAAATACCGGAAATGTTCTGGGCAGGAAACTCCAGAGGAGCTAGCAATGAGGGAGGGACCCAGGCAGAAATGTCACTGTAGGCAGTTCTGTGCTTTCTGGTGGCCCATAATCTATGGGGTGTTGTCACTGTCCGGGAGGAATGCAAATGTAGCATCTCCAGAATGTCAGTGATGGCAATGAAGGAGACTGTCCACCAGATGGCCCTGTTGCCTCACACAGTCTCAGCCAAAGGTTTCTGTAGCCTGGGAGGCGCAACGTCCCGTGCTTTGATGCGGAGGAAGATTCAGTCATTTATTGGCCCGGAGGTGCTGAAAAAGCAGAGGTGCTGAGGAAAACCCACCTGCCTTCAGAAACCCTAGCAGGGCTCCAAGGCGGCACCGCCAACCCGCAGGGCGCAAAACTCACCAGACAGCTTTCCCAAAATCGTGCGATTGGCTTGGAAATAATCCCTTTTTTATTTGCTTCTTGGTTTTGAGCCTTGAGGAGTCACATTTTCAGGTTTTTCTGTGGAACCACCAGGGCTGGAAAGTATCAGCAGGGGAGCCGTGTTAGTCTGTATCCACAAAAACAACCAGGAGTCCGGTGGCACCTTAAAGACTAACAGATTTATTTGGGCATAAGCTTTTGTGTGTAAAAAACCCAATTCTTCAGATGCATGGAGTGAAAATTACAAATGCAGGCATTATATACTGACACATGAAGGGAAGGGAGTTACCTCACAAGTGGAGAACCAGTGTTGACAGGGCCAATTCAGTCAGGGTGGAATTGGTCCACTCTCAATAACTGATGAAGAGGTGTCAATACCAAGAGAGGGAAAATTGCTTTTGTAGTGAGCCAGCCACTCCCAGTCCCTATTCAAGCCCAAATTAATGGTGTTAAATTTGCAAATGAATTTTAGTTCTGCAGTTTCTCTTTGAAGTCTGTTTCTGAAGTTTTTTTTGTTGAAGAATGGCTACTTTTAAATCTGTTATAGAATGTCCAGGGAGATTGAAGTGTTCTGCTAATGGCTTTTGTATGCTACCATTCCTGATGTCTAATCTGTGTTCATTTATTCTTTTACATAGAGACTATCCAATTTGCCCAATGTACATGGCAGAGGGGCATTGCTGGCACATGATGGCCTATATCACATGAGTAGACGTGCAAGTGAATGAGCCCCTGATGGTGGGGCTCATGTGGTTGGGTCCTCTGATGGTGTCACTAGATATGGGCACAGAGTTGTCAACGGGGTTTGTTACAGGGGTTGGTTCCTGGGTTAGTGTTTCTGTGGTGTGGTGTGTAGTTGCTGGAAACTTACTTAACAAAACAAAACCCTGCTGAGATTCCCATGGAATCACCTGACTCCAAGAGCTGGGGCTTTATGAAAAACACCAGATACCCAGAGCTGGCCACACCGCAGGGAGCCTGGTTCATCTCTCACTTACCCCAGTGTAAATTAAAAGTAACATGAGGGAAAACTGGTATAGCAGAGATGAATCAGGCCAAGATAGTGTGAAATATAATGCTTAGATACAGTGCTTTATTATTTGTATTCCAGTAGCCCTAGGGACTCCGGTCAGGGATCAGAGCCGCACTATACAAACACAGAACAACGAGACAGTCCCTGCCCTGACAAGCTACCTCCTTAAAGCACTTTACAGACCTAAGACCTTTGGGAGGTGGGGACACCCTCTTATGGATAGGGAACCTGTGACACAGAAGATGCATCACACTAGAACACGGAGTGCCTGTAATATATCAAGAGTACAGCTGTACCAGTATACAGCCACATGCATATGAAACGGAGCGCTGTCTACACTAGGGTCTATGCTGTTGCCATTGGTGGGGCTGCATCGCTGAGGGCCATTGCTATAACCCATTGGTACTAATTTTCCTAGCGTAGAGAAGGCCAGAGAAGTTAATCATGTTTTCAGTAGTCCTGAGCACAGTTGAAGTCCGTGGGGACTAGAGGTGCTCAGGACGCCTGGGAATCGGGCCCTGTGTGGCATGTCCAAATCCGTGGCAGAGGGAATTGAATTTGGGAGCTCTGGGTGCCACGCTTGGTTCCCGTCCACTAGAGCATCCTACCGCTAGTTTTGTTTTACTAAGCTCCTGGGATGTGGCTGGGCTGAACTTGGAGCAGCATTGCAGGCGGGGATGAGGGGGAGAGGGAAGGAAGGTGCCTGTTTGCTACCTTTGCACCTCCCAGATTCCAGAGCCACCAAGCGACAGCCCGGTCCCCGGTGTGAGCTAAAGCAGCTGTGAACGACTCCAGTTCACATCCGTCCTCCCCCGGCATGTCCTGCACTGATCTCTGCAATGGGGAGCAGCGTGGGTGCGGGGGGGGGAGCTGTTCCACCCGCCCGAAGCCATCAGGGAAGTGGAGAGGTGGGAGCTCCCAGAGACCTCCCAAGCAACAGGGGAAGCAGACTGCCAGCTGGCACGGCTCTGACATTCATGGGGGTCAGCACCCGCCTAGAGTGGCCATTGGCTCCGAATCAGGAGCCTGTCACTAGACACCTCTCCAGATGAGGTCCTGGTAACTCAGCTCTGTGACTCCTTGTCTTCCACTTCTCCTGTCTCCCTCTCCTTTGTGACTCCCAGGTGAGGGCATGGGTTGTTTTCGGAGGGCACTGGGCCCGGAGTCAGCAGGCCTGGGTCTGTTCCTGGCTCTGCCACCGAACAGCTGGGTGACCTTGGGCAAATCACTTCCCCTCTCCATGCCTCGGTTTCTCCTCCTGCCTGTTGTCCCTTCAGACTGGTAAGCTGTTCGGGGCAGGAGCTGCCTCTCCCAGTGTTTGTACAGCGCCTGGCACAGTGAGGCTGATCTTGTTTGCTCCCATAATGCAAATAATAAGATAACAGCCCTCTGCTTGCTACGCTAAAGAGTCCGCTCTGCCGACTCTTTTCCTTAGGTGGCCAGTGGGAGATGCAGGGCTGTGCTATCACCTCTGCAGCCGCTCTGGAGGGTAGGAAGTCCGGCATTCAGAATGCACCGGGAGACCTGGGCTCCCCTCGCTGGGTTTTCCCGGTTACCCCTAACGTCAGGGTTAAAGGAATCTGTATGTGTCCCTGTGTCACCGCTGTCTATTGGATGCATTGCGTCAGGCCTGTGCGAAGGTTCGGCTCCCTCTGCTGGCTGAGCGGAGGTGTTGCTGCTGCGGCTCACCCAGAAGAGTTTTGTTCTCTGTTGCTGACGTTTGGGAATTGTGTCCTGCCCGGTTGGCAGGTGGCCGCGCTGTGTCGGTGGCCATGGAGGCAAACGCGAAGGGAGGTCAGGGAATGTGCCGCTTGCTGCCAGAAGCCAGCCACAGCCTCGATTTGCATTGCAAACACGAGCTGGGGTTTCCTGGCATGGTGCCCCGTGAGGGTTGCTAGGATTTGGGACGCTAATGGCATTCAGGTCTGGGGGCAGCTTAGCTGCAGTGCCTGGAGCAAGCTGCCAATTCAATCAGGCAGTTAAACAGTCAGACACCTGCTGCTTTGAGTGGACTCGTGTATTTTAGAGACTGGCAAGACTTGAAAGCATCTTGCACATTCACCTCAGCGTCCGCGCTCCCTGCCCTGCCCTGAGGTCGCCTGTCTTGCTTTTCCTCCTCTCTTTAGCGCTCCCTTCCACCCGTCTTTCTTTCTCCCTCTAATTCGAGAAACTTTCCTCTCGATGGCCCATCTCACCATTTTCTCCCTCTCTCCTCCCATGCGCGCCCCTCTCTGGCCTTCTCTACACACTGGAATCGCATGAGTTTAACTTGGTTTTAAACCAGTTCAGTGAAACCGAGCAGACCCCTGGGTGGATGCCTTTTATTTCAGTTTAAGAGTGACTCCTCATCGCCCTGTTCCTGATCAGCAGACATCAGGCTGATGTCAATTTTCAGAGGATCCACGCTGACTTTTGCCTTGGTTTAACGATGTCAATTTTAACTTGCACCCCTAGTTTAAGCCACTGTAACTCTGCCCATAGATGAGCCCACTGTGTTGGTCACAAAATAGGGGGCATCCCCTCCCTAAAGTGTCCAGCACTCTGCAGGCTTGGATCTGCTCCTAGCTGAGGTTTATTGAGTCATCAGGGCAAAGGTGAAATGGGGTCCGATTTGGGGATGGAGGGAACAGTCTATCCATGCATATCCCAGCATGCAAAGGGCATTAAAAGACCAACACACCTACTGTCCCTCCCTCCCAGCAGGCTGTGTGTCACTGGATTACTTGTGCTAACATATGGTGTGGGCTGCTCCTAATGAGAGGAGAGACTGGGGGCCGGGAGGCCTTTCTGGAGCAGATGGTGAGTTAAGGCAGGCAGATTAACACACAGGGGATGATAGAGCAGAAGGATTGCTCCTTGCTAAATGAGTCAAGCCAGACTAAGACTGGGTGAACAGGTCAGCAAGTGACCGCAACCCCAGCTCATATAAAGAGCGTTCTGCTCTCGTGGAGAGAAATGAGCCTCTGTCTGAAGACGGGGTTCAGATTCAGTGGCGGAATGGCTGTCCCAGCATCAGCGTGGGATAGCTTGGGGGGGAGGGATAGCTCAGTGGTTTGAGCATTGGCCTGCTAAACCCAGGGTTGTGAGTTCAATCCTTGAGGGGGCCATTTAGGGATCTGGGGCAAAAATTGGGGATTGGTCCTGCTTTGAGCAGGGGGTTGGACTAGATGACCTCCTAAGGTCCCTTCCAACCCTGATATTCTATGATACGGGGCTTCTAGCATGCTCCTCTCCTGCTGGAACATTTCTATGGGACTTTGGGTCTGAAGGGTTCTGCTGCAGAGGACTGGCCCGCTCAGTGCATGCTTCTGCCCTTTTGTTCTCCAGATGCCTTGGTTCAAAGGCTGGAAGGTAGAACGTAAGGAAGGAAATGCTAGTGGAGTGTCGCTGCTGGAAGCTCTGGATACCATCCTGCCTCCCACCCGCCCTACAGACAAACCTCTGCGTCTGCCCCTTCAGGATGTCTACAAGATCGGCGGTGAGCAAAGCAATTGTTATCTTCTCGCCCTAATTACAGCACCCTCTGGTGGTTAGACCAGAGATTTCCCCCCATAGTTATTGTCCGCATTTTCCAGGACTTAGTTGGACTTTGCAAATTCCACCCCAGATCAGACCTATAAGGGTTGGAAGAAGCTAAAGGGAACATTGAGTTAGGACCGTTGCAAAGAGACCCATCAGTGGCTAGTTTTCAAGGCTGGAGATTTAGGGAGGCATTTGCAGAATGTTTCTTTTGAGGGCCCAGCCTGCACCGGGAATTTAATTTTCTGAGCATGAATGTTGTGGGTGCAAGATTGTGTCTGGAAACAGGGGTCTGCTGAAATCTGGTCTAAGGCCTGAAAGGAAATGCATGTTAAGGGTTGCTCACAAGGAACACGTGTCTGCCTCATAAAATGGCCCCTGACCTTTGCACAGCTGTCAGTCTGTGCTTAACAGGCGCTGCGGGCCAGAATGGCAGCGGGCACTGCACGGCCCGGTAGGAGGTACCCTGGCAAAACTGTGCTAGAGGCCAGGATCGGGACAGCAAGGAGGCTGTGAGGTAGGTTCTGTGGCTGAGCTCTCTGGGGGAAGGAAGTGTGCTCAGTGCCCACTGGCGCTAGGCCCCGATGTCACCACTGCTGTCTGTCACACAAGTGCTAAAATTCACTGAAGAAAAAGTCAGATCAGCAAGCCAATAGCCTGTGCCCTTGAGAGATCCTTCTCTGCCCCATTGGGACCTGCCCCCCCCCCCCCCCCCCGAGTCGGGTGCCTTCCAGTTGCCTGTGTCAATCAGTAACACCTCATTAGCTAGCCTGCCCGGCAAGCTGTGTATGGGATATTTTAGCCAGACTGTCTCCTTTGCCCTGGTGAACTGACATCTCAGTGGCTATAAATATCTTGCAGGAGGCCCTCCTGCTTAGGGCACGGGGCAATGTCTGCTGAATCTCTCACTGTCAATTTGCAGCCCCTCCCCTCACCCTAGCTAGGACTTGCTCAGTGTGGAAGTCAGGCATGAATTGAATTTTCACTTCTTTGCGCTATAGAGGGTTTCTCAAAGCACTGACTGGGTATGATTTATCAGGCACAGAACAAGGCATTGCTAGGGGCCCTGGTAGCGGATTTTGCGCCCTTGGTTCTACGTTAGGCTGTAAATAAGCAAATAGTCCCACATCGTCCGCTGGTGTAAACTGACCTAGCTTCACTGACTTCAGTGCTTTCCACCAGCCGATGGTCTGGCCCACAGTCTCTGGGAATACGACAAGCTGCTTGCTTTCTGCTCTGCCGTCTTCATGTCGCCTCCTCTCCCCTCCCTCGCAGGCATTGGTACTGTCCCAGTGGGCCGCGTGGAGACGGGGATCCTCCGGCCCGGCATGGTGGTGACTTTTGCCCCAGTGAACATCACCACGGAGGTGAAGTCGGTGGAGATGCACCACGAGGCTCTGAGCGAGGCCCTGCCAGGAGACAACGTCGGCTTCAACGTGAAGAATGTTTCCGTCAAGGACATCCGCCGCGGGAACGTCTGCGGGGACAGCAAGTCGGACCCGCCCCAGGAGGCCGCGCAGTTCACGTCTCAGGTCAGCAGCGCTCAACGGTGACCAGGTAACGGGGGTCTGTGAGAGTCACATCCATCGGCGCATGCATGGACAAGCTGGGGACTTGCTGGTCACAGGTACGGAACAAACCCATGGCCTGCCTAATGGTACATCAGGTTGCTGGGCTGGACAAGGTCGTCTCAAGAAGGGCTGTCCCAACTTCTGAGTAGCTAGTAGAGACTATCACAGCCAGCTTGAGATGAAGGCTTTATAATTATGTAGCACCTTTCTCCCGGAAAGATCCCAGAGCTCTTCACTACCTGGTGTTCAAGCTAGGTACATGCTTATATAAGAATCGCTTTCCCCGTTTCTGAAATGTAGCCACCTCTGGGGTGGAACACAGCCGCTGTTGAACAGTGCACAGCAACATTACTGAGCTAAGGGAGAACTCTGAGAGCTGGTAATGAGTCAGTGTCTTATTTTCACTGAGTGCCAGCCACTAGATGGCAGTATCGTTTTCACTCCCTCCCCCCCCGCCCCAACATATTGCGTACTTAGGCTGCATGGGAGCAGCAAGGGGTTTCACGGTTTTTGCCTCAGTGTACTCTGGCGAGCTCCGTTTTGTTCTGTGTTCCAGGTGATCATTCTGAACCATCCCGGCCAGATCAGCGCCGGCTACTCCCCTGTCATCGACTGCCACACCGCGCATATCGCTTGCAAGTTCGCGGAGCTGAAGGAGAAGATCGACCGACGCTCCGGCAAGAAGCTGGAGGACAACCCCAAATCCTTGAAATCCGGAGATGCCGCCATTGTGGAGATGATCCCCGGGAAGCCGATGTGTGTGGAGAGCTTCTCCCAGTACCCACCCCTTGGTGAGACACCGGGTTCATTGTTTACCTCCCATTCCTGCTACACACGTCCACAAAAGGGGGGCTTAAGACTGGTTATTTCCAAGGCCGTGGTCAGTTGTTACCTCCTGGAAACCACGTGTCACATCAGGGTGAGGCGGTCCCTAATTGAGCTACTAAAAGAGTCTCTCTGAGTCTGATGATGTAGCGTTCATGATGCGGGCTGCGATTTTGGGGGGGCTCTCTGGTCTAAATCAAATCCTGGCAGCTAACAAAGCGTGTCATCCTACTGCACTCAGCAGGATGGATCTTTTCGGGGGAAGGAGTCCCAGCTCCTGCAAAGGGGGATGCGTTAAAGCAGATCCCTTTGGATGCTGTCGTGCACCAGGATGTATTCACGTGGTAACGCTTTAACTCTCACAGCACAAATCTCTAGTAACGCTTTAATAACGGGGTGATCACAGAATCTTCAGTTCACTGAGCCGCAGTGCGAAGGCTCGCTTGATAAGAACAATGAGTTTAGATTTCTTAGCCCAGCAACAATTCCCATATAACCTTCCTTCCTTGCTCAGAGGACAGAAGTACCAATAATAGGGTAAGTGTTCAGTGAAGAGGTATTTATGTACCTTTTCCAATTGAGAGCCTGATGGCAGCCCTGTAGCAACTTGCAGGCCTGGCTTATTTGCCTAGAACAGAGTTTAGTGCCCCTGCTCCTACAGCTAATAGCAAGGTGCAATCTGTGTACACCTCATACAGTGAGGGAGAATTGCATGCTGGGATCTGTAGTCTCAGCCAAATCTAAGAGGAGAGCAGCCGAGGGATCGCATTGCAAGGCTTATGTGTGTGGTGCTTAGTATCTGGAACTGGTTGCAGAATGCACAGGAATTTTGACTGTTTTTCTCAATTTCATTGACGTTTGGCCGGTTCTCAATCAGCCACACTAAACGCTAAGGAAATAGGGTTACATGGAGCAAAAGAGGAACTGCATGAGGTCTGCGATAGGCACCTGCACTGACTTGCTGTCCTTGACTTGCCCGTCCTTTTGCTATATGGGCTCAGGAGATGCCTTAAGTCTTGAAGGGGCCTGAATCAGCCATGCCTGGCCCCTAGTGTCCCCTTCACTGAGTGAGAGGGAGGAGCTGGCAAACAAATCTCAGAGCACAGGGGGCATCCCTAGGCCGCACAGGCTCCTTTGGAGGTGCCAGGCTCTGAATGAGGCATTCAGCCTGGAGCTGCCATCCGTAAATATGAGGATCTCTTCATAGCCTTCCTGGGGGGCAGAGTGCAACACGCCCAGCTCCTGCTGGTTGGTGGAACGAGATGCCTCGTCCCTCTAGGGCAGCCCCTGTCCCTCCTTACTGCAGGTCTGTTTGTCTTAGGTACTTATCAGGCCCCCATTATGTGCTATCTGAGCACCTCAGACTTATTAACAGACATGCTCCCTGTGAGGTAAGCAGGACTATTGTCCCCATTTTACAGAGAGAAACTGAGGCCTGGAGACATTTAGTGACTCGATCGTACACAAAATCTGTGTTGGAGCAGGAAATTTGAATGCAGGTCTCCCCTGTCCTGGGCTGGTGCCTTAACCACGGAGCCATCCTTCTTCCTCGATTCTAGTCTGACCTCTATCTGCCTGGTAAAGTCTGTTGCCTGCTCTGGGCATGGACTGGCCAGAAGGGGTCTCTAAGGCTAGTCTGAAATGGGGGTCTACAAGTGTTAAAGAGACAGCAACATGCTCCTGTTGTTCTCACGCCACCTCCGTCCTCTCCATCCCCTTCCCCCCCCCGCAGGACGCTTTGCCGTGCGCGACATGCGGCAGACCGTGGCCGTCGGCGTCATCAAGAACGTGGAGAAGAAGAGCGGCGGTGCCGGCAAGGTCACCAAGTCGGCCCAGAAGGCCCAGAAGGCTGGCAAATGAATTGTAGGCTCCCAGTGCATTGCGCAGAAACCATCCCCGTCACCAGGATGCTGCCACCTTCTCCCCGAGGCGCATGTGTGCACATCAGCTTGTAAGAGTTTATATGTCAACGACTGGATGCTAACCATTAAGGTCCAGTGGAAGTTCTTTAAAAGGAAAAGCATGTTCCAGCGTTTGTGAGGCTTCATGTTCATTTTACCAATAAACTGGTGTAACATCCACAGTGACAGTGTGTGTGTGCGCGTGTGTGTCTGTTATCCCCATTGTATGGCTGGGCAACTGACAGCCCGTTCCCAGAGCCTCCAAGGTATTTAGGCACCTAATTCCCATTGATTTCAGATAATTGATTGTGACTTGCCCAGGGTCCCACAGAAAATCTGTAGCAGAGCAGGGATCTGAGCCCAGGCCTAAGCAAGTCTCCTAACCGCTAGACAAGCTTTGCTGGCCATTTTGAAAGGCAACCGCATCTGTGACACTGACAATACAGGCCCCAGTGTGACATGCCCTGACCCAGCTCCCAGTCTGCTTTTCGAGCAGAAGCACTTTATTATTTAAAACAAGGCTGCATTTTCGAAGGAGCCGCCGGACTGGTGTTTGCATGCACACAACCCTGCACTTGTGCCTGCAGATAGGAGATTGCTCATGGAAAGCGGCCAGCTGCATCCAAGTAACTGCGAAATCATTGAAATGTAGGGCTGGAAGGGAACTTGGGACGTCCCCAAGTCCAGCCCGCTGTGATGAGGCAGGACCCAGTAAACTTAGAACAGTGGCTCTCAGCCTTTCCGGACAACCGTACCCCTTTCAGGAGTCTGATTTGTCTGCGTACCCCCAAGTTTCAGCTCACTTAAACCCTACTTGCTTACAAAATAAAGTGTCACAGTACATTAGTACTGAACAAATGCTGACTTCTCATTTTTAACCATATCATAAAATCAATTGGAATATAAATATCGTACTTGCATTTTGGTGTATAGTATCTAGAGCAGTATACATGAGTCATTGTATGAAATTCAAGTTTGTATTGACTTTGCTAGTGCTTTTTACGTAGCCTGTTGTAAAACTAGGCAAATGAAAGATGAGTTGATGTGCCTCCAGGAAGACATTTGTGTACCCTTAGGGGTACATGTACCCCTGCTTGAGAACCACGCACTTAGAACATCCTTGCCAGTTGTTTGTCCAACCTGTTCTTAAAAGCCTACAATGATGGAGATTCCACAACCTCATGTGGAAGCCTATTCCAGAGTTTAACTATCCTATAGTTTGAAAGCTTTTCCTAATATCTAACCTAAATCTCTCTTGCTGGAGATTAAGCCCGTTACTTCTTGTCCTACCTTCTGTGGACATGGAGAACAATTGATCACTGTCCTCTTTATAACAGCCCTTAACATATTTTAAGACTATAATCCGGTCCCCTCTCAGTCGTCTTTTCTCAAGACTCAACATGCCCAGTTTTTTAAAAATTTCCTCAGAGGTCAGATGTTCTAAACATTTTATAATTTTTGTTGCTCTCCTCTGGACTCTCTCCAGTTTATGACACCAACGAATGGGCCCCTTTGTTCACCCCAGGCGAGCTTCAGCCCTGGCAGGCCAAAGCCAGAGGCACTGAATCCCAGCAAGGATTCTGGGAATCAGGTGCCCAGGGCTGCACTGGCTGGGAACTAATTTAATAATGGGCCCTAAAACGGCACAGCTGCGTGGGGAAGCTTGCAAATCACCCACTAAGATATTACTTGACTTCAGCCAGGGCTTGTGACTGAGAGCACTGGCTGAAGTCAGGAATATATGAGTGGGTGATTTGCAAGCTTCCCCATGCAGTGCACCTCCAATCTGACCTTCAACCCCCTCTGCTGGTCAGTACCAGCTTGTACGGAAAGGTAATGTGGGCTCTCCAAATCACTGTCTCTTAAAGGGGGGGCTAATCTATTCTCTGATTGGCTGGAATATGCAGTGAGCCAGATTTCGAAAAGGCCTCCAAAATGGCATCCTCAATATTAGCAGGCATACAAAAACCAGTATTTGAGCATGCCACCTGGGCACTTCGGGGTGCAATAGTCCACTTGGTGCATCAAATACAGAGGGATGCACTTGCAAGCAGCTGCTGAGGATGCATTTTCAGAGGCTTTGAAAATATGGGCCAAATAATGCAGTCAGACTATAGCTATGCCATAGCACTGTGCTTCTCTCTGAGACAGCACTGGTTGTCTCTCTAAGTACACGCGCCATTTGATCCATTTGATCCAGAAATCAAGCCCCCAGAGCAGAACATCACAGGATCAGTGTCTCCTGGCTTTGAAAAGAAACATCAGTTTTCAATCTATTCCCCTGGTATTAGCTCTTACATTACAGTGAGAAAAGGTACCGATCTAGCAAAGAGAGACAACCTGTGTATCCAGTTTGTTTCCTCAGCAATTGCTAGTGCAGCAAACTTTTCTCTCCAGAGGTTAATTGTGCCACTGTCTCTAAACGCCCTCAGGAGAATCTCACTAGATGGATTTTATTCTTGTTACCAAGGCCCCATCACCTATGTTTTAATGAGCAAGAATGTTGCTTTGTTGCAAAGTGTCACTCTGGGAAGCTCCTCCCACTGAAAACCGAAGCGTGACTCAACGTTGCAGAAGTGGGGCCTACGGATTACAGTAGCTCACGGTGCCAGACACACAGCAACGTGTGGAAGAAGCAGAGGCCATCCAGGGCCGTAGAATCAAACCTGCCACCATCAGGAGCAAACAGGAGCTGGCTTCCACAGCTCGCTGATGCTGTAGTGCCCGTGTTTGGGCACAATGCCACTATGGGAGGTGAGTTCAAAGAGCCACTCCGGACTCCAACAACCGCGGAGAGTAGGGAGCAGCGGACGGAAGCAAGCTCCCTTTTTGTGGTCTAACCCCTCCCCAGCACACATGAGTGGGAAGCCAAATCTGGCACACAGATGTCCACTCTGTATCCTGCAAGGGCCAATCCTTGATGCTCTGACTCAGGCAAAATCCTCCCCAACATTAACAAAGGCTTTGCCTTGCGTGAGGACTTCCAGTAGCATCTAGGGTGACCAGACAGCAAGTGTGAAAAATCGGGACGGGGATGGGGGGTAATAGGAGCCTATATAAGAAAAAGCCCCAAATATCGGGACTGTCCCTATAAAATCGGGACATCTGGTCACCCTAGTAGCATCACCCATTGAATTAGCTCCTGAGCACCGGCAAGCTGACCATGCTCCACCTTGTGGCTCTGTAGCCTTTACTTAAATTGAACTGATGGTTCAGTGTTAAAGCCCAGTGTGCCTAGCGAGGGAGTCCAACCTGCGTGGCCGGAGTTTTAAGAGCAGCAGGCTGAGGGTCACCCGGCTGAGCGTCACCCAGGGCGACTCTAGGCGTTCCCAAAGAATGAATGCAGCGACCACACACACAGCCACAAGAAAGACATTTTGTCTGTTATACGTTTCACCAACAGATAATCACTGTTGCAATCACCAATACGTACACGAACCCTGAGAGAGCCCACACAACATACGCTGTATTCATACGCTCCTACCTAAGCTATCATAGTGTTGGATGGATCTCTCAACAGGCTGTCGTCGATAGAGGTGTTTCCTGATGGGGTCTTCCTGACTTGCTTGTTCCCTCTGTAACATTACCGGAGAACCCCTTTTAGCCTGTGTCTACCACCTTAGGCATATGCATGAGGGATCCAACCCCCTTTTCCTTATCTGTATTTCCATACACCATAAAGGTTGGGGTGCCCTTCTCTTCAGAGGTTGTTCTCTTAGATCCCTTTCTTCTCATTAGCATCTCATTACCATATACGGAAACCTGTTCCCATGGTAACCTGCAGTAAGAGCAAAACTTTCCATGATGTTACAGTCAGGTGTTGTAAGGTCTAGACAGGCCCGTTGTGGCGTATTTTCCCAAACCTCACCTATTGGCACATTCTTTCCAGTAATCTTGTAACTTTACTGGTACAGGGTGATTCCTGGGTCACCTACTTACGTCAAGCCTCCTTATGCCTGAGGCCTATATGGCTAAGCTGAAATATTAAAGGCCTTGCCTTACCTGCTTCTATACCCAAAACACACTCATCACTCATAAATACTTGTCAATCTTGTACTCCTATGATCCTAGCCTAATTATAGCTATTCCTGTACCTACACGGTAAACCTATTCATCACACGTTGATTACATATGAAATAACATGAGTTAACCACAACAATAACGCAATTAAATGATTAAAATGAACTAATTGGCTACAGCTGGAAGGGGCGAATGCTGTTTGCTTTCTGATAACAAGGCTTCAGACGCCAGAGAGCCTTCCATGCATAGTTCTCTAATCTAGGCCATAAGGAGGCAGTGGCTATAGGGAGGTTTCTGTTGCCTTGAGTATGTTCATTCAGAGGCCTGGAGTTTAATGCTAAGCACCATAATCTCCCCGATTGTGCGGTGCCTGCAGAGAAAACACGCCCAGCCTGCCCATGAGTGAGTGCCTCACACAACTGTAGAGTGCCTCCCCCTGGCAGAGTCAGGTGCAGCACACATGAAGTCCCAGCCCACCTTCCTGGGCTAAGGAATGTCGCTGCGACGTGAGCCCTGGGAAAGGCAAAGAGGATGTTCACCCCATGTTCCCAGCACACAGACAGTAGCCAGGCGTGGGGACAAGGAGTTCAGGCACACTTCAGATGTGGGCCCAAAAGGTTATTTTGTCTGTCCGCTTCCCGGGAGATGGAGATGTGGATAGCGTCTTCTCCCACCAGCCACGCAGCTCTGGGGCGAGAGGAGCATTTCTGGGTTAAAGACAGATTGCACAGCCAATCGAAATAGCGGTCATGATTGCCAGTTTTGTTCTGAGAACCTGGGGCCTTACTCAAAAGGATATGATCCCCAGCGCTGACGTGCATCGGTGCTTGTGCCCTGCCTTCATCTGAACAGCTGATCAGGACTGTTTGAGTCCTCCACGAGAGATAGAGACAGCTAATATCGTATTACAGGCGCCCCTACCCGGGTTCTGAGCCCCAGTGTGCTAAGCGCTGTCCATACACAGACAGTCCCTGCTCCTAAGAGCTTACAATAAGCTTAATTATAGTAAGAGACATTCTTATCAAAGTGTCCCCTGCCTTTTTCCTCCTTCGCACCAGGTATAATTGCTTACTTACAAGAAAAGCCATTCCCCGCCCCCAAGTGGCCTACCATCTAAATAAACAAAGCAGGCCAAAAGCCCCATAGGAATAGAACCGGTGCCCAGAGCATTAGACCACACTGCCTCCCATGCAGTGAATAAACAGCAGGGATGATACAACAGGTAACCGCATATAGCAGCCCGGGAAGGAAGGCCACAGCATGGTGCCCCACCTCCAGATATGAAACAGCTCCACATCTCAGCTTTTTCTTCTTCTTTTGCCTTCTAGTTTTTCATTGGTGAGTGTGCTGTGGATAACAAAGCTGCAATTCCATCCGGGCTCTTAAGTGATTTTATAAACCACAAGAGTGAAGCTTGAGATGCCAGCGCCTCCGCATGGAATTAATGCCCCAGTGTATGTTCATGTTCCACTTTATGAAGAGCCTGAAATGCTATTTCCCCATATGTATGTTTCTCTTGTCCCCTCATTCTTGCATTTCAATCCCCCCCTCCTGCCACCTTTCTGCTTCTCTTCTCTCCCCGCAGCTTGGCATTTCATCTCCAAAGTCCTGTATAGCCCCAAACCCCGCCGAAGAACATGGTTACTGTGTGCCTGCCAGGCGTCCCTGTCTCAGCATTAACATCAGTCACTGAACAATAATGGGAACTGGAAAAGAATCACTTTTTCGTAACCCTGTCACAAGCTTCGCGCGCCTAGCTTATGAAGGTACCAAAATCCCCTCTGTGCAATTACAGCTGCAACATGGCCAGCGGGAGAGTGTTATTCCAGCCATTGTGATGATTCAAATACATTGTAAGGTAGGGAAGATACATCGTAAAGTTAATCAGCCCCAGAGGCATGGACGCCCCTCAGGAGAAGAGAATTGCACAGAATGACAAACAAGGAATGTTAAAACAGACAAACAATGGTAGCTGAGGCTCCTCCCAGTGCTTTCCGATGATGGGGGAGCACTATTATCCCCATTTTACATTTGGGAAAACTGAGGCACAGAGCATTTAAAGGCCTGATTTTCAGCGCTTCTGAGCATTCACGACTCCCAAGATCGGACAGCAAGTCAGTGGCTCAGCTGGAAATAGAACAGGCCTGGGCAGAGTCTGCCTTAGAGTGCAACGCAAAACGGAGCACCATTCCCAGGAGCCTGGAGTCCTGGCTTCTAACTACTAGACAACACTGTCTCCCACAGAACTCCCCCATGTAATGATAATTCCTAGTAACAACTAATCATGATAAGCAAACTATGCCCCCTGGTAAGTGGTGGGTGCCTGGTATGTCTTTGTATGTGGTCACACAGGGGGGGAAAATCTGCAGCTCACGCCATGGGGCTAAAAATAGCCATGTAGATGTTCTGGCTTGGTCTGAGGCCTGGGCTCCGAAACTCAGCAAGAGGGGAGGGTATCAGAGATCAAGCTCCAACCCAAGCCCAAACATCTACACGGCTATTTTCAGCCCCATAGTGCGAGCCCCGTGAGCCCAAGTCAGTTGACCCAGACTCTGCGACTCGCTACTGCATTAAAAAAAATTTTTTTTTGCTGTGTAAACATATATAAATGCAGACTTTCCAGATCACTAGTCCCTTGTGAACCACCCATTGGGGTCCATCGGAGGGCCAAATCCTGCTCTGGGATGTCCGTGAAAGCAGAACACAGAGCAGGACAATCGCTGCAAACCAGGTCCCCGCTCTTGCAAACTCTGTATGTTAAATGTTGGCTAGATGAGCCCAGGCCAGCTCTCACTGCAGAGAGCTCACCAGGCAGGACTGAACCCAGCGAAGGCTGCCAAAGACCAGGTGCCTGAAAAGGTCAGTGCGGGCAGCTGAGGCCAGGGGACTGAGCCAGGACTTGGCCCAGACCAGGTGAGGATACCGAGATGGACCCTGCTGGTCTGGCTGCAGACTGAACCCAGGGAGGGCTGCTGAAAAGGACACCAGCTGAGGGTACCAACATGGGCCCCGGCAGGGTGGTTGAAGAAGGCAGTGCCTCGGGGAAGAAGCCTTAGAGCCACGGCCCCATATCAGGGCCGTGATAAGAACTTGGGACTGTATACCGCGGAAGGGGGAACAGCGCGTGTTGCTCGGCTGAGCTGCCGAAGACCAGCCTAGAAGACCGCTGCCTGGGAGGTGCTCACGAGAGGCAGGTATCACCCTGATGTAAGACCAAAAAGAAAAGCAGGCTCACACCTAACCGAGAGAAAGGGGGCCATCCACGAGAAGTGGGTGCCCCTTGTGAAAAGAACTGTGTTTGCAGGCACTATCGGCCGGAGAAAAGGCACGCATGGGAGGCGGGTGCTGACCCCGTTACAGGCTACGATTCAGTCTCTGATTTTGCTGCAACAATTAAGTAACTGGGTGCATTTACCACAATCACTCATGCCTATAAAACTACCTGGGAAACTGGAAGCTGTTTAAAAGGCAGGCCCTGATATTCCAGACATACATAAATGAAAGCACCCCTTCGTGGCACAGTGCTCAGATCTCAGGCTTACCTCTTGTGGTTTGCAAGATCCATGAGAATCTCTGGGTGGAATTCCAGCTCTTTTGATGTGCGCACCATTTCCAAATGACATATAAAGCCCCACTGGCCCACAGCTGAGATTAAAAGTGGTTGAGTGTGCAAATCTGGCAGACTTAAGTGTGTGCGTCTCTTCTTCGCTCATCCACATTCGGATTTAGAAGCCTGTTGCATTGTGGGTCTTATCACCGTATTGGCGTATCTCAGAGCTGTGCATCCAAGGGCAGAATTTTGCCCTTGCTTTTGAATTTTTATTTTGCATTTTCTACCCACTATTTTTCCTTATAAGTGACCTGAGAAAAGGGGAAAAGTACATTTATGGCCCTGGTTTGTTTCTTTATGATAATTAAAGAATGTTTAAAAGGGCTGACTATTTTTTCAATCAATCTTTTTCTGCTGGTAATTTACAGTTGAGATGCCGTGCTTGTTTGCCCTGTTTTTCTCGAAAGACTCTCTGGGTGATTGGACACCTAGTTTGATATCACAAGTACCAAGGAAGTGAAAGTGGCGCAGTTGAAAGAGGAAAAGGATTTTTGGTAGTCTATTGTTTTGTTTTGTTTTTTGGTTAATACCCATTTAACTCAAATGCTGAATAAACAGTTGAGAGAAAAATAATGATTTACTTAAGAACTGAAAAGGCTCCAACTCCACTTTACTGGTACTCCAGTGAGAAGTCCAGCAAAATCAAGGAAGAACTAAAAGGTTTTCTTAAAACAAAATCTCTCAGACCTTCTTGATAGGTTAGAAAGAAACTAAACAAGGCACAAATTCAGCACCCCCCGAAGGCCACTATTAACAGTTCTTAAGCAAAGACAAGTTTGACAATCTCAACTACAGTTCCACAGAAAGCTGCTAGAGAAACCGCAGATGATGTATTGGGAGCATTCGACACATGGTGGAGTAATTAACAATGTGGTTTCAGAGAAAGAGAAATTAAAAACTCTAAGGATTTGATTCACAAGTGCTCATGACTCATAGCTGGTTCTATGTACTCAGCATTATTCAAATGCAATGTGTGCCGTAGAATTCGAGATGGGTCCTACATTGTGAATTTTTTATCTGGAATCAGAACTTCCTCAAAGTTCAGGGGTTCTGGTTTGTCCCAGCATAGGGACATGATAAGTGGAGAAAATCAGATCTGGATCCACTTGGGAATCACATCCCATTAGTATTGGTTTTGGTTTGTCGTGTTGAGTGAATTTCACACAGAGTTCTTCGTTTTGTTTGCATCTCAAACTCAGTTTTGTAGGGTTTCACATCAAAATCACATGAAAGCATGGACTGTTCCCAGACCAGAACCCTGGACATGAACATCCCAAAATATAGTTTTCACCCAAAGAGCAAGGTGTCTGTAAATCCAGATTTGGATCCACCTTTTATGGCTTAGACCCTTTCCAGCTTCCTGCAAAACCATAAATAGATCCAAGATCACTCCAGACTGGGCCAGGGTTTGTTTCAGTGAACTTGGGCCAAGCGGAAAACTGGGTGATAGACAGTGAAAACTGGGACAGTGCTCTGCGGCAAACATTTCACTTGGCACTGCTGATTACAGTTAAGGACACACACATTTTAAAATTCCCAAGTCTCTGCAGAATCCTCGCCTTGAAATGGAAGGGTAGTCTGAAGTCTCGGCTTTCTTTTTGTTAAAGTATGTTTTTACCCCTCATGCTATACCGTTTAGGTGCAGCTTCCCACATGACCTGCAGGGTCTTAATTATAAGTAGGGTTGCTTTGATTCTGAAGGCTGGACCTTACTGTTAGAATTAGAGGGTTGGGATGAGTTGAGCCAAGGAGAGAAGGGAATATACTCTCATTGCATGATTGAACGCTCACAGTGGCATGGGATGTTCCTAGAACAGTTCTATGTTTCTGGGACAGCACGGCCAAGCTCTGACTGATCTTTTTCAGGGCTATTCAGGATGGATGCGGTTGTGTGCACCCTGCTTTCATCTTTGCCCACCTTGCATAGTGCATATACGTACGTTTCCTGTCTCAGATGCAAACTCAGTCGCTGCAGCAATTCTCAGCGTTAATCTCACTGCTGCCACCTAGAACTCGCTTGCTGACCACAGCCAGGCGAAGGGTATTCTAGATGAATGTAAAGCAAAGTACAACAGATCTCTTCAGTTTGCATGGCATCACGGATAGGCAGCTGTTCTGCCTCTGTGACTGTAGAGAAATGATTCCAAGAAAAGTTATAGTGCTGCTTCTTACTGTGTCAGCCACGAATGCTGGAACCGACTCATCCTCAACTCCACCATCTCTGGAGTTCTTCTTTCATGAGCCTGGACAAACGAACTGCAGATTATTTGGAACGACAGAGCTGTCTACAGTCCCCAACAGAACCCTGGCTGCATGCCATCCGATCTATAACTGCTTGTGTATGGCTCTGGGCAGCAGCAAGGAAAAAAAGCAAATTCAATTAAAATATACCCAACCGTATGGTAGAAGCAGTGGTAGGAATAATGAGGAGGAGGATGTAGCTTCAAAAGCAAGCAAAGTGCTTATTATATTTCCTTGGGAGAATGATAGTTTAAATTATGGGGAACACAGTTTGCAAACTTGAATTTTTTGCATGAAATTCAATGCTTTGAAATTTTTTTAGCGTTCTGGTCATCATTACTAACTGTCAGGGTGATTAAGCACTGGAATAAATTGCCCCGGGAATGTCCATCATTGGAGATTTTTAAGAGCAGGTTAGATAAGCACCTGTCAGGGATGGTCTAGATAATACTTAGTCCTGCCATGAATGCAGGGGACTGGACTAGAAGACCGCTCGAGGTCCCTTCCAGTCCTATGATTCTACTTCTAAATCAGGGGCTGAGAGTTCAGAATCTGTCAGCTGAATCTGAGATATGAGTGTGAGAGCGAGAGACGCTCCAGCTGACAGCCTCTGAAGTCTGAGCTTCTGATCCATCTAGCTATCTACTGTGTATATATATTTGCTGAAGGTGCTGTTTTGGATCAGGGGAAGGGCGGTGCAGAGCCAAGACATACTGACCAGCATTTAAAATCCAGTTATTGCCAGAGATATTGATTTACTGACTCAATGTGATCAAACTGAAAGTTCAGCTCGGCTGTGACAAGATCTGCGTGGAGACCGAGGGTGGATTTGATGTTTTCAGTGACAGCGTATCCCCTCCTCCCTATGCCCCAGCTTTTCAAAAGGCTGATTGTGGATGCCAGTAAGTTCAGGTGCTGCCAAGATATTGTGGACAGCGTCCCAAAACCTCCCAGGCTCCTGTGTGTGCGTCTACATGTGTTCTCGGAGGTATCTTATGGTCATTACACACACAAGAGCTAGAAGAAACGCACTCAGCTGCTCTTTCAGCCCTTCTATTGACTCAGATTGACTCTTTGAGTTTAAAATTCCCTATGAACTCTCAGTAAGAAATCAGATATTGGCCCAAACCAACCACCCAACTCCAAGCACTTAGAAGTAGCAGTATTACTGGAGCAACCAGGACCCTGTCGCGCTAGGCGCTGTACAAACCCAGAACAAAAGACAGTTCCGGCCCCCAAAGAGTTGACAATCGAAGTATAAGACAAGAGACAACGGATGGATGGATGCAGCCAGAGGGGAGGGTATAAGGAAACTGAGATCACACTGGTCAGCATGACAGACTGTGGTCTCAGCCCACCAGCCGCCTAACCAATGCCAAGCTCTCCTGCCCTTCAGAGAATTTAGGGACGGGATCTTGATCAGAACTTCAGATCCACTTCTATCCCGAGGGATCATGAATTCTCAAGGGGTCTCTCCTACAGTCATTAGTCAGGGAAAACTCCCCATAGGCTTCAGTAGCAGGAGAGCTGGAGTATCTACTGCAGGATTTGGCCAGGAGGAGGGGGCAAGGCAGAGCCAAGCTAGAAGGGAGGTGATGGGCAGTGGATCCACTGGCTACGCCCTCTTCCGACTCCTCATTCCGCAACCATATGCATGGAGAGAAGAGGAGTCACGTGGCTATGGGAGTCAGGGAAGGATCCCTCTGCTGCTCCATGACCTTGGCTGGGGGATCAAGGCGTTGGCTTTAGAATGTGCCAATTAAAATAAATGAAGTAAATATTTACACACTGTGTGTATCTCATTCGTCTGAAGAGGCTAACGGGTCCTGAGCACTCAGGTTATAATATAGCAATTAACCTTGCGATTTATTGGATCATCTTGCAGTCATTACCTAACTCTTTGGGCCTGGTATTTACATAGTACTTGCCCTGGTTCGGGTGCTCTCTTCTTTAACATAAGCTATTTAGAGCCAATGTGACCACACACTGCCAAAGCGAACAAGGACTTCACACCGTCAGCATACGTGAAAGTGCCCCCTGCCCCCCTGGTCTGCTGACACCCCCCCCCACTCCACCTCTCTGCACCATCATTTCTCATTGCATGAAGTTAAGAATCTACTCTGAGACCATGAATAGCCCAGATATCAGGGATAAGGGTAGCGGTTTACTAAGGCACCAGGCCCATGTCAAGATGACCAGCTTCCGAATGAACCCTACCAAGAGGACAGCAGCCTGACTGCCAGGCACCATGAGATTGCCTGCAGCTGCTCCAGTCCCTGCATGTTCCTTGCAGGCAAGGCTGGAGGGTATGCAGCAGAAGCAGGGCCGGCTCTAGGCACCAGCAAAACAAGCAGGTGCTTGGGGTGGCACATTTCTAGGGGCGGCATTCCGGCCATGCCGCCCTTCGAAATGTGCCCCCACCGCCCCAGCTCACCGCCACTCTGCCTCCACCTGCTCCCCTGAGTGTGCCGCCGCTCGGCTTCTCCCCCCTCCCTCCCAGGCTTGCTGCGTGCGAAACAGCTGCGCGGCAAGCCTGGGAGGGAGGGGGAGAAGCCGAGCGGCGGCGGCAGAGCAGAGGTGAGCTGGGGTGGGGAGCGGTTCCTGTTCCTCTACCCCCCGTTACTTCCTGCACCCCCCTCGCCCTGGCTCACCTCCGCTCCGCCTGCTCCCCTGAACACGCCGCCACTTCTCTTCTCCCCACCCCCAAGGCGAGGGAGTGGGGAGAAGTGGAGCGATAGCATGTTCAGAGGAGCAGGCGGAGCGGAGGTGAGCTAGAGCAGGGGGGCCACAGGAAGCAATGGGGTGGGGGAAATGCAGCATGTGCGGGGGGAGGAGGTGGGGCTGGGGATTTG
The DNA here is from genome assembly GCA_037349315.1 of Chelydra serpentina. Taxonomy (NCBI): domain Eukaryota; kingdom Metazoa; phylum Chordata; order Testudines; family Chelydridae; genus Chelydra; species Chelydra serpentina. The sequence continues at coordinate 4,326,183 of JBAIAC010000051.1, forward strand.
GGAAAGGGGCGGAGTTGAGGCGGGGCAAGAAAAAAACAGGGGGGCGGGGCAAACATTTTTTTTGCTTGGGGCGGCAAAAATCCTAGAGCCGGCCCTGAGCAGAAGGCAGGTGATGATTGCTTAAGGACACAAGGACGTGAGTGAAACCAACAGCACAAACGTCTCCCTGTGTCCATCTCTCTAGACAGCGATGGAGAGGGAGCACATAGACAGACGGACACACGGATGGGCAGTATGGATATGTGGAGATCAGTACATTGATCTACAGCACTTTTGAGTTGTAGATCTCAAAGGGCTTTACCAAGAAGGTCAGTTTCATTATCCCCCTTTTTACAGCTAGACGAATCTCCGGCCAGGCTCTTGTTCGGCGAAGTGCGTGTGCACACCCTCTGGATAATATGGGATTGGTGGAGTCCTTGGAGCGTCTACCCAGCAAGACAACCGAGCGGGTGCCAAGCAGTAAGTAGGAGGGTTGGCCATTCCCCTAATGCATGAGGGAAACTTCTCCCGGAAGGCGCTCTGACCTGGGCCCTGACCTATGGCAATGTCTTCTGCATTGGGCGCTTGATATTTCATTCTTTCAGTTCTATAAGGGAAATTAGCAACTCCCATGCTCCACCGCTCCCCAGCCCCCCATCTCAGCCTAATGCCCGGCTGTGCTTTAATAATTTAAACTAAGTTTCATTAATCTACTGTACCTGATTGGCAGACTCAGCAGGCACTTTGGGCTTCTCTAAAAAATTCATAAGGCGTTTGAACGGCTGCGAATGGCATCTGTGCTGCAAATGCTGAGTAGGGTGAATCCGATCCACCTGCTGCCCTCCCATGGGTGGAGGCAGGTTAATGCAGCAGCAAGAGCAGCGAAATCCCCACCCGACCCCAGTCCGTCTCAGCAGAAAGCAGCCGCGTAACTCCCTGCAGCTCTTCCCTCTGAAGCAGGTGGGTGTGACGGTGTTCACCGTCACAGTGGGTTACATTACCGGGGTGGCCGTTTCTCTGCGGAAAGGTCGAGCAGTGGCTCTGAAGTGCTGGCAAGAGGAGCGGCCTCCTTTGAAGACCAGGGCTGCAGGAGGGAGCTCTGTGCCACAGTCCCAGAAGTGATCTCGGCCCAGTGGGGGGAAGCCAGATGTGCTGGGGATGGAGATGAAGGCGCCCTGGGGTGGGTGAGGATGAGGGAGCTGGGTGACGTCAGCGATATGCGTCTCGTATCATTCCCCCACCGCGGGCTGGGCTGAGAGCCCCACAGGCAGCCGACAAATTCCAGTCGCAGGGAGGGTCCCCAGACCTGCCCGTGTACTTTACAGCTCCTCCAGGTGTTGCTTGCTGAGCATTACTAGCCGGTGTTCTGTCCGATGAGAGCCTCCTTGTGTGTCTTAACCAAAACCATCCCTTCCGACCCTCTGAATATCTCAGCGTCCTTCAAGCCTGCAGCCTCAAAGCAAGCTACTGTGAGGGCCGGATGGATGGAGAGCCCACCCCACTTAGGGCCCAATCCTGTTAATAGAATCATAGAATATCAGGGTTGGAAGGGACCTTAAGAGGTCATCTAGTCCAACCCCCTGCTCAAAGCAGGACCAATCCCCAATTTTTGCCCCAGATCCCTAAATGGCCCCCTCAAGGATTGAACTCACAACCCTGGGTTTAGCAGGCCAGTGCTCAAACCACTGAGCTATCCCTCCCCCCATGGAAGTCAGTGGAAAAATGTTGCTACTGATTTCCACGGGAGCTATTTAGGCCTCCCTCTACCCGCCATGTGGGAGGACTGCAGAGAGGAGCCAGTCAGAGGCCGCAGCCGGTAGGCGCAGAAGCAGCCGAAGCAGGAACCTCTGGACGTTCGGATAACTTCCTGCAGCCTGAGTGGACTTTCTCTGCCCTGTGCTGATCAGCTATTTGCTCCAGCCCTCCTGCTCCTTGGCTTTATTCCTGCCCCTTTCACCCCCCTTCCCTTCCCATGTAGCTGCTCCCCTCTGACTGTCAACCTCCCCCAAAGACTCATGGAACTAACATGTCAGTTGTCACATCATTGTTCACTCTGTTACCGTGTTCGACCCCTTCCCCTTCCTGGGTCTGGCTTCTCTCTTACACTGTAAGCTCTTCAGGGCAGGGACTGTCGGTGACTCCGTACAGTGCCCGGCACAACGGGGTCCCATTCTGGGTAGGCCCTTAGGCTCTCCCATAATGAACGTGACTAAGAATAACAGAAGTGCCTCCATGGGACATGGCTCTTATGGCACGCTAGCAGGTCCTGCCTCCACTGGCTAATGGAGCCTTCCTTTCACTGTGAAATTTTCTCCTGGGACTGATCGCTGTGAAGACCGGGCGTATCCAGTGCCGTGGAGTAGGCGGCAGTTGTGATTAGACAGCCTAGCAGCACTCCAAATAGCGCCCATGATTGCTGCTACAGAAAGCAGTGCCGTTGTTACGCATTATGTACATAGCGTTTTGATGCAGAGTGGGTAACGGAGCCAGTATTTGTTTGAGCAATCACTTGTTTTGCAGGTACAAATGCAGCTTTTGCATGCTCGGGGATGGAGATGTCAACACCCACCTCCCCTTTTGTACCCACAATCTGCAGAACCAAGTATTACTTGCGGGTGCTCTTCATATCGGTTAGATGCCCAACTGCCTGCTATGCAGGCACAATCGTAACATCAAGATGCCTAAAGAATATAAATGGCTCCAGATCTCAGTGAACTGCCAAGTTCGGCTCCCATTGAAGTCAGTGTGGTTGTCTTGCCACTGACTTCCTTGGGAGCAGAGCCAGGTCATAAGATGCACCCAAACTTTGAGAGGCCTGGAGGGGTTAGCTCAGAGGCCCAACAAAACAAGATTTGATCCGCTACTATAAAGCCACCCACCTACAGAGAAAGTAACTAGTGCAAACAAACTGGAGGGGGACAGCTAACTGGAAGTGTTCAAATCCAGTGAAGGCTAAAAGGGCGCTAACTAAATAAGGAGATGGCTGGGGGTGGGGGGAAGCATTCTTTTCAAGTGTGTCATGTAAAAGAGCAGAGATAATACGCTGATCTGAGCGGCTTGTGTCCCCCATGGGTGTAGAAACACAAGAAGGTCAATGGAAACGATGCAAGTGGTGTCAGTGAGGACACACAAAGAGTGACTAAGGGAGCTAAATTTATAGAGTCTGGGAAAAGGAAGACTCAGGGTCACATGGTCTAAAAATACCTTCAAGGTAACAAAATAAATGAAGGAAGACAATTGTTCATGGCCTCAGAGGAAAGTAGGACAAGGAGCAATAGCTGGAAGCAAAAGAAGGAAAACTTTAGGCTAGAGATTAGGACAAAAAGTCCTTAACTCAGGGTAACTGGACAGTGGAACAGGCTTTCAAGAGAGCAGGGCGTGGTATGAACACTGCAGCTACTCAAGAACTGGTTAGATGAGGGGTGAATGAGGCAAGGGTCGGTCCTGCACAACAGAGACATCAGACTAGGTGCCACAGGGAGGGAGGGAGGGGGTATGCGGGGGTCCTTTCCGGTTCTATGCTGACATCGTCTGTAGGCTAGTCACACACGGTATTCAGGGAGCACCACATCAAACACACTGCACCCAAAGGTAAGCCAAGCGCCACAAATGCCCCCACTCATGGGCTTGTTAGTAAATACCCAGTGCAAGGAAATGCAGGATTTTTTAGCAGCAGTATTTTGGGCTTCATTTTCATGGATGCCTCAGCAGAGCCTGGCACTCCTGGGGTGGTGGTGAGGGGCATAGATGGCTCTATATTGCCTTTCCCTCATTGTGAGGGCTGCTAGGATGGAAACCACGCCCTGGTATGAGTAACAGCATCTTCAAGGTTGCCCCAGCAACTCCCAAGGGATTGCTCTGCTGGCCAGGACCACATGCATCATGTTCTGACTCTCCCCACCAGAATGTCCCTGTCACACGGAAATCCTTAGCTGCTACAGGTGCAAAGAGCATTTAGGAGAGGATTGGGATTTGGCCCTTAGTGCCAAATTTACCCTGGTGCAAGAGGGTTCAATCCTATTGACCCCAGCGGCACACACGTGAATTTAGCCCTTAATATTTATATTGGCAACTTAGCTAAGATAGTCATCGCTAACAATTGGACCCTACAGGAAGTTATCTGAGCTTATGGGCAGATAGCCAGACAATGTTTTGACCACAAAGACACACACGGAGTCTCTTCAACAAAAATCCAGTGTCATTTAGTTCTCTATTGTTCCCTATTTCACATGTTCAGTCAGGCAGCTATTACTTAAGAACTGGGTTGTGCTCTGTGCCAAGTAATAAAGTCTGAGTGATTTTAACTTTATATTAAGAGGACAACCACAGTAAGGTTTCCACATGAGAGCGTAGTGTGTCTCTCTCTTCTGCAGCATGTTCTACTCTGAAATGCAAAACAGCAGCTACTTTTGCAGCATGGAAGGAGACTTCTCCCCATTGAAAGAGACACATCCATTTGAAATCGAGTCAGTCTTATTATTTATTATAGACTCCTTGACTTTAAGGCCAGAAGGGATCATCATGAATGTCTTTGCAGTCTGGTAGTACATAGGAGCCCCGGGCATGATCCGGGAGTCCATTGTGCCAGGCACTGTGCAAACACAGAATACAAAGATGGTCCCTGCCCCAGACAGCTTACAATGTAGTTTTAGGTTCTACATCTGTTCCTGAGCCCCCTGCTAAGATTTGGGTTCTACAATCACATTTTCCTATTTTTAAAAACATTTTTCTCTGCCATGTTTTCATGCGACAGATGCAGACAAACAACAAGGGAACCCGATTTGCCAACTGGTGATTAATAGATGAAATGTGAAACGGACTCCACACAAAGTGCTGACAAATGGCCAAGTGCGGGGGGCGGGGGGAACAGAGGAAAACTCTTTAATTTATAGTCATCTTAGGTGTTACTCCTAACAGTAGCAGACAGAACATGTTTAGACAGAAGTGCTGCTGATGATTTATTTATCAGTACCATTGTCCCAGGCACCTAAACTTCCCTAGGTTCCTTTAAAAATCCTTGACTGTTTTTATTACAGTAATGCCCAGAGGCTCCAATCAGGGATCAGGACCCCATTGTGCCAGGCGCTGTACATTTCCATAGGAAGTCATGGTCCCTGACCCAAATAGCTTACCATCTATTTTTTAAATTGCCAATGTCCCATTAAAGCTGCAGTAAAAGGCATAATAAGCTGCATTTACCACTCTACCCTCCTGTCCCTTTTATTTTTAATATGGAGGGAAATCTGGGCTCATGGTGTGGTTGAAGATGCCTGTCAAGAACAGGCTTTTGGCATTTGTCTTCCTCCAGTCCCTGGGAGAGAGGGGGAGAAGCCGAGCGCCGAGGTGAGCTGGGGCGGCGGGGGCGCATTTCTAGGGGATGGGATTCTTGAAAGCCTGGGAGGAAGGGGGAGAAGCTGTTTCGCGTGCGGCAAGCCTGGGAGGGAGGGAGGGAGGGAGAGGGAGAAGCTGAGCGGCGGCAGCAGAGCAGAGGTGAGCTAGGGCGGGGGCGGGGGGCACAGGAAGCAATGGGGTGGGGGAAAAGCAACACCTGCGGGGGAAGAGGCGGGGCTGGGGATTTGGGGAAGGGAATGGGAAGGGGCGGAGTTGAGGCGGGGCCGGCTTCCTGGCTTGGGAAGGGATACAGTTGTGCGGGGGGGGGCATGCACTCTCCACAGGTGAGTCGTGTACACTTTTGGAGGGCGTACAGCCACTGCTTAATTTGTAATGAAAGAGGTGATGGGCTCATGCCATTTTTTTACTTTCATAACTGATGGGGCAAGCCCAGAGGTGCCGGGGGGCTAGAAACTGCCAAGCCCAGAGGTGTTGGGGGGCTAGGAACTGCCAGGCCCAGAGGTGCTGGGGGGCTAGGAACTGCCAAGCCCAGAGGTGTTGGGGGGCTAGGAACTGCCAAACCCAGAGGTTCCAGGGCTAGGAACCGTCAGGTCCAGAGGTGTTGGGGGGCTAGGAACCGCCAAGCCCAGAGGTGCCAGGGCTAGGAACTGCCAGGCCCAGAGGTGCCAGGGCTAGGAACCGTCAGGTCCAGAGGTGCCGGGGGGCTAGGAACTAAGCCCAGAGGTGTTGGGGGGGGCTAGGAACTGCCAGGCCCAGAGGTGTTGGGGGGCTAGGAACTGCCAAGCCCAGAGGTGCCGGGGCTCAACCCTGGCACAAATTAAGCACTGTGTATAGCAGCATCCCTACCATTAGCCTCCTTCCCTAACTGGAGGGGGGGGGGGGCATTTTCAGAGCCCTGTCCGGGCTAAGCCAGGGGGAAGGAGCCTGGATTTTCTCTCTTTCCTTGCAAAGCACAACGGGGAAAGGAGGGGGATAACAACACTGAACACCAGTACATCTACCCCCAAAGGAGCATGCATGGAAGGGGGGCGGGAGGCTCTTTTGCAAAGCCGGGGCCATGTGTGGGGGGGGGGGGGGGGGCCCTCCCCGGCTCCCCCCTCCAGCCCCACCCCGGAGAGGCAGGGCAAGCGAGCAGGGCGGGCGGAGCCGCAGCAGGCAGGCGGCGGGAGGGGGCTGGCCAGACTGCAGAGCGCCCTTGCGGCTGTTCCTTCCCGACGCTCCGCGCTGCCTGCCCCGGCCCTGCCATGCCGCGCTCCGGCCCCCGGCTGCTGCCCTGCCCGCCGCCCCCCACCCTGCGCCCCCTCTGAAAGCCGGCCAGGATCGGCCCCACCCCCCCGCAGCCCGGGCGAACGGCCGAGCCCCGGGGGCGAGGATGGTGCAGAAATCCCGCAACGGAGGCGTGTACCCGGGCGCGACCGGCGAGAAGAAGCTGAAAGTGGGGTTCGTGGGGCTGGATCCGGGCGCCCCGGAGTCCAACCGGGATGGGGCGCTGCTGATCGCCGGCTCGGAGAGCACCAAGCGGGGCAGCATCCTGAGCAAGCCCCGCTCGGGGATCCCCGGCACGGGGAAGCCCCCCAAGAGGAACGCCTTCTACCGCAAGCTGCAGAATTTCCTCTACAACGTGCTGGAGCGACCCCGCGGCTGGGCGTTCATTTACCACGCCTACGTGTGAGTAGCGAGCCCCGGGGAGCGGGGCTGGAGAGCTCCTGGATCGCCGGGGCAGGGTGCATGGGGCAAGCCGGGCGGGAGCTGAGGCCCGGCGGCTCATCTCATCCCCCGGGGTGGCTGAAACCGAGCTGCAAGGGGGAGGGGAGGCGCTGTGAGCAGAGGAGGGGGGGGCAGGTTTTAAGATCCCCCCCCCTGCATTGTGTGTCTTGTGCCTAGGGTGACCAGAGAGCAAGTGTGAAAAATCGGGACAGGGGCGTGGGGGGTAATAGGAGCCTATATAAGAAAAAGCCCCCCAAATCGGGACTGTCCCTATAAAATCGGGACATCTGGTCACCCTACTTGTGCCTGGCCTGCTGGGGGCTGCCCCGGCCCCAAGTCACAGTGCAATTATTAATAGGGTGACCAGACAGCAAATGTGAAAAATCGGGACAGGGAGTGTGTGTGTGTGTGGGGGGGCGGGTAATAGGAACCTATATAAGAAAAAGACCGAAAAATCGGGGACTATCCCTATAAAATCGGGACATCTGGTCACTCTAATTATTAAGAAGGAAGCGGGGCAGGGGGGGCGCCTCATAACATCCAACCAGCAGCCCTGCGACATTGGAGTGTCGCTTCCCCCGGGAGGTCTGCTAGCGATGGTGCGCGTTCCCCAGCGCTGAACCAGATGCAATGCAAATGCTTCTGGGTCTTAGGTGAATACACTCGCCTGGCTCCTTCGCGTGGCGATCTGGGGGCTCGCCTCCTCCGTCCCGTGGGACATGCTCATTAATCCCTTGGTTCTGGTTTAGCTGGAGCAGGGGCTGGCTTTTTGGCCCTGCTTGGAACCATCCTAGCAATGATGTTAGCAGCAAGGAACAAAAACCTTCTGGCTCAGGTGTTGCTGTCTGTGCGGTGTCTCCCTTCTCTCCCCCACCGATCGCCCCTTCCTCTGTCCCCAGCTTGGATTGATCTGTGTCTGGCAACGGTTTGGCCTGTGGACCGGAAGAGATGTATGGACAGCAGCTAAAGTAGAGATGTGCCAGGGAAGAAATGCTGATCAGTGGCTGATTCCTGACAGCAGAGAGAGGGACAGTGGTAGACAAAGGAGCAGTCCCAAGGCAGAGGTTTGCACTCAGATGCCCTTTTTTAACAAGTAGTGTTTGTTTTCCACCGAGCCGCAGATCTGCTCCTGTTGTTTGTGGGAATATAAAGGGGATGCCACGCTGCAGGATGTGCTACTGTGTTACTGCAACTCCCTTCCCTCTGGGAGTTTCCATGGTCCCCACCAGGCTCTAGTCTTCTCCAAACCTGGTGTAAGGCGGAGGCACGTGTCTGGCTTTTCCTTTTGTTGTGGTAGGTTTGGGGGTTGTTTTGAGTGGAGGGTTTGCCTCCTCCCGACCCGTTTGGTAAAGTTTTTTTCCTTTTACGTGATGGCCATGGTACCAAAAGGCGCTGGGAAGTGAATTCAGGTGCTCAGCCATTTTGTGAGTGGAAGCATTTCAGAGAGATCTGATTGCTGAGTAAACTTAGCCGATGAAATTCTGGCTCCACTGAAGTCCATGGGAGCATGGCTGTTCACGTCAACGGGGCCCAGGTTTCTCCCAGAGGGATCATAACGGAGTGAGAAGCAAATCACACGAATATACCTCGATTTCTCCATTTGGTCCACACTTAGAATATGTGTTAGCCAAAGTTCAGAGCTGCTAAGCACCTTCGGCTCTCATGGGCTTCCCTTGGGGTTGTAAGTTTTCAGCAGTTCTGAAAATCAGGCTTGTATTTTGTGAACAAGCCCTGTGTATGTGTGCCCGGGATACTCGATGCTGAAATACTCATAAAGGCTAAATCAGTCCCTAGGGGCTGACTCTGTGGCTGTGATAGCCAGTGTGATTGCAGGGGTCAGGATAAAGATGACACAAGTGAGATGGGATGAAAGCAAAGTGGCACATGGCAGGGTAACCCCATGCAAAGAAGCTTCTTTAGTACAAAGAGGATAGTGTAGCTAACCTGTCTGACTCCTGACCTGTGTGATTAATCCAGACAGACACACTGTCCTGAATTTATCTCCCCAGGGCCCCTTTCAGAAACAAAGCTTTATAATATCGCTTGCTAGCCGTGAGGGAGTAATGGGATCATCCCAGATTCATGCACCTACAAACTTTACATCATCCCTCACGGTCCTTCCCCAGGGGTGAAATCCAGCTCCATGCAGAGGACCATCACAAGTCCTGTACTACTGAAGTCCTCAAAACAGGGCTTAAGCAGTGCTTAGACCAGTGGTCCCCAACGTGGAGCCCGCGGGCGCCATGGCGCCTGCCGGGGCATTTATGTGCACCCACCGTCAGGGCCGGCTCCAAGGAAGGAAGAGGAGAGGAGCATCCACCGGAGAAGCATCGCCACTGAAATGCCGCCGCGCAGCGCTTCCGGCGGAGAAGCTTTCACCGAAATGCCGCCGAGGAGCGCTTCCGGCGGAGAAGCTTTCGCCGAAATGCCGCCGCGCAGCGCTTCCGGCGGAGAAGCTTTCGCCGAAATGCCACCGCGCAGTGCTTCCGGCGGAGAAGCTTTCACTGAAATGCCGCCGAGGAGCGCTTCCGGCGGAGAAGCTTTCGCCGGAATGCTGCCGAGGTGCGCTTCTGGCGGAGAAGCTTTCGCCGAAATGCCGCCGCGCAGCGCTTCCGGCGGAGAAGCTTTCACCGAAATGCCGCCGAGGAGCGCTTCCGGCGGAGAAGCTTTCACTGAAATGCCGCCGAGGAGCGCTTCCGGCGGAGAAGCTTTCGCCAGAATGCTGCCGAGGTGCGCTTCCGGCGGAGAAGCTTTCACCGAAATGCCGCTGCGCAGCGCTTCCGGCGGAGAAGCTTTCACCGAAATGCCGCTGCGCAGCGCTTCCGGCGGAGAAGCTTTCGCCGAAATGCCGCCGAGGAGCGCTTCCGGCGGAGAAGCTTTCACCGAAATGCCGCCGCGCAGCGCTTCCGGCGGAGAAGCTTTCACCGAAATGCCGCCGAGGAGCGCTTCCGGCGGAGAAGCTTTCACCGAAATGCCGCTGCGCAGCGCTTCTGGCGGAGAAGCTTTCACCGAAATGCCGCCGTGCAGCGCTTCTGGCGGAGAAGCTTTCACCGAAATGCCGCCGAGGAGCGCTTCCGGCGGAGAAGCTTTCGCCGAAATGCCACCGAGGTGCGCTTCTGGCGGAGAACCATCGCCACCGAAATGCCGCCGAGAAGTGTCGCTGCCCGCCACACTCTGATGAAGGGATGAATATGCTCTTGGCCACAGAAAGGTTGGGGACCACTGGCTTAGACCTTGTGGTAAGTGTCTGAATTTCACACTGTATGCTCCATACGCGGGCACCGTGTCCAGGGAATAAGTGTCTTTATTTCCACAACCATGTGACGCATCATTGACCACCTCCCCTGAACTTTTCCCACGTATCCCTCTCTCTCAGGAATACTTCAGAGTATTCCAAACCTCCAGACACTTTGTTTTTTAAAGGCTCTGCCACAAAACTGTTTCCCCTCAAGCATCGATCGGGAAAATGTGGTCTAAGCTTATACTGCATTCAGTGCTGGACCAGTGACCATTTCACGGGCCTACATGTTATAATGCTTAAGAGTCTGCGTGTTACACAGAACTGGGAAGCTGCCTAGCATTCTAGTCTTTTGGCTCATACTTGTGCCAGAGTTAGCCCTGGTACGTTGCTCGTTTACAGATGTAAAGAACATAATACACATATAGATGAATGAAAGCCTATGCACCGGTTATGCCCCGTTTGTTTTTGTAATTATTTATTTGTATTACATTAGTGCCTAGAGAACCCAAATAACACTAGTCCCACAGTGCTAGGTGCCGTACCTACAAGTAGTGAGAGACAGTCCTTGCTACAAAGAAACGATTGTCTAAGTAGGCAAAGCAGACAAAGGGTGAGAGAGTAGAGGCACAGGCAGGTGAAATAACTTGCTCAAGATCACACAGTGGCAGAGCTGGTCTCAGAATCCAGGTCTCCGGACTCCCAGTGCAGTGCCCTAGCCACTAGACCTTGCTACCTCCCCCCTCAGTTGGACCCTGTTTTGGGAGCATAAGTGGTGCACAGGCCGTCTGCACAGGAGTGAATTTCATCTGTGATGCACATGTGTAGTATTTGACTCAGTTTCCACCAGGGTGCAGAGCTCTGGGGAGTTTTCATACACCACAGCGCAGGTAGTGAGCGCTTCACCCACTGAAATGAAGGCAGGTGTGTTTGTGTCAGTGATTAGACTCTCAAATATTGTCTCCGTACAGCGAAATGTCCTAACACTTTTGTTTCCTACGTTGAAAAAATGCACATGGATTCTGTTTTAGATGCAGATAGATGCATTTGCATAGGCAACGCTGTAACATGTACATCCGGAGCACCACACTTTAGAGTCTGACATCACCCAGTGAAGTAAACTATTGTACGTCTAAGTGCGCATGGTACGTTCATTTCCACATGCAAGGTCTCAGCCAGGATTTTTCTTGTTTTTCCTCGTTTTTGACCCTCACATCTCACACTATGATGATTGTTTAAAAATAACAAAGGAAATTCAGTCCAAAAGTGTAGTTAAAGCAGTATTGTGGTTGACCATATAACAACTGGGACTGATCTGCTTTCTCCTTTGTCCCGTTATTTTCTGTTCCACTCCCCTAGCTGTAATGGCATCCTGGGCCATAGAGGTGCTTTCTCAGCCAATGCAAGCTCTGCATGTTCTTGTTGGACCTTGTCTTCTTTCAGGGATGAATTATGGGATTTGGCAACCCCCGGCAGTGTGCCGGCGTTCTCTTGACATTGTGTGGGTGGCTGGGACTTTGGCTTTGAAAAGTCAGATCCCCTGAATTTCCTCTTGGAGAGGTGAGCAGAAAGGTAGCTTCCCAGCGCTGGTGATCAGTTTTCACCGCTGATGATTAGCTCAGCACAGGAATCCAAGTGAGAGGCAGTCTCATCCCAACGGGTCTACTTCCCTCTGGACATGTGCGGTTGCCCCTTTGTGCCAGTTTGGGGGCAAAACCACGGGCTATTCTGTGTCTCTGTATTGTGTTAGCCTGGGGAAGGTGTAAAAAAAATCAGTCACAACTGGTGTCCCGTTCATGGGATATATAATGGGCCTAATTTTCTGACCTTGGCCGTCACTTTCATGCACTAACAGCTGAGCATGCAGGGGACAGAATTTGCATGTGCAAAACTGTGTCTGCCGGAGTGAAGGTTGGGTTCTGCCCTCACTGAAAATCAGTCCCATTGTATCTATGATTTTCATTGGATTAGTTCTCTCATGCCCGCTCTGCTTCTCCTGTCAGTCTGACCTAAGCAGAATGTGGCCTGATAATGCTCAAGTGAAGTCCCACTTAAGAACCAACATAGGCTTTTCCTGGGAGATAGCTGGTGCATAGGCTCTCTCCACAGAGGTTGTGTGGGTGGCTGGTACTCTGGCTTGAGGTTGTCTTTCCCTTTTGCCTATTTCGCATATTTCTTCAAATTCCTCTGTGTTGCTCACTATAATCTGTTCACAGGATGCAATATCTAGTATCCTGTCTTCTGACTGCGGGTGGTGCCAGATGCTTCAGAGGGAATGAACAGAACAGGGCAATTATTGAGTGATCCACCCCCTGTTGTTCATTCCCAGCCTCTGGCAGTCAGAGGTTTAGGGACACTCAGAGCATGGGGTTGTGTCTCTGAACGTCTTGGTTAATAGCCATTGATGGACCTGTCCTCCATGAATTTATCTAATTCTCTTCTCAATCCAGTTCTACTTTTGGCTTTCACAACATCCCCTGGCAACAAGTTCCACATGTTGACTGTGCGTTGTGTGAAGAAGTGCTTCCTTTTGTTTGTTTTAAACCTGCTGCTTATTAATTTCATTGGGTGCCCCTGGTTCCTGTGTTATGTGAAGGGGTAAATAACACTTCCGTATTCACTTTTTTCACGCTATTCATGATTTTATAGACCTCTATCATGCTCCGCCTTAATCGTCTCTTTTTGCAAGCTGAATAAGTGGGCGTACCATGAATGTATATGGTGGCATTATGATATTTTCTGTCTCATTATCTATCCCTTTCCGAATGGTTCGTAACATTCTGTTTGTTTCTTTGACTGCATTGAACATTGAACAGATGTTTTCAGAGAGAGATCTTTTTCTTGAGTGGTAACAGCTAATTTAGACCTCATCATTTTATAGGTATAGTTGGGATTCTGTTTTCCAATGTGCATTACTTTGCATTTATCAAGATTGAATTTCACCCGCCATATTGTTGACCAGTCAGCCAGTTTTGTGAGATCCCTTTGTAACTCTTCGCAGTTAGCTTTGGATTTAACTACCTTGCGTAATTCTGTATCATCTGCAAGATGATCAATCATTTGCCACCTCATTGTTTACCCCCTTTCCAGATCACTTGTGAATATGTTGAACAGCACTGGTCCCAGTACACATCCTTGGGGGACCCCGCTATTTACCTCTCTCCACTGTGAAAATTGACCATTTATTCCTACCCCTTGTTTCCTAACTTTTGACCAGTTACTGATCCATGAGAGGACCTTCCCACTTAATCCATGACTACTTACTTTGCTTAAGAGCCTATGGTGAGGGACTTTGTCATAGGCTTTCTGAAAGTCCAAGTGTGCTCTTGTACACATGCTTGTTGACACCCTCAAATAATTCTAATAGAATAATGAGGCATGATTTTCCTTTACAAAAGCCGCATTGACTCTTCCCCAACATATTGTGTTCATCTGTGTCTGATAATTCTGTTCTTTACTATAGTTTCAACCAGTTTGCCAGATGCTGAAGTTAGGCTTATCGGTCTGTAATTGCCAGGATCACCCCTGGAGTCTTTTTTAAAAATTGGCATTACGTTAGCTATCCTCCAGTCCTCTGGTCCAGACGTTCATTTAAATGATAGGTTACATACCACAGTTAATAAATAGTGAAAATATTTGAGCTGCACTGACAGTTACCCCATGGGGAAGAAGGGACCCTCGGGATTGCAGAGAAGTACTTTTTCTTTAAATGCGGACCCTCAATTGTCTTTCCTAGCTATCCAGAGTGCAGGGCAGGAGTCATTCTTCCACAATAAAAATGAATGATGCCATGTCCTCAGATTGTGGACAGCTTGGTGGGAAATACCTCAAGCAGAAGTCACGAGCTGGTGTAGAGAGGAGATTGCTTTATCATAGCCTTTGGGCTTTTTTAACTGTGTACACTCTGCACAGTGGAAGCCCCAGCAGTTCTTTCAGAGGGAGCCCAAGCTAACTAACTAATCTAAGTCCCAGAAATTTGCTGACATTCGTGATGGCTGTGGAGCATGCACAAAGAAATAATGCAAAAAGCAGCAAACCCTGTAGACCCATGTCGTTTTGTGCTGTAACAGACACCTGGGAGGGAAACAGGGTTTCCAGGGGAAAGAGGTTGAGGGCAGGGATGGGGAATGTTAAGGATATAGTATCCCGTTAAGATTTAAAGGAGGAGAAAGTGCAGTCAGGATGAAATCCATTATTTCAGGGTTGGCTGTGCAAGCCCTGTGTTTTTAAGCATTTACGATGGGAATACTCCTAGGGGTAAGTGGTCTCTGGTGTATGGAAGAGACATGATCCCTTAGGATGTCACATGGGGGTAAGAAACAATCAAATGAATTTAAGAAAGGGAAGATATAGGCTGAATACCATGAAATTAACTGACTACAGAATCCCTCCCCGCATGAATGAGTGGGATCCCTATTACTTGAGACATTTAAAATCTCCTTGGGTTCCACAGGAGGTGATGTTCTGCAGGGACCAGTCTAACTCATGCCCTCTATAGAAAGATAATATCTTTTAAGGGACAATCTTACTCTTAGGGTGGGGAATGGATTAGATGATCTAATAGTTCTTTTTTTCTGCCTCGTTGCTGTGCTTGAGAGTGTTTGAAAGATAAACCAAGAATGATGTGTATGAAGAAGCTTAGTTGATATACAGCCTTGGATGTAGCCTGAACCTTAAAGAGTCCTGTCTTGAGTGATCTGTTAGTCCCATGACAGATTGTTCTATAGGATCTCGTGGCGTGGAACCGGTTAGCAACCTTGATGTGCCACAGCACGTGCTCGGTCCAAACCTACTGAGACTGATGCTCTTTCCTTTGCTATTAGAGCTCTAACTGGATTACAGAAGACAAGTCACTCAGAGAGGCTGCTGTTTTGATTAGCTAAAAACAGATTGATAGTGTCAGCGAGATCCTCCGTTGTTTCAGCTCAAACAGTGTGTCAACAGGTGCCCAAAAGCAAGGTACCGACATTTCCTGTGTGGCTCGTGCATCTTAAAAAGGATGCAGTCAGAGTGCCAGTGGTGCTCAGATACTCCGGTGATGAGGATGGTATAAGAACTGAAATGGAACAGGACTAGAAAGCAGAATCTGGCTTTGATATGCAAACTAAAAACCAGACTGACTAGACTTCGCAAAACCTAGCCCCAGCCCAGGTTTGGTCCATCGCTGGAGAAACGAGATGTGGGTTAAATACAGAGCCATTGTTCCAAACTCCCTGAAATTCAGGCAAAACGAGATCTAGAGCTGAGCCTCCCCAGGTTTTGATCTTGCAAAGCCTAAACCCAGCTGATGAGGTTTTGAGAAACCAAAGCAACCACTGGGTGTTGCTCAGCTCAGTGAGTGAGGTGTTCTTTACAAAGGGAACTTTATAACAGACCCCAATAAAAATGTGGGAGAGAACGCAGGAGTACAGAAATGTGGGAAGGTGGGATAACGGAACTACTATTTATTATTAATTATTATTATTTTATTATTAATGTATTAATCACTGTAGCGCTTAATAACCCCAATCAGGGCTCCATTGTGCTGGGTGCTGTACAAATACATAGCAAAGAGACAGTCTCAAAGATCTTACTCTCTAAACATGTGATGAGAGACAACGGTTGGAGATGGACAGAGAAATGAGGGGAAGTTTACAGTGATAAAGTAATTAGCCGTCACAGCCTGCCTGCTCTCTAACCAGGGCACTAAGAGGCGTTGGTTGCAGGATCACCGGGGTGAATCATGAGACGTTTGGCACTTTGTCTCTTGGAGGTTTATAATCCCTGCTGAGTGTGTGTGGATTGGCCATTAGTTTGAAAGGAGGAGACCCTCTCAGTTATGAACTTCCAGGCCGGTGAATTTCCGGATACCTCATTTGTAAACGGACTCCTGCTTTCCTGAAAGCTTTGTTTTATGGCTCTCTCTTCTTATAGCTTTGCCGCCGAGGGAGGTGACAAAATCATAGCGAAATACCGCGGAGATAGCTGAGGTTACTGCTGTAGCTTACAGCAGTAGGGCGGTAGATAAGAACACAGTTTCTGCTGACGGGCTGTCAGTCCCTATGAAGTTATTACCGCACACAGGGGGAAAACATTACCATAAATACTGACATATAAGGTGACTCGCACGAACAGAAACTACCCCGTCTCATATTTCAAGAAGGAGTAAACATAGGAGCTTGTTTCCTAGTAGACATCCAGCCCGTCTCTTTATTGTGATATCTGTTCAGTGCAGCTGAAGGGTAATTTCAATACCCACTGCAACAGGAAAATATAAAAGTCAAATAAAATATTAATTCACTTAATATGTAGTAAAAAGTAATGATAATCCATATTTATTATGCTAACAGTGTCCCCAACTGAAACAAGAGCTCCATTGTGTTAGGTGTTGCACGTACATATTGTAAGAGACCGTCCCGCGGCCAAAGAGCTTACAGCATCAAAAAGACAAGACAGATAAAAGACAGGAGAAAGGGCTGCAGGAGACAGCTATCAGGATGGTGTCTGCCCAAACAGCATCTTAGTTCCACTCTACTTTTTTGATGACTTGTTAGGCCAATGACCTTGTGGTGCCCTATGACAGATATGCCACATGCCAGTTTTCTTTTCTGTAATCGGGTACGTGTCTCTGATGAACGAGTGCACCAAATTTTGAGGTTCCCAGCTCTAAAGGGCGCCTACTATCTGAGGGTAGCTCAACAGGGCAGGTTGAACAGTTGAGATCAAATAGCGCTTGAAAAATCTGGCCGAAAGTTCTAGCCTGCACAAACCCCATACTGATAAAATTGCTAGTTCCACACTCTGGCACTGTGTGTATGTTTGTGGAGCGATTCCACACTCTAGGGTCCCAGCAAAAACTCCTATTTCTGTTGGGCTGATGCAATGCAGAATAACATACTCCAGCAACAAAACGTCCTTGACCTTACCTGGCGTTAGCCATGAACCTGTGCATGTGGCGAGATTGGTCTGGTCTCTGCAATTTGAATAAATGCAATGTGTGCACGTAAACTTCTTGTGGGTTTGTACAGAGCCTGTGACAATGGGCTCCTAGGAGCTACTTCGATATGAATAATAAATAGTAATAATAATAATGAATGAAAATACCTGAAGGTCGGCTCAGAAGAAGAAAGGTTTTTTTAATCAGTGGGATTCATTTGATATATTGCTCTTGCCTGTTTAGAAATGTGTGAACATGATATTGATGGTTCAGCGTTTAATAAAGGGAAGGGTAAGAGAAGTGAAACAAAACCACCAGTTCTCTTTTGAGCTGCTGTTTTATGGTGGATTCTGCAGCTAGGTGTGCTTTTGGATTTGCCCAGCCAAAGTGCACAGCGAAATTAGTAGTGCAATTGCTGTCTAACACCCTGATCCAGCAAAACCATACACATGTTGCAGGTACAGAACCTGTGCTAAGTAATGGGGACCAAAGCGTCACAGCTAGGGCAGTTGGAGCAGGTGGGGGTATTAGGCTGATGTAGCTGTTGAGCGGGTAGGTCATTGTTTTGCTTCCCTGTCCTAAATCCTTCTTGTTTTGATGTGCCTGACACCACTGGAACTGCCATAGTCTGTCTAGCTCAATCCTCCTAACTAGAGCTTCGCTCAGAGCTCAGCATGTTGCTTTGAGACTCCTGAGTCATCTCGTTAGGCAGAGAGCTGTTTATTCCAGTGTTTATATTACATTTCAGAAGAGTGGGTGTACCTCTTCCACGCCCGGACCCTGCCCTGTCTCTGTGTATGTACTCTGGGCTTGAGTCAGCAGCCCAGAGAGCCTTAGAACTGGCGTAAGCTGCGGGAATCTCCGGACTGCTTAGGTTCTGCTTAGACAAAGGGGGCATGACTAGGGGAATAGGAGCTTGTCTGTGACATCCATACGCTTCAGTGATCCCTGGCTGCTAGAACAGCCCTGGGTGATGTGTGTGTTCTGGGCAACTGGTGTAAGTTAGAGCAGACCTCAGGCTACTCTAATTCACAGCCAGGAACGGGAAGTGCAAAGGGGGATGAGATCCACTTTTTCACCCTTTCTGAGATGCACCAAGTGCAGCTAGGAATCTGAGCTTCTGTGTATATTATTCCCTCCAGTCTTACGGAATCATCATGGCTCCGGTTTTCAAAGACCAGGGCACAGAATATGCACACGCACAGTTAATTGTGTCCTTAAAACCAGTGTGCACGTTCACAAATTGGGTATTTCTGGGCACAACTGTGTGCAACTGCCTGATCCACAACTTTGACCATGGGTTTTTGTAGGAGCAGGACTGTGCATAGGACCCGTGTACAAAAACTCGACAATGGTCAGGCAGCTGGTATGTTGGGAGCGCGGCTTATCATGCTGACCAGTATCACTTCACTGGTATCTTTTGCTTCCCCATCACTTTATTGTATCCATCTGTTGTCTCATCTTAAACGTAGACTTCAAGATTTTCAGGGCAGGTTCTGTATCATCGTTCTGTTTGTACAACACCTAGAAGTTAAATAAAGTAAATGCCTTGGAGGGGATACCCCTCATTCACATTTAATAGCCCCTCCACGAGCATTCCCACTGAAATTAATTGGGCTGCTCATAGATTAAGAACTAGATTTTTAAAGTTATTTAGGGAAATAGGTCCCACTGAAATCAAAATGGGATTTAAAAAATCTGGCCCTAAGGTACTAAGTATGAGTAAGGACAGCAAAATCTGGCTCTGTCTTAGATCTCTCTGTCTCTCTACCAGGACTTTTTATGGCCACCTATCTCCATAGTATCTGAGTGTCTTACACCTAACAGTGATAGCAAAGTGAAAGTCGGTCGTGGGCTTCATGGCATTTCTGAAACGTCACCCTTTTGGGGATAAAAACTCTACTTTTGGTTTATGAATAAATTATTTAATAAGTGTACTCTCATTTTTAAGGGTTTGTGGTTGTTGACTTTTTTTTTTAGTTGGTTGGATTGTTTTGCCTAGGAGGAGGTGAGGTACTTGAGATATTTTTGTGTACCTCTCTCTCTCCCTTGGCCTAATTAGTGAGGCCAACCTGTAAATAAGGACAGACATCTCAGCTTTCAGAGGCAAACACAATACATGAGCTATCTGCTCACAATAGGACTTCACAGTGTATTGGAGGTACTTTCCTTTGGGACCATTTCTCAGTTTGGTCCATTTCAGTCTCTTTCGTGTGTTTGGCCAGGCAGAGTGCTGACCAGGTGCACAACAGTTCAGAGTTTGGAAGAGGAAGAAATGCATCCCCAAATACCTGCAACGTCTCCAGCTTCCATAAGGAAGTAATGCCCTTTTCTAGCTAATGGCAGCGAGTGTTCAACCTAAAACTGCATTCACACCCAATTAGGCATTTCATTCTGAGCCAGCGGGGAGAGTCCTTGTGTTGTTATGTCTTAAAACTAAATTGCCGGTGCTTCATGCGGGCAGCACAGCGGAAGCCTGGGGGGGGGCCGAGGAATTTAATATGTATTCTGTGCAAAACAAACTTTGTTAATGTGACCTTACGGCTGAGGAATCAGACACGCACATTTGAAATTGTGCTTCCCCCAGCAACTAGGATCTCACTCTTTTTTGCAAATGTCCATTATCTTATGTTAGGGACTGTTGTGTCAAATGTGTGCCTCTGTATATGCAAAGCAGTCAGGCTGTGGTTACTGTGACAATCGGACAGATATCAATATTGTTGTTCTTTCTCTTAAGAGGTGCTTAGTTACTCTGGGGAGGAGCACAATATAAAAACCTAGATAAATACATAGTATTTTTTGACCCCTTTGCATTTAAATTCTCCATCAGAAATTGCATTCCCAAAGGTCTTTGCATTGGATTTCCTTGGTGTTCCCTTTTATAATAAATAAAAAGAACAGTAAGCAATGGCACACGGACATCTCACATCAGCCATCGGCGCCAATAGGGGGTGAGAGATTCAGATGATCACATATCCACATAAATACACTTTTAAGGGAACAGTTTTACTGGCCGGGGGTCATTGCAGAGTCTGACTGTTAGCTGATCCGAACGGAATGCAAATGGAGAGCTAGGGTTGGGAGCTGGAATACACCCTCTTGCAGTAAAATCCACGGGAGGCGGTCAAGGGGTAAAAACCTCATGAAGAGCCTTTTGTGAATCCTCGGTTATTCCAATGCGGGACTGAGTTTGTCCCCAGGGAACGAGCTGCAGGACCCATCCCCTGGAGGATCCGCAGGGAGCTTCTGTAGGAAGTCAGGGCTACCTGGCCTCCCATGTTGACTTTATGCCCCAGGTGGCCTTCCCCCATGACTGAATTAAGCTGTTCTATCAGAGATTCCTCAGGCTGTCTTACCTTTTCTGGGTAAGCTCTGTGGGGCGGGCTGGGGGACAATGTTTCCCTGACCCCCAACCCCACTCAGTGTGGGGCTGTATTTCCCCCCATCAATAGGGCTTCACTGGTCCTAAAAAGCAGGGGGTAGGGACAGTGCTTTGAAGGTACCTGGACACCCCTCCCATTTGCACTTTTGGGGGGAATCAGTACCCAAAGAGTTCCCCTGTGCGTGGGCATGATCTGGCCCAAGATTCTGATCTCAGGCTTACTGGTATAAATCCAGAGCCACCCCAAGGACTGGAGTGGAGTGGTCTGGATTGAGACTGGTCTCTGAACTCACAGTCTTGCCCATCACCCTTTAAAAACAGAGTTTCACTCATAGAATCATAGACTTTAAGGTCAGAAGGGACCATTATGATCACCTAGTCTGACCTGCACAACATCTCACCCACCCACTCCTGGAATAATCCTCTCACGAATGTCTCAGCTATTGAAGTCCTCAAATCATGGTTTAAAGACTTCAAGATGCAGAGAATCCTCCAGCAAGTGACCCGTGCCCCACGCTGCAGAGGAAGGCGAAAAAGCTCCAGGGCCTCTGCCGATCTGCCCTGGAGGAAAATTCCTTCCCGACCCCAAATATGGCGATCAGCTGAACCCTGAGCATGTGGGCAAGACTCACCAGCCAGACACCCAGGAAAAAGTTCTCTGTAGTAACTTCTAACATCCCTTCATTGACCATTGGTCCTATTTACCACTCCATGGTGGGCAGCACCTTCTGGATATGATACTGGGACCTCTTCCCCTGGGTTTTTTCTCAGGAGATTGGGTTCATATTGCTGTGGAGGGGCTGACAGCGAGGTAGCAAATTAACACCATCCGGAAAATCACTGACACCGAGGTTTTTTTTAGCTGTGAGGTGCTAAGTCATGAAAATGCAACCTGACAAGGAAAAATAGCTCTCTTTATCTTTCTGCTGAGTGTTGTAGCTTGTGACTGCTATGAAGGGAAGCCATCTCAGCCTCCCTTCAGCAGTGTCATGGAAACAGGAACAGAGATGAAGGGACTAGTCCATGTGATACAGATAGAGACACCACAGGGATCCGTTCCTGAGGAGCACACGGGGAGGGGGATCTGCTGCCTTTCCCAGGCATTGGAAGCTGCCTTCCTGAGTCAGGGTATTGGGAGAGGCTGGGAAAGAGCCGGGGAGGGCCGGAGTACAGGCACCACATTGTGGTATACGTGGACGTGGGGTGTGTGTGCGTGTGGATGTGTGTGGAGGGGGGGTGGGGGACCTCTCAATGTGCAACCTGGGGAGTTTGATGCACTGGGCGGCAGAGCTGTAGATGGGACCCTGTGCTCTCTGCATGGAAAAATTAACCCTTTGTTTATTCACTCTAAGTAGTTCACATCAGACCACAAAAATCAAAGGGCCCGATCCTGAAAACACTTGCTCATGTTTCCATTAAGTGTGGGTAGGATCTGGCCCAGTGCTAACAGCTGGGTGTTTTAATGATTCTCCGCCATGCGTTAGCTTGACTCCTAACATATTGCAGTTTGTTAACGGAGGGAAGGGAAGGGGAGTTCCAGAAACCAGCATTCTTTGCACAATGGACGAGAGCTGCGATTTGACGGCTCCTCTTGCCTGCCCCTCTAGGACACTCGGGCTGCATTCCCCTAATGAGCTAAGAGTCACATTTGCAGAAGGCTGATGTTTCACACGTTCCGATGAGTGATACAGAATGAGCCACTGCTTGCATCCGACGAAGTGGGTATTCACCCACGAAAGCTTATGCTTCAATACCTCTGTTAGTCTATAAGGTGCCACAGGACCCTTTGTCGCTTCTACAGAATGAGCTAATGAACCTTAGCCTGCGAACTCCTGTGTCCCAAGCCTGAGCCAGAGAGAGTTTAACACGTGGGTGCCTGGAATATGATTTTCCACCCCGTTTTCCAGCGTGGGGAGCTGTGGTGGTGCTAGGGTGACCAGACAGCAAATGTGAAAAATCGGGACAGGAGATGGGGGGGTAATAGGAGCCTATATAAGAAGACCCCAAAATCGGGACTGTCCCTATAAAATCGGGACATCTGGTCACCCTAGGTGGTGCTCACTCACTCTTGGATCAGTGTGGGATGTTGCCGCTATCTCCGACTTCAGAGCCTCTTGCTGGCTGCTTGCCTCTGACTTCACTGGCCAATTTCCAAGTGCCCCTTGGTGAGATCATGTCCTGAATATGAACAGCTGGTCCTGCCCTGCTCACCAGGTTCCTGGTTGGGAAGAGGCAAGCTCTTGGGCAGAAATCTCTCAGTTGCCTGCATGTGACCTGTGTGAAGTGACCCGTTTAAGAGACATGACAGTAGCTCTTTACCAGGCTGCTTTAACCAGTGTGTTAAAGCTGGTGCCGGGGAGACAATTCCTAAGGAGTAATGTATTCAATGAACGGTGCCACTTTGCAAACGCTCTGCGGAGAGAATGCAGTTTTCTCAGATTTGCCCGTAGTTCAGTTCAGTCGGGCCAATACCCAGATGCCCCCTGCTCTGCTTTCCATAGCTGGAGCTTTGATTCGGGCCCATCTCCTGGAGGGAGAACAGGCCGTTCTTTAAAGTACCCTGGAGAAATTCATTACACGAATGGAATGTCATTTCCCCTCCAAATCCAAAGAGGCCTATTGGCAGGACTAGGGTGACCAGACAGCAAGTGTGAAAAATTGGGACCGGGGGTGGGGGGTAATAGGAGCCTATATAAGAAAAAGCCCCCAAAAATCGGGACTGTCCCTATAAAATCAGGACGTCTGGTCACCCTAGGCAGGACCCAAATCCCACTGTGGTGTAAGCATGCACCAGCAGCTGGAGAGGAACCGGCCCCTGCAATGCGTTAACCAGCATCTCATGGGCAGCCGGCCCCTCTGCAAGCCTCCATATGGAGCTGGATCTTGGAAGGCGAAGGACAGTGAGTCAGCAGAAAGCTGGCCCAGGGGAAGCAGAGCCAGCTTGAACCTGGCTGGGTGGTTCAGTGATTTCTCATCTGCTGAAGGCCTTGCAGAAATTAAATGAAGTTTCATTGAAGCTGAATTTTCCCCGCTCTGCTATTTCTAGCTGGTGTGGAGGGAAAGGGATTAAGGTAAGGGGATACAGAGGAAACGAAACTGCATAGCCCCTCTCATTAGTGCAATGGAAACAGAATTTGCTCCTCATGGGAGTGCAGGGTAGTGACCCCTTATTTATGGGAACTATACCACGGGCAACAATTGTAAGGCTACTCTCAATAGCTGCTTATCAGTCTGGGAAGAGGCAGGCTGATGATTCCATGGGTCAGAACAATGCACAGCTGTTCTCCGTTCATTGCTTTTTTAGCACTATTGTCATCCTTAATGTATAGCACGTACTGGTTCTCAGTGAAGATCAAAACAACTCCCTGCTAGGAGAAGGAATGAGAGAGAGAGAGAGATTATGAAATAGCGGTTTGATATTCGTCATGCTTGGGGACAGAATTCCCAGACAGGCTGAGCATATCTAGGAGTCTGCTGCTGAGTCGCCCAGGAGACCTCTCTAAAATGCTACAAAGTGAAGGTGACGCACCGGGCTTAGTTGGGAGCAAAGAATCAGGATGCCTCGGCAGAGGACTGTGGTGCAAATACCGACGTGGGCATTTTATTTTCGAACGGGCTTCTCATATGTTGGGTAAATGAGATGTGCAAAGTACGGTCCACGGCCAGCAAATCAATGGCGAAGGGAAGGCCACGTGTCTGACGCGGGTGCATCCTGATCCAGGTGCCCGTGTCGGATGTGGGCAGGCGCGCGCCTGGCTTTGTGCGCTGTGCTTTCAGAACCTGGCAGCGGTCTGCGTTAGTGCCAGATGGCGGTGCGCTTCGGTGTCCACACGTGACACGCTTTAGGTGGCTATTTCAGTGTGGCCCGTCTGGGTGTGTTACTCTGCAGCTGGGAGCGACTCTCCCAGGCCGGGTAGACAGACTCGTGCTGGCAGGAGTTTGCCATTTGTAGTTAACTATGTGGATGTTTCAGCTCAGGAGGCAGCGCGGACTCTCCAGCCCACCTGACCCCAGAGGCTTCAGAGCTGCAACATCCACACTGACGTTTTCCAAGCCCTAGCTCAGGCTCCACTAGGTTCAGAAGCTAGTGGGAGTCTCTCGACCCGGGCAGGGGGGCTCACTCCCAGCTGCAGGATAAACAGACCCAGAGGGCCCTCCTCACTGTAGGAGGTCAGCCCTTCCCAGGTATTTATGGATTTAGCCTCAACGTGGGAGGGAAACATTATTATCCCCATTATCTGAGGCACAGAGCGACTAAGTGCCTTGCCCAAGGTCACTCAGGAAGTCTGTGGCAGAGCCAGGAACTGACCCTGTCCTGAGTCCTGCGCCCTAACCACAAGATCATCCATCCTCTGATGACAATACTAATCTTCACTGAGGGTATGTCTACACTACGGTACTAGTTCGATTTCTGTGAAACCGAACTTGTGAACCCGATATTTCCAGGTCGATTGTTCGAATCCACACCAGGGATGTTTATTCGAATGTCCGAGTCCACAGTAGGGGGGCAAGCGTCGACATTGCAAGCGGTGCACTGTGGGTAGCTATCCCACAGTTCCCGCAGTCCCGCCTGCCCACTGGAATTCTGGGTGTAGCCCCCGGTGCCTTGTGGGAACGAAATTGTGTCAAGGGTCGGTATACGTACATTTCGTCACTCGACCCACACTTCCGCCTTCCCTACGTGAAAGCGCCGGCGGGGAATGAATTCGCGCCCTTTTCCTGTGGCTGATAGCTCGGACGCCACTGGACAGTGAGCATGGAGCCCTCCGCGATTATCGCAGATGTTCTGTCCGTAGCCAACAACTCGCGCCTTATAGCGCACCTTTTCCAGACTCTGATGCAGAGAAATCGGGAGAGGAGACAACGTAATCTCCGGGAGTACTTAAACTGTGAAAGGGGCATTGATCTCTTGCAAAGCGCTGGACCCCGGACCCTAGACATCATGGTGGCAATGGGTCATGTTGATCCCGTGGAACGGCGATGCTGGGCAAGAGAAACAAGCACTGACTGGTGGGACCGCATAGTGCTGCAGGTATGGGATGAGTCCCAGTGGCTGCGAAACTTTCGGATGCGTAAGTGCACTTTTATGGAACTTTGTGAGTTGCTGTCCCCTGCCCTGAAGCGCCAGGACACCCGGATGCGAGCTGCCCTCACTATCCAGAAGCGAGTGGCCATAGCCCTCTGGAAGCTTGCAACCCCTGACAGCTACCGGTCAGTAGCGAACCAATTTGGAGTGGGCAAGTCTACCGTGGGGGTTGCTGTGATGCAGGTAGCCCGTGCAATCGTTGACCTTCTGCTCCACAAAGTAGTGACCCTGGGAGACGTGCAGGCGATCATAGATGGCTTCGCTGCAATGGGATTCCCAAACTGCGGTGGGGCCATAGATGGGACACATATCCCTATCCTGGGACCGGAGCACCAGGGCGGCCAGTATATTAACCGAAAGGGCTATTTTTCTATGGTTCTGCAAGCACTAGTGGACCACAAAGGACGTTTTACAAACATCAATGTTGGGTGGCCAGGAAAGGTTCATGATGCTCGTGTTTTCAAGAACTCTGGTCTGTTTAGACGCCTGCAACAGGGGGTTTATTTCCCCGACCACAAAATCACTGTTGGGGAGGTGGAGATGCCAACAGTGATCCTGGGGGACCCTGCCTACCCGCTAATGCCATGGCTCATGAAGCCATACACGGGAGCCCTGGACACTGAAAAGGAGCTCTTTAATTACCGCCTCAGCAAGTGCAGAATGGTGGTGGAGTGTGCCTTTGGCCGTCTCAAGGCAAGATGGCGAAGCTTACTTACTCGCTCCGACCTCAGCCCTAAAAATATCCCCATTGTGATTGCGGCGTGCTGTGTGCTCCACAATCTCTGTGAGATCAAGGGGGAGACATTTATGCAGGGCTGGGAGGTTGAGGCAAATCGACTATCAGCAGATTACGCTCAGCCAGACACCAGAGCCATTCGAAGATCACAGCGGGAGGCGGTCCGCATCCGGGAAGCTTTGAAAGCTCGCTTCCAGACAGAGCGGGTTAACCAGTGACTGCTACACTTCCGTAAACAGATACTGGACCTTCCCCTGTCCCTTTACACATGTCCCGTTGCCCATCCTCCCATTACCAACCGCCTTCCCCCTACTTGGATCAATGCTGCAAAGTCACAATAAAGGAAAGATTTTTTTGTTTGAACCTGTTCCTGTACTTCTTCTTGGGTAATGATTATCACTGTGTAGGCATACGGCGGTTGGGGGGCGGTTTGGTTGGGGGACACTTCCCTTCAAAGGGGAAGCTGTTGATCCTGCCCAAAGCGCAGTGCCAAGAGGTGTTCCGCTTGCTTAAAGGGACCATCAACCTCTGCTAATCCCATGTGTGTGTGGTGGTGTCTATGTGCCTTGTACGTATTGAGTATCGCCAACGGATCACACAGTGCATTGATCTATCCAGCAGGCTACTGTCAGCCGCAAAAGATCAGCGACCACCCTCCCCAAACATACAGTGCACCACCCAACCCCCAACCCTACGTTTAGAACGTAGAAACCAGCACAACGAAGGAAAGGTGTGCTTAATGCATGCAATGTGTACTGTGCTTGTCACTTCAGCAGTTAACCTGTCTGCACCCTCGTTTGTGCTCCCATTCTTTGCACTTAAAAACCATGTTAACCACTACCCAGAGATACAAACGGTCCCATTTAAAACACTCTGGGAAACATTGGTGAACCAAAAAACAAGATTTATTCAACAAAACAGAAACTTAACATGGAACCTGGGAAGGGAGGTGCTCAGGGGTGCTGCTAGATGGAGAGGAGGGAAAAGTCTATGGTTTTGGGAATGACAGCCTTCTGCTACTGCAGCGGTCTGCAGGGGTGGATTGAGTATTTCCACGCACCCTGGCTCCCCTTGTCCTAGTGACTTTTGGGGAGGAAGCCACTGGACTTGGTGGCGGGGGAGGGCGGCTTGAAAGAACATACAGAGGCGCTCTTTCTTCATGTCTCCTGTCCTGGAGAATATCCACTAGGCGCCGGAGCGTGTCTGTTTGCTCCCTCATGATTCCCAGCATTGTTTGGGTCGCCTGCTGATCCTCCTGCCGCCACCTGTCCTCGCGCGCTTCAGCCCTCTGCTCCCGTTCCCTGGCTGCTCGCTCGTACCGTGCGAAGTCCTCTCTGCGCTGTGCCGCCTCCCTCTGTGACAGCATCACTAATTCCGAGAACATGTCGTCCCTGGTTCTCTTTTTGCGCCGCCTTATCTGGACTAGGCCATGGGTGGGAGAAGCACTGGTAGGGCGGGAGACAGTCACAGCTGTGGGATAAATGAAAGGGAGTGAATTCCTCAGAATGATACTTTTTCAAGAACAATGACCATACTCTTTCACCGTGAATAGGACCAAAGACAGTGCCTATCACATGTACACGTACTACAAGGTCAAATACTATGCCTTAAGGCTGAGTGAGTGTCTGGGGTCCCGGTATACGGATCCCAGAAGCCTTGCCGTACACAGAAAATCACCTCTCTGACAACCATGGTAAGGTGCTTACTTTGGACTGCTGCGAGATTGCTTCACAGCACTGCTCTACTCCCATGTCTCCCTCAGTGTTCCTGGCGGCGGTCAGTAACTGCTGCTGGCCAAACCGATAATCTACGGCGGCTGTCCTAAACCCCCACCCCCCTGTCCGCGTTGCCGCTCCAGGGAACCAAAAATGCCCGCGAACCGCTCAGCGTGAACGGCTCGCCTACCCTTCCCCCCCCTCAGCGTGGCCGCTCCAGGGAACCAAAAATGCCCGCGAACCGCTCAGCGTGAACGGCTCGCCTACCCTTCCCCCCCCTCAGCGTGGCCGCTCCAGGGAACCAAAAATGCCCGCGAACCGCTCAGCGTGAACGGCTCGCCTACCCTCCCCCCCCCCAGCGTGGCCGCTCCAGGGAACCAAATATGCCCGCGAACCGCTCAGCGTGAACGGCTCGCCTATCCTATCCCCGGTTTAGCGTTGCCGGTCCCCGGGACTGTCCCTACCCGCGCACCGATATGTACTACTGGTTTTGCTCCCGACCCCCTACCACCACGCGTTAACGTAAACAGCCGGGTGTCTGTCTGTAAGGGGAAAAGGAAGCATGCAGTATACTAATTATACCACTCATTCGAACCAGGACCCCATGACTGATATCACTCTGATGAGGATTACGGAGACAGAGAAAATCTGCATGCTGAGTCAATGCAAGCAAACCCCGGGGCCATATGCTGCCATGCTATGCAAGGCAATGATACCAGAGTACCTGCTGCTCGCATGGCGCGGGAAAGTATCCTACCATGGAGGAGACAATAAGGCAGCTCTCCCAGTGAACGTGCTAAACAAGCTATCGCTGTACCTTCAAGACAGCTTCTCTGAGATCTCTGCTGGTGATTACACCTCTATCCCCATACATATTGACAGACTTTTCGAATAGTTGCACGGGAAAGCGACTCCAAGGTGAAGCGCATAAGGCCAATGAAGCCACAGTTACAGAGCGCTAACACACCATAACTATTGTATTGAAAATAAATGTCTAAAACACTGACCTGATGATCCCTCTCCTGATTCCTGGTCAGGAATGCTTCCTTGGGAGTGTTCGAAGGGCAGCGCAGTCAGGGTGAGGAATAGTTCCTGGCTGTCGGGGAAATCTCCAGGGTGACCGCTTTCGATTGCCTCGTCCCCCTGCCCTCCTTCCTCTTCTTCGCCGTCAGCGAAAACCTCCTCCGATGTGTCCGTAGAATGGACCCCATCATCGGTGTCCACGGACACTGTGGGGTAGTTGTTGCCGCACCACCGAGCATGGCGTGCAGTGCCTCGTAAAATCGGCAAGTCTGAGGCGCTGAGCCGGAGCGTCCGTTGGACTCTTTGGTCTTTTGGTACGCCTGACGTAGCTCCTTGATTTTGACGCGGCACTGCGTAGCATCCCGGCTGTACCCTTTCTCCGTCATAGCCTGTGAAATCTTCTCGTAAATTTTGGCATTCCGTCTTTTTGAACGGAGCTCGGCTAGGATCGATTCATCGCCCCACACAGCGATCAGATCCAAAACCTCACGATCACTCCATGTTGGAGCCCTCTTTCTATTCAGTGATGGCATCGAAACCACCGCTGTAGAGCTCTGCATCATTGCCAGTGCTGCTGAGCTCGCCACTATGTCCAAAGAGGCAATGGGATTCAAAATGGCCACAGAGGAAAAAGCATTCAAATTTTCGCGGGGATTTCTCTGAGTGGCAGGTCAGAGCATCCGAGTACACAACACTGCCCTGAGCGTCCACCGAGTGGTGCACTGTGGGATAGCTCCCGGAGCTATTAGCGTCGAATTCCGTCCACAGTACCTCGCATTCGACATGCCCATTTCGAATTTGGTGCTACTCTCCTCGTCAGGGTGGAGTACCGAAATCGATTCAAGGAGCCCTTAATGTCGAAATAAACTGCTTCCTAATGTGGACGGGTGAGGGATTAAATCGAGTTAACGCTGATAAATTCGACATAAAGTCCTAGTGTAGACCTGGCCTGAGACTAGAACACTGGCCAAAACATATCTCTTGTCCAAGGCCTTCCCAGATTTCTAATTATTAAATAAGTACTTTGTGCTCCATTATTAAAGCTGTTATGAAACAACTCGTTCTCAGCATGGAAGATGTCCCCTTTCCTAAATAAACAACCTGTGACCGCAGCAAACATACAGCTTCATATAGAATGAATGGAATTAAAACAAAAAATCTGATCTGTAATGATGGATATTTAAAGTAAAGAGATAATGTGAAGGGACTCTGCGAAGGAAGTGGTTAGGCTTTCAGGGTATGCGGAATCTGTTGGAAAAAGTTACTTGCCTGTTTCCTTTAATTTAAAAAATAACAGATACAATTATTCGGCTTATCTGTCAACAGTGTCTGCCTGACTTATGGAGAAACCATCTCTATTGTATCCAAACATTCCTTCCTGATAGCATCCTAAAATTCACTCATGACTCCTTTTTACTGAGTGATAATGCCTTAAATATCTCATGGAAAATAAACGATGGGCCCAGGAGGGGTCTGCTGGACTCAGAGCAAGGCAGCATATGACTGGGGGTGAGCAGCATGGCGTTTTAACAGTGTCTGTGCAGGCTGTCTCAGCTGTTTCTGTGACTGAAGGTGCCTGGACCTGTAGCTCAGGAAGCAGATCTCCTTGGCAACCATTGCTATGGTGAAACATTCTGAATTGGAATTTGTGAAGGTAATTAGGCTACAGAGTGTTTGATGTTGTAAATTCTAAGATGCCAGTTTTACAGAGATAAATTCCCACCATTGTGCTCTGGGAATGCTAGGTGCCCAACATTTCTGTTATTAACTGGGTGGAGTTGTCTGTGTTCTCCAGACAGCACTGGGCGGGGAAGGAGGGACAAGGGTGGTTTGGTTTGTGTTTATGCTTGTTATTTTAGAGTTAAAAAGTAAAAATGAAAGGGGTCTTCTATGCAGGTGATTTAGTAAAAGATTTTATGCATAGATGTTTTCACAAATAAAAATGCCAAGTTTAGCTTGCTATAATTCATGGGGTCATATTTTTATTATTTGTGAGACATCAGAGTTCAGCTGTGTAGTTGCAGAAGTGCATGGATTTTAGCAGGAATAATCCAGACAAGAATTGCATTATTCACTATTCTCCTGTTTAATAAATTTAACTCAACCAATCTGGAAGCAGAGACAATAACACATGTCCTAGGCAAAGTAATGCAATTAACGAATAGCCAACACTCAAACTATGAACAGTTTGTAAACAACCCATAATCTGAAAGTTATCTATGCAAATATTCTGGCAATTTCTCACAGATTTCTCACATTCAGCGGAATTGGGCATGAGAACTGTTCACTAATCAGAAAGGGATTACGCATCTGTAACCAACTTTGGTAGCCAACAGTTTGACCAGCTATATGTAAAATCCACTCAACACCTGAGTTAAGGAGAAAACATCAGGTTTAAGTAATGATAATGTTACCCTTAAAAAAAATCCCTTTTCATTAAGGCAAAACTACAATAAAACTCTTAACATTCTACATTATGTATTACTTATTCAGGATCAGGTTAATATTCAAAGAACCTGAATATTCAAAGAACCTGGCTAAAGATTCTGGTTTGCTGGCTGGTGAGCCCTTCCCCACTGGGTATGTTAGAAACGGTGACCAAATTTCATAGAATCATAGGACTGGAAGGAACCTCGAGAGGTCATCTAGTCCAGTCCCCTGCACTTGTGGCAGGACTAAGTATTATCTAGACCATTCTTGACAGGTGTTTGTCTAACCTGCTCTTAAAAATCTCCAATGGTGGAGATTCCACAACCTCCCTAGGCAATTTATTCCAGTGCTTAAGTACTCTGACAGCTAGAATTTATTTTCCAAATGTCCAATTTAAACCACCCTTGCTGCAATTTAAGCCCATTGCTTCCTGTCTATTCTCAGAGGTTAAGGAGAACAATTTTTATCCTTCCTCCTTGTAACAACCTTTTATATACTTGAAAATTGTTATCATGGCCCCTCTCTGTCTTCTCTTCTCCCGACTAAACAAACCCAGTTTTTTCCATCTTCCCTCATAGGTCATGTTTTCTAGATATTTAATAATACACCTGTCCTCTTTTTGGTGCTTCTTTTGTGTATGTACTTGGTTTGACAGCTTGTCCATTTCCAGCACAGTCCATATTTGACTGTACCACAATTCCGTAGGAGGAGGGGCCACACTTTTCCAATTATGTGCAGGACAGAGTCTAGCTGCTAGCAACAGAAAATAAATGCATGTGTCGTTCCGTTTATAACGTAGATCTTTTACTGGAGCATTAAGTCAGCAGTTCATCAGACCTCTAAGAAGCCGGCATTTTGTCATAAGATGAATTTCTTTAATAATTTCCTTCAGAAATTGCCTAATTCCCGGACACCACGTGTGCAACTGTGTTCTCCTTTTCCCACACTCCCTCCTTAGTTGCGAAAAAAGACGGAGCTAAAGTTACCCTTTTTGCCAAGCCTTGTCCTGCCATTTTAAATGGAAATAATGTTTTCTAAGTAACAAAATGGATAGCATTCCAGAGGTGTGTGCAGCTCCTCTATGTCTTCATTTCTATGACTTTAACAAGTGGAAATTAGATCATTTCTCTTTAGTTTTATTGCTTTCCATGTACTCTGTTCCTACCATTCTTGGGCCTCGGGATTATAACAAGACCTTGGATCTGATCCTGCAAAGACTTACTCCTGAGAGTAGTCTCCCTTCTCATAAGCAGGCCCATTGACGTATTTTGAAGAGCCTCGTCATGCGGGACTGTTTGTATAAGGATGACACGTGCCAGGGTTTGCCGGATCACACCCATTATCAGGACAGATATGTGCTCGTTAGCACTGAAGGAGGGCACTTTTAGGGTGAAATTCCACCCTTGGATGCATTCACATGGTTCCCATTGAGGTCAACAGCAGCTACGTGTGAACACTGCGGGCAGGTGTTGGCCGTTAGGTTGGATAGTGGCGAGGTTTTTCCTCACAGAGGCTCTCTCATAAAGATGGACTACGTAAGGCAGTGCATAGGAAGGACTAACACGGAGCTCAGGAATGAGCACAGCGTTTTAATGCTCTGGGTGACGTGGTGGGTTATACAGGGTTAAACAGAGCCAAGAAGCAGCAGATACATCTGCCACATGAGCTAGGAAACGTCTCCAGGTCCCCGTCCCATTTCGCCAGCTGAAACCATCATAAGAGGAGGATGATAAATAATCAGGCTTGTTTATTTTCTCATCTCCTTGTTTTAATAATGTGCCGAGCTTGTGCCTTCTTTTCGACACCCGCTTCTTTCTTCTGCAACTTTACATTTAATGTGGCGTTTACTGCCCCACTATCATAAAAACAGAATGCGACAAATAGCGGAAGAGCCTAGTTCACACCATTATCCAAGTCTCAGCTTTCCTGAACAATTGTGCATGTAATTTGCTCGTGCACATGTGACACTGAGCTGTGGAGAAAGCTAGCACAAGACCTAGGCATCCGTTAAAATCTACTAAATATGGGTCTAAGTGGCATGTAGGCCTCATTCTGGCTCTCCGCACTTTAATGAATTTTACCCTGGGGAACACAAGGAGTGTTCCCTCCCTAGTGCACTGACGTTGGAGAGGAGATAGGCCCATGGTAGTAAGCTGTGTCCTCATAGACTCAGACTTTAAGGTCAGAAGGGACCATTATGATCATCTAGTCTGACCTCCTGCACAACGCAGGCCACAGAATCTCACCCACCCACTCCTGGAATAATCCTCTCACCTATGTCTCAGCTATTGAAGTCCCCAAGTCATGGTTCAAAGACCATGCAGACCAGTGCAGAGAATCCTCCAGCAAGTGACCCGTGCCCCATGCTGTGGAGGAAGGCGAAAACCCCCCAGGGCCTCTGCCGATCTGCCCTGGAGGAAAATTCCTTCCTGACCCCAAATATGGCGATCAGCTGAACCCTGAGCATGTGGGCAAGACTCACCAGCCAGACACCCAGGAAAAAGTTCTCTGTACTAACTTCTGACATCCCTAACCTAACCCTAACATCCTGTGTGTGCCAGGGAGCTCCTGAAGGCATCCTGCAAGAATGTCCCTCCATGCATGCCCTAGCATTGAGGAGCTCTGCAGTGCCATTCGCGATGGATCCGTATCACTGAGCCCTGGAGTAATACAGGCGAGTCGCATCTTAGGCGCATTTAACATGCGCGAATTCAGCTTTGCGCGGTCGGCAAAAACAGGAAAAAAAAGAGAAAAATAACCATTTTAAAACGGCATCGGTACTGCGGGCGATTCCGTCTGCCATTCAACTCAAGGGCGTTTCACTATACGCGGTTTTTCGCTTTACGTGCTAACCGCGGAACGGAACCCCCGCATAAGATGAGACTTG
Organism: Chelydra serpentina; assembly: GCA_037349315.1. Taxonomy (NCBI): domain Eukaryota; kingdom Metazoa; phylum Chordata; order Testudines; family Chelydridae; genus Chelydra; species Chelydra serpentina. The sequence goes on from JBAIAC010000051.1 coordinate 4,360,634, forward strand.
CCTGTATAGAAAAAACAACTGACTATAACTCAGAAGGTGTTAAACATGGGCACGTCCTAGTTACTAAATACAGGAGATTCCTGCATTCTGAGGATCCCAGCTTTGCAAGAGCAGAGGAACCCTCCAGCCTGCTCTCTAACTCCTGATGCAGTGTAAGTCATACATTTAGCCCAGGGCTACACTAGGGGAGGGGGGGCTCGATCTACGATACGCAGCTTCAGCTACGTGAATAACGTAGCTGAAGTCGGCGTATCGTAATCGACTTACCTGACCATGAGGACGGCGGCGAGTCGATCGCTGCCGCTCCCCCGTCGACTCCGCTTCCGCTGCTCGATGACGTGGATTTCCGGAGCCGACGGGGAGCGCGATCGGGGATCGATTAATCGCGTCTTAACGAGACGCGAAAAATCGATCCCCGATAGATCGATTGCTACCCGCCGATCCGGCGGGTAGTGAAGACAAGCCCCTAGTGACTGCCTTAAGTCTCTCAGCCAGGCATAGTCTCCTCTCTCCCTCACTCTCCAGAGTCAGGTGATGCATGATACAGGCTGATTCTCCATTTAGCACCCAGCCCAACCCTCCTTCTCACCTGCTTGCTGTGTTTGGGTGATGCCAGGGAAGAAGTCTGAGATAACAGAAGTGATTAAACCCCGGCTGACACTGGGGATTAATTTGCTCTTCTTTGCAAATAAAGGGCGCTGTCTCGCTATGGTAGATCTGACTTCGTTCTCTCTGCACTGGTGCAGATTTATCGGAGCTTCGTTCAGCAAGATGTGGGAGGGTAGGGTGACCAGATGTCCCAATTTTATAGAGACAGTCCCGATTTTGGGGTCTTTTTCTTACATAGGCTCCTATTACCCCCCCCACCCCCGTCCCGATTTTTCACACTTGCTGTCTGGTCACCCTATGGGAGGGGTTTGTGCTTCTTGAAAGTGTTCAGGACTGGGAGCCAGGGAACTGCTCACTTCTACTCCCAGCTCTGATTCCGACTCCTCTGGCCTCACGCACCTCACTTTAGGGCCAGATTTTCAAAGTGGCTTCTAATTTTAGCTGCCTCAATCTTACATTTAAAACAGCTAGCGCCTGATTGGCAGCGGTGCTGAGCGCCCACACCTCGAAGGGAAAGCAGTGGGAGCTCTAACTACACAGCCCCTCGGAGAAGGGCCCTATGAACATGGAGACATCCAAACTCAGAGGCCATTTTTGAGCGTGTGACCGGAATCTTTCTGCCTCACATGCGCTGCGTGTGCACAGGGCGTAATAATAATAAATCCCGCTCACTTGTCTCTCTCAGGGGACTGCTGCGTGGTGTAATTTGCGTTTGTAAAGTGCCTGGATGAGCAAAAGTCCTGTATAACTGCAACATTATTCCAGTTAAAAAAATAACCTGCTGCCTCCTTCAAGGGAGGACAAAGAAGCTTTTTTATCACCTGCCCAAATGTCATCCATCCAGAATAAAAGGGAGGAGAGCCGTAAAGAACATCTGCATTCCTTGAGGAACTAAAACAATTGTAATGCAGGAGGAGCTGAACACAAGTTCACAGCCACTTATGTTTATACTGTACTCCTCAGCTTTCTGCCCCCCCCCCCCCCGCGGCAACTTTCAGAAGCATTTCTCACTGCTGCAGGTATTTTGCTGGGGCCAGAGGTCCTGCCCTGTTGTCCAGAGCTCTTTAGGGATCTCAGTTCACTCTGCAGCCCTTCTTTATCGGTGCCCCTAGCTGCTCAGCCTGTCTGCGTTTCTAATGCACTCACCCCTGTGGGGGAACTGATGGGAAATGTTCCGGTCCTGACAGAAACCTAGGTTTGCTCGTATAATGCACTAAGGGCTTGATGCCACCGCCCACATTCGCGAGGAGTAGCGCATCCGCCGATGTGCATAAGGGCTGCAGAATCTGGTCCGGAATAAATAGGGAGCTAGACCGCCGAGCCTGAAAGCGACTTCAGAACGTTCACTTTTATTCTTATCAGACTCCTCTCTGCAAAATTCCCATTGGCCTCAATTCATTCACACACTTCAACTAAGACCTCTCTAATCCAGGGCCCTTTTTAATAGTTCCAATCAGTTCTACAAGCCGCGAGCATTAGCATTTTAATCGTTTGAACAGGCAAGGCATAGGGAATAGATACCATGTCACTGCGTTCTGGTAGCAGTCGGCCCGGTTCTCCTCTTGTATCAGTGCATCTCTGCTGACTTCAGGGGAGCTGCTCCTGATTTATGCTGGGATGAACGAGAGGAGAATCAGACTCATTCGCTCTGGTCTTGAGGGATTTAATGTTGCCGAACCCCTAGAGGGAATGTGACTCCCCTCTCCGCAGCCCCACCCCTGGTTCTTTATATTGTGTACATTCCTCCTCGCGCCCATCTCCTGGTTCTCCATCCTCTGGAGAGCACATGAGAAAAATGCCAGGAATCAGAGCTATTGGCGCTTGGCCCAGAGTTACTTTTCATCCCTAAGTGAGACAGAAGAAAATACAATTAAACGGACGAAGGAATTACCAAGTATAAGGCACATTAGATGCCTGAAAATACCACCCCCCCGCCCCGAACTCAGTTAATTAAATAAATTAGCTAAAGAGCAAATTAAATTAAGTGTGGTTATGAAGTGTCCCTCCCCCCAGATCTGCGCTGTTCATTAGCCTCAGGCTCAGAGATACCAATTTCTTATTTTCTTGCATTATCCAGGCAGTGTGAGGAACAAGACAGCTGACAAATGACTTGAACAAGCAGGAGCAGATATTCCACAATAAAAATGGTGGTTCTTATGTGTATGGCAGTGCCTAAAAGCCCCTGTTGAGCTCGAGACCCCATTGTGTTAGGTGCTGTACACACCCATTGTAACAGACAATCCCTGCCCTGCAGAGTTTACAATCTAACTAGAAAAGTCAGGCCAAATGAAAGCAGGGAGAGAGAATCACAGGGAGATGAAGTGGCTTGCCCAAGTCAGGAACAGAATCCAGGTCTTCTGACTCCCAATATTACAGGCAACCGCTATAATTTGCTGCTAGTCACAGTGCTGGGGCCTCAATCCCACTTGTTCTTTAAGAAGGGAATGCCTTTAAGTTACAGTGGAGCGCAGCTTCTTTGAACTGATGAAACCTCCTGTGAACCATCAAAATGATCACTCAGGGACCTTAAATCATTATTTCTTAGTGTTAATTGTTCATTTAATAACAATGTCTAGCTCTTGTACATCTCTTTTTATCAGGAGATCTCAAAGCACTTGTCAAAGGAGGTCAGTGTCATTATCTCCATCTTACAGGTGGGGAAACTGAGGCACCGAGCCAGGACAGAACTTGTCCAAGGTCACGTAGGAGGCCAGAGGCAAAGCTGGGAATAGACCCTGGTTTCCTGAGTCCCAGTCCATTGCTCTATCTATTAGGCCACACTGCCTCTTCATTTAGCTCCATCCTCTCATGGAGTGCACCTGGGACCACAGTTCTGTGGATACTGACTTGATGATTTTCCTTGAATAAAGTATTAACTAGGGGCAGGCAAGAACCAGGGACCCGGGACCTATAGGCTGAAATTAGCCATGCCATTCCTTCTGAAGTGAATGCAAGTTTTGTCGCAAAACCCCTGGGGTTGCCAACTCTGACTGAAGCTATTCCAGGAGATTCCCCCTCCCCCAACATGACGTAATGTTGTTTTCTTAAAATAGCCTATTAAAATCTCCCGGATTGCTTCTGATACTCACTGGGAGGTTGATGCCGATTCCGGGAGACTCTGGGCGAATCCTGGAGGGTCGGCAACCCTAAATATCCCCTACGGAAGCTTTCAGAGTCTGGTGCTTGTTTCCAAGGCTTTTTAATCTGTGTTGCTCTCACACAGCCAAGCAGAACTGTCAAGCCTAGGTGTGTGCTGAGAGGCAGAGATCTTGTCCTTTGTATGGCATAAACTACAGACGCAAGCTGAATCTCACGTTCTGGGACGGGCCTACTACAATTCCTGTGTGCAGTAAGGGCCAATAAGTTTGCCTTTTGAGACAGTCCCCCTGCCTGTAGTTTGGCTGCATCCTTTAGAGAATCCTATTTTTGTATATTTCATTTCCCCCCAAGATATGTTTAGACCAGATGCTCTTCACCAAAATCTTCCTTTTCACCCAGTTTTACAGCTGAGTTAACTCAGGGCAAATGACTTGCCCGAAGTCACTCAGAGAAGCATGACCTCAGCAGGAGGAGAAGAATGGAGGAGGATCCTTTGTGCTTCACATGCTTGAGCCATTAGATTACACGGCATTTTTCTCAACTTTCTTCTGCATTACTGTGTATGTCTGATGAGAAATCAGAGACCAAGGCAGAGCAGGGACGGACATCTGAGGAGCAAAGGGGTTTGGTTTGTTTATGCAAGAAGAGAACTCCGGTGCGGGGACTGATAGTTTCTCAGACGGGGCGGGGGAAGAGGAGACACCCTTTTCGGAGTGCGCTGTAGAATCAAAGATTGCACCCATGTTTTAGGGTGAATAACCTTTGTAGAGTATTGCATGGGGTTTGAGCCTTGTCACTCATATTACATTCAAAGGAATTGAATAAACGCCCACACAGCCTGCTTTGAAACGGGTTAAATGCCAAATAATGTGTGCTAAACATAAATGGATTTATGCGTACTTTCCTTCATAAGGTGCTGTAATTGTCTGACTCTCTCACACATACCAGTTGGTCAATTGCATACAGGTTATAAAAAGATCTCTCAGCCCAGCAGTGCACTCCGGAACACAGACCCTCTTGACAGCTGCACCGTCTTGATTAACACGGAGGGTTTTCCTCCAGACATCTGGCTCTTCTGTGGCTGTCTGCGCAGTGCAAAGTGAATATGCGGATGAGCGTTACCAAATAATTCATGTTAGATTAGGACAAAGAGAAACAAATGAGGCTGGAACTTTGCCTGCATTGATTTTTATTAATAAGGTTTTTTTATTCCATGGTCAGATGCCCCAAGTAAGTCCAATGATTAGTGCCAGGTAAACTTTTCTTAACACTTCAGTTCTCAAATTGAACTCTTTCCTCCATCCCGCACTTGTGGATTTCCCACAAATAGAGCTTGGTTTTCATTTTTCTTTTCTTTCCTTGTATTTATTTTATAAGGCTCCAATCCAGCAAAACACTTAACCACATACATTCCAGGTATGCATATGCTTAATGCTTCGCTGGGTTGGGGTCCAGATCTGCTGGGCAAAACAATATTTCAGCCTAGGTGTGGCTCATGGACTGAGCCACTTAAATACAACTTCTCAGTAGCTGCTGTTCAAGTTTTGAGCTGTATGACCGGGAAACCAAGCCATGTGGCATTGTTCCTGTACTTTGGTTGGGTGGCTATAACTTATAAACAGGAGGAAAAGGCCTAGTAAGCCCTGGTCATAGGTAAACTGACCTAACCCCCAGTGCACACACAGCTGGGTCCTAGCTACTGCTGCTCGGGGAGGTGGATTACCTAAATCTATGGAAATTTCCCTTCTGTCGATGCAGAAAGTGTCTACACTACAGTGCTGCAGCCGTGTGACTGTAGTGTAGACATGCTTGCTGTAGGTCTTGGGATGGAGGAGGGGAAATTCAGTCTCAAAGGGGCAGGGAATTTTCCTGCCCTTTTTCCGTAAAAAAAGCATTACTGGTTAAATACATAGGACTCAGATTTTAAAATATCCAGTTCTTTCCTCTCTGAGAAGGAGAGAGTGATATGAGCTCTTGGTAGTAGTGGTCTTTTCCAGCAGAATTTACATTTAGTTTATTTTTCTTTCATCCATACCAAGGTTATTGTGTTTGTGTGTGTGTGTAGACCCTCTTACTGAAGGTTGTGGCCCCTTGTTTTTATGCCCCATTTGATCTGTTTCCTCAGTTCCAGTCTAAGACAACCACGTGGGCCACTGAGCTGCGAATACCTGCACCTGCACCAAAATGAAAATGAGCTTCACCCTGAAAATTGGTGCAGTCGAAACCTCATTCACACAAATGATCATGGGAAGTAAATATGGAGACGTGTCTTAGATAGACACGAGGGGAGACAGCAGTATGTGTAACACAGTGCTGCGTTTCAAGAATTACTTTTCCACCAATATCCTTATGGTCACAAAAAGCCCCAGAGAACTAAATATTCTTTAAAATTACTTCCTAACAAGCCTCACCAGTCTACTCAGAATGACCCCTTCCTCCTCTCCACTTTAGCTCAAACGAAATGCTGAGCGGCTCCATCTAACCTTTCCAGCACCTCTTTCTGTGTCTTTAGCAAAGGGCCTGATTAAGTTGTCGTCTTGCTTGTTGACTTGTTATAGGGAGACTAATGATGTGTTGTCTGTTTTCAAACCCCAGTGCTCTGATGAGGCTCCCGTAGTAGCCTCATGTAGTATGACGGAAATAGATGAAAGGTTCATTTCAGGGTGTCGTCATTCGTCTCGACTTGTCTCTTAAAATTAGGACATGCTCTATGGAGCAAATCCTACCCATGTTCTCGCTGGATCTGCGGACAGCACTGACTGCAGTCTGGTTCCACTGTCGCAACATGATTCCATTGTGTCCAAGGGGAATGTTTGCTGCCCCCCAAGCAGTATCCAGAGGACCATCCGTAGGGCGGCCATATTGCTTGCACTGTGCGGGGGTTCCCCTCTGCAGCGTGGAGATTTCCAGTCCCTTCTGGACTTGCCCTGATGTTCAGGCTGGGGCCACAAGTTGTCCCTTTTGGAGGGCTGTTACACTTAGAGGTTACACTTCCCACTTTGTGCTGCTGTCATTCATAATACTCAGGGCCTTTCATTTATAGAACAGCTTTTATCTGAGGCTCTCAGCTGACAGGATATTAAACATGCTCGGATGGAACAGCAAATGTGAACATTAATCCAAGCAGGCTTCTGCTCACGGATTTAGCTATTTAAAAGTTTATAAACCATGTAAATCAATCTTGGGTCTTGCCAGCTCTTCTTGCCCCAGAAGCTGTATTTGTATGGGGCTTCGGGAACTTTCAGCAGCAGGACTCAACTCACTCTAAGTGCATTGGTTCAGCATGGTAACTGTACCTATCCAAACAAGCAAGTCTGTTCCCTGCCACTTCCTAGGCCATTTACACAGGTGGTTCTTATTACTGCTTAGAAGACTGCAGGTTGGAAAGGAGGAAGATCTCGGTCCTTTTGGAGGGCGAAAGGGAAGGCAAGAAAGATCTGAGTCTTAATGGATGGAGAGAGAAGGAGGCCACAACCATGCTTGGTGTTGGGAAAAGGAAATGCAAAGCTGGAGAAGCAGGCTTTGTTTGGGAGATAGATAAAGGTATGAGCTATTTTTTATTAGTTTCATCCATAATCCTCTTGCTTTCCTTCCATCCGTTACTAGTGATGAATGGATCTCATAAGGTTGGGAGTTTGGTTTTGGTTTGAAGTCATAGAAGGGGCGACTGAGATCATCTATCCCTACCTCTTGCCCAACACAGGCATTGGAACGTTCCCCAGTGATTTCTTCATCAGGTCCAGTGACCTGTGGTTGAGCTAGAGAGAAGCTTTTAGAAAGACATCCAAAACTCCCACAAATTCAGGTGCTTCCTGAATTTTCAAACGTGGGAGCCTAAAATCTGGCCCTTAAATTCATGTTTGTGCATGTAAATTAAGTGGCCAACTTTTAAGGGATGCTGAGATTACTCATGTGAATTTGGACTACTCCTGTGGCTGAAGAATTGCAGGAAATGGGTGAAAAACTTGACCTCTTTGTGTAAAATCATACCATCTTCAGGGTTCTCATCACAGCATTTTTAAGAGCTACAGATGATTAAAATGTAGCTGTAAATGCCTCTGGTACTTGGTACTTGTAATGAGGCTTTCAGTGTATTAAATGGGATTTTACAAGCTCTGGTCACCTTAAATGTAAATGCCATTTCACCTTGGTTTAGTGTCATGGGTGCATTTGCATAATCTTCAGTTTACACTAAGTCTTGAATTCCTTTAAAGTCAGCAGTTTCCAGAGATCACAGCACAGAATTACTGGAATTACTGGCACATTCCCAGTAATCATGTTGGTTTTATTGTAGTGCAACAGTTAGTGTTTAGTTTATTTCCCAAAAGACCATTGTCAAGTCCTTTAAAAATATTTTGAAATGTATTTTTATTCTCTATTGTGTGGCTCTAAAATGCCATAAAATAAAAATGCTTTTTCCCTTCCAATTTTCCCCTTTAATGTTGTTTAAGCCAGTGGTTCTCAAGCAGGGGTACATATACCCCGGGGGTATGCAGAGGTCTTTCAGGGGGTACATCAACTCAGCTAGATTTACAACAGGCTACATAAACAGCACTAGTGAAGTCAGTACAAACTATAATGCCATACAATGATTTGTTTATACTGCTCTATATACTATATACTGCAATGTAAGTACAATATTTATATTCCAGTTGATTTATTTTATAACTATATGGTAAAAATGATATGGTGGCTGCATCACCAGAGGGAGCACAGGTGCATGGCACTGCATTTCTGTAGGACCTATGTAAACAGCGGTTATTTGTAAAAAATTAGTTCAGCAACAAATTGATGGACTTTTTATTGTTGTGAAAAAGAGGTGTTTAGATTCAGAGGACTCACAAGTACATACCTCCTTAAAAGCAGGTCAGTTGTTTAGCTTTGCAGTGATTCATTAATATAGCCTTGGAAAAATCTTTTCAGCCATCTCATGGGGCAAGTAACTTTATTTTATTTATTTTTTCCAGAGAGAATACATTAAATACAACGTATGTTTCATTATCATTAATCATCATGAATCAGAGTGGCAAGCAGATTTTGTGCCAGGGCTGGTCAATGGTCAGTTTGTAAGATTGTTTTAACATAGCATTCGGATCTCTCTTGGACAGACGTGCATTGATTTCAGCAGACTTCGGAGTAATTATTAGTATTAGTTATTTCTATGACAGGAGCACCTAGCGGACCCATCTAAGTTGGGGCTTCATGGTGCCTGGCACTGTACAACGGCAGCAGGAGACGTACCTTGCCTTGAAGAATTTACAGTCTGAGCAGAGAAGACGGACAAAGGGTAGGAGGAGAAGTGAAGCGTTTTGCCCAATGTTACACAGCAGAGCCAGCGATGGAACCCAGATCTCCTTACTTCCAGGCCAGTGCTCTAACCTGCTGGTCCACTCTTGCCTTAAAAATACCAGGACCCTCAGATCTGAGTACCTCTGCTCTTCAGAAAGTTTCACCAGATCTTAGCTTTGCATCCTGCAAGCAGCTTTATTGCTACAAGTAGTAGTAATAATAATAATAAATTAATACCTGTCTCTTATATAGCCCAGTTGATAAATATTCAGCTTTGCATATGAGAGCCATCCGATACTGCTACCTCCATTGATAACATCCTGCCGGGCCTCGCAACCCCCTGTTCTGGAGAAGGATACTGTCTTCGCCATAGTTCTAACCAGAACTGGCACCTTTAATGAGGTCCCCTCCAATGAATTTCACATTAACGTTCCTTATTGCATGTTAACGTTACCCAGAGTCAGGGCTGCAGAGATAATTGCCTCTGATTCGATGTATTGCTTTAAAAATTAGATTTCATTCCAACCTCCACACTGTTGGTTCATTTCCCTTTCTCCAGCTATCCATTTCTGTCCTTAGCCCTTTTCTATCTGTGTGAGTATAGTGGGAACAGACACCATCTTAATGCTTAGAAATGGAGTCCTCCTAAGAGGGTGCTTGGGGCAGCAAAAAAGCTAGGACCGGCCCTGATTGCCCCTTTCAGGCTGCCCTTGTGCTGCTCACTAGTTTCTGGTTATAGCCCCTCTTCCGCCCCTTCTGCCAGCTCTTTATGGTCCCATCGGAGAGACACTCTCCCTGGGAGAAAGGCTGCCTCTTTTGTATCCCAGCAGGCCTGTCTCTCAGTCAGCATGTTCCCAGAATCCCTTAAAAGACCCTTGAATGGAGGAGATGGTGGCACTTTTCCTTTAAAGGGCCAGCTCTTTCTGTTTCAGCTTCTGAAAGAAAGGAAGAAAGAAAGAAAGAGACATTTCCTTGATGGCACGACTATTCAGCCTTGCTGCTAACAATTGTACCAATCACGAGGTACCGTGTCTTGCTCTGGTTGCCCATGGACCCTGTATTTCTGGGGTTTCTGGTCCATGCAAGGGGATTTTGCTTGTGGAACTTCAGCGATGAATAGAACCGATGGAGTTGAGAACAGGAAGTAGCCACTTCCCAATAGCCTGGCCATGAGACCGCGAGTGTCTTTCCCGCAGCCTCCCACACAGCTCAGAGACGTGGCGACGCTGTAATTAATGTTGGACCTGGCAGTGTCATCGGCATCAGTTCTTAATTGGGCGCCATGGCAACCGGAGCCCAGGGGAGCGCTTACCAGCAAGCACCTGTGTCTATAGCTCGCATCAATTATAACACTGAGGAGACTGTTCACTGGCAGCGAGTGGAGTAATCACATGTCACTGCTCCCATCTCACTCTCGTCTTCGGATGTCAGGGACGCAGCTGGCAGCAGGGGACCGGCGGGACAGGCAGCGGTTCTGCATACGGGAACATTTCCTTTTGTCTTGTAAAGGAACGCATGCTGCATTCTGTACCCAGGCATCCAAAGGGGAAAGATGGGCCTAAGACATCTCCGTTCTGGGGCCGGATGCACAGGGGCTGGGCTGGTTTGCGGCACCCCATGGGTGGAGGGAAAAAAAAAAAAAGCAGCAAACTCCCATGGAGGGGAGGACTCAGGAGGCATCAGTGAAGGGGATGAAAGAAATTCCTCGCTCCCTCCCTCTTCTTCCTGCTACTGCTCCTGCTCCTCTCATGCCCTGCCTCACTTCTACCCTACTCATGCTCTGCTGCAGCTCCTCACGCTCCCTTCCCTCTCCCGCTCATGCCCTGCTCAGCTCCCGGGGCAGCTGAGTGGTGGGGGAGGGAATGGAGGAAAAGGAGCCCTCTCTACCCAGCATCGTCTCAATCAGCCCCAGCACCCTTCAGTACCAGTGTCCTGTGGCAGCAGCCCTCAGCCAGGCTGCTACCCCATCACCAGCACTCAGCAGCCCCCCCACCCCCCAGCAGGGCACCTCATTTGCACACCTACTTTGCATGCACGAAGGAAAGATCACTAGTCATTTCCGGACATGTGGTCTGTGTCTTCTCTGTGCCTCGTGCCCAGTAATTGCGGGCCCTCGGTACTTGTACAGATACAGTTCTTTCTTTTTTCCATGCCTAGCAGGGAACAATGGCAAATGACAAATATAACTTACAAAATGCTATTGCAACGGGCCACAGCGTTCTTTCCTCCCTGGGGCTTGTCGTTAAACAGCTGCCATGTTCCTAGGTAAGAGGTGGCTGCCTTAGGTGGGCGAAATGGGTTGTGTTTGTGTGTTCGTATCCGCACTTATTGCTGAGATGTTTAAGAGTATGTTAAAAATAAATCTATCAAAAATGTAACCCACCTCCTTGTTCACTAACCAGGCCCTGTAAGCTCGCTTTCTTTCTTTCTTTCTTTCTCACTCCAAAGTAGGTCTTTGCAGCAAAATCTAGGCCAGGCCACGAATAGGGTTGGCTGACCCCGACTTCAATCTGTCACTTCAAGGGGGTTGATCCATGTAAATGAGAGGAATAGCTGTCAGTCTCCTGGCAGACTCCAAATCTTCTGAAATAGCTCAAGTACTGCGGGAAGCTGTTACCTGCTGAGGAATTACTCTGGCTCTGCCCTTGGATCGGCTCCATGGCAAGTTTAGGGGGGGGAAAAAACGATTGTGGAGTTTATCTGACTAGGGAGGATCGGACAGTGCTTCCCCATAGTCTAACTGTGCTTCTACTCCTTAATCAGCCTCTAAAGCAGACCTGCACAACTCGTAAAGCGGTGAGGGCCATATTACTCCAAAGAAAACAGCCGAGGGCCGAAACTCCCGCCGCCAAAGTTGTTGAGCAAAAAAAAAATTTTTTTTTTTTTTTTTTGCTCTACCCCCCCGTGGGCTGCAGTGTGCAGGCCGGCTCTAAAGAATTAGTGCTGGGCAACACTCTCTGACAATGCTTCTGCCAGCGCTGAGAGGGCTCCCTCCGCTGTGCTCCTGACCTCAGGTGGTTGGGGATAGAAGAAACCAAGAAAAGGCATTAGACCTGAGTCTCCAGAAGGACTGCAGGCCATGGTCTATTCTGTGGGACCTCCATTTAAGGGCCCATATGTCTTCATTAAGAGCACTTCTCAGGGCCTGGTTTCTCTGGTTAGGACTTAGGCTAGGTCCACACTACCTGCCCGATTCGGCGGGTAGAGATCGATCTTCTGGGATCGATTTATCGCGTCTCATCTGGACGCGATAAATTGATCCCAGAAGCGCTCCCCGTCGACTGCAGAACTCCTGCTCGGCGAGAGGAGGAAGCGCTGTCGACGGGGGAGCCTGCCTGCGCCGCGTGGACCCGCAGTAAGTAACCTTAGTTCGATCTAGGAAACGTTGACTTCAGCTACGCTATTCTCGTAGCTGAAGTTGCGTTTCCTAGATCGATCCCCCGCCCCAGTGTAGACCAGCCCTTAGGGATGAAAAGACAGGGGCCTGAGGCGTTTCACTGGTTGCAAGCCCCCATTTCTCCTCCACTGTGGGACCTGAGCTCTTCTTTCTGTCTAGCAGCTAGTCTCAAAGGGAGAAATTCACCAAGTATGGCGCACCCATACAAAGCCTTTCATACTCCTTAAGCCCCACAGGGCTCTGAGCATCCGTGAATAGGCAGGGATGTACAGGTCAGTCGGCGTGGATCTTGGATATTCCAGTGACCCCAATAGGGGGTTAGTGGAGAGGCAGTAGCCACGGAGGGGCTGTGCTGTACTCAGATTCCTTTCCTGTGAGTTGGAGATGTGCCAATTGCATATCCCTACCCCTGCAGAGCTCCTTGCACGAACCGGGAATAACCTGGCTTTGTGCCGTCAGGAAACAATTTGACTCTAGGAGCATTGGTGCGGCAGGGTGAGTCACTCGAGGCCAGAGCAGTTCATCTCAACAGCGGCGAGCTGAGCCGGGAATCAATATCCACTGCGGAAGAGAAAACATCTTAGGGACACCCTGGGCCCGATCCTGCAACATCGGAATGGGAGCATTTTACACCCACTTTGCACAGCTGTCACTGATGGCCCACCTGGCAAGGCTCGGGAGAATCGGGCCTAACAACCCAAAAGCTGCTTGAGTTTGGCAAGCTGGGGGCAGGAGCCTTGTTTCCAAATGCTGAGACTCTGCGATCCAAAGTGTCCAAACCTCTTTGGCACGTGGGTCGCAGCGCGTCTATTGACTGCAACTCGGAGCTGCGGCTACGCCAGGATTGCTGCTCCTTTGAGCTTCCCTCCTGCTGACGTAGGCCACTTGCTCTTTGTCTCTCAGCCCACTGTGGTTCCCTTCCCATGCTCCCTTATGGGCTGCATTGCTCCCTTATTTCTGCTGTGTCACGAGGCTGCCTCAGCAAGGGGAGAGCATCAAGAACAAGTGGACTCCGGTGGCTGCCTGCTAGACTGGCTACGGAGAGACTCGGCTGTGGAGCTGAGTGTTGTACCGGGTGCCATTCAGCCCACTGGAGGGGTGGCTAACTCATAGGTGGTCCCCCAGTAAAACTGTGGCTAACTCGGCTGCAAATCAGCAGCCTCCTCTGTGGAGGACGCACTGTAAAATACGAAGGATTCTGGATTGGGTTTGGCAGCTGTAGCAAAGGACAGCAGCAAGACCCCCCGGGGAGCAGGTCTCTCTCCTCAGCGATGTTCTACCCTGGGCTCACCAGTGGCTGGAACATTTCACGTGCGGCTAAAGAGCATCTGAACACTCCTATTGGACGGGGAAAGCGTAGTGCGGAGGGCTCCTTCCATTGTCCCCCATTCTTCCGTGGGTCTCTTCCGGGCTGATTCTTACACCATTTGCGTTTGGAGCGGCCGGGGCTAAACGCCTCGGGCTGCTGTCCTGGCCATGTGGCGTGTGTTCAGTGGAGGTGACGGGTTTGATTGTCAATCCTGCTGGGCGGAACTCTAGCTGACCTTCCCGTGCAAGCCTGCTCTACAGCTCCGTTTAGGAAAGGGAGCTAGTTGGCTACCTTAGAGCCATGCAGCTTGCTCAGCGGGGTGAGGGTGCTAAGCCTCATCTCCACCCCAGCTCCCGCCCAAAACATGCTGAGCCGGAAGAGGAGAGAGAGATGGGAATTGGGCAGGAGACAGTGGCGGGGAGGGGGAATGAGCTCTCAGACGGGTCCCCCAGACACCCAGTCAGAGCCTCCCACCCTCTCTCCACTGTAGAAAGAGAAGGATGGCCTCAGTGCACAGCTGCCTACCGGCCTGGGTTGATTCACTGTGGAGATGAATCCTGCGACTGGGCCCCATCAACTTCCCATGAGCCTCGTATGTTACTGGCCAAGGACGCTGCTTTCTTGGTGCGTGGTGCCTGGAGGGCTCCCTTCTGCGCTGTAGCTG